>JAKFHU010000485.1:7500000-8750000 GCA_023783475.1 Daubentonia madagascariensis | reverse complement strand
ATCATTATACCCTTGGGAATACTAAACTTCACATTTCCAGCCTAAGGAAATTGGTGCCTATCTGTAGAGCATAAAAGCATAACCTGATTTTTTTCCAGGAGTTTGACTTTAAGGCTAAATTAATTTGTTATTTAGTTGCCACTTACTTTCTTAAAATTAATCACTCTTTGGTTGGTCTATAATAGGTATATGTTTATTATTCTCATGGATGTGTTGAGTGAACTAATTATATAAAGAGTTGAAAATTCTATATCCAGAAATCAGGAAATCGCTAATAAAATGAATCAATGTCAAAAGTGTATGTTATTGATTGAATAGAGAGTTGGATGATAATTCAACTCTGCATAGAGGTAAATGTTCACTGAGAATAATCCAAGTGCTAGATTAATGTTTCATTGGTTTTTGAAAAAGAATGGAAGCACAGTCATGTTCTCTGCTTTTAAAGAGGATATTATTGCTGCGTGGTTATTTTGATCACATTAACACCTTAGTAAAATTAACCAGAAAATAACTGCTTATGTGATGATCAACTGGCAAAATGTTACTCAAAAATATCTGAAACAATATTGTGGGTGTTACTATGGAAATATCAATTAGGACAAGTCAATTTGATTAGTGATTCATATATAGAGTTAATAGAGGAAATGACCCTAACGAAAATGGTTTTTAACTGCATAGTAATAATGTGTTTGATATCAGGTACCTCATTTTATTTGAAAAAGTAGTTTAAAATGATTTGTAATGAAACGATTGTAGTGGGTTGAATTGTGGCCCCTACAAAGTTATGTCTAGATCCTAATCCCCAGTACCTGTGAATGTGACCTTATTTGGAAAAACGGTTTTAGCAGATGTAATTAAGTTAACAATCTCAGGATAACAGCATCTCAAATTACCCAGGTGGGCCCTAAATCCAACGAAACATATCTTTATGAGACACATGGGATAAAGCCACATGAAGATGGAAGCGGAGATTTGAGTGGTATGTCTGCAAGCAAGGACTGCCAGGAAGCTGGGTAAGAGTCATAGAACAGATTCTCCTTCAGGACCCCAAGAAGCAATCAGTCCTGCGAACACTTTGATTTTGGACTTCAGGCCTCTGGGACTGTGAGAGGATAAAATTCTATTTATTTTTTAAGACAGCAAGTTTTGGTAATTTGTTAAGGCAGTTCTAGTAAACCGATATACTTATGCATAATTTAAAGTGTCAGAAGATTGAAAAAACTAAAACAGAAAAGTGGTTGTAGCATATTTATTTAACAAGAGTTAAGTAGAGGATAAACTCTAAATTATGAGTCATCCCTACTTTTGTTTTATATCTATATTCATAGTCTTAAATTATTGAATTTGTAACAGCTCTTGATTTTATGTTATGTTCCAATACCACTGAAGACAGAAGAATAATATTAATATAAATGGACATCATGAAGTCAAAGTATATAAGCAGAAACTGATTAAGAAGTAAAATTAACTTGGAACCAACCATTTAATATGTCTAGGAAAATTCTTCCTGAAACCTAAATATTTAGAGGAAATCTTTAAATGCTTCAGCAGAACATGAAAGATATTAACCAAATGATGTTAACAGCTGTGAGATTAAATAGCCAACAACCACAACAACAATCTTTATGCACAAGGTTTTTCTATTCTTCAGTCAATGATTGTTTGTATAATAGTTAGGAATTTCATCATCCATGCAGTAGTTGTTTTAAATCAAGTCAAAAGAATTCTATCATGCTCTTGGAAGATGTTTAATACCCTAAATTAGGCTGACTCATAGAAAAATGATCCGTATTTATCTATTTAGACTTAAATTTATCTATTTAAAAGATCAACTATATGACATAGTTTAGCTCAGATACTTAAATCTCATAAAATGTACTTCAGAACAGGAATAAATAGTATTTTCTACAAAATTTATATAGAATTTACCGTCATTGCCAGATATTATCAGAATAAATGTATGTATCTAAATGCCAGAATTTTAAATTCTTAATAACTTCATAGAAGACAGAGTTCTCATTAAAAAACAAAATGAGGCATCAAGCAAAGGGAATGAAGAGAATTGAAATCTCACTATGGATAAATGTTTAATTAATCATTGTTGACTAATTAATTCAACCCTTTTATTTCTAGTCTAAGCTTTTCTTACTTGATATATTGGAACACATAATAAATGGAGTTTCAGAAATATATTTTGAAAGATGCTGTGTCAAAGTAAAGGTTATCTCCTGATGAGATTTTTAATTAATTAGAGAGAAGTTCAATAGAGGTGTAATAGGGAAAAAAATTGTTGGAAATATGTTTGGTAATGCTACAATTTGTTCTGATATGCTGCTGAATAAAATAAGTTTGTAAGGTATTATGGAAATATATTTTAATAACTGGAGCTTCTATTTATCAAAACATTGTATTTAGCTTATTCTATAACATTTTTTTTTGAGGATGAAATTAGGGATGTAGGGAAAATGTCAGAGATATGTTATCATGGTCTATCAGTTCTGGGTTTGATTCCTTGCTCTACAACCTACAGTATTGAATGAGGTAACATACGTAAGGCACATCACACAGTAAAAAAAGTGGATAAATAATAATGCTACTTATTATTGTGTTTAAAATTTTATTTCTTCTTCATTCATCTTTACCAGATTTTTAAAATGTTTTTGGTTAGTATTCATCCTCTCATTTTAAAATCTGGAGTAAATTTGAAGATCTTAGTGGATTTTAATTAACCTATTGATTGTTGAAAATGTATACTTTTATCCTACTTTTTTTTTTTAATTTATTTTTTTAATTTCAGAATATCATGGGGGTACAACACTTTGGCCATACACATTGCCCCTGTTCTGCCCGTGTCAGAGCCACAATCGTGGTCATCACCCAAACTGTGCTCCCCACATCCATTCAGTGAGAGTTTTTCCCATCCCTTCCACCCCCCTCCCGCTCGCCCGCCCTCAGATGAATGTTATTGCCCTGTGTGATGTAAGTGTTCATCAGTTAGTACCAGTTTGATGGTGAGTACCAGTGGTGCTTGTTTTTCCAATCCTGTGACACTTCACTTCGAAGAATGGGTTCTAGCTCCAACCAGGATAATACCAGATGTGTTAATTCACTGTTGTTCCTTATTGCTGAGTAATACTCCATGGTATACATATACCACATTTTATTGATCCACTCGTGTATTGATGGGCACCTGGGTTGTTTCCACAACTTGGCAATTGTGAATTGTGCTGCTATGAACATTCGAGAGCAGATGTCTTTATTATAAAATGTCTTTTTTTCTTTTGGATAAATACGTTATCCTACTTTTTAATTAGAAAACTGGCATGGATAGAGTTTATGTGTGTTCTTATATGAGGGGATAAATAGCTAGCTATTTCTGATATTTTCCCGAGTAATGTCAACATCAAAGTGTGGGTATTTAAAAACATTTTGCCTTAACTTTCCTCAATTCCATTAACCTTCACCTTCATGCCATCTCAACTACCCATCCCCGTGACTGCATACTGGATATTGTCATCATTTAGAATTGTTGTTTTTCTAAAGTTGTTAATAACATAATGTTCTATTTGGCTACCACTTTTACTACTGTTTCCCTACTTAACTGAATCTTTATCTCATGGAGATTCCTAAGGCCTTAATCAATCACATACTTTATTTATTTGTTTACTTATTATTACTGATTTGTTGGGCCCTTCCTGTCTTTACTTTTTTCTCATTTTAAACCATATCGTATGGTTAATATGAGTCAAGATTGTTTTGATTGCAATCAATAGAAAAACAGTTCAATGTAATTAAGGCAAAAAAAGTGAAATGATAACTATCAGAGGGGCAGGGGCTTAGCTCATGAGTGGATTATGACTGGACAAGCAAAAAGAAGTTTTTAAGCATAGAAATTAACAGAAAAGGCAACTTCATTAGCAATTGGGAAATGAAATTTCTAACAACACTAAATGCTATTTCAAACCATTCAAATGAGCAAAACTGAAAAGTTTGATTAATCAAAGTTTTGGAGAGAATGTGGAAAAATAATTCTCAAATCTGTTGGTTGGAATGTAGATAGAAATTATCATTTTGGAAAGCAAAATTGATATGTCCACAATGACCCAGAAATTCAACTTTTGGTATATTTCTCAGAAGAATTTTCTGATGTGTGCATAAGGAAATATTGTTCTCCATTCAAAAATTAGGAAAAACTTAAGTCCATCAAAAGGGAAATGAATATACAAATTGTAACTTCATGTACTGATATACTATCTATGTGTGCTACTACACACAAATCTTAATTAAATAACATTGAAAAAAATTGAATTGCAAGATGATGATATAGTTAAGGATTTTACCATTGTTCAAATCTTAAACATAAAAGAGGAGTATATACTGTTTATGTCTACACATATGTAAAATATGAAAACATATATGGAATGGATATATATCCCTTTCGATATAGTGGCTACTTCTGGCAAGAGGGGAAACGGGAGTGGAGAATGCCTTAATAATATCTATGAAATTGTATGTCTGACAAAATGACTAACTCAGATATTGTAAAATATTAGCATTTTAAATATTTGAAATGGGAAAGCAGGTGTTACATAATTCCCTAATATTTTATGAAATAATTATGATGATTAAAGAATTATGTGAGCTAGAATTAAAGTAGAATGCTTTTGCATGTAACTCCCAGATACACTTGCTTTTGTATACCATTTTGAGATGATTAAGGTTTCAGAATTTTCTCAAAGATATTAAATATGTAAAGATCAGAGGCAAAAAATATTAACAATTAATTTTCAGTTATGATAGAGATTATTTTAGGATGGCTACATCATATATATTTATATTCTTTATTCCTGAACATGTTAGTAAAGTAACAAAGTGAGGTCATATTTTTACTTTTCCCTTTAGGAATTCCAATTAAAATAACCAATAACTATCAAAATGGGATAACCTGCATCAATACTTGGCACTCAGAAAGGTCATCAACACAAACATATGTAAAAACATATTTGCTAGAGAAAGGGCAGAATGAACTAGACTAAAGGCAAAAGGCATAGAGAAGAGGAATCAGGTCCTTCCTCTGGCAGACAAGCTATGTAAAGTAAGAGGAGGATGCCTTGTTGTAGCCACACCAATAGCTCCTGGTTTATAGGTCAGGAAGCAGGCTTTGGATTAGCAAATAGAACATGGAAAGTTGGGGACTTGCTAGAGATTTGTGGTGGGGTATGTGGCTCAAGTAAGCACAAAGGCACTTGGTTGGACTTCCTATTGAATGAGCAAATGGAGCAAAATCACTAGAATTATTAAAAGATGCTACTGGTCAAGTGGAAGGCACAACCAAGAACCAAAGAAAATTTCCTTTTGGAATATATTTATTACAAAATGAGAGAAACTCTCAGATAATTAATGCATTTGTTCAATAACACTTGCACAATGAATGTCTGTGTTTAAATAAGCAAATGCTTCAATAACACATAACAAGTCCAAGTTGTTTCTTTGAAATTCTCCACACCACCCCTGCATAAATTAAATAAGGAAAAGTAAAGTAAATAAAGAAAAAAGAGAAAATACAAATACACTAATACACTAGAATGAAAATGAGATGTAAACAAAGATACGGGGATTTTATTATTTGTAAGCAAATGTTATGGGAAATTTTAATGAAAATAGATTCTTACAGGAATAAAAATCACCAACAGTGAATCAAATAATTTTAAAAATTTACTAATAAAATACCATAAAAATAGAAAAAAATTGTCAAAAACTACTTTCAAAAATCATTTGGTTCAGATAGTTATACGGGAAAGTTTTCACAACCCTTCCAAGAACAGTTAACTACCATGCTGTTTAAACTGTTCCATGGCATAGAAAAAGATATAAAACTTCTAAAAATATATTATGAAACCAGTATAGTCCTGATAAAAAGTTGGGTAAATATAATGCCATTGCATCCTTTCCTGACCTCACTTCTTTCTCTTACCCCTACACAAAATAAGCAAATGGAATTCAGTCTATATATATTAATAAAACTATATATCCTTAAATATATATTTTTGATCAAATAAAGTTTATCAAAAACTATAAGAATGGTACAATACAGAACATGTAGCACATTAAAAGGTCATGGAGAAATTTACAAAGTAAGATAATCTTGATTTATATAATAAACATATAGTAAAATACAACATCTATTCCTACTCTTTAGTTTTAGTTTTCTGTGGTTTATCCAAAACCAATAACCAAAATTATGTTTACTATTGAAGTGCTCTAGGCTTTTCTCTTATAATTAGGACAAACTAGGGTGCTGTTATAGCCACAATTTTCACCTTATTCTGGATATTTAACCAATGAAATAAGACAAGAAACAAAAGATATATAATTATTTGAATATTATTAGCCTATACAACTATCTTTTGTCTAACAGTAAGACCCAAGAAAATTAATTAAAAATCTATTAGAACTATCAAGAATTCAGAAATGTCATAGGATATTTTAAAAATTAATTTTCTCCTACATGAGATACTCAGTAAAGATTAAAAAAAGGATCTATTTATAGTAATAACTTTTTAAAGTTTATCTAGAAAGTATCTTAGCAATCACTAACAGCATTTATGCAAAATAAGTGCAAAGTTTTACTATAGAATGTAGGTGAAAAGACTTGGAAAAATTGAGATACTCAATGCCCCAGAAAGACTAAATATTGTGAAGATATACATCCTCCCAAAATTATTTTATAATTTCTACATGATTCTAATTAAAGTCAAATAGAATTTTTCCTTGGGAACTGAACAATAATTTGAAAGTACACATTACAGACTAAATTCAAGCGAATAGTTAATGTATTTTTGAAATAGAATAGTGAGAAAGATAAACTCCAGATATTAAAATGTACTATAATATGATAATAATTTAAAATTGTGATGTAGTAAGTAAAAATGTAGGGAGGTTAACTAAAAAGAACAGAAAGTCCAGAAATGGGCCCATGTATATGTGAGTGTGTGTGCTCACATGTGTTTAGCAGACACTTTTTTTTAATTTTTAAATTTCAGAATATTATGGGGGTGCAAAGACTTTGGTTACATATATTGCCTATGCACTGACAAAATAAGAGCTACAATTGTGCCCATCCCCCAGACAGTGTGCCCTGCACTCAAGTGTGAGTTTAACCATCCCCTCCACCCACCTCCCACCTGCCCGACCCCTCATGAATATTATTTCCATATGTGCCCATAAGTATTGATCAGTTAGTGCCAATTTGATGGTGAGTACCAGTGGTGCTTGTTTTTCCATTCTTGTGATACTTTGCTTTGCAGAATGGGCTCTAGCTCCATCCAGGATAATACCAGATGTGTTAATTCACCATTGTTTTTTATGGCTAAGTAGTACTCCATGGTATACATATATCACATTTTATTAATCCACTCGTGTATTGATGGGCACTTGGGTTGTTTCCACATCTTTGCAATTGTGAATGGTGCTGCTATAAACATTCATGTGCAGATGTCTTTGTTATAGAATGTCTTTTTTTCCTTTGGGTAAATACCCAGTTGTAGGATTCCTGGATCAAATGGTAGTTCTACTTTTAGTTCTTTTGAGGTATCTCCATATTATGTTCCATAGAGGTTGTATTAATTGGCAGTCCCACCAGCAGTGTATGAGTATTCCTATCTCTCTGCATCCATGCCAACATTTGTTGTTTGGGGATTTTTGATAAAAGCCATTCTCACTGAAGTTAAGTGATATCTCATTGTGGTTTTGATTTGCATTTCCCTGATGATTAGAGAAGTTGAGAGATTTTTGTTATGTTTGTTGGCCATTATTCTGTCTTCTTTTGAAAAGTTTCTGTTCATGTCTTTTGCCCATTTTTTTAATGAGGTTGTTTGATTTTTTCTTGTTGATTTTCCTAAGTTCTGTATAGATTCTGGTTATCAGCCATTTATCAGATGTGTAGCATGCAAACATTTCCTCCCATTCTGTCAGTTGTCTGTTCACTCAAGTGATAGTTTCCCTGACTGTGCAGAAGCTTTTTAATTTGATCAGGTCCCATTTATTTATTTTTGTTGCTGTTGTGATTGCTTTGGGGGTCTTCTTCATAAATTCTTTGCCTAGGCCAATGTCCATAAGAGTTTTTCCATCGTTTTCTTTGAGAATTCTTATGGTTTCACATCTTAGGTTTAAGTCTGTTATCCATCGTGAGTTGATTTTTGTGAGAGGTGAGAGGTGTGGATCCTGTTTCAGTCTGCTACATGTGGCTATCCAATTTTCCCAGCACCATTTATTGAATAGGGATTCTTTTCCCCAGTGTATGTTATTGTGGGATTTGTGAAAGATCAGATAACAGTATGAGGATGGTTTTATATTTGGGTTCTCGGTCCTGTTCCATTGGTCTATGTCTCTGCTTTTGTGCCAGTACCATGCTGTTTTGGTTACTATAGCCTTGTGGTATAGTTCGAAGTCTGGTAAATTGATTCTTCCCAATTTGTTCTTTTTGCTTAAGATTTCTTTGGCTAGACAGGGTCTTCTCTGGTTCCACATGAAGTGTAGAATTATTTTTCTAGATCTGTGAAAAATGATGTTGGTATTTTGATAGGGACTGCTTTGATTCTGTAAATCACTTTAGGTAGTATAGACATTTTAACAGTGGTGCTGCAAAGGTGACTTCATCATCTTCCATTTAAAACCCTGCCTTCTCTTGTGCCCCTCTTTTATTAAATGGGATCATCATAGGTTGATTTGCTCAAACTAGAGATATACTCTTCCTCATAGACTCCTCCTATTCCCATGTTCCACCACCTCCCAATAATTTAAATGTCTTATAGATTCTACTTCTTCAGTATCTCTCTAGTCAGCCCTCTCCTCTCCATTTTCACTGCAATTTCCTTAGTTCAGGTTTTCATAATTTTTTCACTTGAACTATTGCAGGTCTAGCCGCAGAAAAGTCCCCTACTCAAACATTTCTCCCTTTTCCAATGGATGTATCATAGCATGGTCAGGGAACTTTATAAAACATAAAAATGATTCTTTCATGTCCCTGTTTAAAATGTTTAAATATCTCCCCAACTCTGAGACAAAAAGAGAGAATCTCTCAAATCAAACAAAGTTTTTCATAATCTGGCTTTGTTTACCTTTCTGGTCTTACATATTGTCATATATTCTTAAGCAACCTACCGAATGCTGTTTTCTCTGCCTAGAATGACCTGTCTGTCATGTTTTTTCCCGGACTAACTTTTGTCTATGTTTTGAAGATTAGCTCAAATATCATCTTCCCTTGGAATTGTTCCTTACAGCCACCTATGCTCTGAGGTCTGATTAATTTTCTTCTTCACTCCATATAGGCAGCTATGCTTTCTCTATGTAACTATTTTAGCAGTATTGTAATGGTTGATTTCTATTTTTTCAGTTTATTTTCCTTGAGGGCAAGTACTGTGTCTGATAGGGCTTTAGTCCCGGTATTTAGTGTGCTGCCTGGGAAATAGTGGACTTACAAAAAATGTTAGTTGAATAAATGTCAATAATTCCTTCTAGTCTATTAATAGAAATGAGAGGGCCTAAGGCCAGGATGGGAAAGGGTTTCACTTATGTGTTAGTTCTCACTGTTTGAGGAGATGCCGGAACCACAGTACTGACAGGAAGTCTAAGGCAACATTGAGGCTCAGGGGAAGCGTATTGGAATTTATTACTGATATTTACTATGGGCCTGATAGAGGGGAGGAGGAGGTGTCATTTGCCAACCCTGATACTGTTCCAGCAATATTTTTCATTAATACTTGCCTTGAAATAGGAAATGCTTGAATATTATAAAGACTTTAATGCTCTCTGAAGTTACTTTTTTTTCCCAATATATGATATTAGAGGTCATACAAAGTTAATTTTTAAAAATAAAAAAATCTTTGAGACTTATTCCAGAGGCTGGGAACTTGCCCTTGAACTTCAAATTATACCATTGTTTCAAAAAATAGGCAGCTGTATACATGTCAGTTAAGTTCTAAGGTTGGGGTGTCTGGGTGTGTTAGTTTGAAATCCATCATGCCACTTGTTATTTGCTTGATCTTGGGCAAGTTATTTAAACCCTCTTGGCCTCAGTTTTCTCATCTAGAAAATGGAAGTAATAGCACTTATAACAGCTATCATGATAATTCTATTGTAGTTTTATGCAGGTGTGTCCTGTTAGAGACTTATACCAAACAGAGCATTACAGGTAAAATCTAATTACATGTACCATTGGTAAGTATCCTTGCCTAACATAGAGTGGGACTTCACCAGTGCCTTTGTGCAATGCAGAATGTAATTGGTTCACCTTGGAGCTACGTAATTCTAACTGGGTCAGTGTACAAAGGGAAATGTGTAATGTAGGCAGATAATGATAAGTAGTACTATTGATTTCTTTCTGAATGCCAGCCACTGTTTAGATACATTATATATCTACTGAAATAATATATATAAAAGCTTAGAACAGTGTTTAACACAATAATAAACATAACACTAAGAATATTATCTATAATCATTACAAAAACCAAACAGAGAAGGTGGACTTATTTGATATTGAGATATATGTTAAAACACTCACTATAGTTAGCAAGAGCACATTCAATGCATTATATTTATTCAACACTTTCTATGCGACAGATGTTGATTCTACCTTCAATACTAACTAGATCGTACCTTACCCCAGGTAACCTTATGAGACCATGTGCTTGTTCCATACATTGGCAAATGACCACTAACAATAGTGTTCTAGTTAAATTGTATGTAACGATATGTGTGATCAAGAAGAGTTAATAATGAGAATGCTTTTCCTGAGATGAACTTGGGGATATAAGATTGTTGTTGTGGAAACTTTATCCTGTGGCCACTAATAACAGGGCTATATACTCATTTCTCATGGAGATCAGGATTTCAAAGGACTATGAAAATAACAGAAGAAACATACTTGTTATCAAATTACATAAGCGAACAATTTCTTGACTTTTACTCAGAGGGAGGAAAGGAAAGCAGTTGTAGGTAATCTGGACCTACCCTTTATAGCCAAATTTCTGCAGGACTGAAAATTGAGCTTGATGGGATTCAGCCTTAAGAAAAGCTGAACACTTGATCATGCAGACACTGAGCTCGTGATGCTGCACAACACAAGTGTTTAAACCAGGCTTCTCAAAACAATAATGAAGTATGTTTACCAGCTCTATTATTTCATTTTAGGGTTGTTAGAAGAATATTAAAGTAAAGCCACAGAATTAAGACTCATCTGTATAAGTATGTTTAAGTAGGGATTACACATAGACCAGTTCTCTAAAAGTATCTCCACTTCTAAGCATTTGAATGTTGTTCTTAGTCACTTATCCCAAGTTAAATTTGATTGCTCTGGGATCAGGCTTTTATCCTTTATTTTCAATAACAAAAATCATATCCAGCAGTATGACAGCTAAGGCAGCCCTGGAAATTAAGTGTTTTGCTGAGGAGAAGGAAAGCCTCCTAAGTGGCCCAGTTAAGGGTTTTTGTTTGTTTGTTTGTTTGGGTTTTTTTTTTTTTTTGGAATCACAGAGTTCATTTTTTTCTTAGCATTTGATGGTTTTAGGACAACTGGGCTGTGCAGCCGAATGTGCTGTAGTGGCTAATTTAAAGTACTGAGAGAGTTTAAACCAGCAGGTATTTTTAATCACAGATAGGTTAAAAGGTTTTAAAAGTATTCTGCTTATTCATAAGCAGCTGGAATCCAGTAGGTTTCCATATCCGTCACGACTTCAGCAAATATCATTCCCAATGTGGCCCTCTGTAAAGAACAGCACTAGAGATTCTTTACACTTTTCCCACCTTGAAATAGACTGCAAATTTTATGGCAACTTTAGCTGTGAACTCTTCATTTCATGGTTCTACAACTTCATTTTAATATGCATTGCTGTTCTTTATTTGTATGCCCAAGGAATACTAAATTCAGGTAGACAGTGAATGGTAGGTCATTGTAGCTCCTTTTAAACTGGGACTACTTATAGAGTATAAGAAATCCTGACCACAAATAGCCTAAGTGTAGTTTTTACTACTTCCAGTTCTCCATATAGGTCATAGAAGATTTACTTTCACAAATAAATAAATATATATATATTTATATTTATATACTTTTGGTGGTCCTCCTGTATGAATATGCATCCTGTAAATGTATTGTCTAGTCTGTGTATCATGTTGATGTAGTTACTGCCTTTTTATTAAAAATAAGCATGGTTTTACAAATAGAGGCATGTGAAAGAGGGAAAAAAAGATGTCAAAATAGAGGGATCCTTTATATAGTCATGAGACATTGCTATCCCCTGATGTCTTATATAATATAAAGCTTGCAGCCTCAGACCTACTGTGGATAAATAATGACATGTTATCCAAACCACACCATTGAGTTAAAATGGTCGATGTCAAACTAATTCTGCCTCACCAGGTATTTCTTCCCATTTATAATACTCTTTTTAAAACAAAAAAGGTTTCACAAATTTAGATGTGTATATAACAGGGATGATATACAATTGTACTTCAAGCTGAATGCAAGCAATCTGTCAAAAAACAAAGCTAAATTCTGAGTAATAAAATCCACCACATGATTGATATCTTGCATTAAAGTGTGAGTTGAAGAAAGCAATTTTGTTTATGGGAAAGTCTTGGCTTGGTACATTTTTCATGTCACATAAAGATGGAAATCTTACCTTATGGTTGTAGATTACAGTTATATTTCAGCTTCTGTAATTGTAAAAGGACATGCATCTGTTTTAAAATAAGAACCATTTTCTTCTGATAAAAATGAGCTCATTTTAACATGGTTCTTTATTCCAATACATATCATACTTTCCATTGCTTTCATTCTCATGTCAACTCTTCTGTGATTTTTGTTTGTTTGTTTCACTGTGATTTGGTAAACAAATGCATCTTCTAGTAATTTTCAGTTTCCAAATTACTGTCTGTGGTTGCTCCACAGTATAAACAATTAGTTAAAGGTATAAAGAATTGATTTAACATTTAAGAACACTGCTAGTTGAAGAAAAGTGAGTCAGCATGTTTTCACTTTTCTGTGTAGGAGAGAAATGAGTAATGATATTCAAACTTTTGTAAAATTTCCAAAGCATACCACCAATTTCTTTCTGTTAAATACTTTTAAAATAAAGTTTTGTAAAATACACAGTATTTTATAGTTTACAAAATGCTAACACATATATCATTATTCCTCACCTATACTTTGAAGAAATTAATATTATTACTGGTTTTATCTTCCTGTTTCATATACCAGGAAACTGAGGCTCAATAAATTTAAATAATCTGCCCAAAGTTGATCATCTAGAATTTAGCAGACTCAAGTCTTTTGATATAGTAGAATTCTAAATGAAGGCTCACTTGCCTTCTGAATAAAATTGGATGGAGCAACTCTAGCCTTCAAGTTATCCTGTTTGGCTAAAGTAGAGATAAATTTAATCTAATCAAAGAGGTTTTGTTTTGTTTTGTTTTGTTTTTGTATGTTGAATGAGAGAATGTCAATTGGTATTGAAAAGGATGAAGAAGAGAATTTTATTTATTACCTATGAAATAATAAATGTTTTCAATATACAGGTAATTAATGTTTAATAAATATTGAGCAAAAAAGGAAATATTGATGCTATAACAATTCTGTGTAAAATTTGTGAAAGTTGAGCGATATGTTCTCTCTTTGCTCTATCTTTGTATACCCTGCAAAAATTCCCTTTTTAGGAGAAGGGGATTAGCTAAATCTGGATTCATCCCAGTATTAATCAGATACTCATTTCTCTTCTGGTATCACAACTTCATGACCTTTTTTACATTTCTGAATGCCTATGTGGTAGGCTACTTCTAAAACAGTTCCTAGTGATTCTTGCCTCCTGGTATTCACATTCCTTTGGAATTTCCTCCTCTTGTGTATGGGCTGCCCTTAGTGATTGGCTTTTAATGAATAGAATTCAGCAAAAGTGATGAGCTGTCATTTCTGAGACAGTATCACAGATTCTGACTGCTACCTCTTCCTCTCTCTCACTTGTGTCTCCCTCTCTGGCTGACTTTGATTAAGCTAGGTGCCATGTTGTGAGTTGCTCTATGGAGAGACCCATGTGGCAAGGAACTGAGGTTCTCAGATTCCCAGCCCATGGAGAACTGAATTGTACCGATAACCACCAAGTATGCTTAGAAGCAGATTCTGCATCAGTTGAACTTTAAGATGACTCTTGCGTCAGTGGACACTTTGGCTGCAGCCTGTGAGAGACCCTGAGCTGGAGGACTCAACTATGCTGGGCCCAGATTTCTGGCTCACAGACATTGTGATACAATAAACGTGTGTTGTTTTAAGAAGTTACAGTTTGTGGTAATTTGCTACACAGCAATAGGTAACTACTCCATGCTTATATTTCCATTCCTGCCTTAGGATTTTTGCCATTTTTATTTTTTGCCTTCCTGGAATGCTGGAATGCTGACAAAAGACCTTCACATTTTTTTTTCATTCAAGTTTCAGCCAACATGTTATTTCCCCAGGGAGAACTTACTTGACCATTCTTCTTTAGTAGCACCCTCCAAGATAGCCTCTGTCACATCATGCTATATTATTTTCATGAAAGTGATCATTATCTGAAATTATCTTAATTTACTTGTCTGTTGTTTATTATGTCTCTTCCCCCCATTAAAATATAAACCTCCTAAGAGTCCTGACCTTGTCTTTCTTTTTTACCTTTAGTTCCCCAAGGCCTAGAAGATTACCCGATACATAGTTACAGGTACTCAATAATTTTTGGTTGAATGAACAAATGAATGAATTTTACTTTGAGTTTTCTCTCTAGGTCCTTGTTATTGTCACTCTCTAAAATAGAGAAATGGCTTAGGGCAAAAGCATTTGCTTTTCTGTTTATCTTTACCTACAGAGGGATTATTTTTCAAGTATTTTTAACCTGCTGCTAATCTTCCTTCTCACAGGTGGTTCACTATTAACTTCCCAATGTCCAAAGGTCTTCATGAGCAATGTTCTCAGCATTTGCATTCTGTACAACATGAGGCAAGAACAAAAAAGTTGATTCTTGGACCTATATTACAATTTCAAACTTGCATTTTTCTGTATTCTGAGATTGTGTTCACCAGTATTTTCACAGAGCAACATATTACTTGTATTATTAAAATTATTTTATTTTCTATGTTGTTTCTCTATGATAGGTAGTGTCTTCCTGAGTAAAGTTCTTGAACGTGACAATAAGAAAGACTTCTCTGTCTTTCTCTCTCATACTTTCTCAGTCTCTCTTTTGATTTTGCTTTCCCTAGACTGCTGGTTTCATAAAAAGTGGGAAAATTCTGGCTTTTGAAACAAATTGGGTCTTTGGCTTCATTTTATCCAGTTTTTGTAGAAAAATTTTGCTATTGTCACTGATATAGAAGTTTATAAGATAAAGGACGTCTCTTTCATTTATTGTAAAACCTTTTAGGATATAAAATTACAGTAGTTGAAGAGTTATAAACAATGAGTTCAAAGTTAAAAGCGAATATGTTGGGGGTTGCAATCTAAATTTGGAGCAAAAATAAATATCAGATGTATTGTTACCTACCTTATGCCCACTATGCCAGGAGCTTGACAAGGGATACATAACTAATTCCCACACCTTCATGCTTACTAATGACTTCTATTGATGATGATTATATCCTCAAAACAAAAATATTCAGTGGCCAGTGGGATAAAAGCAGTTAAGATTTACAGTCAGCCATTGCCTAATATTACATTATATTTAACTACTTGTGAAATTATAATTTTGTCAATAAATTCAGTGCATGGAGTGTTAGATCAATGTATGTTTGGCCAGTCAAGAGAGAGGGAAAGAGGGGGAGCAATTTTGGAGAAGGAGAAAGACTGATTGGGGGACCCACTTTTATACTTGCCTCAGTACTAAAAGTCTTTTTAATCATTTTCAATAGTCTTTTCTAGTTCTAACAGTCTTTTCTAGTGAATGAGGAGTTTAAGAAGTCACTTTCTAGAGGAAAAAGACAAAGGATGGTATAATGGCGTCCAAGTCAATAATTCAAGAGACGAGGTGCTGAGGCAAGGAAAGCAACTTTTTTTTAGAGAGCCAGAAAACAGAGAAGATGGTGGACTAGTGTCTTAAAGAACTATTTTAAGTTGGTATGAACGTTGGGCTCCTTTTTATGTTAAGGGAAGAGGGAAGCATGAGGGGGTTGTAAGAGGTAACTGATGACCACAGACACCTGGGTGTCAGTGAGGGTCCGAGAAGGTTGTAAAACTTTTTTGTTCTTGGTCAGTTAACTTTGGATGATGTTGGTCAGGTCCTGATGTATTTATAAATCTTTACTGTGACATTGTTACTTGTGTGTATACTTTCCTTGTCTCCCCAGGAGTTAGTTTTGGGAAAGGGATGGTTATCATCTTTCTTTTAGAGTTGAACTATAAACAAAATTCTCCTTTTAATTAGCTGCCCTATGTGCAGAGCTATGTAGAAACTTTTAACCTAAAAGATATTACTGCAGGGGTCAAAAGCAAAAAGGAGTTAGTCATGCTAAGCTTTATTTCCACTGTTACAATGGGAGAAAGTGAAATAATATTTATAGGTTACCTACTATATGCAGTATACTCTATTAGGCATATCATAGACTTTATCTTATTTAACCCTTGCAATAATCTTAAAAGTTAAATTTTACCATCCTTGAGTGGATCCAATTCTGTCTTCTCCAATCGTGCAACACATCCTAAGCTGAAATAAGCCACACAAATGGTCCCTCTGTCACTTCAATAGCAGTTAACCCACTGCGGGTTGTGAGTTAGTTCATTTTCCCATTTACTTAAACAAGATTTCAAATATTTTGGTCTTTCTTCAAAGCTTTCACCCTTCTCCTTCCACGTCATTCTTATTTGATGATTTTGTATCTCACTTCAGAGAGAAAATAGAAGCCATCATACATCACCTACCTCACTTTCCTATCCCTCTCCCCACCTACTAATCTTCTGTCATGTACCCTTTCAGACTTCTCTCCTGCTAACATGGGGGATTTACATCTCCTCCCACGCTCTTGATTAGAGTCTTCCTTACCTTTTCAGAAACATTAAGCTATCAAGCACTCCTTTCTATTTTATCTTCACTATATTCCTCTCAACTAAACCTTCTTATTAGTAACTAAACATGCTACATGTGGAGTACCTTCCAATTTTAAATATGTTATAACATTTAAATATATGCAAATATAGAATAATTAATAATTATTTTCCTCTGTACTGAATCATTACTTTTTAAAACCACCTTCTCTTAGCCCATTTCCACCTCCAACTATTGCTCTATTTCTGTCCTCCTTTTATAGCAAAGCTCCTTGGAAGAGTGTTGTCTACTCCTGTTTCTAATTCCTTTCTTTCCTTCTCTCTTATCAAATTGCTTGTATCAAGATCACCAATTAGCATTATTAAATCTAGCAGTCATTTCTCAGTGGTGATACTTTAAAATTTCAGCAACAATTGCCATAGTTGATCACGCTCATTCTTGAGCCACTTGCCTCACTTGGCTTCTAAGATGTGACACTTGTCCAGTTTTACCACTAACTCTCTAGTGTCTCCTTCTCACTCTCCTCTTTGCTGATTTGTTCTTATCGCCCTGACCTCTACTGTGGGATTGCTGAGGGCTCACTCTTGGACTTCTTTTCTTCTCTCTCTAAATTCAATTCAATTCAATTCTTTGGATTTTCATCAACAGTCAGAGTTTTAAATATAAACTGATAATTCCCAAATGAATACCTCTAGCACAAATCTCTTCTTTGACCTCTAGACTGACAAGACCACCTACCTACTTGTTCCCTCCACTTAGATATTTAATATGTATCATAAACTTATTTAACATGCTCCCAATTGAGCTTCTTATATGCCCCAGAGCTCAAACCTGGGCCTTTCAGTGTTCCTCTAAGGCAAATAGAAAATCTACTCTTCCAGTTTCTCAGTACAGAAATCTTGGAGTCTTCTTTAACTACACTTTTCCTCTCATACCTCATATCTTGGGCTCTAATTTCAAAATATATCCGAGGATGCAAATTCTTATGACACTTCCAGGGACATCCCACCTTGATCAAAGTTACAATTATCTCTCTCCTAAAATCTCTTAACTGGTCTTCCTGTATCTAACTTCAACCTATTCTTAACCAATGAAGAAGAAGCTAGAGTAAATGTGGTAGAACCCAAGGCAAATTATACTCAAAGTATTCCAAAAGTTTCCCCCTCCGTTCTGAGTCCTCAGAATGATCTACAAGAGCCTACATAACTTATCCTCATTACAAATTACTTCTCCAGCTTTACTGTCTATAATTTCAGCTCTAGCCATAAAGGCCCTTTATCTCTTCCTCAGATGTGCCAGTGTTTTTGCAACCCAGACTTTTCCGCTTGATGCTCCTTCTGCCTGCAGTGGTCTTCCCTGGATATCTAGTTGGCTAACTCCTTTACTCTGTTCATAACAAAATATATATTTTATTTATTTATCTTGCTTTTGCCAGTCTTCCCCACTAAAATATAAACCTCATGTATTAGTTGGAGTAACAGTAGCGGTTGTAACAAGGGAACCTACAGATTTCAGTAGGCTTACATAATACAGTTTAATTTTGACTCACACAGATGTTCAATTATTTTTATGATCAGTGGTTTGGGAGGACATTGTGCTCCACATAGTTATTCAGTGACTAAAGCTAACTAAATCTCTACCATCTTCTAATTTCAGTTACTAAGGTCATTCCAGAGGCTGTTCCTATTTCATAAATGCCATAGCACAGGAAGGACCAACTTTATTTCCATTCCAATTCCAATGATGATACCCAGTAAGATAGCAACATAGGAATGAAAGCAGGAGGGGACTGTAGTCCTGATTGGGTAACTTCAATCCAATGGCAGCAAAGAGCCTGACTATTTGGTGGATGCCTATCTGTCATCCACCAAATGACAGGTCCATGTCATACTCCATGAGAACAGTGATTTTTTTACTTTTTTTTTCTTTTTTTTACTGCTATATGCCCTGCAACTAGTATGGTTAAATGAATAACTGAAACAAACAAACAATACAAATAAAACATTTATGGGCCTATAACCCTGTCTATCTACTACCCTGGGCCTTCTCAAGCTAATTGAAAAGGTAGCCCAGGCTCCCTGTTTTACTCTTACTCTCTGATTACTCCTCATTCCACTCCAATCTGAGTTCTGCTGAATCTGAAAGTCCTCCTTGTTAATGAATTCAATAGGAAATGCAGAAGAATAGTATTTTTGACAGTTAAAAAAAACCCCTGTGATTCTCTTTTTAGTATGTGATGCTCTGTCCATTGAAATGGAAACAACTGTTACTTTAAGGAGAGGGCAGAACACCTGAAAGTAAAGAAGTCAATGTTCAGCTTTAATGTTCAACAGACAGTTTTTAAATCTCACAGGTGTGCAAAGGTCATGAAACCTGATTTTCAGTTGCAAGATTGAAGCACTTAAGAGCGAGAAAAGTTTTTCTTTTTTCTCTGCATTTCCAAGGATATGTTTATGGATCAGAAAGCAAACTTGAAAATATGTTTATGAAATTTTAGTCTCAGATACAGAATAGAGACAGTATGACGTGGACATGGTTTCATTTCATTCTGGAAGGAGATAAAAAACATCATCTCTATGCTGCAGTTGGAGTGTAGTATGGGATGAAGGGTGTCTTAACTTAGATTTTGCAAGGGCAGAGGCTACAGCAAGGATTTGTGTGTAATTTCTTTATTTTGGAGCTAATCTTCAGGAGCAGGAGGAGCAACTGGGGAGAGTAAAACAGAAAAGCCGAAAAGCCAATATAAGACTGTATTATTGAAATTCCGATTGTGGTCAAAGGGAATTTTATTTTGCCACAACCTTTTAAGAAACTTAGAGAATGTCTTCTAGAACTATCCTTCCAAGAATAGGAGGCAAACATTTCAGTCATTGTCTCCTATCCCTCACTGATCAAGAGTTACTCCTGAAAGTGTTAACTCCCTTGTACTTCTGAGCTGTACATTTATTGAGGCCAACCAGGATATCACAGCCTTGGAGAAGGTCCTGGGGAAGCAATGTGTCTTTGTGGTGGGGTGCTGAAGGCATGAAGTGACTTAAAGCCCACGTAGAGCTGTCCACTGAAATTATGTCTGAAATTAGAGGTGTGGTAATCTTCCTACAGGAAGACTCTGAGGAGATGTGACAGACATTTAGAATTAGTAAGGGACCTATTCCCTGAAAATCCCCAGATTTTGAATAAGAAGAAACTGGGGGAATGGGGAAAAACGGCAGGCTGGTAGAGACCTCACCGCTCCCAAGGAAGGAGGTGAAAAACGCCAACAGCTGCCTGCACGCGATCACTCACTCTGCAAACAGCATTGTGAAGTTACAGAGAAGCATCATGGGACACTCAGCCCAAGAAAACAGTTGACAGGGAGATACATTCACAAAGATCAGAGAGTACAGGGAATACAATAGAGACCAGAGCGTGGGAAGGACGTATTCGCCAGGTCAGCACAGTGCGACCTGACCTACAGGTAGTCACGCAACATCCCCACAGACTTTCCATTCACTCAGTCAGGGACAAGCTCCTAGCTGCTGCAAAGTTATTGCTTGAGACAGCAGGCTCTGTGGAGAGGAAGCAATTGTGGGAAACATATGTAATTGTCAAGTACACTGCACAGGGACTGGGCAGGGCCAGGTAGGGACTGGGCTGAGATACACCTTCCCAGGACACAATGTGGGAATCTGGAGACGGGCACCTCACCACTGGAAATCAGCAGGACCTGGGCACAGAAGTTGAACAGAGAGCAATGGGACATGCCCTTAGGGGCTGCCAGCAATTGCCTCCACGGGACCCAGGCAGGTTGAGAAGAGCTGCATTCACGGTCATGATCTGAGCCCTGCTGTAAGCCAGGCTGGCAGTCAGAAGCCATCTTTAAGGTCTCTCACCTGCAGCTGACTGTTAGATAGGTCTCCAGTTTCACCCCACCCCTGGCCCAGGGGCTCTTCGGCCTGGGCAAAACAGGCTACACCCTTGGTGGGTGTGGACAGTTGCCTCCATGGGTTACAGGTGGGATGAGGTCCCTGATCTGTATCAGTGGGACCTTTGTGTATTGGAAACAGTTTGAAGCCCATCCATTCGGTCCTGCCTCCCCAGCTCTGGCCATCTTCTATGTGCCCACTATATGCCAGTCCTAGTGCCTGCTCTTCAGGTCCCAGCCCTCCTGTACCCCAGAGATTGATTATTTTGAAGGTTGCTTGCCATAGTGACTCATTTTGTATAAGTACCACTTCTCATTGGCAACCGAATACCTCAAGTGCCACAGGATGAACCAGAGCAGCTCCCACTAACCCTGCTCACTTTACTAGGGAATTTTGCTCAATCCAAGAGTGTCTTCAATTGCCACTATTCCCACCGGTGGGAGCATCCCCCTGGTGGAGACTTCTGGGGATAGAGACACCCACCCACCTTGCCTTGGGGTCCAGTGGTGGAAAAGGGGTGCACAATTGGAGATCCCCCATCAGCCAGTGGCACGGAGAGACGCATATAAAAGAGCCAGACACACGAACTGTGGGAAAGCTCAAGAGCCCACAAGTGGTCTGATCAGAGGGGAAAGTGCCTGAGCTTGTGTACAGGGAAGAAAAAACTTGGCTAGAGACCTAAGCAATCCCACCAGCTGGCCCCTCCCATCAGAAGCAGTTCTCCAAGCCCAGAGAGAGAGAGAGCTCTGAACTCCATAGCAGTGGACACCCCAGTGGCCAGATAAGCAACCTCTGAGCTGTCTAGAATTTACCGAATCTAGCTCTTGCACTGCAGCCACAAGCTATCTTGCTTCTCCCCCCACCTCAGGAGGAGCAGGGTCAAAGTAACCCCTGGGAGCTACAAGGCCCCTCCCAAAGCTTGGAGCTTTTGTATACCCCACCTGGGGGAACAGAATATCTAGGTAACTGGCTCCTCCACACAAACTACAATCAATGACAGTGGGAACAACCACACAGGTAAAAACATTGCCTTCTATCTCAAGCTATTAGGGAGCAGTGGATTCGTACCATCAAGTACAATCCACCAGCTTGAAGCTAAAGCTGGGAGAACAAAATCACTACACTCCACCAGGAAGAAGTGAAGACAACAGGTCAGAGGTAACCCAAGAGATCCACCAAACTTGCTAAAATACACCTAAGGCAATCAAGACCGGTATTCCTCTCCCTGGCTCTGCCAAGGAAAATCCTCAGGGGCTTGGAAAAAGGGCCATAAACTAGCTGTAACACCCCCAGCTCTCAAGCAAGAGGCCAGATGAGAAAGGATCAGCTAAAGAACATGGGAACCATGAAAAATCAGAACAAAAATCACCCCCAAAAGAAATCATTAGTTCCTCAGTGATGGATACCAACTTAAATGAAATGGGTACAATGACAGAAGAGGAATTTTGTTTATGGATTATAAGAAAGCTCAATGAAATTCAAGAGAAAATTGAATCCCAGCACAAAGAAACCAGAAGAAATATGCAGGAAATGAATGAAAAATTTTCTAAAGAAATTGAAGTATTATGGAAAAATCAAACACAAATCGTAGAAATAAAAGAGGCATTAAAGGATCTACAAAACACAGTGGAAAGCCTTAAGAATAGGCTGGATCACACACAGGAAAGAATCTCAGAGCTGGAAGATAACTCCTACACACTAAATAAATGAGTCAAAGAGAAAGAACACAAAAACAAGAGGCATGAACAAAGCATACAAGAAATGTGGAATTTTGTAAAGAGGCCAAACATAAGGATCATAGGCATCCCTGAGGGAGAGGAAGAAAATTCGCGCGGGCTGGAAAATCTATTTGAAGGAATAATAGAGGAAAATTTCCATGGCCTAGCCAGAAACCTCAATATCCAGGTACAAAGCACACAGGACTCCTGGGAGATTCAATGTGAAAAGGCATTCACCGTGCCACATAATTATCAGGCTGGCCAAAGTAAACACGAAAGAGGCACTCCTTTGAGTGGTAAGGCGAAAACAGGAGGTAACCTACAAAGAGAAACCTATCAGATTAACTGCAGATTTCTCAACTGAAACCTTACAAGCCAGAAGGGACTGGGGACCCATCCTCAGTCTTCAAAGACAAAATAATGGCAAACACAGAATTCTTTATCCTGCAAAACCAAGCTTCTTATATGAGGGAGAAGTAAAGACATTTCCACACAAGCAATCACTGACAGAATTTGTGAAGACCAGACCTGCCCTCCAGGAAGTACTTAGACCTGCATTGTACACTAACCAGTGCAACAGACACCCACCAGTGTGAAATTACCCAAAAGCTAAAACTACAGAACCCAGATTTCACAATTGCTTAAGAGGTAAAACAAAACAAGAGTCTACCCAACAGGATAAACAGAAATCCACCCCAAATAACAGTTCTCTCAATAAATGTGAATGTCTTGAATTGCCCATTGAAGAGACATAGCCTGGCTTAATGGATAAAAAAGTACAAGCCAAGTATCTGCTGTATCCAGGAAATGCATCTTACACACAAGGACTCAATCAGACTAAAGGTGAAAGGATGGCATACAATATTCCAGACAAATGGACCAAAAGAAAGCTAGGGTAGCCATTCTTATGTCAGATATCATACACTTTAAAGCACCAAAATAAAGAAAGACAAAGATGGTCATTATATAGTTGTGAAGGGAAAAATCCTACAAGAAGACTTAACAATCTTAAATATTTATGCACCCAACACAGGAGTGTCCAGATACATAAAGCAAATACTGCTATATCTAGACAACATAATGAATAGCAATGATATAATAGCCAGGGACATCAACATGCCACTGACACAACTGGACAGATCCTCCAAGCAGAAAATAAGCAAAGAAACTATTAACCAAAACAGAATTCTGGAATATTTAGGCCTAACAGACATCTACAGAACACTTCACCCAAATAACACTGAATATATGTTCTGCTCATCAGCTCATGGAACTTTTTCTAAAATTGATCACATCCTAGGCCACGAAAGATATCTCAACAAATTTTAAAAAAATAGAAATCATACCATGTATCTTTTCAGACCACAGTGGAATAAAATTAGAAATCAATTCCAACAGAAACACATATCTCCATCCAAAATAATGGAAATTAAACAATCTATTGCTGAATGACTATTGAGTCAAGGAGGACATTCAGATGGAAATCAAAAGATTCTTTGAACTAAATGATAATGGGGACACAAGTTATCACAATCTGTGGGATACAGCAAAAGCAGTCCTGAGAGAAAAAACTTATTGTCTTAAATGCCCACATCCAAAAGACAGAAAGTTCACAAATCAGTAAACTAATGAATCATCTCAAGGAAATGGAAAAGGAAGAGCAAACCAACCCTAAACCCAGCAGAAGAAAAGAAATAACCAAGATCAGAGCAGAAATAAATATAATTGAGAACAAAAGAACAATACAGAAGATTAATAAAACAAAAAGTTGGTTCTTTGAAAAGATAAACAAAATAGATAGGCCACTTGCTAGATTGACCAGAAGCAGAAAGGAAAGGACTCTAATAAGCTCAATGAGAAATGAAAAAGGAGAGGTCATAAATGATATCAGAGAAATAGAAAATATCATCCTTTTTTATTAAAAATTTATTTATTTATTTATTTATTTTTAAATTTCAGAATATTATGGGGGTACAACATTTTGGCTATATATATTGCCTGTTCATTGCCCATGTCAGAGTTGCAATCGTGATCATCCCCCAAACTGTGCTCCCCACATCCATTCAGTGAGAGTTGTCCCATCTCCTCCACCCCCCTGCCGCCTGCCCGCCCGCTGATGAATATTATTGCCCTGTGTGATGTAACTGTTGATCAGTTAGTACCAATTTGATGGTGAGTACCAGTGGTGCATGTTTTTCCATTCTTGTGACACTTCGCTTTGAAGAATGGGCTCTAGCTCCAACCAGGATAATACCAGATGTGTTAATTCACCATTATTTCTTATTGCTGAGTAATACTCCATGATATACATATACCACATTTTTTTAATCCACCCATGTATTGATGGGCACCTGGGTTGTTTCCACAACTTTGCAATTTTGAATTGTGCTGCTATAAACATTCACGAACACATGTCTTTATTATAGAATGTCTTTTTTTCCTTTGGGTAAATACCCAGTAGTGGGACTGCTGGGTCAAATGGTAATTCTACTTCTAATTCTTTGAGATATCTCCATATTACTTTCCATAGAGGTTTTACTAATTTGCAGTCCCACCAGCAGTGTATGAGTGTTCCTATCTGTCCACATCCCCACCAACATTTATTGTTTGGGGATTTTTTGATATAAGCCAATCTCACTGGAGTTAAGTGATATCTCATTGTGGTTTTGATTTGCATTTCCCTGATGATTAGAGAAGTTGAGCAATTTTTTATATGTTTGCTGGCCATTATTCTGTCTTCTTTTGAAAAGTTTCAGTTCATGTCCATTGCCCATTTTTTAATAGGGTTGTTTGATTTTTTCTTGTTGATTTTCCCAAGTTCTGTATAGATTCTGGTTATCGTCCCTTTATCAGAGGTGTAGCATGCAAATATTTTCTCCCATTCTGTAGGTTGTCTGTTCACTCTATTGATAGTTTCCTTGGCTGTGCAGAAGCTTTTTAATTTGATCAGGTCCCATTTTTTTATTTTTGTTGCTGCTGTAATTGCTTTGGGGGTCTTCTTCATAAATTCTTTGCCCAGGCCAATGTCCATAAGAGTTTTTCCAACGTTTTCTTCTAGAATTCTTATGGTTTCACGTCTTAGGTTTAAATCTGTTATCTATTGTGAGTTGATTTTGTGAGAGATGAGAGGTGTGGGTCCAGTTTCAGTCTTCTACATATGGCCATCCAGTTTCCCAGCACCATTTATTGAATAGGGAATCTTTTCCCTGGTGTATGTTTTTCTGGAATTTGTCAAAGATCAGGTGACTGTATGAGGTTGGTTTTATATTTGGGTTCTCAGTCCTGTTCCTCTGGTCTACATCTCTGTTCTTGTGCCAATACCATGCTGTTTTGGTTACTATAGCCTTGTAGTATAGTTGAAGTCTGGTAGATAGATGCCTGCCAATTTGTTCTTTTTGCTTAAGATTGCTTTGGCTGAACGGGTTCTTCTCTGGTTCCACACAAAGTGTAGAATTATTTTTTCTAGATCAGCAAAAAATGATGTTGGTATTTTGATAGGGACTGCATTGATTCTGTAAATCACTTTAGTTAGCAAAGCCATTTTTACAATGTTGATTCTACCTATCCAAGAGCATGGTAGGGTTTTGCATTTGTTTACATCCTCTGCAATTTCTTTTCTCAGTGTTTCGTAATTCTCTCTATATAGGTCTTTGACCTCCTTAGTTAGATATGTTCCTAAATATTTAATTTTCTTTGGTGCTATTGTGAAAGGTATTGCATCTTTAATTTGTTTCTTGGCTTGATTGTTATTAGCATATATGAAGGCTATGGATTTGTGTGTATTAGTTTTGTATCCTGAGACTTTGCTGAATTCATTTATCAATTCCAGTAATCTCTTGGTTGAATCTTTGGGGTTTTCTATGTGTAATACCATATCATCTGCAAATAGTGAAAATTTGACCTCTTCTGCCCCCATCTTGACGCCCGTGATTCCTCTGTCTTGTCTGATTTCTCTGGCCAGGACTTCCAGCACTATGTTGAATAGAAGTGGAGATAGTGGGCACCCTTGTTTGGTTCCAGTTTTAAGGGGGAATGCTTTCAATTTTTCCTCATTCAGTATGATATTGGCTGTGGGTTTATTGTATATGACTTTAATAGTTTTGAGTTCTGAGCCATCTATGCCTATATTGCTAAGAGTTCTTATCATAAAATGATGCTGGATTTTGTCAAAAGCCTTTTCTGCATCTATTGAAAGGATCATATAGTCTTTGTTCCTACTTTTATTTATATGGTGAATTACCTTTATAGATTTGCATATGTTGAACCATCCCTGCATCTTGGAAATGAAGCCCACCTGATTGTGATGTACATTTGAATTCGGTTTGCAAGGATTTTATTGAGAATTTTTGCATCTATATTCATAAGGGATATTGGTCTGTAATTTTCTTTTCTTGTTGTGTCCTTTCCTGGCTTTGGTAACAAGGTGATATTTGCTTCATAGAATGAGTTTGGGAGGATTCCATCCTTCTGGATATTTTCAAATAATTTCTGCAGTATAGGCACCAGTTCTTTGTAGGCTTGGGAGAATTCAGGTGTGAACCCATCTGGCCCATGACTTTTTTTGGTGGAAGATTTTATTACTGCCTCAATTTCCGTGCTTGATATTGGTCTGTATAGAAATTCTGTTTCTTCCTGGTTGAGTCTAGGGAGGTAGTATGTTTCTAAGAATTTGTCCATTTCCTCCACGTGCTCATCTTTGTGGGCATAGAGATTTTTGTACTATTCGAAGATGATGTTTTGTATTTCCATGATATCAGTTGTGACCTCTCCTTTTTCATTTCTAATTGAGCTTATTAGAGTCCTCTCCTTTCTGCTTCTGGTCAACCTGGCAAGTGGCCTGTCTATTTTGTTTATCTTTTCAAAGAACCAACTTTTTGTTTTATTAATCTTCTGTATTACTCTTTTATTCTCAATTTCTTTTAATTCTGCTCTGATCTTGGTTATTTCTTTTCTTCTGCTGGCTTTAGGATTGCTTTGCTCTTCCTTTTCCATTTCCTTAAGATGATTCATTAGTTTACTGATTTGTGACCTTTCTGTCTTTTGGATGTGAGCACTTAAGGCAATAAGTTTTCCTCTGAGGACTGCTTTTGCTGTATCCCACAGATTTTGAAAATTTGTGTCCCCATCATCATTTAGTTCAAAGAATCTTTTGATTTCCATTTGAATCTCCTACTTGACCCAATAGTCATTCAGCAACAGATTGTTTAATTTCCGTGTTTTTGGATGAACATGTGAGTTTCTGTTGGAATTGATTTCTAATTTTATTCTGCTGTTGTCTGAAAAGATACATGGTATGATTTGTATTTTTTTGAATTTGTTAAGATCTGTTTGTGGCCTAGGATGTGGTCAATTTTGGAGAAGGTTCCATGAGCTGATGAGCAGAATGTATATTCAGTGTTATTTGGGTGGAGTGTTCTGTAGATATCTGTTATGCCCAAATGTTATAGAGTCCTGTTTAGGTCCTTTGTCTCTTTGTTTATTTTTTGTTTCGAGGATCTGTCCAGTTCCATTAGTGGGGTGTTGAAATCCCCTGCTATTATGGCATTGCTATTTATTATGGTGACTAGATCAAGCAGTATTTGCTTTATGTACCTGGGCGCTCCTGTGTTGGGTGCATAAATGTTTAGGATTGTTAAATCCTCTTGTAAATTTTTCCCTTCACCAATATATAGTGTCCATTTTTGTCCTACTTTACTTTTGTTGCTTTAAAGTTTATATCATCTGAAATAAGGATTGCTACTCCAGATTTCTTTTGGTTTAATCCATTCAGCCAGACTATGTGTCTTCAATGGGCAATTCAAGCCTTTCACATTTATTGAGAGAGTTGATATTTGGGGTAAATTTCTGATTATTCTATTGGGTGGTGTCTTTTGTTTTACCTCTTGCATCATTGTGGAATCTGGGTTCTGGAGTTTTAGCTTTTGCATAGCTTTACACTGGTGGGTATCTGTTGTGCTGGTTAGTGTACAATGCAGGTCTAAGCACTTCTTGCAAGGCCAGTCTGGATTTCATAAATTTTATCAGTGATTGGTTATGTGGAAAAGTCTTTATTTCTCCCTCATATAAGAAGCTTAGTTTGGCAGGATACAGAATTCTGGGTTGGCCTTTGTTTTTTTTAGGAGACTGATGATGGCTCCCCATTCCCTTCTGGCTTGTAAGGTTTCAGCTGAGAAATCTGCAGTTAATCTGATCGGTTTCCCTTCATAGGTTACCTGCTTTTTTTTTGTCTTACAGCTCTGAGGAGTGCCTCTTTTGTGTTTACTTTGGTCAGCCTAATAATTTTGTGGTGTGGTGAATGCCTTTTCACGTTGAGTCTCCCAGGAGTCCTGTGTGCTTCCTGTGCTTGGATATTGAGATTTCTGCCTAGGCCAAGGATATTTTCCTCTATTATTCCTTCAAATAGATTTTCCAGCCCACACGAATTTTCTTCCTCTCCCTCAGGGATGCTTATGATCCTTATATTTGGCCTCTTACAAAATCCCACATTTCTTGTATGCTTTGTTCATGCCTCTTGTTTTTCTGTTCTTTCCCTTCAACTGATTTATTTAGCACATAGGAGTTGTCTTCTAGCTCTGAAATTCTTTCCTCTGCATGGTCCAGCCTATTCTTTAAGGCTTTCCACTGTGATTTGTAGATCCTTGAATGCTTCTTTCATTTCTAGAATTTCTATTTCATTTTTATGTAATATTTCTATTTCTTTGGAGAATTTTTCATTCATTTCTTGCATTTTTCTTGTGGTTTCTTTTTGCTGGGATTCAGTTTTGTCTTGAATTTTATTGAGCTTTCTTCTAATCCATAAATGAAATTCCTCTTCTGTCATTCTACCTATTTCATTTGAGTTGGTATCCATTGCTGAGGAACTGATGATTTCTTTTGGGGGTGATTTTTCACTCTGATTTTTCATGTTCCCTGAGTTCTTTCTCTGGTTTCTTCTCATCTGGCCTCTTGGTCGAGAGCTGGGGGTGTTAGGGCTAGTTTTTGGCCCTGTCTCCAAGCCCTTGAGTTTCGTTCCTTGGCAGAGCCAAGGAAAGAAGTAGTGGCCTGTATCGCCTTTGATGTATTTTAACAAGTTTGGTGGATTTTTGGTTATATCTGACCTGTTGTCTTCTCCTTTTCCCAGTGGAGTGTAGTGAGATTGTCCTCCCAGCTTGAACTCTAAGCTAGTGAGTTGTACTTGAGGATATGAATTCACAGCTCCCTAATTGCTAGGTATTCTGTTATGTCCGTGGCAGACTCTGATCCCTCAGTTGGGGTATGCGAAAGCCCCACAGTTTGGGAGGGGCCTTGTAGCTCTTAGGGGTTACTATGACCCTGCTCCTCCTGAGGTGCAGGTAGAAATACAATTTCTTTTGGTTGCAGTGTGAGAGCTGAATTGGGAAAATTCTACACAGTTCAGAGGTTGCTTGTCTAGCCACATGTGTCTGTCTTTCTGATGTGCATCTCCGCGTGATACTGGCTGATAGGGGGATCGCCAATTGTGCACCCTTTTTCCACCACTAGACCCCAACGCAAAGTGGGTGGGCGTCTCTATCCCCAGTAGTCTCTGCTGGGGGTATGTTCCCATGGGGAGGGGGGAGTAGTGGCCACTGGAAGTGCTCTTGGATGGCGTGATTTTCCCTAATGAAATGGGCAGTGTTATGGGGAGCTGCTCTGGTTTAGGCTGTGGCTCTTGAGGTATTTGGTTGCCATGAGAACCAGCAGTTATACCTAATGAGTCACTATAGCCAGCAACCTTCAAAATGATGGATTTCTGGGGTACCGAAGGGCTGGGACCTGAAGAGCAGGCACAAGGACCAGCAGGTAGCGGACTTGTCGGAGGCCAGAGCCGGGGGAGCAGGACCAGATGGAAGAGCTGCAAACTGTTGCCAATACAGAAAGTTCCTGCCACTACAGTTCTGGGATCTCGTCCCACCTGGAACCCATGGATGCAGCTGTCCCTGGCCACCAAGGGCAAAGCCTGTCTCACCCCAGCGGAAGAGCCCCCGGGCCGGTGCTGGGCGGAGCTAGAGATCCGGCTCACAGCTCTGGGCAGGCGGCTTTAAAGATGGCTGCCACCACCAGCCTGGCGCACAGCAGGGCTCAGATCACGCCCGGGAATGCAGCTTTTCTCACTCGGCCTTGGTCTCGCAGAGGCAATTGCCAGCAGCCCCTAAGGGCATGCCCCATTCTCTGTTAAACTTGTGTGCCCAGGTCCCGCTGACTTCCAGTGGTGCGGTGCCGGCCTGAGGGTTCCTGCACACTGTCCTGGGAAGCTGTATGTCCGCCCAGTCCCTACCTGGTCCTCAGCAGTCTCTGTGTATTGCAGCTGATAGTTCTGTTTGGATCTCACAACCGCCTCCTCTCCACAGAGTCTGTTGTCTCCAGCAAAAGCTTTGCCCCAAATCTGGGCTTGTCCCTGACTAAGTGGATGGGGAGGTGCATAACCGCCTGGGGGGCAGGTCACGCTGCACCAACCTGGTGAGTGCGTCCTTCCCGTGCTCTGGGCTCTATTGTACTCCGTGTGCTCCCCGATCTTTGTGAAAATTTTGTACCTGTTTTCTTGGGCTGAGTGTTCCGCGTTGTTTCTCTGTATTTCACAATGCAGTTTTCGGAGTGAGCAGTCTGTGCTAGCAGGTAGCCGATGATGTTTATCACCTGTTCCCTGGGAGCGGTGCGGTGGGAGGACTCTATCAGACCACCATTTTTCCAGAAGTTAGGAAAATATCATCTTTTTATACTACAAAAACCTCTATGCCCAAAAACATGGAAACATAGAGGAAATGGACAAATTATTAGAAACACACTACCTCCCTAGGCTCAACCAGGAAGAGATAGAATTCCTAAATAGACTGATATCAAGCAGTGAAATTGAAGCAGTAATAAAAAATCTTCCAACAAAAGAAGTCCTGGACCAGATTGTTTCACAACTGAATGCTACCAAACCTACAAAGAAGAACTGGTGCCTATACTGCAGAAATTATTCCATAACATCAAGAAGGATGGAATCCTCCCAAACTCATTCTTTGAAGACAATATCACCTTGATACTAAAGCCAGGAATAGACACAAGAAAAGAAAACTATAGAACAATATGTCTTATGAATATAGATGCAAAAATTCTCAATAAAATCCTAGCAAACTGAATTCAAATGTACATCAAAAGAATAATTCATCACAATCAGGTGGGCATCATCCCTGAGATTCAGGGATGGTTCAACATTCACAAATCTATAAATGTAATTCACCATATAAATAAAAGCAAGAACAAAGACAATATGATCCTCTCAATAGATGCAGAAAAGGCTTTTGACAAAATTCATCACCCTTTTATGACAAGAACTCTTAACAATATAGGCATAGATGGCTCATACCTCAAAATTATTAAAGCCATATATGATAAACCCACAGCTAATACCATACTGAATGGGGAAAAATTGAAAGCATTCCCCCTTAAGAGTGGAACCAGACAAAGTTGCCCACTGTCTCCACTTCTGTTCAACATAGTGCTGGATTTCCTTGCCAGAGCAATCAGACAAGAGACAGGATCAGGGGTGTCCTAATGGGAGCAGAAGAGATCAAACTTTCACTCTTTGCTGATAATATGATATTATATCTAGATAACCCCAAAGATTCAACCAAGAGACTACTGGAATTGATAAATGAATTCATAAAAGTCTCAGGATACAAAAACCAATGCACACAAATAAGTAGCCTTTATACATGTCAATAACAGTTGAGCCAAGAAACAAATCAAAGATGCGATACTTTTCACAACAGCAAAAAAGAAATTTAAATATTTAGGAACATATCTAACTAAGGAGGTGAGAGACCTATACAGAGAGGTCTACAAAACACTGAGAAAAGAAATTGCAGAGGATGTAAACAGATGTAAACCCTACCATGCTCTTGGATCAGTAGAATCAACATGGCTAAGCTGCCTATACTACCTAAAGTTATTTACAGAATCAAGGCAGTCCCTATCAAAATACCAATATCATTTTTTGGAGATCTATAAAATATACTTTTATGCTTCATGTGTAATCAGAGAAGACCCTGTCTAGCTAAAGCAATCTTAAGCAAAAAGTACAAATTGGGAGGCATCAATCTACCAGACTTCAAACTATACTACAAGGCTATAGTAGCAAAAACAGCATGGTACTAGCACAAGAACAGAGACATAGACCAATGGAACAGGACTGAGAACCCAGACATAAAACCATCCTCATACTGTCATCTGATCTTTGACAAATTCCACAATAACATACACTGAGGAAGAATCCCTATTCAATAAATGGTGCTGCAAAAAATGGATAGCCACATGTAGAAAAATGAAACTAGATCCACACCTTTCACCTCTCACAAATATCAACTCACAATCGATATCAGGCTTAAACCTAAGACATGAAACCATAAGGATTCTCGAAGAAAACATTGGAAAAACTCTTATGGACATTGGCCTAGGCAAAAAATTTATGAAGAAGACCCCCAAAGCAATCACAGCAGCAACAAAAATAAATAAATGGGACCTGATCAAATTAAAAAGCTTCTGCACAGCCAGGGAAACTATCACTAGAGTGAACAGACAACCTACAGAATGGGAGAAAATATTTGCATGCTACACATGCAAATGTCTGATAAAGGGCTAATAACCAGAATCTATACAGAACTTGGAAAATCAACAAGAAAAAAATTAAACAACTCCATTAAAAATTGGGCAAGTGACATGAAACTTTTCAAATGAAGAGAGAATAAAGGCGAGCAAACATATAAAAAATTGCTCAACTTCTCTAATCATCAGGGAAATGCAAATCAAAACCACAATGAGATATCACTTAACTCCAGTGAGATTGGCTCATATCAAAAAATCCCCAAACAACAAATATTGGTGGGGATGCAGACAGATAGGAACACTCATACACTGCTGGTGGGACTGCAAATTAGTAAAACCTCTATGGAAAGTAATATGGAGATACTCAAAGAACTAAAAGTAGAAGTACTATTTGATCCACCAATCCCACTACTGGGTATTTACCCAAAGGAAAAAAAGATGTTCTATAATAAAGACATCTGCACTCAAATGTTTATAGCAGCACCATTCACAATTGCAAAGTTGTGGAAACAACCCAAGTGCCCATCAATACATGAGTGGCTTAATAAAATGTGGTATATGTATACCATGGAGTATTACTCAGCAATAAAAGACAATGATGAATTAACACATCTGGTATTATCCTGGATGGAGCTAGGGCCCATTGTTTGTAGCAAAGTATCACAGGAATGGAAAAACAAGCACCACTGGTACTCATCATCAAATTTGTACAAACTGATCAATACTTATGTGCACACAAGAAAATAATGTTTTTCAGGGATCAGGCAGGTGGGAGGGTGTGGAGGGGATGGGACAACTCACACCTAATGGAATTCATGGTGCACTGTTTGGGGGATGTTTACGATTGTAGCTCTGATTTGTGCAGTGCATAGGCAATATATGTAACCAAAGTGTTTGTATCCCCATAAAATTCTGAAATTAAAAAATAAATTAATTAAAAATTTTAAAAATAACAAAAAAAGAAGAAACTGGGATTTAAGTTGGATGACCATATTGTATAAATATTATAAATCATGTCATGACATTTACTATGGATATGAGCAAGTGAATGTCAACCTCAGGTAACTGAAAACCTAGTTGCACAAGCTACATAATAATAGGAGTCCATTGAAGGTCTGAGGACAATCAAGTGACTGGACATCCTCCCCTGATGTTAGAATGCTATAAGCATGGAAAATGAAGAGAAGGCATAGGGAGAGACCTCTGAACTTGACTGAATACTTAACCAAAGAGATGATTCTATTTTATTTTTAAATTTATTTTTAATTTTTGATATGTACTTGTATGTATTTTGGGGATACATGTGATATTTTGATACCTGTATCATTTCTTTCTGTTGGGAATATGACAATTCTTTGCTTCTAGCTATTATCCAGTATATAATAAATTATTGCTAAGTATAATTTCCCTACTGTACTATCAAATACTATAACTTATTCCTTTTTTCTAACTGTATTTTTATATTCCTTAACAAACTTTGCTTCATCCCCCTACCCCTCACTACACTTTCCAGAGCTTCTGGTTACCACAAATCTAGTCTCTACCTCCATTAGATCCACTTTATTAGCTCCTACTTATGAGCGAGAACATGTGGTGTTTGTCTTTCTGTGCTTGGCTTATTTCACTTAATGTAATGACCTCCAGTTTCACCCATGTTGCTGCAAATGACAGGATTTCATTCCTTTTTTAATGGATGAATTTCATTGTGTATATACACATTTTCTTTTTTTAAAATTTGTATCATATTTATAATTTGCTAGATATTTACACAAACAACTCACAATTGTGTGGAGTAGGTATTATTAGCATTTTTCAATGAAATTTTTTTAGTTGACAAAATAATTGTACATATTTATGGGGTACATAGTAATGTTTCAATACATAAAATTTATAGTAATCAGATCAGGGTAATTAGTATATCCATCACATCAAACATTTATCATTTCTTTGTGCTGGGAGTATTCAACATCCTCCATCTATCTATTTGAAACTATATATTATTGTTAACTATAGTCATCCCACAGTGCTATAGAACACTAGAACCTATTTCTCCTATCTAGCAGTAATTTTGTGTACTTTAACAAATCTCTCCATATCCCCCTTCCTGCTACCCTTCCCAACTTCTAGAATCCTCTATTCTACTTTTTACTTCTGTGAGATCAACTCTTTTTTAGCTTCTACATATAAGTGAGAACATGAGTTTAAATTTCTGTTCCTGGTTTATTTCACTTAACATAATGTTCTCTAGTTCCATCCATGTTGGCACAAATGGTAAAATTTCATTCTTTTTTATGGCTAAATAGAATTTCTTAGGGTATATACACATTTTCTTTATTCATTAACCCATTGATGGACACTTAGGTTGATTCTATACCTTGGCTATTGTGAACAGAGCTGCAATAAGCATGGGAGTGCAGATGTCTCTTTTATACATTGATGTCATTTGTTTTGGATATATACCCAGAAATGGGATAGCTGGGTCATATAGTAAGTCTATTTTTAGTTTTGTGAGGAACCTCTATACTGTTTTCTGTGCTTTACATTCCCATCAAAAGAGCATGAGTGTTCTCCTTTATTTACACCCTTGCCAACATGTTATTTTTTATCTTTATGATAATAGCCATTCTAACTGGGATAATATTAATGTGGTTTCAATTTGCATTTCCCCCTAATGATGAGTGGTGTTGAGCATTTTTTCATATACCCATAGGCCATTTGTATGTCTTCTTTTGAAAAATGTCTATTCAGATCTTTTGCCCCCTTTTTAACTGGATTATTTGTTTTTCTGCTATTGAGTTCATTTTCTTATATATTCTGATTATTAATCCCTTGTTGGATAGGTAGTTTGCAAATATTTTCTCCCATTCTGTAGGTTGTCTCTTCACTTTGTTGATTGTTTCCTTTGCTGTGCAGAAGCTTTTTAGCTTAATGTAATTCCATTTGTCTATTTTTTGTTGTTGTCGTCTGTGCTTTTAAGGTCTTGTAAAAAAATCTTTGCTCAGACCAATGTCCTGTAGCATTTCCCTAACGTTTTCTTTTAGTAGTTTCATAGTTTTTGGTCTTATGTTTAAGTTTTTAATCTATTTTGAGTAGATTTTGTATATGTTGAAAGATGAGAATCTGGTTGCATTCTTCTACATGTGAATATCCAGTGTTCCCAGAAAAAAATGATGATTTTAAAAAGGAATTCACTCAGTACTTCCAAAATTTATTTATCACCTCTAAAAGAAAAACAATCAGGAGAAATGGGGCCTTATGAATAAGTTCAATCAAATTATGGTAAAATAAAGGTGTTCACATTTTTTGATTACCTGAGTTGTACTTTCAAAACTAATAGCCAGCTAGAATTTTTTTGTGTCTATCAGCATTAAACTATTTGACTAATGTTGCTTACAAGCAAGGAAGCCTAACTAATACAAAAGTTGCTTCCAGGGAGTGAATTAGCTGGCTACAATTTTTTCTTGGAAATGGGAATTAGTTATCTTTCTGAGACAGTGAAATTCCATTTCATATTCTGGCAAGGGGAACTAAAAGCCCATTAGGCAAAATGTAACCTGGAATTATGAGGGTGAAGCCCTGGAATCCAAGCAGCTGCTGCGATTTAATAATTTTAAAAAGAGTTTGAATTTCAGGGCTGCTGTATATAGTGATTGCTTCTGATAACATGGATAACTTGAAGTAAAAGGACAATAAGCTCAAACTAATCATCTGGTATTATGGAATGAAGCCCAGGGACTTTTTGACTCAGCTAAAGACATTTTTTTTCTTTTTATAGCAAAAATGCTGAAATCATTATTTGGTTATTGATTCTGAAGATTGCTAAATTATCATACTGATTGAATTCATAACCTTATCAGGTGTCTTGTGTGAAAGTTAGGGAACTAATCAATACCTGATAGAGACTATTAGAAAAAAATTATCTAGAAAGGTTTAGAGGGCTTGGACATGAAGTGTGCCAAATAGAAAGTCATCTGAACCTCCCTACTGGCATATTGTTGGCTAGAGAAAATCCTCATTTGCTAACAGGAGAAAGTTAGCATTTTCCTTCATGCCCACACTATTGCTTGTTAGTAAGCAGAATCCAAATTCTGCATTGCCAGAGCATTGAAGTGCTGAGCCAGAGGAGGGAATAAAAGGTTACACACAGATAAATTTTAAGAATTTTTCAATTGGTTAAACAAAAATCTGAAAAAATTTAGAATATTGATTTAAAGGATAAAATAAGTAAGGCAGGTATAAAAAATTTTAATTATGTTTTACTTATTGATATGGGTACACTTTTTTAAGATTCTGAATTTAGTGGATTAGCCAGAGCTAGAGCTCTGATTCTAATGGTTTCTGGGTTGAATAAGAAAAACCCCAATTCAAAGTTGGCTCATGCTTAAAGAGATGAATTGGCCTGAAGTCCCTGTGCATCATGCAGAACAGAAGTTGCAATCTGGAATCTATAGCCGGGATCTGCCCTGTTGACATGCTTTGTTTGGCCCTCATAGTTTTGGCCTGTGCATTGTTTTTAAAACAGTTGATTTATATGCCAACAAACCTACATAAAAACTTTTAATTTCACCTTCTTTTTAAAAGATCTTGAAACACTGAGCTCATATTCCTATGCAGTTACATTTTGTTGTTGTCTACTTAAGATGGGGCAGGTGTGCTTCAATCTGCTATAGGCCCATCACTCTCTATAGCGTCCTTATTCTAGTCCACTGCACTCATTGAAATTTGATTTTGTTATCCATGTTGATAAGGAAGGAACAAAAATACTTTGAATAATATGACTCTGAACTAAATCTATCTTATATCCATCCTATATACTCAGAGAGGCCTTGATTTATGGATTGGTGAAGAAAGCAGAAGAATCTACAAAAAATACTTTTAGTCACTCTCTAGGCCTAGGATACTGGTGAAAGGGCTTGCAATTGAAATGGGCTCAGATTTTAGCAAAAATGGAGCATCCTATGATGTCAGAACCCAAGAGGTGATATTTAGCTAACAGAAGAAAACACAGAGAATATAACACAGAATATGACCTTATTTGGAAATAATGTTATTGCAGATATAAGAAGTTGAGATGAAGTTATACTGGAAGAGAGTGGGATTCTAAGACAACTGGTGTTCTTATAAAAAGGGGAAATCTGTTTTTGTTTTTTTTTTAATTCAGAATGTTACAGGGGTACAAATGTTTTGGTTACATGGATTGCTTTTGTACTGCTTGAGTCAAAGTTATAAGTGCCCATCAGCCAGATAGTGTACATTGTACATGTTAGGTAAGATGTCAGCTATCCCCTTCCCCTGCCCCTACCTGCGTGATTTCCATTGAGTTTTACTTCCATCTGTGCACATGAGTGCTGATCAGTTAGTTCCAATTTAATAGGGAGTACATGATGTTTGTTTTTGCATTCTTGTGATACTTCACTTAGGAGAATGGTCTCCAGGTCCATCCAGATTGTTGCAAAAGGTATTAATTCATTTTTTTATGGCTGAGTAGTACTCCATGGTGTATATATGCCACATTTTATTAATCCACTCATGATTTGATGGGCACTTGGGTTGATTCCACATCTTTGTGATTGTGAATTGTGTTGCAATAAACATTCTAGTTCAAGTGTCTTTTTGATAAAATGACTTTCTTTCCTTTGGTTAAACACCCAATGGGATTGCTGGATCAAATGGTGGGTCTACTTTTAGTTCTTTGAAGAATCTCCATACTATTTTCCATAGAGGTTGTACTAGTTTGCAGTCCCACCAACAGTGTACAAGTGTTCCTATCTCTCCACATCCAAGCCAGCATTTATTGTTTTGGGACATTTTGATAAAAGCAATTCTCACTGGGGTTAGGTGATATCTCACTATGGTTTTGATTTGCATTTCTCTGACGATTAGTGACATTGAGCAATTTTTCATATGTTTATTGGCCATTTGTCTATCTTCCTTTGAAAAGCTTCTATTCAAGTCTTTTGCCCACTTTTTAATGGGGTTGTTTGGTTTTTTCTTACTGATTTGCTTGACTCCTTTGTAGATTCTGTTTATTAGCCCTTTATCAGTTGTGTAGCATGCAAATATTTTCTCCCATTCTGTAGGTTGTCTATTTGTTATGTTGATTGTTTCCTTGGCTGTGCAGAAGCTTTTTAATTTAAAAGTCCCATTTATTTACTTTTGTTTATTTTTGTGGTTGCTGTGATTGCTATTGGGGTCTTCTTCATAAATTCTTTGCCTAGGCCAATATCTAGAAGAGTTTTTCTAACATTTTCTTCTAGAATTCTTATGATTTTATGTCTTAGATTTAAGCCTGTAAGCCACCTTAAATTAATTTTAGTGAGTGGTGAGAGATATGGATCCTGTTTCAACCTGCTACATGTGGCTATCCAATTTTCCCAGCACCATTTATTGAATAGGGATTCTTTTTCCCCAGCGTATATTGCTGTCTACTTTGTCAAAGATCGGATGGTACTATGTGCATGCTTTGATATCTGGGTTCTCTGTTCTGTTATATTGGTCTATATCTCTATTTTTGTGCCTGTACCATGCTGTTTTGATTACTATAGCTTTGCAGTATAGTTTAAAGTCTGGTCAAGTGATGCCTCCAGATATGTTCTTTTTGATTTAGGTTGCTTTGGCTATTTGGGCTCTTTTTTGGTTCCAGATGAAATGTAGAATTTTTTTTCTAGATCTGCCAAAAACGACGTTGGTATTTTGATTTGGATTGCATTAAATCTATAAATCACATTGGGTAGTATGGACATTTTAACAATGTTGATTATGCTGATCCATGAGTGTGATATATTTTTCCATTTGTTTAAATCATCTGCATTTTCCTTCCTCAGTGATTCGTAGTTCTCTTTGTAGAGATCTTCACCTCCTTGGTTAAATATATTCCTAGATATTTTATTTTCTTTGTAGCTATTGTGAAAGGTATTGAGTCTGTGATTTGGTTCTCAGCTTGACTGTTGTTGGTGTATAGGAATGCTACTGATTTGTGTACACTGATTTTGTAGCCTGAGACTTTGCTGAATTTATTTTTCAATTCCAGGAGTCTCTTGGTGGAATCATTGGGGTTTTCTAGATATAAGATCATACCATCGGCCAAGAGTGGTAGTTTGACCTCCTCTTTTCCCATTTGGATACCCTTAATTTCCTTCTCCTGACTGATTGTTCTTGCTGGGACTTCTAGCACTATGCTGAATAGAAGTGGTGACAGTGGGCATCCTTGTGTTTTCCAGTTCTAAGTGGGAATGCTTTCAAATTTTCCAAAAATGGGAAATTTGAAAACACCCACACCCATGACCGTGGAAAATGCCACGTAAAGATGAAGGCAGAGATCAGAGTGACATAGCAGAAGCCAAGAAATGACAAGGATTGCCAGCAAACCACCAGGAGCTAGAAGAGAGGCATGAAATATATTCTCCTTCACAGCTCTCAGAAGGAACCAACTCCCTGACACCTTGACATCAAATTTCTAGCCTCCAGAACTGTGAGACAATATAGTGCTGTTGTTTCAGCCACTCAGTTTGTGGTACTTTTGTTATGGCACCACCAGGAAACTAATACAGTTCTAAAACTTTATGAGGACAATATGTATAGATTTCCCTTCTGTTCTGTTATTCATTATTCCTTGAATCATTTCTTTCTCTGAGGAGTAGAGACTTAAGACAGAATGTTATCTTTTCTTTCTTCCTTTCTTTTTTCTTCTCTCTTGCTTTTTTCAAAGAAAATAACAGGAACAGATACATATAGCCCACAAGGCTATGTATAATCTGGTCACTGTGGACCTATTCAGTATCATCGCCACCCCTTACTCATTTAAAAAATCCCCGTTAAAGAAAAAGGGAAGAAAAATCACACACAAATACACTCCCCCAAGACTAGATTAGCACTATTTATTATTCCCCCATAAAAAGATTTTAATTGCAATGAAAAATAACAATTTATGGGACTTTTTGGTCAATGTACATCTTCCCATTAGACTAAAATCTATTATAGCAGGCAAGAATTGAATCTTATGTCCACTTAGTATACTTGGAACACTGTAGACACTTAATATTTTGGAATGAGTTAAATACTAGGTTTATCTTATACTTAAAGTTAATAATATTCATTAAGTATAATTAATAGTGATAAATATCTCATAATTAGTTAAAATTTTAAAATTTAGATATTTGGTTTAGAGTTCTGAAAATATCTGCCACTATTTTTGGTCTTATAAAAGAATGCAATTAATTCTTTCAAAATTGATTTTAAAAAGACTTTTTTCTCCTTTAGTCCTTTCTCACATACTCTGACCATACACTAATTCAATATATATTTATGTATTATCAAGTTGAATTGTCCAGAATTAAGTAGAAGATTTTTTTATTGATTTAAATGTACAAATTAGCATTAATTACCACTGAGTTGAAAAAACTGTAAGCCTTTTGCTTCCTGATGGTAAATCAATCAAATTTGAATGGATTTATCCATTTCATAACTTATTGTAAAAGAAATTGTCAAAATGACCCTTGCTTTGTCAAACACATGTCAATAGAGTTGAACACAATTGAAGCAATCATATTCAAATATCACATTAAATTATAGCAAAAAATGCTCAAATGCTTGTTTCATGCTAAATGAAAAATGCAAAAAAACTTACAAAACAGCTCTCTCTTATACTGACATTTCTACATACTTGTTTATCCAAGTACCCACCTGACATTGTCTCTTCAATCTCTAATAGGCATCCCCAATTTACATGTCTAAATAGAACTCTCAATTTCCCATGACTTTCAAAGCTGGTTTTGGTACTTTGTTTCAAAATTTACCCAGTTTCTCAAGACAAAAATCTAGAAGTTAGCTTTATTCTCACTCTTTCCTTGATTTTATTTCCAAATCAATAGCAAGTCCTATTGTTTTAGCTTCAAAATATGTATTTAGAAGGCAGAGGAAGACTGTGGAATAGAACTCTCCAGTGACAGCCCCTACAGAAACAACAATTTGAACAACTATTCACACATGAAAATACCTTCACAAGAGCTAAGAAAACCAGGGGAGAGATTGTGGTACCTGGTTGCAGAACAATAATAAGAAAAGATGAACTGAAGAGGATAGGAAGGACAGTTTTACATTACTCATGTCACCCCTCCCCCAACCCCAGGCAGTACAACATGAAAAGATACCATCCAACTGGGAGAAAGAAGATGCAATGAGCATAGGAATTTGCCTTAGGCCGTAACACTGGACCTGCCACAGTAAAATTCTGCACCAGGCAGACCCCAGCACCCCCTGACTCCAGGTTAGTATCAGCAGACTGAGCCTCCAGACCTGCCCTGGTGCCAGGTGGTAATCTGTAGCCCCAGCAGGTAAACTTCATTTCCACTTTGCATAACCACTGGCTGACTACAGAGGCCTTGGGCTCTGGACAACCCTCAACTGCAAGCAGGCCTCAGTGGCCATGGGCTTTGGACATACCCCAGTTTCATGACAGCTTTAATTTCCATAGTATTCCAGCCACTGCCATGCCAGCCACAGCAGTCCCAGACATAGGGAGCCCCACAATGCCACAATGGATACAGTGGTCCCATGCTTAAGAACCACACCAGATATCCTGCCCAGAATCTCTGGAAAGGGTTACTGTTGAAGGGTATTCCCAGACAAAGCTAGTCTGCAATGACTGGAATAAATATTTCTTCAAATGCACAGACATTGACACATGGCCACAAAGATCAAGAAAAATCAGGAAAACATTTTATCACCAAACAGACAAAACAAGTGCCAGTGACTGACAATAAAAATGGAGATATATGAAATCCCTGATAAAGAATCCAAAATAACTGTTTTAAGGAAGTTCAGAAAACTTCAAGAATATACAGAGAAACAATTTAATGAAATGGGGAAAAAAGTGACCAGAAGGAGAATATTAACAGAGAGATTGAAGTTAAAAAAAAAAAGAAAGGAAAAGAAAACAAAAATCAAACAAACATCCTGGAGCAAAAATTACAATGAATGAAGTGAAAAATGCAATAAAGAGAATCAACAATAGAATTGATTAAGCATAAGAAAGAATCTGTGAACTCAAAGACAGATTATTTGAAAATATACAGAAAAGAAAAAAAGAATAAAAAGGAATGAAGAAAGCTTAAGAAATTTATGGGACAGCATTAAAAAAGCAAATTTTTGAGTTATAAGAATTTCAGAAGGAGAAGAGAAAAATATAATAAGTAGGTAGAAAGATTATCTAAAGAAGTAATAGCAGAAAACTTTCCAAACCTGGAGAAAGATATAAATATCCATGTACAGGAAGGTCAAAAGTCTCTAATCATATTCAATCCAAATAAGTCTACCCCAAAACATGTTATAATCAAATTTTCAAAAATCAAAGACAAAGACAGGATTCAGAAACTAGCAAGAGAAAAGAAGAAAATAACATATAAAGGAGTTCCAATATGGCTAAGTATCAGACTGTTCAGCAGAAATTTTACTGGCCAGGAGAGAGTGGAATGATATATTCAAAGTGCTAAAGGAAAAAAAATAGCTGTCAGCCAAAAATACTGTGCCCAGCAAATGAAGGAGAGATAAATACTTCTCCAGAAAAAGAAATGCTGATGGAGTTTATCACCACCAGTCCTGTCTTATGAGAAATTCTAAAGAGAGTTCCTCAAGCTGAAAAAAAGGGATATTAATGAGTAACATGAAAACATCTAATGTATAAAATTCCCTGGTAAAAGTAAGTACACAGTCAAATTCAGAATACTCTAATACTGTGATGGGAGTATGTAAACCACTTATAACTTTAGTATGAATGTTAAAATACAAAACTATTAAAAATAGTAATAACCTCAATAATTTGTAAGGAATATGCAATATAAAAATATATAAATTATGACATCATAAATTCAAGATGGCAGATGCAGTGAAAGTGTACAGTTCTTTTTTCTTTTTTTTGCAAAGTTGTTATCAGCTTAAAATAACCTGCTATAATGATAAGTTGCTCTTTGTAAGCCTCATGGTACTCACAAAGTAAATACCTATAACAGGCAAAGAAAAGCAAGAATTCATGCATACCACTAGAAAAAACTTCACTTAACCGCAAAGGAAGACAGTAAGAGAGGAAGAAAGAAATAAAGAATCTAAAAACCAACTAGCAAAAAAATTAACAAAATGGCAGTAGTAAGTCCTTACCTATCAGTAATTACCTTGAATGCAAATTGGTTAAATTCTCTAATCAAAGACAGAGTGGCTGAATGGATAAAAAAAAAAAATGAGTTCCAACTCTACACTAAAAAGGACCTACCTCACCTGTAAGGATATGCAAAGACAGAAAGTGAAGGAATGAATAAATAAATGGTTTGTTGAATTATTATTCAGGCAAATGGAAACCAAAAGAGAGCAAGAGTAGCTATATTTATGTAAAATAAAATAGACTTTATGTCAAACACTGTAAAAACAGAAAAAGAAAGTCATTAAATAATGATAAAGGGGGAAATCCAAGAAGAGATAGCAATTGTAAATATATAGCACCACCATCAGAGAACCTAAATATGAAAAGCAAATATTAATAGATCCAAAAAGAGAGAGAGACTACAATACAGCAATAGTAGGAGACTACAACACCCCACTTTCAGCAATAGTTCATCCAGACAGAAACATCAAACTTAAACTACACTCTAGACCAATTGGACCTAACAGACATATACAGAACATTCGTTGCAACAGCTGCAGAATATACATTCTTCTTAAGTGCACATGAAACATTCTCCACACTAGACAATATGTTAGGTGACAAAACAAGTCTTAACAAATTTAAAAAGATTGAAATCATATTAAGTATCTCCTCTGACCATAGTGATATAAAATTATAACTCAATAACGAAGAATTCCAGAAAATCCCCAAATATATAGAAATTAAACAGTATGCTCCTGAACAACCAGTGGGTCAAAGTCCTTCATATATATATACATATATATATACACAGAAGTAGGATTGCTGGATCATATGGTAGTTATAATTTTAATTTTTTGAGGAACCTCCATATTCTTTTATGTAATAGTTGTGCTAATTTGGGGGGACAATGATTTTTTTTCAAATATCTCCCTTACTGGATTGTCATTATCTTGAATTTCAACAATTATAGCAATGAACTATAAGTATCTCTTCTTGTATTTTTCATACTGGAGTTGGCTGACTTCTGGAAGTCTATACCTATATTCTTGGGGATCTTCAAATTTTTTCCCAAATAATTTTATTTTTGTGTTTTAATTTTATGATAATCTTAACAATTATATATGTTCTGAATCACCTCAGTGAAGCCAAAAGATTTTAGAACAAATGCTTGACTTCAAGATGTCTATCATTCTATTCTGAAGAATGAGCTTTTGATATAGAATGCCATATTATCAGTTGGTGGAAATTTTGACTTAAGCCAGGCATTATGATATATAATAATTCAACAAATCATTTATTTATTCATTCATTCAACACTATGCATTGAGGGCTCAGGCGTAATAAAGGCAAGCATTTCTCTTCTTTTATTGTCTAGTAGGCAGACATTAAACAAATGATTATTATATATTTAATTATATCTGTCCTAGAATATTTATAGAAATTTAAGCTCATTGAAATTCACTAACAGAGATTAATATTTCAGAAGACAATTACATGATAAATGTTCACTATAGAACTGCAAATCGGGCCTGAATTAATTAACTTATCAGCATTTCCTTCCAGAGTGTTAACACTCTTACTTAAGATGCTAAAACAAGTCATACATTTATTTTTATTTAGTTGTCTATCAGTTTTGCTTATATTCAGGTACAATTGAATGAAACTTTTGAGACTATAATCTAGATAGGTGTGCATGCTGCTTCACAACGGTGTATAATTAGTAATGTAATGCATGATCTCAGATGAAAATGATAATAGCAATGTTTAATTTCTCTAAACAATCATGATTGCTTAGGAAAGAAGTCAATTTAGAAGAGGATATTTTAGTCGGAAAATTGATGACTACATGGTACTGAATAAATTATTTTAAAAAGATAGGAATGATTAATTTTGATATAATGGAAGCATAGATAGAAAAGTATTCATTTGTGATAAAAATGGTTTTGCTTCATAATGTATATTGTTAAAATCCTCCACAGAAAATAATCCACTTAAATAAAAGAGAGGGAGAAACTTAAGTAGGTAATGATTTTTTCCAATTGTAAGTACATATGTCTGTTAAGGGGCAAAACAGCTTGCTTCATTAAAAATATATTTTTTAAAACACATCATCACCATTCATGGGATGTTTATGTGACTTTAAAAAAACTTTTAAAATAAAATTTATCTTTTGCCATAATGACGTCAAATTAGCTTGACACTTTAAATAACTAAATCAATATGAGTTTCGAATGAATCCAATCCATTGCTCTTGCAGATTGAGGTATATACAAACCAGGTTAATATAACATCTACGGGTTTTAGTGAATGCCTTTTTTCCATATCTAGCAATTTTAACATAGAAAATTTTCACAAAGTGTGAGTCTAATTCTACCTCCTGCACTTGGCTACAGGCTAGCAATACATCCTTTAGGAACTGCAGGAAACCTCCCTGTTTTCTTCTGAAATGATTCCCTTGACATACATTTAAATAGGACTTGGGAAAATGATCTTTAACATTATATGGAGATTAATTAAGTAATCACTAGGAAGGCAGCTTCAGTATATTTTTAAAGAAAGGTAGAAGAAATCGTAGTTGAAAGAGAGAAGGGAGGGAAAGGAGAAGGAGAGAGTTTCTGCTGGCTGGAACAGTGCTGTGTACTTTTGGTAATGAATGAATAAACAATCTTATTGTTGAGCTGTTTGCCATGTGGCATCTACCTTTGGAGCTCTCCCCCTACTCCTCCCTGCATGACCCTTTCATCCGATTATGGGTCAGAAAAAATAACTGCATCTGATCATTTTAAAATATGGACTGAGGCATAGTAATTCTCTGTAAAAGTCTATTTTGTTCTCTCACTCTGAAAGCAGTTTTCAAGGCACAAGATAAATTTTTATGGACTTTTGTTATGTTAATGCAAAAGGAAACACAACTTTCAAAATGTTTCTAATAAATTATTCTTTCTTAAGGGGGAAAGTTTTCAAAATGAGCTTTATATTTTTTAAGAGGAAATTATGGTTTTCTTCCTTCAGTGTATTTATAAGATAAATGAATAAACCCAAAGGGCTTCATTTTTATTGTTGTTTTCTAACATTGTAGCTTTAGTTGTAAAGATTTTCAGCACGTTTCACAAAAAAAATTTAGAAAATTTGGTGATTTATATATAGCTTAACATATCATGTTTCTCTAAAGGATAAAATATACAACATTTTTCCAAATGTACACTGTTCACAATTACCAATTTCTCTTGGGTTAAGTGGTAGTAATAAGTATTTAGTGGCATATCTATTACATAGCTTCTAGAGCTGGGGACAAGGTAACTCTTAATGTGTTTCTCTGCTTCTTCCATTTCACATTTCATAATGTATGTCTCTCATTCCCCCATTTCCTTCTGTGGCAGATTATTTTCTATAGAAACCTATCAAAATATCTTATTTTCATTTTCTATTGTGAGATATTTACTACATAACAGAATTATGACATATATTACAATAAATAATAAAGTGATTACCACTGTGAATCATCTGCCGTATGAAATAGAATGGCAAGAAAATCGTTAAAGGTATTCCTCATCATCCTGTGATCGTATTATCACCTTCCCCACAAGAGGTATGTCCCTCTTTCTTGAAATGTGTCACTTGGCTTCAGGGACTTTACTTCTGCTTGAATTCTTCTTAGCTTAGTGCTGATACTTCTAAACCTTGCTGACTTCTTCTCTTCCAGAACACTAAGCACCGGTATACCCTAGGTCTTAGTCCTCATTCCCCCTCTCCTCGCTATCTGAATCACATACGAAGTGATCTAACCCAGCCTCACCTTTTTGAAAACCATCATTTCATTGAAGATTCCCATATTTGAATTGCAAGTCAAGAAATTTCTTTTGAACACTACACTTCTATATTCAATTCCCTACTAAACTTCTGTATGTAAATGGCTAACAGCTGGTTTGAAGTTAATATATCCAGAGATTAGGGAGCAAGATGTCAGCATAGAAACCTCCAGCAATCATCCCTCCCCGCAAGTACCAAACTCAACAACTCTCCATGCAAGCAAGCACCATCAGAAAAACCAAAAATCAGGTGAGAGATCATACTATCTGGTTTTAACATCACATCAAGGAAAAAGGCACTGAAGAGGGCAGAAAAGGCAAACTTTCATTGCCTACACCACCCCTCCTCTATTCTCTGGCAGTGCTGCACCAGTATGATGAGTGGAGAGAGAATCTGTGTGCTGAGGGGAGACAGAGTGAGGTGATTGTGAGACTTTGCATTGAAACTCAGGACTGCCCTGGAGCAGGTGAACACAGCACAGGACAGAATTCTTCCAGTGCCCATGGAGGGAGCATTTAGACCAGCCCAGCCAGAGGGAAATCCTCTGCCTCGAATCCTGAGTGCCAGCTAGCCCCACCATTGGCTGACAAAAAGTGGCCTGGGACCTGGACTAAATTTGTAAGGCAGTAGAGCCACATAGACTTCAGTCCTTGGGAAATTCCTGTGGCTGTGCTGGATTACAGCCAGTGGACTTGGGGTACATGTGACCCAGTGAGACACCAGAGGTGGTGGCCAAACCAGTGTCTGTGTCACTCCTCCCTCAACTCCTGCAGTGCAGCTCAGGGAGAATCTTTTTCCACTTTGGGTAAGGAAAGGGAAGAATTCAGAGGATGTTGTTTTGCAAGTTGGGTACAAGCCCAGCCACAGTAAAATGAAGTACTAAACAGAGTCCTGAAGGCGCTCAGTCTAGGCCTTAGTTCCTGGTTGGCATTTCTGGACGCACCCTGGGCCAGAAGGAAATATGTTGACCTGAAAGGAATGACCCAGTCTTGGCAAGTTTCACCACTTGCTGACTAAGGAGACCTTGGGCTTTAAATAAACATCAGAGGTAGCCAGGCAACGGTCACCATGGACGTTGGATGAGACTGGGCTGGCTTCAGGTGTGACCTGGAGCTGGTGGCCACAAGGCAATGTTCCCATCACTCCTTTCCCAACTCCAGAAGCCCAGCACAGAGAGTGAGAGATTTTATCTGGTAATCCAGGGAATTCTTCTGTATCTTACTGAATTGCAATAAGGTGGCCACCAGGAGTATGCAACAGTCACAGCATTACTGGGCTTGGGGCACCCCCAGTTCTGATATGGCTGCAGTGACTACAGATATAGATCACAACACCTAATTCCCTTTGAATATCTGGAAAGTCTTCTCAAGAAGGACAGATTCAAAGAAGCCCAGATTGCAAAGATTAAAATAAATACCTAACTCTTCAATGTCCAGACATTGACAAACATCCACAAGCATCAAGAACATCCAGGATAACATGACCTCACCAAATTATTAATAAATAAGGTACCAGTGACCAATCCCGGAATGATGGAGATGTGTGACCTTTCAGAAAAAGAATTCAAAATAGCTGTTCTGAAGAAGCTCAATGAACTTCAAGACAACACAGAGAAGAAATTAAGAAGCCTATCAGAGAAAGTTAACAAAGAGATTCAAATAAAAAAAAAATAAGCAGAAATTCTGGAGCTGAAGAGTTCAATTGACAAATTGAGAAATGCATCAGAGTCTCTAAACAGCAGAATTAATCAAGCAGAAAAAAAGAATTAGTGAGCTTGTAGATAGGCTATTTGAAAATACACAGTCAGAAGAGAACAAAGAAGAAAAGAAAGAAGAAGAATAAAGTGTGCCTCTTAACCTTAAAGAGGAGGTAGAGAGAGAAATTGGGGTAGCAACTTTATTCAAAGAAATAACAGAGAACTTTCCAAACCTAGAGAAAAATATCAATATTCAGTTACAAGAAAGTCATAGAACACCAAGCATATTCAAACCAAACAAGCCTACCTCAAGGCATTTAATAATCAATCTCCCAAGGTCACAGGTAAAGAAAAGGTCCTAAGGGGAACAAGAGAAAAGAAACAAATAGCATGTAAAAGAGTTCCAGTAGACCTGGTTGCAGACTTCTCAGTGGAAACCTTACAGGCCAGGACAGAGTGGCATGACATATTCAAAGTGCTGAAGGAAAAATACCTTAGCCCTAGAATATTATGTCCTGCAAAAATATCCTTCAAACATGAAGGAGAAATAAAGACTTTCCGAGAAAAACAAAAACTGAGGGATTTCATCAACACCAGATCTGTCCTACAAGAAATGCTAAAAGGAATTCTTCAATATGAAAGAGAAGGACATTAATGAACAATAAGAAGTCATCTGAAGGTATATAACTCACTGGAAACAGTAAGTACGTGAATATAGAATACACTGTTGTTGTAATTGTGGTGCATAAATGACTTATATCATGAGTAGGAAGGCTAAAAGACAAACCTATCCAAAAGAAAAACAACTTTTTGAGAGATAAATAGTATAAAAATATATGGATGGAAACAAGAAAAACTTAAAAAGTGGGGATATGGAGTTAAATTGTAGAATTTCTGTTAGATTTCTCTTTGTTTGCTTATTTGTTTGTTTGTAAGCAGAGTTTCCATATGTTTAAAATAATTGGTTATAAAATGTTTTTTGCAAGACTCGTGGTAACCCCAAATCAAAAACCTACAACAGGTACTTAAAAAGTAAAAAGCAAAAAATTAAAACATGCTACCAGAGAAAATCACTTTTAATGAAGGAAGACAGGAGAAAAGTAAGAAAGAAAGAGAGGACCATGAAACAACCAGAAATCAAATAACAACATGCCAGGAGTAAGTCCTTACCTATCAATAATAATGTTGAATGTGAATGAACTAAACTCCCCAATCAAAAAACTTAGTGGTTGAATGGATAAAAAAAAAGAGCCAATTATATGTTGTCTCAAGAAACCCACTCACTTATAAAAACACACATAGACTGAAAATAAAGGGATGGAAAAAGATATTCCATGCTAATGGAAACCACAAAAGAGAGCAGGAGTAGCTTTTCTTCAACATTTTGTTTCTGACATTTATCCATGGTGGGTGTGTAGCTGTAGTTTGCTTATTTTTTAATGCTATATAATATTCTTTTGTGTGAATATACCTTGATTAATTTAGCTAGTCTCAAGACCATGGACATTGATTTGTTTTCTTTTCTTTTTTTTTTTGCTCTTTCAAAAAATGTTACCTTTAAATTCTTATGACTTTGGTGTCCATGTGTATGAAATAGTCCTCTTCATCAGTGCAGAACTGATAGATTACGGGGGGATTACATAATCAACCTAACAAGGTAATTACCAATTGTTTATGAGAGTGGTGGTTGTATTGACTTTCACTTTCACTGGCAGTTTATAAACTTTCTTGTTACTCTGCATTCTTGTCAATATTTAGCATTTTCATAATTTAAATTTTTGCTATCCTGGAAAGTATAAAATGATATCTGTGTTTTTTTAATGTAATTTTCCTAATTGTTAATAAGATTGAGCATCTTTTCAAGTATTTATTTTTCCTTCATATGTCTTAATCTGTGAGATCCTCATTTATACCTTTTGATCATTTTTTTGGGTGGTTAGTTTGGATTCTTTGTTTTTTCTTATTATTTGAAATAACTTTTTATATTCTAAATAGTAATATGCTTAGGTTATATGTATTGCTTGTATCTTCACTGTGTGAATTCATTTTTAAAAATCATGTAATTTTATGAAAGATTTAAAATTTTAATAATGCCTTATATATTAAATTTGTTATGATATGTGCTTTTTGCATATTATTTAAGTCTTTCCACATCCAAAGTCATCTGGGGGCCACATTTTGAGGACAAATACTGTATATTTTTACAAATGTAACTAGGTAGTTTTGGTAATTATGTCTATATTTCCAGCTGTTGTATCTCCACTGGCAAATAAGCAAATAAGCATAGCCACTGATACTTTATAAGAAACTAGAAAATACTTTTTTTATTGATGTGTGTAATTAAAGAAAATAAGAATCACTTTACTTTCACAAGGCAGAGATAAAAGTATATATTCATTTCTAGCCTCAGGGACTCATCAACTCTTCTGCTTTCTATCATAACATAATCTGGAGATAACTTGGTAGTGATGACATCCCAGACAATATCTGATGATGTTATGCTAATTAGACCTTTCTCTGATTATCTGTTACTGCACAACAAAGTACTCATTACTTTGTGCCTGAAAACAAACAGTTTTATTTTGTTCATGCTTTTGAAGATCAGGAATTTGGGGAGAGCTTAAATGCATGATTCTGATTTGAAGTTTCTCAGGTGGTTGCCTTCAAATTTTGGTTAGGAATTTAGTCATTTGAAAGCCCAATTGGGTTGGGCATTCAAGATGGTTCATTCACATGCTAAACAATTTATGTTGGCTGTCAGCTGGAAGCTCAGCTGGGGTTGTAGAACACATACCTACACATGGCTTTTCCGTGTAACTTGGACTTCTTGCAGCATGGCAAGTGGGTTTTAAGAGGAACTGTCCTAAGAGGAAGTGACTAGGAATGAATATTCCAAGGGCCCCAGGGGGAAGCTCCAAGACTTCTTCTGACTTAACCTTGGAAGTCATGCTGTATCATTTTTATTACAAGCCAGTCACTAAAGACAGCCAAATTTAAGAGGAAGGGGATTAGATTTCACCTCTCAATGGAATGAATGTCAAAATGTTTCTAGTTTTCTTTATCCCACCACAGACCTGGTGAGTATGAAGTAATGAGGATCCTAGTTTTCTTAATAACAGATATGAATTCTAGAGGATAAATTATAGACTTTGTGAAAGTTCAGGGGCCTGTCACACAAGTGACATTTCTAGGATTTATTGTGTTGCTGTACGTTGAGGTATCCTTTACAAAGTGAGAAACAAATTGTTGTAGTTTATACTGCCTGCCATAAAAACAGACACACAATGTTTGGTAGGCCTTATCAAATTTGGTAAGCAGGATAAAACAACTTGTGGTGAGCTGCTGTGAATCAATTTCCAGATAAAATATAAAGCTCCTGGTTTTGAGTGAGGCCTACAATAAGACCACCTACAATACAAACTCTCCCGCCATTTGGGCCTGTGACCCAATATTTGGAGAGGTCTGTGGCAGACAGAGATGTTTTATGGAGACTCTGTCAAGCTTTTAGAAAAATGACAATATAAACCCCTATGATTTTTAGATAAATGTCATGCTGTCCTCTACTGACAGCTATTCTCTATTTGTAAAGCAACTCCTGGCTTATTACTGGGCTGTGGAAGAGAACTCAACAAGTGACCATGGCACTCCAATCCTGGACTGCTTGAACCAGAAATTATCTAATTTAGAAAAATATATAATAGGATGTGCACAATAGCATTGCATTGTAAAATGGAAATAATGTGTACAAGACTGGGCCCACACAGATATCAATAGCCAGAAAGCATTAGTAAACAATATAAGATGCTGGCTCAGAATCCAGTCAAAACTGCTTCTACTATCTCTCCCTCAACTCATATCTAAAGCCTCATGAGAAATACTCTAACTAGTTAATAGGTGAGGGGAAAGTGTGAGCCTTGTGAATTGATGGCTTTGCATGGTAATACTGGTGCAAGCCAGGAGCCTATGACTGCTGTATTTTAGCTACTCTTATGGCTGGCCCAGGAGTGAAGGAAAATCCTCTAAATGGGCAGAAATACGGGACTAAGGATAGTAGATTGGTCTGGCCAGTTCATGTGGAAGGAGATATTGTTTGAGTATGGATGGATAGATACTCAATGGCATTAGGTAATAGGTTGTCTGTCTAGTCAGAGATTTGGAAAGAACAAGATCAGAATATTAACACTATCTCTTCTTGATTTCCTTAAAATTGAGAACTTTATAACTAGTAGTATTTTTATAAAATCCTTCCCAGTGATATCGGGGACCTTGGGTATGATATGTGTGTGTGTATGTGTATGTGTGTGTGTCTTTCTTTCTGCTTCAGGGAAGCCTGTTCTGTTTTATTTGTCTATCTAATTTACTCTTATGCCAATACTATATTATAGTAATATAAAAATAAATCAATATTTGGTTGAATATGATTTTCACCCCTCCACTTACCATGTAACCCTTCTTCTGTATTAGTATCTCAGCCCTTCTTTATTCTTCACTTTTAAAAAAAAGGTTCACAGCAAAATTGAGAGAAGGATACAGAGATTTCCCATATACCCCTTTCTCCTGTAAATGGACAGACTCCCACAGTATCAACATCCCCTAGCAGGGTGGTACATTTGTTACAACTGATGAATGTAGATTTACACATCATAATCACTCAAAGTCCATAATTTATATTAGAGTTCACTCTCAGTTTTGTACATTTTGTGGATTTGGACAAATGTATCATGACATATATCCACCATTATAGTATCATACAGAGTATTTCACTACCCTAAAAGTTCCCTGTTGTCCACCTACTCATTCTTTCACCTTCTAACCCAACCCCAGGTTACCACTGATATTATTCCTGTCTTGTTTTGCATTTTCCAGAATGTCATATAGTTGGAATTATGCAATATGTAGCCTTTTCAAATTGGCTTCTTTTACATAGTCATATGCATTTAAGCTTTCTCCACATCTTTTCGTGGCTTGAAAGTTCACTTCTTTTTAGTGCTGAATAATATTCAGTTGTCTGGATGTATCACAGCTTATTTACACATCCACCTACTGAAAGATAACTTGACTGCTTCCAAGTTTTGGCAATTATTAGTAAAGCTTCTATACCATCCACCCATCCATGTTTAGGTTTTTGTGTGGACATGAGTTTCAGCTTCTTTGTGTAAATACTCAAGGAACACAATTGAGTATTTCTAATTTGTAAGAAACTGCTAAACTGTCTTCCAAAGTGGCTATATCATTTTACATTCCAACCAGCAATGAATGAGAGTTTCTTTTGCTTTATATTATGGTCAATGTTTTGGATTTTGATCATTCTAAACGGTATATAGTGAAATGTCATTGTTATTTTAATTTGCATTTTCATGATGACATGTGATATGGAACATTTTTTCATGTGGTTATTTGCTATTTGTATGTATTTTTTAGTGAGGCATTTGTTAAGGTCTTTGGCCCATTTTTTAATCGGGAGGTTTATTTTTTTATTTTTGATTTTCAAGTTTTTGTATGTTTTGGATAACAGTCTTTTATTAGATGTGTCTTTTGCAAATATTTTTTCCCAGTCTGTGGCTTATTTTCCAATGCTCTTTACTTTGTCTTTTGCAAAGTGAAAGTTTTTAATTTTAAGGAAATACAACCTTTATATTTCTTTCATGGATTGTTTCTTTGGATTTTGATCTAAAAAGTCATTGCTGTACCCAAGGTTATCTAGATTTTTTGCTGTGTTATCTTACAGGAGTTTTATAGTTTTTAATTTTACATTTAGGTCTTTTGTCCATTTTGAGTTAATTTTTGTGAAAGGTGTAGACTGTATCTAGATTCTTTTTTTTTTTGCATGTTTTTGCATTGCATGTTTAGTTGTCCAGCACCATTTGTTGAAAAGACTATCTTTGCTACATTGTATTGCCTTTTCTCTTTCATTAAAGATCAGTTGACCATATTTAAGTAGGTCTCTTTCCCGGCTCTCTATCCTGTTCTATTGACCTATTAGTCTATTATTTAGCCAATACTACTCTGTTTTGATTATGGTAGCTTTATAGTAATTTTTTAAAATTTTAGAATATTACAGGGATACAAATGATTTGATTATATAAATTGCTTTTGTACCGTGCCCATCACCCTGATAGTGTGTATTGTACCTGTTAGCTGTGATCTTATCCATTTCCTCCTCCCCCACACACGTGCTTGATTTCCAATGAATGTTATTTCCATATGTGCACATAGGCATTGATCAATTAGTTCCAATTTAATGGTGAGTACATATGGTGTTTGTTCTTCCAGTCTTGTGATACTTCACTTAGAAGAATGGTCACCAGCTCCATCCAGGTTAATACAAGAGGTGTTAGTTCACCATCGTTTTTTGGGGCTGAGTAGTACTCCCTGGTATACATACGCCACATTTTATTAATCCACTCATGGATTGATGGGCACTTAAGTTATTTCCACATCTTTGCAATTGTGAATTGTGCTGCTATAAACATTTGAGTGCAGGTGTCTTTATTATAGAGCATCTTTTTTTCCTTTGGGTAAATACCCAGTAGTGGGACTGCTGGATCAAATGGTAGTTCTACTTTTAGTTCTTTGAGATATCTCCATACTGCTTTCCGTAGAGGTTGTAAAAATTTGGCAGTCCCACCAGCAGTGTATGAGTGTTCCTATCTCTCCACATACATGCCAACATTTGTTGTTTTTGATATAAGCCATTCTCACTGGAGTTAAGTGATATTTCACTGTGGTTTTGATTTGCATTTCTCTGATGACTAGAGATGTTGAGCATTTTTTCATATGTTTGTTAGCCATTAGTCCATCTTCTTTTGAAAAGTTTCTGTTCATGTCTTTTGCCCACATTTTAATGGGGTTGTTTGATTTTCTTGTACTAATTTGCTTTAGTTCTTTATAGATTCTAGTTATCAGCACTTCATCAGATGTATAGCATGCAAATATTTTTTTCCCATTCTGTAGGTTCAATATTTGCTCTAATGATTGTTTCCTTGCCTGTGCAGAAGCTTTTTAATTTGATCAGGTCCCACTTATTTATTTTTGTTGTTGCTGTAATTGCTTTTGGGATATTCTTCATAAATACTTTGCCTAGTCTGATATCTATGAGAGTTTTTTCAACATTTTCTTCTAGAATTCTTATGGTTTTACGCCTTAGATTTAAGTCTGTTACCCATGATGCATTGATTTTTGTGAGTGGTGAGTGATGCAGATCCTGTTTCAGTCTTCCACATGTGGCTATCCAATTTTCCCACCACCATTTATTGAATAGGGATTCCTTTCCCCAGTGTATGTTTTTGTCTGCTTTGTTGACTATCAGATGGCTAAATGAGGATGGTTTTGTATCTGGGTTCTTTGTTCTGTTCCATTGCTCTATGTCTCTGTTCTTGTGCCAATACCATGCTGTTTTGGTTACTATAGCCTTGTAGTATAGCTTGAAGTCTGGTAAACTGATGCCTCCCAATTTGTTCTTCTTGCTTAAGATTGATTTGGCTATATGGGGTCTTCTTGGTTCCATACAAAGCATAGAATTATTTTTTCTAGGTCTGCAAAAAAGGATGTTGGTATTTTAATAGGGATTGCATTGAATCCGTAGATCAGTTTGGGTAGTATAGACTTTTTAACAATGTTGATTCTGTCAATCCATGAGCATGGTTTTCCATCTGTTTACATCCTCTGCTATTTTCTTCCTCAGTGTTTCATAGTTCTCCCTGTAGAGGTCTTTCACCTCCTTAGTTAAATATATTCCTAGGTATTTTATTTTCTTTATTGATATTGTAAAAGGTATTGAGGCTTTGATTTGGTTCTCAGCTTGACTGTTGTTGGTGTATATGAATGCTACTGATATGTATACATTGATTTTGTAACCTGAGACTTTGCTGAATTTATTTATCAATTCCAGGAGTCTCTTGGCAGAAGCTTTGGGATTTTCTAGATATAAGAACATATCATCAACAAAGAGCAATATTTTGACCACTTCTGCTGCCATTAGGATAGCCTTGATTTCCTTCTCTTGTTTGATTGCTGTGGCTAGGACTTCTAGCACTATGTTGAATAGAAGTGGTGACAGTAGGCAACCTTATCTGGTTCCAGTTCTAATCAGGAGTGCTTTCAATTTTCCCCCCATTCAGTATGATGTTGCCTGTGGGTTTGTCATGTATGGCTTTTGTCATTTTGAGGTAAGTGCCATCTATGCCTATTTTGTTAAGTATTCTTATAAAAGGGTGCTGAATTTTTTCAAATGCTCTTCCTGTTTCTATAAAAAGGATCATATGGTTTTTATTTGTTTCTATTTATGTATTGATTTACATTTATAGATTTGTGTATGTTGACCCATCCCTGCAGCTCTAGGATGAAGCTCATTTGGTCATGATGGATTATTTTTTTGATGAGCAGCTGAATTCAGTATGGTAGGATTTTATTGAGAACTTTTGCATCTATATTTGTAAGGGATATTGGTATGTAGTTTTCTTTTTTTGTTGAGTCCTTTCCTGGCCTTGGTATCAAGATAATGTTGGCTTCATAAAATATGTTGGGGAGGATTTCTTCCTTCTCAATGTTATGGAATAATTTCTGCAGGATAGGTACAAGTTCTTCTATGTAGGTCTGGTAAAATTCTAGTATAAAACCATGTGATCCAGGACTTTTTTTTGTTGGAAGATTTTTTATTACAGCTTCAATTTTGTTACTTGATATTGGTCTGTTCAGGAATTCTATTTCTTCCTGATTGAGTCTAGGGAGGCTGTGTGTTTCTAAGAATGTGTCCATTTCCTCCACATTTTCAAGTTTATATGCACAGAGATTTTTACAATATTCAGAGGTGATATTTTGTATTTCCACAGTATCAGTTGTAATTTCTCCTTTTTCATTCCTGATTGAGCTTGTTAAAGTCCTCTCTTTTGTGTTTCTGGTTATTCTAATGAGAGGCCCATCAATGTTGTTTATCTTTTCAAAGAACCAACTTTTTGTTTCATTAATCTTCTGTATAGTTCTTTTGTTATTGATTTCATTTAGTTCTGCTCCGACCTTGGTTATTTCTTTTCTTCTGCTGGGTTTAGGATTGGTTTGCTCATCCTTTTTTCATTCCTTGAGATGATTCATTAGATTGTTGATTTGTGATCTTTCTGTGTTTTGGATGTAGGCATTTATGGCTGCGATTTTAGTCTCAGGCCTGCTTTAGCTGTATCCCACAAATTTTGATAACTTCTGTCTCCTTTATCGTTTAGTTCAAAGAATCTTTTGGTTTCCATCTTAATTTCCTCCTTGACCCAACTATTATTCAGCAGTAGGTTGTTTAATTTCCATGACTTGTGTAGAGACGAATGTTTCTTTTGTTGTTGATTTCTAATTTTATTACACTGTGGTTTACTTTATAGTAAGTTTTGAAGTCAGGTAGTGTCAATCTTCTAACTTTATTCTTCTCCTTCAGTATTGTGTTGGTTCTACTGGGCCTTTTGCTGCCGTATATAAACTTTAACATCAGTTTGCCAAAATCTGCAGTCTGCTGAGATTTTGATTGGTATTGCATTGAATCTATATATCAAGTTAGAAATAATCTTGAAAATATTGTCTTCCTATCCATGAACATGAAATATCTCCTCATTTAAAAATTTTTTTAGTAGTCTTTGATTTCTTTCATGGGAGTTTTGTAGTTTTCCACATATATTTAACACATTTTGTTAGATGTAAGTCTATGTATTTCATTTTCTTGGTGCTAATATAAATCGTATTATGTTTTTAATTTCAAATTCCACTTGTTCTTTGTTGGTACATAGGGAAGTTATAGATATTTTTGTATATTAACCTTATATCCTGAAACTTTGCTGAAATAGCTTACCAATTCTTGGAGTTTTTTGGGTGAATATTTCAGATTTTCTATATAGACAATTATGTCATCTGCAAGCAAGGACAGTTTTATTTCTTCCTTTCCAATCTGTATACTTTTTATCTCCTTTTCTAGTCCTATTACATTAGCTAGTACTTCCAGTATAATGTTAAAACAGAGTTGTGAGAGGGACATTTTTGCCTTGTTCCTGATCTTAGTGAGAAAGCTTTAAATTTCACATTATTATGTCTGATGTTAGTGGCAATCTTTTTGTAGATATTGTTTATCAAGTTAAGGTAGTTTCTCTCTATTCCTAGTTTATTGAGATTCTTATCATGAATGGATGTTGGATTTTGTTAAATGCGTTTTCTGTATCTATTGATGGGATCACATAATTTTTCTTTTTTAGCCTGTTGAAGTGATTAATTGCACTAATTTATTTTTGAATGCTGAACTAGTCTTGATTGAATACCTGGGATACATCCCACTTCGTTGTGGTGTATACTTCTTTATTTTCACATTGTTGGATTCTATATGATAGTATTTTGTTGAGAATTTCTGAATCTATGTTCATGAGAGATGTTGGTCTGTAGTTTTCTTCTATTGCAATGTCTTTGTATGGCTTTGCTATTAGTGTAGTGCTGTCCCCACAGAATGAGTTAGGATATAGTCCCTCTGCCTCTACCTTTGAAAAATATTGTAAAGAATTTGCATGGTTTCTTTCTTAAGCGTTTGGTGAAATTCACACTTGAAACGATATGGACATGGTGCTTTCTGTTTTGGAATGTTGTTAATTATTGATTCAATTTTTTTTAGTATTTAATAGATATAGACCTATTCAGCTTGTCTCTATCTTCTTGTGTGTTTTCTGGAAGATTATGTCTTTCAATAAATTGACTCATTTTATCTAAGTTATCATATTTGTGGATATAAAGTTGTTTATAGTATTCCTTTTAATGTACATGATATCTGTAGATGTTGGCCCTTTTATTTCTGATATTAGTAAATTGTGTCTTCTCTTTTTTTTCATTACTTGGCTGGCTAAAGACTTGTTGATTTTATTGATTTTTTCAAAGAATCGGCTTTTAGTTTCATTGATTTTCTCTATTGATTTCCTGTTTTCAGTTTCATTGATTTCTACTCTAATTTTAATTCTTTTTTTTTTTTTTGTATGCTTGCTAGGAATTTAATTTTCTCTTCTTTATCTAGTTTCCTAAGGTGGAAGCTTAGATGATTGATTTTAGATCTTTCTTCTTTCCTAATATGTGCATTCAATGATATAAATGTCCCTGTAAGCACTGCTTTCACTGAATCCTACAAATATTGATAAGTTGTGTTTTTATTCCCATTTAGTTCAAAATATTTTTAAGGTTCCCTTCAAATTTCTTCTTTGACCCATGTATTTAGAAGTGTGTTGGTTAATCTGCATGTATTTTCAGATTTTCTAGTTATCTTTCTGTTATTGATTTCATATTTAATTCCATTCTGGTCCTAGAGCAGACATTGTACAATTTCTATTCTTTTAAACTTAAGTTGTGTTTTATGGCCCAAAATGTGGTCTTTCTTGCTAAGTGTTCTGTGTGAGCTTGAGATGAATGTGTATTCTGTTCTTGTTGAATGAAGTTGTTAAAAGATGTCAATTATATCCAATTCGATAGTGTTTTTGAGTTCAACTCTATCCTTACTGATTTTCTGTTTGCTGAATATCTCCATTTTTGACAGAGGGACACATTGAATTCTCCAACTATAATAGTAAATTTATCTATTTCTCCTTGTTCTATCAGTGTTGCTTCACATAGTTTGATATTCTCTTGTTAGGTGCATACATGTTAAGGATTGTTCTGTATGTGTCATGTCTTCTTGGAGAATTGTACCTTTTTTCATTATGTAATGCCCTTCTTTATCCTTGAAAACTTTCTTTACTTTGAAGTCAGCTTTGTCTGCAATTAATATAGCTACTCCTGCTTTCTCTTTACTTGTGTTAATATGGTATATTTTTCTCTATCCATTTACTTTTAATCTATATGTGTTTTTATATTTAAAGTGGGTTTCTTATAGAAAACATATAATTTGGTCTTGCTTTTTGATCCACTGTGACAATTTCTGTCCTTTAATTGGTGCATTTAGAACATTTATGTCAAAGTGGATATTGATATAGTTGGATTAATATCTATCATATTTGTTACTACTTTTTATCTGTTGCCCTTATTCTCTGTTATTATTTTTGCCTTCCATTCTTTTTCTACCTTTTACAGTTTTAATTGACTATTTTGTATCATTTTTTCTCTCCTTTCTTAACATTAGTTATCCCTTTTTAAAAACTCTTTTTGGTAATTGCCCTAGAGTTTACAATATGCATTTACAGTTAATCCAAGCCCACTTTCAAGTAACACAATACCAATTGATGGACAGTGTGATACAGTAAGTCCTCACTTAACATCATTGATAGGTTCTTGAAAACTGTGACTTCAAACAAAAAGATGTAATGCAGGCCCTTGGATAACATCACTTCCTTCAACATTGTTTTGTTATAACATTGGTGAGAAAAACAAAATTTGGTTCCATTATATGTCATTTTGTTTAAATTTGCAGCCTCAAATCCAATAACCTATCAATGATGTTAAATGAGGACTTACTGTGCATTACAATAACAAAATAATCCTAGTTTCTCCATCTTTTCCTGGGTATTTTTGTTATTCATTTTACTTATTTATAAGTATACACAAGGTCATATATACATATGTGTAAACACATAAAATACATATATAAGCATACATAACAATAAATTGTTGCTATTATTATTTTGAGCAAACTGTTATGTTTTAGATCAATCAAGAATAAGAAAAATAAAAGGTTTTTTTAATTTTCACTTATTCCTTCTTCAATATTCTTTTTTTTGTATAAAATTTGAGTAATTCACCTATATTATTTTTCCATCTGTCTAAAACATTTCTTTTAACATTTCATGTGAGATAGGTCTATTGGCAACAAATTTCCTCAATTTTTGTTTGTCTGAGAAAGTCATCATTTCTCCTTTACTTTTAAAGTATAATTTTACAGGAGAAAGAATTTTAGGTTTGCAGATATTTCTTTCTCTCCACACTCTAAATATTTTATTCCATTTTTGTTTGCATGGTTTCTGACAAGTCAGACTTAATTCTTCTTTGTTCTCCTATATGCAGGGTGTTTTCTCCTAGCTTCTTTCCAGGCTTTTTTCTTCATCTTTGATTTTCTATGATTTGAAAATAATATGCCTAGGTGTAGATTTTTAGTATTTATCCAGCTTGGTATTCTGAGCTTCCCATATCTGTAGTTTGCCATCTGATATTAATTTGGGGGAAACTCTCAATCAATTTTTCATATTTGGAGGGGCTAAGGTGGCAAAATGGAAGCAACCTTCACATGCCACTTTTATGGAGTGGATTGAACGTGGTGAGTACATATTCATCTTTGGATCAATCATCTGAGAGAGAGCATTGGCAGTCAACAGAGAGGTGATGAGAGGCTCCAAAAGTGAAGGAGTCAGAAGAGGGGTGACCCACTCAGCAGGATCAGAAGTTCACAGAGAAGGCATCCACATGTGGAGAAGAGACAGAGGAGAGAACCCCATGGCTCTATACTTCCACCATTGATATTGCAATCAGAACTGTGGGAGGGCCCCTCTACAGCAGCAGCCTGCTGGATTGACACAGGGAACTGACTGGAGACAGTGCAGTAGAATTGCTTTAAAGAAAAGGCACAGTGGGGTCCCAGTGACTTATGAACCATGGGCGCTGCAGCTCATTCCACTTTGAGGTCCTAGCCCAAGAGTGCAGCATCCACCCAGGGACCAGATCCATTTCTGCTGCCTCAGCATCACCCCTGCCAGGCAGGGGTGGTACTGGAGAGGTAGGCACTCTTATGCACCCCATGGGCAGGTGATGTGTGCCCCCACTGCTGCTGGGGGACTCAGGCAAAGTGGGTGCCCCTGGACCCAGCACTCACTGCTGCTGCCTGGGCAGCCCCACCCAGCCACAGCTGCTGTAGGACCTGGACAAAGAGAGTGCCTGTGGCCCCAGGAGCCCACCGCTGCTTTCTGGGTGGTGCAGCTGTCACCACCATTGTCTAAGTGATGCCATTACTGTTGGACCTGGGTGGGACAAATGCTTGTGCTGCTGTGCACTGACCCCCAGCAGCTACCAACAAATGTGAACAGTGTAAGCACTCATTTTGGTGCAAGTCCACCACTCACTTCACTCCTGCTATGCACGCCCACTACTTGTGGCCTGCCCATCATGCATTAACCACCCTTGACAACCACAGGGGAGTGGGAAGACACAGGACAGCAGCAGTGTAAAAGGCTCACAGTGCCTCCACTCTTCTCCTGTCCGGTCAGTCTTACAGAGGAGGACTCAAGTGTGCCATCCAGAGACATCTCCCTCTTTTCATGAGCAACAGAGTTCCCAGCAGGAGAGAACAGGTGTACAACAAAGCTATCTGTTGTGAGCTTGGATAAGAGGTTTCAGATGAGAAGAATCCAGCATGAGAACTCTGACAACATGAAAAAACAGGCTATTTTGAAAGGAAACTGTTAAAATGTCAGATATGGAATTCAGAATATAGATGGCAAGTAAGATCAATGGGATTGATGAGGAAGTTGAAAATCAACAAAAGGAAACCAAATAAAGAATTCAGGAAATGAATAAAAAATTCACTAAAGAGATAGATAATATAAGAAAAAACATAACAGAACTTCTAGAAATGAAAGAGTCATTTAGGGAACTTCAAAAACCAATACAAAGTTTTAACAACAGACTAGACCAAGCAGAAAGAAGAATTTCAAAGCTTGAAAACAAGGTTTTTGAATTAACCCAGTCAAAAATGTAGGAACAAAGAATCAAGAAGAATGAACAATCTCTCTGAGAAATATGACACTATATAATGTGAATGAATATAACAATCATAGGTATCCCTGAGGGAGAAGAAGAAAAAGCAAAAAGCATGAAAACCTACTTGAAGAAAAAATTGAGGAAAACTTCACTGGTATCACTGGAGATTTACACGTCCAGATATAAGAAGGTAATAGAATACCTGAAAGATTCATGGCAAATAGGACATCGCCAAGGCACATAATCTTCTGTATGGCCAAAGTCAAAGTGAAGGAGAAAATTCTACAAGCTGGGAGATGAAAGTCTCAGGTAACTTACAAAGAGAAACCCATCAGACTAGTGGCAGACTTCTCAGCAGATGATTTATAAGCTAGAAAGGATTGAGGTGCCAGTTTTAGCCCTCTTAAACAGAATAACCGCCAGGCAAGAATTTTTTATCCTGAAAAACTAAGTTTCATAAATGAAGGTGAAATAAACTTGTTTCCATACAAGGAAACACTAGGGGAGTTTGTTAACACTATACCAGCCCTACAAGAAATGCTTAAAAGTGCTCTATACTTGGAACAGAACAAGCTATACCCACCTGTGTAAAAAGCCTCAAAAGTTAAAACTCACAGCTCTTATAAAACAATAACATAAGGGACAAAACAAAGCAACTAGGTAACATTCACCATGATGAACATTAATGTATCTCATGTATCAACACTAACTTTGAATGTAAATGGTCTCAATACTCCAGTTAAAAGATATAGATTGGCTGAATGGATTTTTAAAACCCCAAACATATGCTGTCTCCAAGAAACCCACTTAACCCAAAAAGATTCTCATAGACTCAAGGTAAAGGGTTGTAAATAACTCTAACAAAATGTGGATGATGATATATATATCACAGCCCATGGAATACCACTCAGACATAAAAACAAATGCAATAGTAATGTCTTTCATGGTAACTTGGGTAGAACTGGAGACCCTTACCCTAAGTGTAGGATCTCAAGAATGAAAAAACAAGTACCACATGTTCTCATTTATAAGTGGGAGATAAAGTAGGGATTTATATGGTCATAAACTGGTGTAATGGACATTGAAAACTAAGAAGGGGGAAGGGTGGGAGGTGCATGAAGGATAAAAAAATATACCTATCAGTTACAATGTACACTATTCTCGTGATTGGGTACATTGAAGCCCAGACTTCAGCATGATATAATTCATCCACATTACAAAAAATATTTGTACCCACTAAATCTATTGAAATTAAAAATTTTTTCAAATTTTTCTTCTCTTCTTTTCTCTCTCTTCTTCTTCTGTATTTTTCATTGTGCTCAAGTTACACCATTTTTAGTTGTTACTTAGATAATCTGTTATGTTTTTTCAGTCTTTGTTCTCTTTGCTCTTCAGTTTTGGAAGTTTCTAACACACAAATTCTTTTCTCTTCTGTGTCCAGTCTACTAATTAGCCTATCAAAGGCATTCTTCCTTTCTGTTATAATGTTTTTGATCTTTAGCATTTTTTAGCATTTTCGTCTTTCTTAGGATTTTTATTTCTTTACTTACATTGCCTGTTTTTGCATGCTATCTCCTTTATTCATTGGAGCACTTATCATATTAATCATTGTTTTAAATTCCTGATCTAATAATTTCATCATCCCTATCATTTCTGGTTCTGATGCTTGTGCTGTCTCTTTGTCTCCAAAATAAATGACTGAGGAAAAGATCCCTAACAGTGGAGGTTTATTAAGCCACAGTTCAGGACATGCTCAGGAAAATCACAAACCACAGACAAATTTGTGGCTGTTTTTTCAAAGGAGAATTTGGAAGTTTCAGTATTTGAAGTGAAGTAAGCCATACAGAAAGAAGAAAAAAAGGCAGGGGCAGGGTGAGTAGTGAGCTAAAGTGGTTATATTCTTGTGAGGCCCAGGAAAATCTACATTTTACATAAGATAAGGTGAATGTTAGAAGAGAAAAAAGGAATGAAGAAAGCATCAGTTATGTCAATGTTCCTGGGTAGGTGGAAGAATATTTGATCCTGTCTTGTCTTTGTCCTGAACCCATGAAGATAAACTTGTAATTTATTATTAGCATGGAATCAGACTTTAGTTTTAGGTGCTAGTCTTAGCCAGCAGGGCAGACCAAAAGTTACAATTTGCATATCCTTATGGGAGCCCTGCAAGGAATTTCCTTAATGAATTATATGTGTGGTCAATCCTTCACAGGCAGTTGAGGCCTTTACCTTTCCTTTTGCAAAAGAAATTGGGGAAGTGGTCTTGAGAGTTTTATTTTCTTTTACATCTTCAAATTGTGTTTTTTTTGCCTTTTAGTATGCCTTATAATTTTTCCTTGGTAGCCAAATATGATGTACCAGGTAAAAGGTAAATAGATCTTTTGTTACATGGTGGTAATGTGTGGAGGGAGAGGAAGCATTCTATAGTCCTTTGATTGGGTCTCAGTCTTTCAGTGAGCTTATGACTTTGTATTGTGAGCTTCACAAGGATTTCTCAGTTTTGTCCTCCCCCCACTTAGGTGGCTACAGTTGGCTGGAGTTGGGTATTTTCTTTCCCCCAGCCAGTTAGGCTCTGATAAGACCCCAGCAGTTTAGGCTCTGGTTAAATAATTTATCCTAGGGGCAGGCCTCATTAAGAACAGAGTTCTCTGGAATATTTCATAATGGTTTCTTTTCCTTTTCCTCAGCTAGAAGCATGAGAAGATTTTTTCCCAATATTTACTGTTAGGACCTGGTCAAGCTCCTGGTGGTAAAACTCACTAAAGTGAAGCCCCTCTCCCACCCCCACCATGACTGTTCCTCCTGAAGTTATTTTTAACTCTTAGACTTGTCCACACTAAGCATCTAGCTATGTGTCAATTACAGTTCAGGTTTTCATACCTTAGCACTGGTTGCCACAGCAGTTTCTGCTCATTAGTCTCTGCTCTGGTAAAATGTGATTTCTTGCATTTGTCTGTCTAATCTTGTGGGTAATGGTTTGCTCTATGTTATCACCCCTCTCACAAATCCCAGAAGAGTTGTAGATTTTTTCAGTCTTTCAGCTTTTTACTTGTTGTTAGGACAGGGTGATAACTTCCACTCTTCTTATATGTATAATCAGAAACAGGAAGTGTATTCTCCAGTTTTTAGTGTGTATTTAAGAGTGAGTTTATTATGTTCCACAAGGAAAGAAAAAAGACAAAAAGAAAGAAAGAAAGAATTAGGAAGGAAGAAAGGAAAGAACAAAGGAAGGAAAGAAGAAGAAAAGAAGAAACAAGACATATTGCTTGGATTTAAAAAGAAAATTCCTTCAGGTCAAAGATATATATATACACACACCACATTTTCTTTATCCACTAATGAATTGAAGGGCACTTAGGTTGATTACACATATTGCAATTGTGAATTGTGATGTGACAAACATTTGAGCACAAGTGTCTTTTTGATAAGATGACTTAATTTCCTTTGGGTAGATACCCATTAGTGAGATGGCTGGATTGAATTGTAGGTCTCCAGGGGTGGGGAACCTGTGGCCGTAAGGCAAAATGTGCCATCTAGGTCCTTAAATGCAGCCTTTTGACTGAAGCCAAATTTTGCAGAACAAATCCTTTTATTACAAGGGGTGCAGCAGAGAAAGCTGAAGCTTTTCTTGTCTCCTTTGGTGCTTATAAAAGAAGAATCTTGAAATCAGAAGGCCACAGGTTCCCCAGTGTTTTCCGTAGAGGTTGTACTGATTTGCAGTCCTGCCAACAGTGTATAAGTGTTCCTTTCTCTCTGCATCCACACCAGTATCTATTGTTTTTCTTACTTTTTAGTAATGTCCATTCTGATAGGGGTAAGGTGGTATCTTATTGTAGTTTTAATTTGCATTTCCTTGATGATTAATGATACTATTTTGTCATTTTTTTTGGCCATTTGCCTATCTTATTTTGAAAAACTTATGTTCACATCATTTACCCACTTTTTCATGGGATTGTTTTTTTTTTCTTGCTGATTTGTTTGAGTTCTTTGTAGATTCCAGATATCAGTGCTTTGTCTTATGTATAGCTCATGAACATTTTTTCCCAACCTGTGGGTTGTCTATTTGTTCTGTTGATTATTTCCTTAGCTGTGCAGAAGCTTTTTAATTTAATCAAGTCCCATTTATTTATTTTCATTGTTGCTATATTTGCCTTTGTGTTGTTAGTCATAAATTCTTTGCCTAGGCCAATGTCTAAAAGATTTTCTCCTACATTTTCTTCTAGAATTTTTATGGTTTCATGCCTTACATTTAAGTCTTTAATCCATCTTGAATTAATTTTTGTATATGATGAGAGATAGGGATCCAGTTTCATTTTTCTGCACGTGGCTATCCAATTTTCCCAGCACTATTTGTTGAATAGAGCTTCCTTTCGCCTGTGTATGTTCCTGTCTACTTTGTTGAAGATCAGTTGGTAGTAGTTAGATGGTTTTATATCTGGGTTCTGTACTCTGTGCTATTGGTCTATGTCTCTACTTTTATACCAAAACCATGCTGTTTTGCTTACTATAAACTTGTAGTATAATCTGAAATCAGGTAATATGATGCCTCCAGATTTGTTCTTTTTACTTAAGATTACTTTGGCTTTTTGGGCTCTTTTTGGTTCCAAATGAAACTTAGGATTATTTTTTCTAGATATGTGAAATATGACACTGGTATCTTGATGGGGATTGCATTAAATATGTAAATCACTTTGGGAAAAATGAACATTTTAATGATGTTGATTCTACCAATCCATGAACAGGGGGTGTTTTCCCATTTGTTTGGGTCATCTGCGATTTTTTTCATTAGTGTTTTGTAGTTCTCCTTGTAAAGGTCTTTAACGTCTTTTGTTAAGTATATTGCTAGGTATTTCTAGTAAACTGAAACATTTACTGTTATGCAGTGATCATTTTATCTCCAATAATAAATTTTGTAATATAATCTATTTTTTCTATTATCAAGGCAAGTATGAAAATTTCAGTTTTTTTCTTTTGTTCCTAAGTTGCATTTCATGTTTTTTAAAATCTATTTTCATATTTCAATTGTTGTGTGCAGAGTTCTATTATGTTCATTAAATCAAACTTATTAATTATGGTGTTCAAATATTCCATGTCTTTGCTCATTTTTGTCTGCTTGGTATAGCTGTTACTGAAAACTTAATACTTTAAAATTTGGATATCTATGGCCTGCTTAGTCCCCTTTTTTTGAATGTGCACAGAACCAGTGAACATAATGGGCTATCCCTCCTATAATTAGGTTCCTAATCAGTTGATTTTTAGTTAATCAAAAAAGAGATTGTCCCGTGCAAGCCTAGTTCAATCAGGTAAGCCATTAATAAAAAGGTGAAGCCTCAGGGAGAAGCTTTCCTGATGGCTTTGTAGGTGCAGCCTTTATGAGTTCTACGTCCTGCAAGAAAATGTACTATTTCAACTATTACATTAGCCTGGAGGAGGACATCAAGCCTCAAATGAGACCCTGACCCCAGCAGTCACCTGAATTTCCGTCTGGTGAGACCCTCAGCAGAGAACTCTGAGCCCTGTTTGGACTTCTGACTCTCAGGAATTCTGAGATAATAAATTTGAATGATTTTATACTGTTAAATTTGTGGTAATTTGTTACGTAGCAATGGAAAAATAATATAGCCTTTTTAATATTTATTTATAAATTCTCTTTATTTCTCATTATAATATCTACCACTATCCTAAAAAAGAAATCATTCTTATATATCTATTTTAGATTCTTTTGTTATAGGTATACATTCTTGGAAAATACATGTTATTTTATAGATATGTATTTTTATTTTATGAGCTATGTGTTATACATCTCATTTAAATCTTACAACTTTTTACACAGCAATGTTTTTATGAATTATTCATATCGTGTTTCCATTAGCTCATTGCTTCTCGTCACCTTCTACTATTCCATGGTGTGCATCCATGTCTTTATAGCCATTCCCCAGTAATTCGCCCGCAAAATTGTCTCCAGCTTCCTGTCCTAAAAGCAATGCTGCAATAATCATCCCTTTTGGACTTGTGGGTACTTTTTCTAGGATATATGCTCAGGAGCAGGATTGCTGATTCTCAGAGGATTTGTGTGTTTAACCTCAGTACTGTGAGACTGCCCTCTAGGATTACTCCAAATTTTATAGTATCATTGGTACACATGAACATTTCTGTATGCCCATGCTGTGTAGAACAGTTTATGCTACCTAGCTTTTAAATTTTGCTAATCTGATGGGTACACAATTACATCTTTTAATTTCATTTTCTCCTTTAAACATGAGTTTGGGTTTTTTAATATCTTTTTTTTTTGTTATTCAGGTTATTTTTTTCTGTGATTACGGTCTGACTTTTGAAATTTATTATTATCTATGTTTACTAATTAATGGGAGACTTATTTTTCATGCAGTCATAGTATTTTGGTCTTTATACTATTCCTCCGGCATGTTGATTTTGTCTGTAACTTTGGGGATGGGTTGTTATAAATATGTCTTTATCTTTTCTGTTGTTCTTATTCTCTTAAGTTTGCATATGAGAAATAATCACATATGTGTTGACATTTTGAGGAAAAGCATATAACATCTTTAGATATTCTTTTTAGTGCTGGGCTTAAATATGCACTCATACAACCTCCCACTTTCACAACACTCTTTGCTCATGCAGGTACCCAAGATTTATTTCATTGTTTTTACATTAAATTCACTTGACTGGTTTGTGCAAGGAATAAGTGGCTTAATAAAATACCAAAAATAATACTCCCATCTCAGAACAGAGTTTACCGAATATGGGTGGGCAGTTGTTTTTGTAAGAAGATGGGATTTCACATGAAGCGATGCCCAAAATGAAAATGTAATAGACTGAAAATATCACTAACTCCTGTAGGTTATTGATCTTGGAATAACATTTTTCCAGCTTTATTGAGGTATAATTGAAAAATAAAAATTGTACAGTTTTAAGGTGTATGCTATGATTATTAGACATACATATGCATTAAAAATAATTGTCACAGTCAAGCTAATTAATGTATCAATTACCTCACATACTTATTTTCTTGTATCATTTCTTGTGATGAGAACTCAATACGTATTAGCAACTTTCAAATATATAATGCTTTATTAACTGTAGTCACCATGGTGTACATTAGATGCTCAGAAGTAATTTATCTTATAAATGTGAGTTTATACCCTTTGACTAAAATCTCCCCATTTTTCCCACATCCCAGCTCCTTGCAACCACCATTCTACTCTCTGTTTTTTGTGAGTCTGACATTTTTATATTCCACATATAAGTGAGATCATGTGGTATTTGTCTTTCTGTGTCTGGTTTATATCACTTAGCATGGTATCCTCCAGGTTCATTCATATTGTTGCAAATGGGAGGATTTCCTTCATGTTTATGGCTGAATAATATTCTATTGTGTGTATGTATATATATTCATGTATCTGTATGTATGTATGTGTATGTATGTGTGTGTATATATATACTCACAGACACAAACACACACTCAGAATAATGTCCTCTAGCTTCATCCATGTTGTCACAAATGACAGGAGTTTCTTCTTTTCAAAGGCAGAAGAGTATACCATTGTATACATATATGCCACATTTTCTTTATCCATTAAGCCACTGGTGAAAACTTGGCTGTTACGAGTAATGTTACAATGTACGTGGGGGTCCAAATATCTCTTATAGGTGCTGATTTCATTTTCTTTGGATATATATCCAGAAGTGGGATTGCAGGATAAGACAGTTTAAATTTTAATTTCTTGAGGAACCTCCATAGTGTTTTCCGTAGTGACTGCCTCAATGTGCAAGGCTTTTCTTTTTTCCACATACTCAGCACCACTTATCTCTTGTCTTTTTGATAACAGTCATCATAATGATGTGAGGTGATATCTCATTGTGGTTTTGATTTGCATTTCCCTGATGATTGGAGATGTTGAAGACCTTTTCATACCTGTTGGCCATTTGTATGTCTTCTTTAAAAACCTATCTACTCTGTTCTTTGCCTCTTTTTGGATATTAACCCCTTATCTGATACATGGTTTGAAAATATCTTCTCTTATTCTGCAGGTTGTCTTTTCATATTGTTAAATGTTTTATTTGCTGCACAGAAGCTTTTTACATTTATTGAATAAACTGTCCTTTCTCCATTGTGTATTCTTGGAGCTCTTGTCGAAGATTAGGTGATTGTAAACTCATATTGAAGGGTTATTTCTGGGTTCTCTATTGTGTTCCATTGGTTTATATGTATGTTTTCAATGCCAGAATCATGTAGTTTTGATTACTATAACTTTGTAATATAGTCTTAAACCAGGAAGTGTGATGCTTCTAGCTTTGTGCTTCTTTCCCAAGATTGGCTATTTGGAAACTTTGTAGTACCATATATATTTTAGGATTTTTTTCTATTTCAATAAAAAATGTCATTTGAATTTTTGTAGGGTTTACATTTAATATGCATATTGCTTGGGTATATGGACATTTTAATAATATTAATTCTTTCAATCCACAAATATCATATATCTTTCCATTTATTTCTATCTTCTTCAATTTCTTTAGTCAATGTATTATGGTTTTCTGAGTACAGATATTTCATAACCGTGGTTAAAATTATTCCTAAATATTTTATTATTTTTGATGTTATTATAAATAAGATTGTTTTCTTAACTTCTTTTTGGATAGTTTCCCATTAGTGTGAAGAAATATAACTGCTTTTTGTTTGTTGACTTTGTATCATGCAAATTTACTGAATTCCTTTATTAGTTTTAAGAGTTTTTTGGTGGAGTTTTTAGGGTTTTCTATATGTAGCACCATGTCATCTGCAAAAAGATACAACTTTTTATATTCCACTTTGTGTGACTTTTATTTCTTTTTCATACCTATTTGCTCTGGTTAGGGCTTCCAGTACTATATTAAATAGAATTGGTGAGAGTGGGCGCTCTTGTATTGTTCCTGATGGTAGGGGACAAGCTCTCAGCTTTTCATCATTGAGTATGATTTTAGCTGCAGGCTTGACATATATGGCATTTATTATGTCAAGGCGCATTTTTTCTATACTTAATTTTTTGAGTGCTTTTGTCATGAAAAGATTTTGAATTTTGTCAAATACATTTTCTGCATCTATTAAGATGATCATATGGTTTTTGTCCTTCATTCTGTTAATGTGATGCATCACATTTATAGATTTGCTTATATTTGAACCATCCTTGCATCCTTGGGGTAAATCCCACTTGATCATACTGACTGATTCTGTTATTGTGCTATTGATTTTGCTTTTCTAGAATTTAGTGGAGGATTCTTATATCCATTAGCCTTCTTTTCTTGTAGTGCCTTTATCTGGCTTTGGTATGAGGGTAATAGTGGCCTTGTAAAATGAGTATAGAAGTTTTCCCTCCTCTTAAAATCTTTGGAACAGTTTGAGAAGGATTGGCATTAATTCTTCTTTAAGTGTTTGGTAGAATTCAGCAGTGAAGCCATTAGGTTCTGGGCTTTTCTTTGATTGGAAGTTTTTGATTACTGCTTCAATGTTCTTATTATTCTGTTCAGATTTTCTATTTCTTCATTATTCAGCCTTGTTCAGTTGGATGTTTTTAGGCATTTATCCATTTGTTCTATGTTACCCAATTTTGATTCAGTCTTGGTAGGTTTTATGTTTTTAGGAATCTATCTATTTCTTCTATGTTATCCAATTGGTTGGCATGAAATTTTTCATAGTATTCTCTTAACATCCTTTGTATCTCTGTGGTATCAATTGCAATATCTTCTCTTTCATCTATAGTTTCATTTATTTTTGGACTCTCTTTTTTTCTTCATTGATCAAGCTAAAGCTTTGTCTATTTTGTTTATCTTTTTAAAAACTAACTCTTAGTGTTGTTGATTTTTTTCTATTATTCTTCTAGTCTCTATTTCTTTTATACCTGCTCTAGTCTTTATTATTTCCTTCCTTCTGCTAATTTTGGACTCAATTTGTTTGTTTTTTTCCCTAGTTCCTAGGTTGTTATTTGATATCTTTATTTTTTCTTAACATGGTCATTTATTTTCATAAACTTCTCCCTAAGAACTATTTTCAGTGCATCCTAAAGTTTTGGTATATTGTGTTTTCATTTTCATTTGTCTCAAGATAATTTTTATTTTGCTTTAATTTCTTATTTAACCCTTAGTTGTCCAGGAGTGTGTTGTTTAATTTTCACATTTTCGTGAATTTTTAAATTTTTCTCCTATTATTAATATCTGGTTTTTAACCATTGTGGCTAGGAAAGGTATTTGATATGATTTCAATCTTCTTTATTTTTTAAGAGTATATTGTGGCTTAACACATGATCTATCTTGCAGAACATTCCATATGTACTTGAAAAGAATGTGTTCTGCTGCTGTTGGATAGAATGTTGTTTATGTGTCTGTTAGATACATTTGGTCTATAGTGCTGTTCGAGATCCTGTTTGTTACTAATTTTCTATTTGGATGATCTACCCATTGTTGAAAGCATAGTATTGAAGTCTCCTGCTATTACTGTATTGCTATCTATTTCATCTTTCAATTCTGGTAATATTTGCTTTATATATTTACTTGTGCCATTTTGGGGTACATATATTTTTATAGTTGTGACATCCTTTTGATGAATTGACTCCTTTGTTATTCTATAATAACTTACTTTGTCTCCTTTTACTTAACATATACAGTTATGCACTGTAGAATGATGTTTTGGTCAACAATGGACCACATATATGACAGTGGTCTCATAAAGTTTCAACAGAGCTGTCCTATACAGATGTACCAATGTTAATCTTTTATACCATATTTTTATTTATTTTTTCTATGTTTAGACATGTTTAGATACAAAAATACTTGTCATTGTGTTACAATTTTCTACAGTATGCAGTACAGTAACATGCTGTAAACGTTTGTAACCTAGGTGAAATAAGATACACCATATAGCCTAGGTGTAGTAGGCTATACCATCTAAGTTTGTGTAAGTACATTAAACAATGTTCGTACAATGATGAAATCACCTAAAAACACATTTCTCAGAATGTATCTTCGTCATTAAGCAATGTATAACTGTATTTTGTTAGATGTATATATAGCCACCCCTGCTCTCTTTTGGTTATAATTTGCATGAAATGTCTTCTTTTATATTGTCACTTGCAGCCTATTTGTGTCCTTAAAGATATAATGAGTCTCTTGTAAGTAGCATATCATTGAATCTTGGGTTTTTAAAAAATTCATTCATCCACTCTGTGTCTTTTCATTGGAGAACTTAATTCATTTAAGTTTAAAATAACCATTGCTATGTGAGGACTTACTATAGTCATTTTCTTAATTGTTTTTGACATTTTGTAGTTTTCTAATTTCTTTCTTCCTTTCTTCCTGCATTCCTTTGTGATTTGTTGATAATTTTTGTGTAGTGGTATTCTTTGATTTTATTCTCTTTACCTTTTGTGTATCTACTGCAGGTTTTTTCTTTGTGATTACCATGAGGCTTACATAAAACATCTATGGTTCTAATAGTCTGTTTTAAGCTGATAATAATTTAACACCAATCACATACAAAAACTCTACACTTTTATTTCTCCCCCACCACATTTTATAATGTTGATTTCATACTACATCTTTTTATATTTGTGTATCCATTAACAAATTATTGTACCTATGGTTATTTTTAATACTTTTGTCTTCTAACTTTAATACTAGAGTTAAAATTAATTTATACACCACCATTACAGTTATAGAATATTTTGAATTTGATTATATATTTACCTTTACCACATTTACAGTTTTCGTGTTGTTATTTGGTATCCTTTTGTTTCAGCTTGGTGAATTGCCTTTAGCATTTCTTGTAAGGCAGGCCTAGTGGAGATAAATTCCCTCACTTCTCTTTTTCTAAGAATGTCTTTATCTCTTCTTCATTTCTGAAGATAAGCTTTGCCAAGTATAGAATTTTTGGTGGCTGTTTTTTGGTTTCAGAACTTTGAATATTTCATCCCACTCCTTCCTGGTTTGCAAGGTTTCTGCTGAGAAATCCATTGATATACTAGTAGGGTTCCTTTGTATACAAAGAGGTGCTTGTCTCTTGCTGCTTTCAAAATTCTCTTTGTCTTTGACTTTTGACAAGTTCATATAATGTTTCTTGTAATAATCTTCTTTGGGTTGATTTTGTTTAGACTATTTTGTGCTTTATGTATCTGGATATCCATATCTCCTTTAGGATTTGGGAAATTTTCAGCCATTATTTTTCACATAAGCTTTATGTTCCTTTCCTCTCTCTTCTCCTGGAACATCTATAATGAATTTTTTTTTCTTGCTAGTGTTTCATAGTTCTGTGTGCTTTCTTTTTTATTAATTTTTATTTTTTTACTGGTTCATTTCAAATGGCCTGTTTTTGAGTTAACTGATTCTTTCTTCTGTATGACTTAGTTTGCTATTGAAGCTCTTGATTGAATTTTTTTCAGTTGTCATTGTATTCTTCAGTTCCAGGGTTTCTGTTTGGCTATTTTTATGATTCATATTTCTTTATTGCACATCTAATTTTGCTCATTCATTGTTTTCCTGATTTCATTAAGTTGTCTTCCCTGTGTTCTCCTGAATCTCATTATTGCAGTTAATAATGATTATTTTGAATTCTTCGCCAGGCAAGTTTTAGATCTCCATTTCTTTGGGAATGGTTATTGGAGCTTTATTATTTTCCTTTGGTGGTGTCACATTTGCCTGATTCTTCATGATCCATTTAACCTTGCCATGGTTTCTCTGAATTTGAAGGAGCAAACACCTCTTCTTGTCTTTACTGAATGGTTTTGTCAGGTAAGGACCTTCTTGTGTCAGGTCCCAGAGATGATCTGATTGCCTCCTGTATTGCTGCTGACTGCTGAGTGAGGTTGGACCTGGAATAAGGGCCTGCTTCAGTGCCCATAGTTAGGTTCGCAACTAGCAGGCCTATTATAATATGCACAGATAGTTATGGCTCTTGCCAGATCCCTCAGGGGGTTTCCACTTGGTCACTAGGTAGGTCCCTAGGAAGGTAGGAATGACACTGGACTACGACTGAGTGGTGCTTGTGTCAAGTCACAGGGCTACTTCAGGTTCCATGGCTGGGACTGAGGACTTCACACCTGCCTTATGTGGCATAGATGGGTATGTCTCACTCCATGTCTCTGGGTGGGCAGGACTCCTATACTGCTGAGAGGGGCTGGAGCCAGGTTACAGGTCTCCTTTAAGTTCTGCAGTCAGATTGTGGCCAGTGAGTCTGCTTCTGGGGACATGGTCAGGTGTGACTTTTCCTGAGTCCCTTGGTAGATGGTGCTAGTGACAAGACCAAGATCAAATGGGGTTCTAGCCAAGTCCACAAGGGTATAGGGATGTTTCTATGTTTGTAGCTGGGACTACAGTCAGTTACCCTGCCACATGGGCATGGGTTTGTCCTCTCAAAACAGCACTTCTTGATCTTGGGCTCCACTGGGGTTCTGCAAGCTTCTTCCTGGATCCTATTGTTTCCACAAAGGCACTTTTGTTCATGCATGCCTGCCAAATTATTGTTGCTATGAGGGGTATGAGTGGGGGGACCTCCTATTTCACCATCTTGCATGATCTTGAAGTGATATTAATGAGAAAATGTTATTACACATTTTATTTGCTTTTTAAATTATACATTATTTTCCACCTGGTACTAATGTAACAAAAAAAGAAATGATAATATTAATAGCTAGTATTTCTGCATTTTATAGTATTTGCCCTTTTACTTTGTTCAGTAATTTACTTGCAATAGCTCATCTAATCCTCAGAAAGCCCCTGTGAGATTTATATCCTTATTATCACTGTTTTACAAATGAGAATCTAGAGGCTTATTTTGACCCAGGGGTCAAAATCTTAAGTGTTTTACTGTGTGAATTTTACTATGCTGCCTCAATTTAAATTAAATGTTCTTGACATAATGTAGAATGTGAAGTGCTGGTTACTGTCTGGGTATGGCTTACTAGAGGGTATGTATATGAACAATGCTGATATCTTAGCACTATCACTGATACTACTTCTTTGCTAAGCATGATCAGAGATGGGGTGGCAGCCTATGTTGAACTGGGCAATATCCAATCTAAATGCATTTTCAAGACTTAGTGTTTACTGGTCTTTTCAGTTTTGGTGATGATTATTCCCTTCCAACCCCTATCCCGGAAGTTCTTGGAATTTTGAACAGAACTATACTTATTTAATATTGCAAGGAAAACAGCATGAAAAAAGCAAGTATGCTGCACTATTTTTAGTGCCTGGAGAAACAAAATTCTGAAATGGCAAAAAGAAAATTTGGCTATATAGATTTCACTGTAAGAGCACACTATTCCTGTTATAACAAAGTTTCAGGATTACTATGTGAAACTGATCATTAAGGCATTGCTTCAAGATTACACCTTGTGTGACATTAAACATTTGAATTTTAAGTAATGTAATGGTTCTGAGAGTAAAGAAACCTCCATGTTGGAAAACATATTGTTATTAATATAGCAGGTGTATATTGAAGTTCTGTTTATGTTTATTTAAACCCGGAATTCTGTACTTGGTCTCTTCCTTTGGATATGGCTTTCTTCCCTGGAGGAAAAAAAAAAGCTAAAGCTATAGCAAGCCATAGCATCAGTCAAGCAGTCAGTATGATAGACAATGAAGTTGAGCCAATAATGTCTTAATCCTTGTCATTCAGCCTGAGTTTTGAGAACATAAACAAATGGGAGACATGGTCCCCTTTTAGAAAGGGGGAACAGTGGGAAGCTGGTTGTAGCATCAAGGAGAGGAATCAAGAGAACAGAGGCACTATAGAAGTCCCAAGCTTAGGCTACGGATTAACCTGCTAGAGATGTGTTCATATTCATCTAGGTGGGGTGCTCAGCTTATACTTAAAACACTTTTCTTTAGCTTTCACTGAGATGGCAGAACAGGGATGCACACAGCTGCAGCATGTCCAAAGGAGCCATAGAAAACATATATGCACACTGATTCTGAGTGGGAACCCTGCATAAGTTTTCCACTCAGGGATCAGGCATGAGATATAAGGAAGCTGAATACTTGACAGTACTTCAATTTTTCCTTTTGGTCTATGTGCCCTCTAAATAGGCTTATTTTCATTTTCCAAGTGCCTGCTGTTAAGGAGTGCTAATTTGGTTTGAACTGTGTGGGCGGGCTAGGACAAAGTGGAACAGATTGAAAGAAAATTATTGAAGTTAACACAGAGAAACCATTCTGAGAGAGTTGAAAAATTTTAATTGCTTGCCATGTGTATGACTTTGTACAACAAAGAGTACTCTTTGTTGCCTTTAATCCAGATGTTTTGGGCACTTGTTGACCTAGAATGCGTTTATAAACATTCTGCTTTTAACACAGTGGACCTCTTATCCCAAATCATTATATATACTTAGTATTTGAAATTAGCTTGAGGCAGTTTTGTCACAATGTAGCAACAGTCATTTACTTTCTCTGCCAAATATTTATACATGGTTGGTCTTCCCTACCAAACTGCCAACTTTCAAAGCTTAGGTATAGTACAAACAAATGACCACTGAAAATGAACTCTAAACACTTTCTAGATGAGTGTGAAAATAATCATTGGGGTTAGATGGTTTTTTTTTTTTTAAGAAAACACATTGATGGGCTTCTCAATTTAAAGGATCCTTCTCTATCTCGACTACAGCTCCTATTCTGGATGAAAGAGTGTAAGTCAAAGATGGATTATGATTATTTTGCACAATAAAGTATGAAGAATTTGAGTTTCTCCCTAGAGAGATATGGTGATGATGAGAAATGTGGGGATGGAGGAAATAAGGTAATAAAAAGTCTAACAAGAAAGGTAATATTAGGCTGGTAGAACATAGTAGGTGGTAACTTTTATGGTAGCCAAAGTCTGGTATGTAAAACAGTATTTGATTAATGGAGTTTTGTGGGAACAAAAGAAGATAGTGTTTATTGTGTGATAAAGAGTTGTAGAAAGAGGATGCAGCAAAGGAGTTAAGATGAACAATTTTTAAAAACCCAGTAATAAAGAACCAGGTGAAAATAAAGAAACAGGGAGCACATAAATCTAAAAGAAGGTAAAAGGTATTTGATGGTTGCAGAGGGCTTTAAAATTCCAAAGTCTCTCTCTCTGTTCTTCCCCCCACCTCCATCATCTATCATCTATCAGTAAACTTGTGACTCCAGGCATCCAAAGATCTTATAAACCTTCAGACTCAAGACATCCTGATACTCTTAGATGAAAGAATAACACCTTATTCTTATGAAAAGGGTCATTTCATGGTCCAGGAAAATGTCTAGGTCTTTTCTTGCCTCTCCTGGTCATCACTGCCTTAAGATTAGAGAGAAAGAGAAAGACAGATTTTATTTCCAAGTAGTATTTTAAAAAAAGAATAAATGGTAGATAAGATTATAATAGCTAAAACAAGCTCTTTAGATGAAGGGGTTTTTTTAAAAATATACCTTGCATCCCAATCAATAATGATTTAAATATACCAGGGTATTTAAGAGATTTTGAAATGGTTATTGAATAGTTTTTGAAATAGGGCTCCATTTATGTATAACTTTGTGTATTTTAAAACTCATAGTAATGTGAAAAAGTAACACAGAGACACCAATGACTGAAGATAGGTATCAGGACTGGGTTTAAATAGATTTCTGTGGTTCCTTAGATCTTTTTTTAACCTCTTCCCCTTGCCCTCTCAAAAGGGCTTCACTATAGATTGAACACTTTCAGACTAAAATTGGGGAAACCTTATGTGCATGGAGGTGGAAAACACATTATTTCAAAAGAATGGAAGATGATAGAAGGTTATCTTTGAACCTCAAAGTTTCTCTTTCTGGCAAATGAGCTATAAAATGGTTTTCTCAATATGAGCCCAATTTAGCACAGTCCTAAGTTTCAATGACCTCTGGATTTTTGAGGTAAAAAAAGAATGGAAAAGTGAGTTTCCTGTGATTGTCTCCTATAGAAATCCCATGCCTGTGATCAAAAAAATAATCCAAGGATGTCAGCATGTTTACTTTTAATCTGGGCAATGTATCGAGAAAAAGATGAGTGATAAAATCAATTACAGCACACATACTAAGTTGCTTTTTATTTTGTTTCTGGTCTGTTATTCAGTTTTTCATCAAAGTTAGAATTGAACCAAGCTAATCTATTTCTCATCAGGAAAACTTATACTGTGTTTGGAAGAAGTGGAAATCAATAGCAATAGACAGTTTTAAAAAAGAGCACTCCAATTGGTTTGGAATTGTCTGTTAGTAGGTTTTTAAAATTGACATGAGCTTAGTTGACTTTACCCAATAGCCAAGTAAGGAGCTGCATGCAGTGACATAGATGGGGAACTTCTGCATGGATCTCATATAGTACTCTACAGAGAAGTTGGAAATGTCATCAGTAGGAACTCATTTCTTTGAATTAAGCTATTTATGTCTGTTTAAATGTCCTATAACCACAAATTTTTAGAATCCATTTTTATTCAGTTATTTAAAGTACCCCTCTTCAGTAGACTCACAGAGGATGCCCATCCCTTGCTATATTTTCTTGTTCTTTAGTATTAGCATCTTTAGACCTCACTTCTTTCCTCAGTCTTAAATACCATTTTACTTACTTCATTACTTCTCTCTCCAATATCCCCCAAACCCTTTTATAATTGTAATCCCATTGCACTATCCATGCAACATGCCAGCCCTTGATGAATCTTAGGACTAACTAATATTTCTGGATAGCTCTTCAACATCTCAACATTCCTCAGAAGCGTGGCAGGTGTTTGCTTCCATAAATCATTGTCTCCAAATTCATTTGATCCTTCAATGTGTCTAGAAATTCTTCTGGATATTCCCTAGCTAGATTTCATTCTTTTTTTCACTGTTTTAATATTTTTCCAATTCCTTCAAACCTGGGACCTCTTCCCGTCTTGCTTTCTCACAGCCTCAGATTGTCCCCACCTCTTCACTGAAAAAAAAAATCCCTCAACTTCCTGCCTCCTCACTTACTAATTTATTTGCATTCAATATTTCTTCTTGACCACAGGTTAAGGAAAATGTGCTCACTGAAAGAGAACTCTTCCACCTTTGCTCTGGACTCCATCTCATCCTGCTTTCTCAGGAACCTCATTCTGTGTTATTTCTTCTCCTGTGTATTCAACATCCCCTCCTTAAAAGCACCTTTACAGCAGATCAGTACTTTAGCATACTCAGTTCTCTACTATCTTAAAATATTTTTTTGTTCTGTCTCAAGTCTCCTTAGAGTTAAAGCACTCTGTTTCACATACATGATTCTTTAAGGAGTTTTCTGTACTTCCTGTCTTTATTCCTTTCTCTATCACTTTCTCTTTGCCTTCATTCCTTTGCCTTCATTCTCTTTGCCTTCATTCCTTTATAATTTTATTAGTCAGTTTTGTTGTAGCAACAAATAACTCCCCGAATTTCAGTAGCTGCTAACACCAAACATTTATTTCTTGTTCATGTTCCATGTCAGTCACTGGTGGTTTGCTGCTTTGGCTTTCCTCCCTGTGTCTCAACATTTAGGGACTCATTCTGAAGGAGCAGCTCTTCGGAGAAATGTGCTTTCCTAGCAGAAGGAAAACAGTGAGGCCTGGTGAAAACACTCCATGCCCTTGAAGCTTTTACTTGGAGCTGGTTAAGCTCTAATCCACAAACCTTTGTGACCTTCAGACACAATCATCTTTTGAATATAAACCGAGGAATGTGGAAAACCATTTCCCTGGGACATAAACCAATTTAATAATGAGAGCAAAAATTTGGGGCTACTGTTGTTGTGTCAGTGCTGAGCACCAGATCCCAAAATATAGAGATATATATGTGTGCTTTAATGCATTTATTTTGTGTCTGTGTGTTTCTGATACATAAAGGCCTCTAAGGAGCAGGTCCACAGGTAGAGTCCTTTAGCCTAAGCATAAGTATGGCTTTTACTTGGACCTTCCATATTACCATTTAACCTAACTGAAGACTAATATTTTTTGTCCCATATCTGCTCCTTCTCCAGGGATCATCGGGGCAGAGATCATATTCTTCTTGTTTGGTATTGATCCTGATGCTCCAATTTACCCCCATGTTGTTGCTGAGCCTCTTTCTGAACTAGAAATAGGTAGATATGCCCCTGCTTAAAGCTCAGAATCTCAGAATTTCCTTACTCTCACAAGATTAAATCCAAAAATCCTGGCTAGCCACAGTTTATTCTTCTTTCTTCATCTAGACGCTTACGTGCATCATTTAGGTAGTTTGAACTAGTAAAATTTGTACTCTTGCATCTATTGTTTTCTACAACATGTGTCTATCACTAATTTATTTACACATTAGCCTCCTATTCATCATCAACAGCTCAACTCAGATGCTACGTTCTCTATTGAACCTTATCTGATTGCCATATATAGACTTTTGCATGCTTTTTTCTGTTTCTACTAAAATCCTATTACATAATTCTGACTAAACACTTAATTTTATTATCTTATACAATTCTTGGTACAAAGTGACAGTGACATGCATATATAATATAAACATATATAAAAAACCATATGCATATGACTAAGATGTACAATATGTATATTTTATGTGTGTGTGTGTGTGTGTATGCCAAGTACCACATGTAGAAGTTAATGTAAAATAAGAGAACAATACATGTTGATTAAATAAATAAAGTGCTCTTGTGATACACATTTTTCTTAGGCTTTAAAAAATAAACCCAGCACCCTTTTATGATAAGAACTCTTAACAATATAGGCATAGATGGCTCATGCCTCACAATTATTAAAGCTATATATGAGAAACCCATAGCCAATATCATACTAAACAGGGAAAAATTGAATGGATTCCTGCTTAGAACTGGAACCAGACAAGGTTTCCCACTATCTCCACTTCTATTCAACATAGTGCTGGAAGTCCTTGCCAGAGCAAATCAGACAAGAGAGAGGAATCAGGGGTAAACAAACGGGGGCAGAAGAGATCAAACTGTCACTCTTTGCTGATGATATGATATTATATCTAGAAAACCACAAAGATTCAACCAAGAGACCACTGGAATTGATAAATGAATTCAGCAAAGTCTAAGGATACAAAATCAATGCACACCAATCAGTAGCCTTCATATATGCCAATAACAGTCAAGCTGAAAAACAAATCAAAGACATAATACCTTTCACAATAGCATCAAAGAAAATTAAATATTTAGGGCAATATTTAACTAAGGAAGTGAGAGACCTATATAGGGAGAACTATGAAACACTCAGAAAAGAAATTGCAGAGGACGTAAACATTTGGAAAACCCTAACATGCTCTTGGATCAGTAGAATCAACATTGTTAAAATGTCTATACTACCTAAGTGATTTACAGAATCAAGGCAGTCCCTATCAAAATACCAGCATCATTTTTTGAAGATCTAGACAAAATAATACTACACTTCATGTGGAATCAGAGAAGACCCCATCTAGCCAAAGCAATCTTAAGCAAAAAGAACAAATTGGGAGGCATCAATCTACCAGACTTCAAACTATACTTCAAGGCTATAGTAACCAAAACAGCATGGTACTGGCACAAGAACAGAGACCTTGACCAATGGAACAGGGCTGAGAACCCAGACATAAAACCATCCTTATATTGTCATCTGATATTTGACAAATTCCACAATAACATACACTGAGGAAAAGAATCCCTATTCAATAAATGGTGCTGGGAAAATTGGATAGCCACATGTAGAAGACTGAAACTAGACGCACACCACTCACAAAAATCAACTCACGATGGATAACAGACTTAAACCTAAGATGTGAAACCATAAGAATTCTAGAAGAAAATGTTGGAAAAACTTATGGACATTGGCCTAGGCAAAGAATTTATGAAGAAGACCCCCAAAGCAATAATAGCAGCAACAAAAATAAATAAATGGGACCTAATCAAATTAAAAAAGTTCTGCACAGCCAAGGAAACTATCACTAGAGTGAACAGACAACTTACAGAATATGAGAAAATATTTGCATGCTACACATCTGATAAAGGGATGATAACCAGAATCTATATAGAATTTAGGAAAATCAACAAGAAAAAATCAAACAACCCCATTAAAAAATGGGCAAAGAATATGAACAGAAACTTTTGAAAATAAGACACAATAATGGCCAACAAACATATAAAAAATTTCTCGGCTTCTCTAATCATCAGGGAAATGCATATTAAAACCACAATGAGACATCACTTAACTCCAGTGAGATTGGTTCATATCAAAAAGTCCCAAAACAACAAATGTTGGTGGTGATGCAGACAGACAGGAACACTCATACACTGCTGGTGGGACTGCAAATTAATACAACCTCTATGGAAAGTAATATGGAAATACTTCAAAGAACTAAAAGTAGAACTACCATTTGATCCAGCAATCCCACTACTGGGTATTTACCCAAAGGAAAAAAAGACATTCTATAATAAAGACTCTGTACTTGAATGTTTATAGCAGCACAATTCATAATTGCAAAGACGTGGAAACAACCCAGGTGCCCTTCAATCCATGAGTGGATTAATAAAATGTGGTATATGTGGACAATGGAGTATTACTCAGCCATAAAAAACAGTGGTGAATTAATTCCTCTGGTATATCCTGGATTTAGCTAGAGCCCATTCTTCAAAGAAAAGTATCACAAGAATGGAAAAACCAGCACCAGTCGTACTCACCATCAAATTGGTACTAACTGATCAATACTTACGTGCACACATGGAAATAATATTCATCAGGGGTCGTGAAGGTGGGTGGTGGGTGGAGGGGATGGGTAAACTCATACCTAAAGGGTGCGGGGCACACTGTCTGCGGGATGGGCATGATTGTAGCTCTGAGTTGGGCAGAGCACAGGTAATATATGTACCCAAAGTGATTGTACCCCTATAATATTCTGAAATTTAAAAATAAATTTAAAAAAAGAAAAGATAAAATTCATTACTTTGAATTTTTCCTGAAGTAGTCAATCATGGTCCAAAAATAAGAAATTCTGGTTTTCATTTTATATTTCATTTTTTTTCCAAAGTAATTAGTTTCAGGGGGGAAATTTATTCAAACCACACACATGCCTAACTTTCAGGTACTTCTTCAGCTATGCAGAGTTATTAGAGATACATTCCTAGGCTATGTCTGGCTGCCATGCATTTGCATGTGAATTACCTGAAGTGCTAAACAATTTAGTAGAATTGATGAGTCTTAGCAAAGAATTTATATGTTGCTTTTCTTCATTTATATACTTTGAGTTCCCAATAAGTTTTATTTGAAATATTGCACTTGTGTCTTAAATTGTTTCCTTACTTCCAGTCTCTCCTCTTTCCCAAATACATTCTTCAGAATGAGTTTTTTTAAAATATAAATCTGATCCTCTCACTCTTTAGTTAAAAACTATCAATAACTTTCTATCTCCTATAGTATGCATAATAGACACCTCCCTATCCTTCATTCTTTATCCCCATCCAATCAAGTTGTATAGATTCAACTTTCATATCATTTATCATATCCAGCCTCTCCTTTCTATCCCTACAGCTACTGGTAATTAAAGCATCTATCAGATTGTGCTTGAATTACAGTAGCCTCAGAATTAGTCTCTCTTCTTTAAGGTTTGTCTTTCTCTAATACACTCTTTACTCTGCTGCCACATTGAATTTTTGTAAGTTAAAATCAGATCACATTTGACACAGGCTAAACTCTGTAATTTCAGCACACTTTTTGATGTCCTTTTATCTTCTGATTTTTCTTTTTTTTATGGTAATAACACTGGTACTTTCATTTGGAAAAGGCTTCAGCACCAGTCTTCTGGAAAACATTTTCAACACTGAGTTTGATCAACTTTGTCTGAGAAGTGTTTTCTGTACCCTTCACTAACTCCTGAGCAATCATCACTCCATGCCATCTTTGGTGCCCCTTCTTTATTCTGTTAATATTTCTTTAAAGGTCATTATAATACTTAACTGCCTTCTTATACATACCTATACTAAGTATTTTCATACATTTTCTATTTTACTCTTCACTACATTTTAGAAAGGAGGTATATTCTCTGTTTTGTATATTTATTTTTTCATTCATTTTACACATATATTTGTTAATTGTCTATAATGTGTCTAGCATTTTTTTACTGCATTGGAGCTTATCTAGACAATGAATAACAAAGACATAGTTCCCATAACAGAACTTCAGAACCAAGGCTCAAAACATGTGAATAACTAAAAGTAAGGACACACAGTTGCAAATGCCAGAAGATTTGGATCCAGGTGTTAAAGGTATAAATAATATCTTATTTATGATCATGTTCCTAGTATTCCCTAAATATCTAATCCATGGCAGTTGAGTAAATTAAATAGTGCAAATTTTTAATCTTTTAAATAAAATTAACATTTTTGAGCCCAATTCATCCATTCTTAAAGCCTTTTCCATGTTATATACATTTCAGCATGAAAACATTTTGGAAAATACACCAAATTATAGAAATTACAATTGTTACTATGATGGTTGAGTATTGTATTACCCATTTGCTTTACATTTTTGTACATTCTGATAAAAGATCAACTTGTAGTATAAAAATGAACATAAAGTTTGACTAAACTATATCAAACAACATTCGTTCAGAATTTCTATTTTTATCCCTGTTTTATTTATGTTTTAATTTACCGTTTATTGATACATAATATTTGTACACATATATGGAGTACATGTGATATTTTTTTACATGCGTAGACTGTGTAATTGCCAAGTCAGAGTATTTGGGGTATCCATCACCTTGAGTATTTATCATTTCTATGTTTGGGGAATATTTGAAGTCCTCACTTCTGGATATTTTGAAATATAAAATACATTATTGTTAACTATAGTCACCTACTTTGCTATTAAGCATTAGAACTTATTCCTTCTATCTAACTGTATATTTATACCTATTAACCAACCTCTATTTATACTCTCACACACACACCCTTCCCAGAATCTGGTATCTATTGTTCTACTCTTTACCTCCATGAGATCATTGTTTTTTAGCTTCCACATATTAGTGAGAGCATACAATATTTTTCCTTCTGTGTCTGGATTATTTCATTTAAAATAATGATCCCCATTTCCACTCTTGCTGCTGCAAATGACATGATTTCATTTTTATTCATAGCCAAATAGTATTCCATTGAGTATTATATACCACATTTTCTTTATCCATTCATCCTTGGGTATACAGTTAGGTTGATTCCGTATCTTTGCCATTGTAAATAGTGCTGCAATAAACATGGGAATGAAGGAATCCCCTTGATATACTGATATCTTTTCCTTTGGATAAATACCCAATCACGGAATTGCTGCACCATGTGGTGGTTTTATTTTTAGCTTGTTGAGAAACCTCTATAAAGTTTTCCACAGTGGGTGTACTACTTTATATTCCTACCAACAGTGTGTAAGAGTTCCCTGTTCTCTGCGTCCTCACCAGCATCTGTTATTTTGATCTTTTTAGTAATAACCATTCTAACTGCAGTAAGATGATATTCCATTGTAATTTTTTTCTTTTTTTATTTTAATAGATTTGGGGGGCACAAGTTGAATTCCATTACATATACATTGTATAATGGTGAAATCTGGGATTTTAGTGTACCCATCACCTGAATAGTGTACATTGTACTGCACAGGTAATAACCTCTCTCCCCTTTGAGTTTCCAATTTTCATCATACCACTCTGTGTGTCCTTGTATAGCCATAGGTTAGCTCCCACATAAAATGAGAACATGAAGCTTTTATTTTTCTGTCCCTGAGTTACTTTACTTAGGAAAACGGACTCCAGTTCCACCCAAATTGCTGCAAAAGGCATTATTTCATTCTTTCTTATTACTGAGCAATACTATATGGTATGTGTATGTGTATATATATAGTATATGTGTGTGTATATATACACACACATATATATGTCTCTCTCACATTTTCTTTCTTCACAAATTAGTTGATGGGTACTGATATTGATTCCATATGCATGCAGTTGTGAATTGTGTTGTGAAAAACATATGAGTGCAGGTATCTTTTTGATATAATGATTTTTTTTTTCATTTGGGCAGATACCCAGTAGTGGGAGTCTTGGTCATAAATTCTTTGCCTAGGTCAAAGTCCAGAAGAATTTTTCCTAGGTTTTTGTTTAGGATTTTTATTGTTTCAGTCTTTAATCTGAAACCATAAAATGAATTCAATTAAGTCTTTAATCTATCTTGAGTTAATTTTCATATATGGTGAGAGGTAGAGATCCAGTTTCATTCTTCTACATGAGACTATCCCATTTTCCCAGCACAATTTATGGAATAGGGTGTTGTTTCCCCAGTGTATATTTTTGTCTGCTTTGTAAAAGAACAGTTGATTGTAGGTATATGATTTTATTTCTGGATTCTCTACTCTGTCCCATTGTTTCATGTGTTTACTTTTATGCCAGTATCATGCTGTTTTGCTTACTATAGCCTTGTAGTATAATTTGAAGTCAGGTAATGTGATGCCTAAAGGTTTGTTCTTTTTGCCTAGGATTGCATTGGCTATCCATGCTCTTTTTTTTGTTCCATATGAATTTTTGGATTATTTTTTTGTAATTCTATGAAAAATGATGGTATTTTGATAGGAATTTTATTGAATCTGTACATTGCTTTGGGTAGTATGGTCATTTTAACAATATTGATTCTTCTGACAAACAAGAATGGGATGTCTTTCCATTGGTTTGTGTAATATATGAATTATTTCATCAGTGATTTGCAGTTCTAGTAGAGATATTTCACCTTCTTGGTTAAATTTATTAATAGGTATTTTACTTTTTTTTGCAGCTATTAAAATGGTATTGATTTCTTCATTTGTTCTCAGCTTGGTTGTCAGTGTATAGAAATGCTATTGACTTTTATACATTGATTTTATAACCTGAGATTTTGCTGAATTCATTTATCAAATCTAGGAGTCTTTTGGAGGAGTTTTTAGAGTTTTCTAGGTATAAGATACCATCAGCAAAAAGAGATCATTTGACTTTCTCTTTTCCAATTTGGATGCCCTTTATTTCTTTCTGTTGCCTGATTGCTCTGGATGGGACTTCCCATAGTTTGTTGAATAGAACTGGTGAAAGTGGGCATCCTTGTTTTGTTCCAGTTTGAAGGGGGAAAACTTTCAGCTTTTCCCTATTCAGTGTAATGTTGGCTGTGGGTTTGTCATATATGGCTTTTATTATTTTGAAGTATGTTCTTTTTATGTCAAGTTTTTGAGGGTTTTTATCATGAAGGGATGCTGGATATTTTGTGTGTGTGTGAATTTTTTTCTTATTTCAGAATATTATGGGGGTGCAAATGTTTTGGTTACATTGATTGCTTTTGTACTGCCTAAGTCAAGGTCATAAGTGTGCCCATCACCCAGATAGTGCACATTATACCTATTAGGTATGTTTTCACCCATCTCCTCCTCCCCCCTCCCACCTGCATGATTTCCAGTGAGTTTTACTTCCATCTGTGCACATGAGTGCTGATTAGTTAGTTCCAATTTAGTAAGGAGGACATGTGGTGTTCATTTTTCCATTCTTGAGATACTTCATTTAGAAGAATGGTCTCCAGTACTATCCAGATTGTTGCAAAGGTATTAATTCATTTTTTATGGCTGAGTAGTACAACACGGTTTACATATACCACATTTTATTAATCCACTCATGAATTGATGGGCACTTGGGTTGATCCCACTTCTTTGTTATTGTGAATTGTGCTGCAATAAACATTCAAGTGCAAGTGCAAGTGTCTTTTTGATAAAATGACTTTTTTTCATTTGGGTAAATACGTAGTAGTGGGTTTGCTGGATCAAACCGTAGATCTACTTTTAGTTCTTTGAGGAATCTCCATACTATTTTACATAGAGGTTGCACTAGTTTGCAGTCCCACCAACAGTGTATAAGTGTTCCTTTCTCTCTACATCCATGCCAGCATCTATTGCTTTGGGACTTTTTGATAAAAGCCATTCTCAATGGGGTTAGGCGATATCTCATTGTGGATTTATTTGTATTTCCTTGATGATTAGTGATGTTGAGCTATTTTTCATATGTTTATTGGCCAATAGTCTATCTTCTTTTGAAAAGTTTCTGCTCATGTCATTTGTGCACTTTTTAATGGGATTGTTTGATTTTCTCTTGATGATTTGTTTGAGTTTTTTTGTAGTTTCTGGATATTAGCCCTTTATAAAATGCATAGCATGAGAATATTTTCTCCCACTCTGTAGGTTGTCTATTTGTTCTGTTGATTATTTCCTTAGCTGTGCAGAAGCTTTTTAATTTAATCAAGTCCCATTTATTTATTTTTGTTGTTGCTGTAATTGCCATTGGGCTCTTAGTCATAATTTTTTTCCCTAGGCTGATATATAGAAGAGTTTTTCCTATATTTTCTTCTAGAATTTTTATGGTTTCATGCCTTACATGTAAGTCTTTTATCCATCTTGAATTAATTTTTATGAATGGTGAGAGATAATGGATCCTGTTTCATTCTTCTGCATGTGGCTATCAAATTCTCCCAGCATCATTTATTCACTAAGACTTCTTTTCCCCAGTGTATATTGTTGACTGCTTTGTCAAACATCAGTTGACTGTATGTGGATGGTTTTATATCTGAGTTCTCTGGTCTATTTCATCAGTCTATGTCTCTATTTTTGGGCCAATAGCATGCTGTTTCAGTTACTATAGCCTTGAAGTACAGTTTGAAGTCTGGTAATGTGATCCCGCCAGACTTATTCCTTTTTCTTAAGATTTCTTTGGGTATTCGTGCTCTTTTTTGGTTCCAAATGAAGCATAGTGTTTTTTTCTAGATCTGTGAATTATGATGTTGGTATTTTCATGGGGATTACATTTAATCTGTAAATTGCTTTGGGTAGTATGGACATTTTAATGATGTTGATTCTACCAATCCATGAGGATGCTATGCTTTTCCATTTGTGTGTGTCATCTGTAATTTCTATCCTCAGTGTTTTGTATTTCTCTTTGTAGAGATCTTTCACTTCCTTGGTTAATTATACTCCTAGGTGTTTCATTTTCTTCGTAGCTATTGTGAATGTTATTGGGTCTTTGATTTGACTCTTGGATTGACTGTTATTGGTGTATAGAAATGCTCTTGATTTGTGTACATTGATTTTGTAACCTGAGACTTTGCCAGATTTATTTATCATTTCCAGGAGTCTCATGGAGGAGTCTTTGTGGTTTTCTAGATATAAGATCATATCATCAGTAAAAAGCCATAGTTTTTCCCCTTTGGAAAAAGCAATAGATCTAGTTTTTCCCAAATTGGAAACCCTTTATTTCTTTATTTTGCGTGCTTACTCTGGCTAGGACTTCCAGCACTATTTGGAATAGAAGTGGTGACAGTAGGCACCCCGTCTTTTTCCAGTTCTTTGGCAGAATTCTTTCAACTTTTCCCCATTTGGTATATTGACTGTAGGTTTGTCCTATATGGCTTTTGTGATTTTGATATATGTTCCTTCTATGCCTAATTTGGTAAGGGTTTTAATCAAGCAAGTGTGATGGATTTTGTCAAATGTTTTTTCTGCATCTATTGAGATGATAATATGGTCTTTGTTTTTTATTCTGTTTATGTGGAGAATCACATTTATTGAGTTACATGTGTTGAAGCATACTTGCATATCTGGGTTGAAGCCAACTTGATCATGGTGGATTATTTTTTTTTGATGTGCTGCTGAGTTCTGTTTGCTAGTAATTTTGGGGGATTTTTGCATCTGTATTCATAAGGGATATTAGTCTGTAGTTTTCTTTTTATCTTTTGTCCTTTCCTGGCTTTAGTATCAAAGTGATACTGGCTTCATAGAATCAGTTGGTTAGGATTCCCTCCTTCTTGATGTCATGGAATGGGTTCTGCTGTATGTCAACCAGTTCTTCTTTGTAGGTCTGATAAAATTTGGCTGTGAATCCATCTGGTCTGGGGATTTTTTTTTGTTGAAAGCTTTTTTATTACTGCTTCAATCTTGCTGCTTGTTATTGGTCTGTTCAGGAATTCTATTTCTTCCCAATCAAGTCTTGGGAGATTGTGTGTTTCCGTGAATTTGTCAATTTCCTCTACGTTTTCTAGTTTATGTGCATAGAGATTTTTATAGTATTTACAGATGATATTTTTATTTCCATTGTGTCATTTGTAATATCTCCTTTTTCATTTCTGATTGAGCTTATTTGAGTCTTTTCTCTTCTATTCATGGTTAATCTAGCTAGTGGTCTATCAATTTTTTTTATCATTCAAAGAACCAACTTTTTGTTTTGTTGATCCTTTCTATCTTTTTTTTTTTTAATTTCCATTTCATTTAGTTCCGCTCTGACTTTTGTTATTTATTTTCTACTGCTACTTTTGGATTTGGTTTCCTCTTCTTTTTCTAGTTTCTTGAGATGTTTCATTAAATTGTTAATGTGTGATCTTTCAGTCTTTTTGATGCAGGCTTTTAAGGCTATGAACTTTCCCTTTATGACTGCTTTTGCTGCATCCCATAGATTTTGATAGCTTGTGTCCGCATTGTCATTCAGTTTGAGGAATCTTTAATTTCCATCTTAATTTCATTATTTACCCAATAATCATACAGAAGCAGGTTGTTTAACATCCATGACTTAGTGTAGAGTTGACTGTTTCTGTTGGAGTTGATTTCTAGTTTTATTCCACTATGGTCTGAGAAGACACATGGTATGATTTCTATTTTTTTGAATATGTTAAAACATGTTATGTGGCCTAATATATGATCAATCTTGGAGGGTGTTCCATGTGCTGATGAGATCTTAGGATCTCTTAGGTCCATTTGTTCTACAGTCCTGTTTAAGTCCAGTGTTTCTTTCTTTATTTTCTGCATGGATGATCAGTCCATCTCTGTCAGTAGGGTGTTGAAGTCCCTGGCAATTACGATGCTGATGTTTGCTCTTTGCTTAGATCTAGTAGAATTTGCTTTATGAATGAAGGTGCTTCTGCATTAGGTGCATAAATATTTAGAAGTGTTATGTATTTTTGTTGAATTGTTCCCTTTACCATTGTTGATTTAAAGTCAATTTAATCTGAATGGCTACACCTGCTTTCTTTTGGTTTACATTTACATGGAATAATTTTTCCATCCCTTCACCTTGAATCTGTATGAGTCCTTATGGGTTAGATGTGTTTCCTGGAGACAGCAGATAATTGGGTTGTATATTTTCAACAATTCACCCAGCCTATGTCTCTTAAGTAGGATATTCATACTGTTCGTGTTGACTGATAGAATTTATATACGGGTCGCTGTTCTGTTCATAATGTTTGTTATACCTTATTGCTTTGTTTACTTCCTTGTGCTATTGATGCATATGAGCTCTGAGTTTTAGATTTTGGATGGTTTTACACTGGTGGGTGGTTTTACACTGGTGGGTGGTTTTACACTGGTGGATGTCTACTGTGCAGATCCATGTATAATACAGTTCTGAGTATTTCCTGCAGGGCAGTGACTTGAAAAATTCCCTCAGTGTTTGCTTGTCTGAAAATAGCTTTATTTCTCCTTCGTATGTGAAACTTAGTTTTGCAGGATACAAAATTCTAGGCTGGAAGTTGTTTTGTTTAATAAGATTGAAGATGGGACCCAATCTGTTCTGGCTTGTAATGTCTCTGTTGACAAGTCTGCAGTTAGCCTGATGAGTTTTCCTTTATAAGTTACTTTATGTTTTCACCTTATGGCTCACAGGAGTTCCTCCTTCATGTTGACTTTGGCCAGTTTGATGACTATATATCTTGGTGATTGCCACTTTGCAATGAGTCTCCCAGGTGTTCGTTGAGCTTCTTGTACCTGGATGTTTAAATCTCTAGGAAGACCAGGGAAGTTTTCCTCAATTATTCCCTCAAATAGCTTTTCTAGCCCTTGTGCATCTTCTTCTTCACCCACAGGGATGCCTATGATTCTTATATTTGGTCATTTCACATAATCCTCTACTTCTCATAGGCTCTATTTCTTCCTCTGAATTCTTTGTCCTTTACTTTTGACTGTCTGAGTTAATTTGAAAGAGTTGTCTTCAAGCTTTGAAATTCTTTCTTCTGCCTGATCTAGTCTATTCTTAATGATTTACAATGTATCCTTTCACTCTGATTTTTTATACTTCCAGAATTCTTGTGCTGATTCCTTCTCATCTGGAGCAGCTGTTTCTTCTTGTTTTTGGATTTTTGTTTTAGATGGAGCTTTTTCTTCCACCCCATTCATAAAGATGTGTCTATAGCATATTTTGGGTAAGGATCTTCGGCTTTGCTTGTGGGTGCTTTGATGGTGGTCTAGGTTCTGGACGGATGCCCCAGATATAGATATGCTTAGTGTGGTGGTTTTCTTAGTTGCTAGTTATTTGTAGGTTGCAGTGGTGGAGAGCTATGTGTGTGGGTAAATTCCCTGTCTCTTATTGATGAGGGAGGATGGAGGTCTTTGAAATTCTTTCTTTCTCCAGCCCTGTGGTCCTCTTAACAGTGTGAATTATATTGGCATGCCCTGTTTAATCTCTGAAACAGTAGGTGGTGCTTATATGTAAGAATCAACAGTGCCCTGTATGACAGAGTCAGAAAATGTTGTAAAGGGCTCTATAAATTGATCTCCCTACCAGTAGGTGGTGCTTGCTGGAAAGAACCAGCTGCAGTGTTGTTTTGGGGGCCTGTGACAGGCTGTAGCCCATCAGGAGAAGCATGTGAATGTCCCAGGTGGTGGAAAGGTCCCTGGAACTTCCAGGTGAGTTCTTATCTCCACCATAGCAGAAGTGGGTGGGGGAGTGAGGCTGGGTATGGCTGGATTCAGTGAGCCTACCCTCAGGCTGCATGAAAGCTGGTAAGGTAGCTGTCTTGGCAGGGGTCAAAGGTACACTCCCAGGCCAATGTGGGAAGCCACGGGAGCATACTGAAGTTGCCTCACCAAGCCAGAAAGGCTGCTTGTTGGGGCAGGGCCATATGAGAGTCACAATTTGGCTGTCAGGGTTTTTCTCTTCTCCCTGCTCCCCTGTCCTGTGGTATCCCTCTGGTAATTGCCAGGAGGCAGGAAGTCAAAGTACCTGAGCTCCCCAGCAATGGTGCTATAGGCTGGGAGCTTCCCTGTCCAGGATCCCACCCTGGGCTGAGAGCACAGCTTTTCTGTGTAAGGGGTAAGGGGTGCTGCATGAGTGTGCTGTGGCTGGGACCCAAACTGCACTCTGTTTTCAGTTCTGCCTATGTGGGCTCCCTCACTTCCCAAGATTAGTTCACAGTTCTCCCCTCTGTGCCCCTGATCAACATGATTGAGTCCTGAAGGTATGGGATCTGACCTGCAGGCCTGTCCACAGGTCCCTGAAGATCAATTCCTAACTGTGTCAGTGAGAAGTGTGCTGGTTCTGAGTTGCCTATGGTGTGCTCAAGCAGGTTTGATGTCTCTCTGCTTCAGGGTGTGTCCTGCTCTGCTGGAGCAGCTGGGTGAGCAGGGAGCTCACAGCCCGAGCACCCCTTAGTCCACTGCAGGTCATTAAGGGGGAAGGTTTGAGCCCCATTCTCTGTGGAAGCCTCAGTGTGGTGGACACACCAAAAGAGGGGAAGCAGCCACTCCTGAGAGCCCTGGCTCAATCGTCTTTCTTGGCAGCTGGGGGTGGGGTGGGGAGGGGAGGAAAGAGTCTGAATGGAGGACAGCTAGTACTCTGGTCATCTCTGTCCTTCTCTCCAAAAGGCAGCCTGCCTGGAATTTCCAGGCTCTGGGGTCATGCATATCCCCAGGACCCACTGGCCCCTGTAGCTTCTGCAGTCTGAGCCAGAGTTGGGAAATGTTTGTGTGGGAATGAGTGAGATGAAAACTGAGGGCCTGAAGCTCCCTGGGGAGGAAAAAGGCCCACAGTGGGTGGAGAAGGAATATGGCACCTGCCAACTCAGCTTGGGTCTGTTATGATGGGAAGTGATCCTAAGAGGGCTGGCAGTCTGGTGCTTTGTCCTCAAGAAGCTCCCAGTTCACTGGTGCCAGCAGCTTTTGGGCTCATGAGGGTAGAAAAGCTCTCCAGCAGCTCAGGAACCTGCTGACTACCATAGATGTGAGGGAGGGAGGAAAAAAACAAAAAAAAAAAACACATGTCCTTTTTGCCAGGCTCCAAGTGTCTTGGGTGTTGATCTCTGCTGATATCTTGCTCCTTCTTGTTCTTCTCTACAACTTCTTCCCATGGAATCTCTGGCAGGTTCTGGCACTTTTCCCTCAGAATTACACCCATTCTTTTTCATCTAACACTTTTCCTTCTGTCTGAGACAATCTGGCAGCTGATGTCTTTGGTCAGCCATCTTGTCTCCTAACTCTTGTTGTACCATTTAATCTCAATAGGTCCTAGGGAAGAAATTGAGATTCTAGGAAGCCCCAGATTTGGAATTCAATCCCCACCTAGTTTTTCTTTGTATTCCTTAATAGCCTAGCAGCCATTATGTCTAGCCAAAACTGCATTCATTCAGATTTCTACTGTAGGTACATAGTATGCTTCTGTGCAAACTTGATCTACAGCACTGTCCTCTCCAGTTCTGGGAGTTCCTGCTCTGTCACACCTCTTGAAAGTTCTCTCTTATTATAAGCAAAATATACAGAGAAGAGTACTATCTCATGTAGGTGTTTTGTTTGGAGAGGTGCTTTTATTTTCCTGCCAGCAGAGCCTTCTCCTCCCCTTTTAATTCTTAGAATGGGAAATAGTTACAAGTAGGTTGAGCCCATCTATGTCTCCGTTACCGTTCATAGTAGAGAAAGTACCCACCTTACTTATTTGTGGATCCCCATTTTGCTATTAAGAAATAGTGTTGGAGCAAACCACTTGGAGTGGTTTTAAATTTCCATTTTATTCTTTCTTTCTTTCTTTTTTATGTTTTATAGATAGAGTCTTGCTCTGTCACTGAGGCTAGAGTTCAGTGGCAAGATCATAGCTCACTGCAAGCTGAACTCTTCAGCTCAAGGAATTCTTTCCTTAGCCTCCTGAATAGCTAGGGCTATGGACACATGCCACCATGCCTGGCTAATTTTTTTTTTTGTAGCAATGGAGGTCTCACTATGTGGCCCAGGCTGGTCTCAAACTCCTGGCCTGAAGCAATCCTCGTACCTCAGCCTCCCAAAGTGCTGGGATTATAGGCATGAACTATCTCGCTAATCCTAAATTTCCATTTCTTTATCTAATACATGAAAAAGTGTTCTAAGGGGAGTGAAAAAGTGTTCTATCTTTTTCTTGGCTTGCTCAAGCTTCTAGATTTCACTTCCCTTAAAAAGGGAGTATAATTGGAATGGCCAGAATTTCCTCTATCTAAGTTCCCAAGGAATACTTGGATGGTCCTTGATTTGCAAGTATGTATTCTGTACCTGGGAGAAATCCCTCAATATTTGTGATATGGGGTAAGAACATTTCCTAAGTTCAGCTTTGGGCTTCTGTATTCCTTTTTCACTTGCTTTTTCTCCTTTCTGCTCACTTAGGGTTAGTTTCAAGGAGGGAACTGATTACAGGCTACCTTTACCAGAACTCTTGTCAATATACTTTAAAAGTTATATTTTTTTCAAGATATACTTTTTCAAAAACCAAATTATTTAAAAACAATTAATGGTAAAATTTATTATTTTAGTGCTATTAAATCATAGAGACAAAGAAAACATTGAAGCCATTCAAAAATTTACCCTATTATTTACCCTTTAATTTAAAAATTCCGAACTAAGCCACTCTTTATACATTGATTGCAATCACTATGAAGGTGTTCACTGAAATTGGTTCCCTGAAGTGAAATTCAGTATAATTTAATTGATAGTTCTATTTTGTTTGTGGCAAGAACAGAAGATAATTTATTCATTTTCTAATTGTTAATATTCATTTCAGATTTTTCTATGGTAAACGTTTCTCTTTTTCAGTGTGCCCTTTTTCCAACATCCAGAAAGGACTAATTCAACTCTGATTGCTGCTTTCCAAGTTTTTCTTTATACTTCAGCATATTCAGAGTGAAAATAATCAAGGTTGCTACCTCAAATATCATTTTATTCAGCAGTAAAGTCATTGTCTAGAATTTAGGTATGTGTGCTTAGAAAACAACATACAACTCCCTTAGGCCATCTGGGATCCATTTAAAACATACTGTAACAGAAAATAAAGGACAAATATCACTATTGTTCTATAGCGTCAATTGTGGATTTGTAAATTTAGAGAAAACTCAGATCTGTGTGAGAACGTTGATTATAACTGTAGATCCTTATATAATGAAAAGAAAGTTTTATTGATTTGCTTGTATAATAAAAGTTGGAAAGTATAGAATTATATATTGCAAATCTCTAACATGATTCAATTTTATGTGGCCTTTCATGTCATTATGATGATACTGTAAGCTTAATGTATATATTTCTAGTCTCCACAGGATATTTTATGTGTATACTTTATATCTTTAAATCATTTGATTGGGCTGCAAATAGCATACTGTATTTTCTGAAATGACCATTGTGGGTATGTTGTGCACAATATAAGGCTTGGCTGTATGGCAATAGGCTAAGTTTTAAAACTTTACATGTTATGTGTAATTTTTTATTATTAGAAGATGTAGGAAATGTAGTTAGCTAAAAATATATAATCTTAAATCAAATCATCCAGATTTAATGTATTTACTTTCATGCATTTTTGCATTTGTATTTTTAAGTTGTAATATATTGGTTGCACTATTCTTTTCAGTCTACTTATTTAGCTTAACAATATATTATGAACATTCCTTATGTATAATATTTATATATGTAGATATTATATTCGTGTAGTTTATATATACTCTAATAGTTCCAAGTTTGAATATATTATTGTAATATTATTTACCTGATAATCATCCATTGTTAAACAATTTTTTTTAACTTCATACATTGTTAGATTTGGCAATTAAGTAATTTAACACATATGTAGTTACTATTACTATGGCTACTAGGACATTATGTGAGGAGTAAGAGATAATGATGAGCCAAACAGATATTATTCTGGCCCTCAAATCACTTACAATCTAATGAGGAAAGCAAGCATTAATCGAATTATCACATAAATAAATATTAAATGTTGACTGTTTAAAGTGTTTTCCAAAAAATACCCAGGGCTTTAGGATCCTGAAATTAGGGCATTTAACTACCTGTGCAAGTTAGGGAAAATTTGCCAGGGCTGTGAATCTTGAACTGAAATATGGAGGAGTTAATTACATAAGGAACAATAAATGCACAGGCTGTGTGGCAAGTGAGTGTATGGGAAATATGAGGATCTGAAGAAGGCTGATGCGGAAGGAGTAGTGAGAGCAAAGGGGGGTTTTAAGTGAAATTGAGTTGAAAGGAGAATTTAAGGGCAATAACTACAAGGTCTTGTCAGTGACATTAATAGTTTCAGTTCTTCCTAAAGCTGATAGCATAGAAGGGTATGAAATGGCCAGACTTGCATTATGAAAAAGACTAATCTCCTGCGTGTTTCACCAGCAGGGTGGTTGTAACTTGGGACACAAGAGAATACTGAAATACCTTGAATTAAAGCATTGGTTGTGGAAATGAGAGAAAATGTGAGATTTAAAATATACTTAGGAGATAAAATCTATAAGGTTTATGTCAGAGGATATCAAGGAAGTTTATAAGCACACAGGATTTGCACAACTGAATGGGTGATGGCACTCCAACATTTCAACATGAGTATAACAGTAAGAATATAGAAAGAAGGGAGGGAGGACAAACTTTATCATACATCTGTCACTGGGCACCATTTATTCAAAGGAATACAGTGTTGGGAGACAATTATCCATAGGTCTTTCATATTTTTTCATGTTTTGCAAGTAAGACACTGGCTGTCTTTTGTTTTAGGCTATCATTTTAAGGATACTTATGTAGCAAACAACCTTGAAAGACATGATAATGCTACTCAGTGGAGCAAAGTGGCAATTCATTTACAGCTTTGAGGTAGCATCTCCATCCAGGGAAAAGGCAGGCATACATACTGAACTGTTATAAAATATTTGGGTTTCCGAAGCTTAGGGGTCCTCTCTTGTAACACAACCCATAGTGTGTGCAGGGGTCACTTGGCACACTTCATATCACCTTGTGGGAATTGGGGCTCAAGGAAGTGGCATAAAAATGTTGGTATTCTGGATACTGTTATTGCTGTGATAATGAACCACTCTTCACCGGGTTCCAGAGTTTCCCACCAGCACCAGTGAAACTGTAACATGCTAACTTATATGACAAATCTCAGACCCTATAGTCCCTGACATTTGGCTCCATTTAAAAAAATAAAATTTAAGAGCTATATATTAATTTCAATCATAGTACTATTGCTTACCATTTTGTAGAACTCTTCTTTTAGAATTGAGAATTTAAACTGTTTATATATTTTGGTTCTTTTTTCCAATCTCTGATATGCATATTAACAAATGTTTCTAATATACCGTCATATCATCTTATAAGTTTCTTGTAGCATAAACTATTTTTCATATTTTAATAATATTGGGGGGGCATCCATATTATGATATTAAACCAAAACTTTCTGCCTTGTTTCTCTTTCTTAGTCTGAACCAATGTGAAGATCAACCAAGAAGTCAGATTTAGAGGAATAGTGTTTAACTTGTTGGTTCCTAGTTTTCATTCTAATGTAATTGAACATAATTAAAATATGTTATATCTTTGATCAGATTTAAAAACTATAAAATTTAATATTAAAAACTTTAAAATTAGTCTTCCTTTTGATCTGGACCAGGCTTTTTTGGTATTGTATGCTATTTTCTAAAAGTTCAAAAATGTTATTTTGGAAGATGCTTCCTGGTTGAGCTGTGCCAGGTACATGTTAATTAGTACTTTCATTCCACTGCTTTAAAAATCCAGTATTAAGCTTGGCAAATAAATTTATTTTTCCATAATAAAACAAATTACATGACATCTTGTGTTGCCTACTAGAAAGTTATTTTGTTCATATTATTTGGAAGAATTATCAGTATTTTTAGTTTCTAACTTTGAGTTATTTTTCAATAAAAAAGTTATCTTAATCTTATACCTACATTATTTAGATAATATTCCTGTCTAACCAATCATAACATGCAATTTTATTAATGGCATTTAGTTTTGATGAGTTTTAATACACTGAACATTATGTATGGTCCATGATGCAAAGGTTTTTCCACCATTTTAATAAAAAATCAAAGTTTTAAAATAAAAATAGATATTTTCTTATCTTAATCTACAGGGAAATTTATTTTAGTTACCTGACTTACAGGTATTCAAAATGCTGCATGGAGAAATATTAGAGTCCTTTTAAGTGCAAATGGAATTGAATCCCATTTTCCCTTATCTTCGTGAAAAAAAAGAATAAAATTTAATCTTTCTGTTTTTATTTTCTTGCTTGTTATTGAACTACTTATTTAGTGAATGACTAGAGCTTTCATCAGTTTGCAGGAGCAATAAGAAGGAACATTTACATGTGAATTTTATAGCAATGTATTGTTTTCTCTTGCATGAAAAAGTGATGTGTGGGTACCAAGTGACATAAGTATAATTCAAACTTTATTGTCTTAAAAGTATAATAGAGATATTTGGAGATGTAACTCATGATGGATGAGTAAATGTCTTACTTAAATCTTAGAAACATACATGGATGAACACCAGTCTAATATCTACAAACTTACTTTTGAACATCAACTTAAACACTTGGGAGATTGGCTGACTCCATCAAGGATAATAAAATACTCAGATTATGTCTACATTATGAATTTCTTCAGATTCATTGCCAATTATCTACTTCACTTGTTGGCAAATTGGAGAATTACTTTTCATTTCCTATCCATTTTCATGGAGATTTAATAAAAAGAATCTAGATATTTCAGTGGGATAAAGAAACTGAGGAGTAAAATAGAATGCAACGTTAAGTTGGCTCAGGGAAAATGGTCAAAGAAAATGGCAGTTCAGCTACCCTATAAATATAAAAGATTTTCTGATTTTCAAATATTTTCATACATTTCAACATGGGGAAAAGAAAATGGAAATATTTTGGCAGTGCTTTAAGCCTGGTGTGAAAGAAACTGTTCCTTTACTTCAGCATTCAGCTTTTCTAAGAGAAAACTGGGCAAAAATAACTAACCAGAAGAAAATATTTTCCAGCTGTCTTTGGTGGTGGGTTTATTCCTATGCCTGACTTCTGTTCATTTGTATGAAAATGTAAATGTTAGATGGGAGTTCCAGGAAGGCTCCGTAAGTGGAAGGAGCTCAAACCCTTTTTGTCTCCCGCTTTCTCCTATTGCCTGACTGAAGCAAGGGTATAATCGCTGGAGATTTAGTAGTAAGTTCTGAGAATGAGGTGGCTTTGAAGATGGAAGCTAGGTTCTTAAGGATAGAACTGTGGAAAAATAGGAGCCCAAGCACCTGATCATCGTGTATAGCTGCATATAGGCTCTGAACTGCTTTTTACATAAGAGAGAATTACCTCCTATCTTGTTTAAGCTGCTGGCTCTTAAACTTGACTACATATTAGACATACCTGAAGAGTTTTAAATACTTGAAATGCCTGAGTTCTATCCCTAGAGATTCTGATTTAATTTATATAGGATGCATCGGGAATTTTCAAGGCTGCCCAAAAAATTCTAACATGCAGCAAAGTTTCATAACCACTGGCTTACATTAGTGTGCGTGTGTGTGTGTGTGAGGGAAGAAATTTTTATAGCTGAAGACAATTGTTTACTTACACATCTATTTTACATAGTTGAATCTAGGTATTAGTCTTTGTATTTACCATAGTCTGGTAAGCTCAAATGAACCTTCAGGATACAAAATACATTACGTCAAATTTGTTAAAGCTGTTCTGGTTTCTGTCTACTACTATAGGTAGCAAACTTTGTATAACATTAGTATTTGTTACTTAAAAATACAAAACAAGTATACATTTATTTAAAGATTTGTGGATATTAATTAATATGCCTGGTAAAATATTCCTGTGATGACAGTAAGTAGCAAATAAAATTGAAATGTTTTTGGTGTATTATGTTGTAAGAGAGGTTATTGATCATAATAGGGAATTTAAATTTAATAATTTTATTATTAATTAAATAAGGAATTTAAATAGGATTTAAAATGTCTTGAAAATATTAACATTTTCAAAAATCATTAGCACAGAAATTAATTATCATAATAAAGCCAAGTACTTGATTACCCTGATTTCATTTTGCTATAAAATTTTCTTTTTATTTTTGAAATTCTTGAAAATATAAGAGGCTAAATTGGATTCTTTGGATAATATAGAGTCAAACTTAAAGTAGCTTTTATAAAAGCTGAATTTGGGCTATTGGGACATTTTAGAATCCTAGGAACCCCATACATAGGGGTGCATCTACTAACTCACCAGTATTTTTTTGTGGACCTCTACCAGGTACTCAAGAAAAATTGGTGACAATGCAGGAGACATGAAAAGACCCTTCTTAGTGGCACAGGTGAGGAAGAACCTGCCAGTGTTTGAGGTTTGAGCAAGAGTACTTGGAGAAGTCCATCCAAGCTCTGGACCCTGTATGAACACAAAATGGTGATTGCCATTGCACAAAACCCACTTATACTCAAGACCCTTCTCTAAAATGAAGCAAATGTAATCTGCCATTGGGAGGATGGCAAGCAAACTGCTTGTGCCCCAGACTAGACCCTGCTTTGACACAAGGGAAAAGCCTTGCACCAAGTAATAAGCAAGAGTAATCTACTGGTAGGGGAGGAGCAGGAGTATGGCACAAGCAGGCCAGGACTGCTGGAAACTAAGGGTGGAGTAGGAATACCAAGACAAATCCTTTGGAACTCCAGGCCTCACACTGAGTAAAAGGTAGTGGTGGTCCATCAGTGGAGAAATAAAGCCTTTGGTCCACCTACGTCAACTCCAGCAACAACAAAACAAACCCCACTCAACTCTTGACGAAACTGATTTCTCTTTCATCCTCCTTGCCTATCCCTCATGAATCACATTACAAAAATATTTCTGTAAATGCATGTTATCTACATCAAATTCTACTGTTATGACCAATGTCTGGCACTCATTGAAAAATTATGAGAAACAAGAAATCATTATTAAGAGAAAAATGCAGACCTGCAGATGGCTCACACCCAGACCCAGAGAGAGCCCAGAATTTGGAACTATCACAAACCTTAACATACTTATAATTAATATGTTAAAAGTTATAGTGGAAACTGTGGACAATATGTTCAAACAGCATGTGCAATTTCAGCAGAGAGATGGATCTAACAATAGTTTAATTGAAATGTGATAAATGAAGAACGCAATATCCAGGATGAGTGATTCCTTTGACAGACTTATCAGCACAGGAGACACAGAGATAAACACATTAGTGATTTTGAAGATAGGACAACAGAAATTATCCAAACTAAAACACAAGAAAATGGAATAAAAAATAATGAGAAAAGAGCACCCAGGAGCTGTAGGAAAATATAAATATAGTTTAATATATGTTGTTTTCCCATAAAAGGAAGAGAAAGAAAACTCAGCAGAATAATTATTTGAAAAGATAATGGCCAAGAGTTTTCCAAAATTAGTGCAGAAAAAAACCCCACAGATCCAAGAGATTCAGAATAAATATGAAGAAAAAAACATTGTAGCCAGGCTTCTGAAGCCAAAAATGACAAGAAAATGTTGAAAGCTGCCAGAGAAATATTATCTACAAAGGGACAAACATAAGAACTACATCAAATTTCTCATTATAAACTATTGAAAACCAGAAGATGGTGGAGCAGCATATTTAAAGTAATGAAAAGGTGTAGAGTGTCTGTCAATATAGAATTCTAGAATTTTATATGCAGTGAAAATATATTTCAAAAATAAAATCAAAATAGAGAGTTTCTAGACTAAAAAAAGCTAAGGGAATGGTCAGCACACCTGAACTATAAGAAATATTAAATGAAATTTAAAGAAGAAAAATTATACAAGATGAAAATTTAAATTTACGTGTTACATTAAGAATTCTGAAAATAGAAAACTGGGAGTAAAAATAAAATGAGATTATTCTTATTTTTATTCTTTATAAAAATACTTGATGGTTATAAGCAAAAATAATAATATATTTTGGAGTCTATAACATTTTGATGTAAAATGCAATTGAACAAAAATGAGAGGGGAGAATGGAAGTGAACTATGGTAAGTTTTTCGCATTATATGTGAAAAGTTATTTGAAGCTTGACTATGATAGGTTGAAGGTAGATGATGTTTAATATTTGTTACTCTATATATAAAATTCTGAAGAAAGTAAATATCTTCTTAATGTGATTTATTTTTCACTGTGGATAGTTGAGTATCCTTTTTTTAACATTAAGAAAATATTCTTTGGTTTATAAACTTGATAATTTTGTGAACTTAAGTAAGTAATGTATGATCATGGCTCATATTCAATTTCTGCCTATTTCACTTTATTATTACAGCTTTTTAATGTTTTCATATCTCTTAGGGTAGTATCTACTATTATTTTTATTTCAATAATTTTCTTGGCTATTCTTGTATATTTTTTCCCTAATTGAACATATTTGTTCAAGTTTGTCATTTATTAATATTTTATTTTATTTTGTATCACAATAAATTGATTAGTCAGTTTAGGAAGCTCTGACAACTTTATGAAATGGACCTTTGTATCCAGGTGGCATGTCTTCCCATTTCTTCAAATATTTTATATTGGTTCTCATTAGTGTTTTATTATGTTCTTTTCATACTCCTGACATTTCTTATTGTTTATTACCACATGTACAAGTGATTATTGTTTATAAACTGGAAACTATTCACTTATACACATTGATTTTATAAAATGAACATATTGGATTTTTAAAAATAATTTGTAATATTAAAAAGAAATCCTGCTGGGGTTTCTAGGCATACAATCATATCATCTAAAAATAGTGGCAGTGTTTTGTTTCCTTTTATCCAAAGTCTTTCTGCTGCTTTTCACTTTTTTGGCTTGTTCCAGCCTTTAAAGGAAAGGCTTCTGAGGTTTCAATTTAATCATTGTGCTTCATTTTGTTTTGAGCTGCATGTTTATTATTGTGACAATGATTTTTGTCAGGTATTGATGATAATTTTTGTCAATAGCTATGACTTGATCATGTTGTTTTAATTACCTGTAAATAATTATTTCCCAATATTAAACATCATCGTATTCCTGGAACAACCTTACTTGGGCAATATAGTATTGTCCTTAAAATGTATAATATAATTCTGTTCAGCAACGTTTTATTGAATATCTTTGCATCTATATTAATATTTGTATTGTTCTGTGATTTTCTTTTTGTGTGCTTTCTTTGTCAAACATTAATATTAATGTTATATACCTTGTCAATATAATTTGAAGCAAACTACTAATTAAAGTTATGTTGTAAATGTATGCTTTGTGGCACATAGATCTATACTCAGATGCAAGAGAAATATATTCATGGATTTTTTGAGGATTGTTTTCCTTTGACTTTTTAATTTGCTCTTTGTCTGATATTGTACATCATTTTCTTTAATAAGCATTTGTTTGGTCTTCTTTCTTTCCCTCCTTCCTTCCTTCCTCCTTCCTTTTCCTTTTTGTGTCTTGTTTTTGAATTTGCAAAAGGACAAACTTGCTTTATTAAGCCTATCTTTGACTTTTTAATTTATTTTATATTTTATAAAAGTGATATATGTACATAGTTTAAGCAAATAGTTCCCAAAGTCATATTCCAAAAACAATATTACCATGCTTTACATTTCCAATTCCAAGTTCCTACATTTTAGATTCAAATGCTTTCATTTATTTAGATATTTCTTCTGGCATTTACATCCATATTTCTAAATAATTTGTTTATATTGTCATTTCTTGTTTTACTTATAGCTATAGTAAATTTGGTCATTTATTTGACTTTCTAATAAGAAAGTCTCAAGTTTTTAAAAATTTATAATAATTACCTTTACAAAATTGTGCTGGGCACTCAGATGTCAACGCAGAGTAACATTGGACTCAGGGAAACCAGGCATTACTATGCTATAACAGAGGTGGGGAATCTGCAGACTAAAGGCCACCTGTGGCCTTCTAGGTCCTTAAGTGCAGTGTTTTGACTGAACCCAAATTTTACAGAACAATTCCTTTTATTAATACATTTTTGTTCATCTTTTATATTTTTATTTTATTTTTAAAATGAATATATTTAAAATACCAAAGAATAAAATAAGTTTCAATGAAATAATCCACCCCCCCAGATTGACCAGCGCAATTATTAATAGAACATTAGTAAGCCATAAGGGCTAAATTGACGGCTGCTACACTTATAAATTAGTTCTAACTTCCCCTGCCTGATTGGTAACATTACCACACAAGGCTGTTTGGTGAGAGTTTATGGGGGTCGAGTACGCCAATCTGTTATCAGCTTTTGATAACAGTACACCGTGTTTCTGTTTGAAGTGGAATTTGTGAATAGTTGCACAGCTCGACAGTATTTTTAAATGCTGTCTGCTTAACAGCCCATCATGTCAAAGAAGACCAAGAGAACACTAAAGGAAGAAAACAGATTTTTTAATGAGGATTGGGAATCACAATATTATCTTGTTTCTGCTAAAGATAAGATGATTTGCTTGCTTTGTGATACTGCAATGTCAACATTAAAGAAATTCAATGCTCATCAGCATTATAACACTCATAAGGACCACAAATATTTCAAATTAGAGGGACAGGCATGAAAGGTTGTACTGCAGAAATTAAAAGATGGAAAGCAAAAGCAAAGACAATTCTTTCAAGCAGCAATAAGACCTGGAAATAATGCCACTGAAGCAACTTATAAAGTAGCTTATAAACTCGGGGAAAAAAGAGAAGCCATTCAGTGATGTAGAAATTGTGAAAGAATGCACTGTCAAAGTTGTAGGATGCATAGACTCCAATAATGTTTCAAAGCACAAACAACTGCATCTTTCAAGGAGAAACATAAGTGACCGGCAGCGTGAATTAGCCTTCAACTTAACAGAACAAATTCATGCAATACATCAAAAGGAAAACGTATATTATTCAATTGCTTTGGATGAATCAACTGATACTACTGACTTGGCACAGGCTTTATACTTCATTCGGGTCATAACAGAAGATTTTCTTTGCTACAAAGAGTTACCTGCTTTGTACACTTGCAAACAGAACACGGGGAACAGATATCTTCAACAACTTTCAAGATAAATGTCATGAAGTTGTACTGAATTTGATAAATTTAGTGAGTGTATGTACAGATGGTGCACTTTCCATGACAGGAAAACATGAAGGGTTTATTGCACAGATAAAAAAAGTATTAACAGATCCAGAAGCTCTCATTTCTTTTTATTTTATCTTGCATCAGCAAAAGTTCTGTGCTAAAGCTACTATTTTAAGTGACACTTTGCAACAAGTTATAAGTATTGTTAACTATATTCATGCAAATGAAACACAGCATCATCAGTTTCATAACATGATAAAGTTGAATGATGAGGTATTCAGTGTTGGTTTGCGTGGATTTGCTGTATCATTCTAAAGTCTGTCAGCTATCATAGGGACAGGTGTTAGCCAAAATTTTATCTCTGTGAGAACAGATAGTTAAATTTTATGAAGAACAGAATCAGCAATGTGAATTATTGAAAGAGGACTTCTATAGGAATTCAGCATTTCTGTGTGATATCATGTTAAATCAAAATTACTTAAATATTTCTTTGCAAGGTAAAACTAAGTCTATATATGATATGTGGCAAAAAATCCAAGCATTTTGAGAAAAGCTACCTTTTCTCAAAACATTTCTTCTTCAAAAGGAAATATTGGATGAACGTTTTCCCCGGTTAGCAAAGGTCATTGATGAGCAGGATGATATATGTGAGTCATTTGAAGAATACGCAGCTGTTACAGACCTATAATTGGAGAATACAATGAAAGGTTCGCTGACTTTGAGAATCATGACATCACACTCAAATTAGCATTTCAGCCTCACTTAGTTGATATCACCAAGGCACCTAAAGAACTACAGATGGAATTGATTGAGCTTACAGTAGATGAGTCATTTTAAAGTCATTGTTTGATGCCAAGAAAGATCCAATTGAAATATGGAAAAATGCAGTAGAATAACCACGCCTTTGGCAACATGCCTGAAAAATGTTTTCTTGCTTTTCAACCACTCATTACTGTGAATCTACATTTGCTTAACCCAAATCAAGATGCCCTTAAGGTCACAAATGAATGATACCCATCTAGAGGATCAACTGAAACTGTGGACCTCCATGCTGCAACCAAATATTCAAAGCTTTCCAACAAAAAGCAGACACAACAAAGTCATTAAAATGTTGGTTAACTTTAAAATTAACAAATAGTTTTCATATTTTGAAATTATTAAGTACATGGTAGTTAGATTTTTACAAAATAATGTACATTTTTTTTAAGTGCATCTAATTGACTTACTTGAGTGTAGTCTTATTTGATTGCAGCTAAATTGATGAGGTCTTCCAACATGGAAAGGTTTCCCACTCCTGGGCTATAATCAGTGAGTGTGTGAAGGTCAACCCACAGCGGGCAGAGACCTTCCATCTTCACTTACCTCCTCCTCAGGCTCAGGAATATTTTGCTCAGCAACTATATTCTCCAACAGAATACTGGAAGATGCTACTCTTTTTTTTTTCTCTGAATGCTTCTCCTTTTAAGAGTATTTCATGGATACTTAATCTCTTCTTTCTCCCTAAATATAACAGTTGTAATTATATATACACATAAAGTTTCATTCTCTTTACTATCTTTGTTTCTCCACTTTCCTTTTTCCTCCTTTGGTTTGATTTCTACTTTCCACATTAATGCCTTTCTCTAATGTGTGTTACTGCTTGACTATCCATATTTAACAATTAGGCCATACTGGCTATTTAAAAGGAAATCTATGATTTTTCAACTGATAGTCTATTTCATTGGGGGATATGACTGTCAACATCACTAAGTCTTTTCCCTTTGGCTGATTCATTACCCTAAACAGAAATCTTTCAATCTTCTGCCTAAAGTTATTGAGCCAAAGTGGGGAAGGAGCTTGAGGAGGAGGTAAGTGGAGAGGGAAGGTCTCTGCGTTCTATGTATTGACTTTCACTTAATGCTTACAGCATGACTATAATGCCTAGTATGTCCTGGTTTCCTTGAGTCAAAGGTTACTTTGCCTTTACATATTCAAATAACAGGTTTCACGTTTCTGCCTGAGTTTGGAGGTATAGACACATTGCAACTGGGTTTTGAAGGGGATCTGGAGCCTAATAATTTCTTACATAAACTTTAATATCTTCCTGTTTTTTGTTTCATCTACAAACCAGTGTTCAGAGGTGTTTGTTGAGCCTTTCCCACAGATTGAATAACATGAATAACAGATTTTTTTCTTGGATGACCCTTGTAAATTGAAGTATGTTTGTGTGTTTTGTAAAGTGTACACTTATCCATTTGCTTTCCAGCTGCCAAGAGTACCAAACCTCATCAGCTTTTCCTTCTTGGTGGAGGCTTTTTATCCCTTTATTCTCATTTCAGTGGAGTTTTAGGAGTGAGTTTATTTTTAATCCAACATATTTAACCAGAGCCCTTCTAGATATGTTTCTGGTTTTTTTGTTTGTTTCTTTTGTGTTTCACTTTTTTGGATTATTTTGTTCTAAGTGAGATTTATGCAAGTACCTTGAATGCGTGTGTGAGTGGGTGCATGTCAAGGTGGGGAATCTCCAAATCATAGAGAATCTGCCTGGAAATATAAGGCTTAACTCATTTTCATTATTTTTAATGATTATGCTTTTGGGTTTATTTCTGCAATCTCTTTTTGTCTTCTCTATTTATCATACTTTTCTTTTTATTCTGTTAGTATTTCATTCCTACTATTAGACTATTTGAGATATTTCTTTTTTCCCTCTAGAAATATGCAAGTTGTACATCCTATTATTGTGTTTATATAGGGTACACTTAAAAATTTTAAAGAGGTATTTTAACTTTTATATTTCCAATATTGTTTAGATTTATTTAATATCTATATCCTGCCATTGACCAATATAAAAACCTTTCCACATATCATTTCAGATTTTTATTCTAAATTTTTATGTATTTTTGTTATGCATCAGTAATTATATTGAATTAAGCTTAATATATATTCTATATTTCTATTTCTTCAATTCATCTTCTTTCTTTTCTTTTTTATTAAACTACTTATGCTATACTAAAGATGGCAACATTTCTGAGGATTTACTTTTTCAAATCTCTAGTTTTTGTCCTTATATTTGAATGCTAATAGGGAGGGGCTGTAAGTAAATAAGTATACTAACTTGTTTGCCAATCCAAGATCCCATTCTGGATATTGCCTTTTTTCATATATCCCACTTCAGAAAAATTAAGCCTTTAGCCTGCCAGCAAATCATGAATCATGGCATCAGTATGTCCTAATCCATCTTTTCCCCCTTCCTCTCTTTCTTCCTCCCCTCCCTTCTTTGTTTCCTTTTGCCTTCCTTTTTCCCAATTATTTTCCCATGCTGGTTTGGTAGAGATACAATTATTTGAGGCTCTAATCTGATTCTTTCTCTAGCCCCAATTGAATCTCCAAGTCTTTTCTGGAGAGATCTTTCAATTTTTTCAGAACAATATTTTTCAACTGTCAGATCATAATAATTACCTGGAGTAATAATTAAGATACAGATTATAAGGAAGAAAGTATAGGAAAGGGGTTTGGAAGTCTGAATTTTTAACAGATATGGGGAGATTCTTATGCATTTAGAAACCGATTTTATGATTTTAGCTTAAGAATGAAAACTACATTTTCCAGTGTCTATGTGCATGTATATGTACAGGTCAGAAGGGCCTAACTAGAACAGTAATTCTTGGCCATTCATGATTACAGACATTGAAAATTACCAAAGGATCCTTTCATGATTTAGATAGTTGTTGATTAGTTTTTTAATTTATATTTCAATAGATTTAAGAGTACAAGTAGTTTTTGGTTACATGGATTACTTGTACAGTGCTAATGTTAGCTTGGAGTTTATTTGGGGCTTTAAAAGGAAGAACTGCTTTTGGTTTTGGAGAAGGGCTGTTATTTTCTCTGCTTTGAACCCTTTAACTAAGGCTGGTGCAACATTTTATGGAAGGAACATTGAGGGTTGAAGAGAAACAAAGCTAAAGATGTCTGTGGCAGAGCAGACAGCAGTAGGGAGTGAACTTGGTGTGAAAATGAAGCTGCCAATTGGGATAGCTCAGCGATGACCAAATAGCTCTATTCCCAAATAGTGAAGGCAAAGTTTATCCTAAAAAAGAGTGAAGCCTAACTTTTGGATTACTCATGCAAAACTTATTACCAGTTTATTTCCTAAATGACTAGATACCATATTAGAAAGTTTATTCTAGGAATAAAGAAAATTAATAAAGACAGCAATAGTGTATGAGGCAACTATTATGCCTCTTCCCCATCTAAATATATTAAATCTAGATTAATATTCTGAGATTAATTAATAAGTTTCATTGACTCTGAATAGAAAAACTAAAACTAATAATATGTAAGAGTGTAAAATTAAACAATGACACTCTTTTTATTTGACCTTCTGAATTAGGATTGAACATACCATCCTAACCTGGATATTTCTTTAGAATGTGTGCTTGCACCTTAAGTACTTGTTAGCAAGAAAAATGATGCAAATAAACTATTTATAATATGGGCTGTATTACTCTCATGAAATATGTAGGATAAATGATGATCCAGTCTTTATAAAAGTAAACTCACTGGTAAAATATTATCACTGTTAGTCAACCTGTGTGTAGATTATAAACAATGAGCAGCTATTTTAAAATAATTTGAAAATTTTTGTTTTAAACATCATAGGGTAGTTGATTCTAACTTTTCTTATCTATGAATACAGGTGGTTGACTAGCTTTCATGTCAAATTTGTTTTAAAAGTCAGATTGTAACTTCCAGGAACTAGTCAAGAGTTGTAGCTCTAGGCCTGGGCATATTTAACCTTGTATGTGGCTGGCTACTGTTGCTATACAGCTTTACATTGTTCTAGCTCTTAGCTAATTAAATATCTAGGTTTGCTGTGTCTTCACCAAGCGTTCTTTGTTTAATGCCTCTACCCTGTGCCAGAGCTTAAGTAAACTCATATTCTCAAGCCTGTTCTCTTTTGCTGTTGTTACCCTCCAAACCTTTCATGTTTTTCTTGCTTGATTTAAGATTCTGACTTTTATTACTGGTGAAATAAATAGAAAAATATTCTTTTCACCCTGGAACACCATTCTTGAAAACTAAATATAAGGATATATTTCTGATTATTTTTAAATATTTCTTCTTAGTAAGGAAGGCCTAGCATATAAATGCTGCATCATGAAAGGATCACTCTCTTACCATGTGACTGTCATCTAGCTTGCTCTACTAAAGCTGTTCCCCCAGAATAGTTATACTGTATATGATAAACCTATTCTTGTTAGTTTAAGAACAATGAGTTTTTCTGAACATTTAAAAATATTAGAATTCTACCAAATATCTTAAAAAATTATTGAACTTATATACCTATGGTTTTCAACAAACATATGCTTCCCCCACACTGTAATAATAATGTCTTTTAATAGTTTCTTGTGATTCAATCAAAAGGTACTATGGTTGGTAAGAAGAATCTTAAAATATTCTTAATAACTTTAAGTTAGTTTAGTATACAGCCATTGGAGGAAGGATCCTTACATTAAATTGATTTTCAAACATGAATACTAGATTGTAAGTTCCGACTTAGAGTCTTATTAACAACAGTCTCTCTGAGTGAAGCAGTTGGAAGACAGTATATTTAGCCATTACAGCAGTTATAATTAAAATTAATATAAATATATTTTTACAACATTGCAATTATCTGTAATACAACATTTGAGTTTTCAAATTGCAAGTGCAAGTAGAAACCAAATTTATACTACAAATTCTAATTAGTTATCAGACAGGGACATAAGATGAAAGAGTTCAAACCAAATAATCTTAAATATTAGCAAATTTAATTATCTTCTTATTTTGACCCCATACTAGAGGTGACTCTGTGCCATTGTATGTCTCTTCTTCCTCAGTGTCTTTCAATTAATCCAATGTTCAGTGCTAAATATTTTCATGCCCATATGCTTATTTCTTAAATGACTAACAATGTTTCCACAGAAAATTCTAGAAATGTTCACATATGCTTAGTTAATAATTTAGTTTGTGGAAAGCCTTGACACTGGAACTTGTTTCAATTTGTGATTGTGTGAGGAGAGTACAACTAAGTATAAGGATAAAAATTATTGTTCAAATAATGATTTTATACTGACAGTGTCTGCTGTGGGTTATGTGTGCCACAAACAGTAGCTATGGAAGGGACTTCTAGCAATTGCCCATCTATTGTTCTATGTTTCTTCTGAGGACGTAGGAGGGTTTTGTTTCTTTGCACTCCTGCAGTTCGTTGGAGCCATGATCTGTGATAGGAAGTGAAATTATCACTTTTTAGCTGCGGCATTTAATTTCTAGCATGAAACTCTTTAGAACTCTCTTCCTGGCCAGTGAAAAAGAAGGCCACAAATACCAGATGGTGCAACTCCAAGATGGCAGTGTCTACTTCACAGCCTAAGTGACTGTGGATTAGTCTCCCAACCCATCACTCACCAACCACATGCTTCACATATAAAGAGAAAAAAGCTTGTATTGTCTTAAGTTGATGAGATTTGGAAGTTGTTTGTTAACATATCATTACCTACCCTTTTATGGTCAACATATTATCTTATTTTTAATTGCTCTAATTTAAACAGCACAACAAATCTATGAGATATTATTCACCTTTTGCAGATGAAGAAAGACATAAACTTCAAAAGTTAAAACGGCCAATTTCTCAAGAATTTTGAGCCTTTAAGGAAAATAAATGGGAGCTAATTCCAACTCTGGTACCCTTTATACTGTTCTAACTGCATTGTAAAGATGATTGTAAAATACTGCATTTTATTTTATATCAGAACTGTATTGGTTTGCTGGATTACACAGGGTACACAGAGGGTGATCCAGGAAAGGCAGGGAGCAGAGCTGCAGTGATTTTTAGTGTTCAATTTTAGTCTAGCCAAAGAGAAAACATCTGCTGTCTTCATTGCTGTTATAGCTGTTGGAGGTGCTCTTCTTAGGTTGATGCTGAGCCTGAGGGGAGAAAACCAGCTGAACGTGCTTAGAAGGATTTGTTTTCTCTTGGGTTATAAAGTTACATAGTATAGCCTTCATCATAGGGATGCAAACAGAAAAGTGAAAGACTTTAGTATTGCTTGTTGCTGCATGTTGCTCTGTTTGGCAGGCAATAAATTTTTAAGATTCCTTTTTATCACAAAATTTGTGGTCAAACCCTGTTCTGATATTTTGGTTTAGAGAAAGAATCACAGTGAGCATAGTTCAAATGATATGTTAATTTCATATCCTGGACATTGTCTATTGGGAGAGGTTAAGAGTCAGAGAGAAAGGTTTTTTTAGATGATATTTTGGCAACAAACTATCTCAAATATCTGTGGCTTACAAAAACAAAGGTTTGTTTCTTGCTTATGTTGGCTGCAGATCGTATTAGGCTCTGCTCTATGTTTTTATTCCAGGATCTAGAATGAAAGCATAGACACTATCCAGAATATTATTAGGCTGGTGGTATAGAGAAATAAAGAAGTGGCTAATTTGTGAAATGACTTTGCTTGGAGATAGCACCTGTCACTTTCACAGATATTTCATTAGCCAAAACAAGTCAAATGACAAGCTTGACATTAATATGACAGAGACATACAATCCATCTTTTAGGAAAAAGTTGTTGATATTTTACACTAATACAGTTGACAAGAGTTAACATTTTGAGTGTAAATATTTATTTCCTCTTCTTCCACAAGCAAAGTACATTCACCATCTCCCCAAGTGCAGTGTCAATCATGGAATCAGGTTCAGAGTCTATAAGTGATTATCTTTGCATCAGCTCTGGATGTGGCTTTGCTTATCTGGAGAGTTATGAACTGTAGTGGAAATTTCTACAATCCATTTATATAATGGAACAGGAACAAGGTAACCCCTCAAAAACTTGGTCAGCTATCTTTTTTGTTTCTTTTGTTTTGATATACAAAGAATTGCACATATTTAATGTGTACAATTGGATGAATATGAATATATGCAAACACCTATGATACCATCACCACAATCAGGGTAATAGACATATCTAACACTTCCCAAAGTTTCCTTGTGTTCCTGTGGGTTTTGCATGTGTGTGTGTGTGTGTGTGTATGTGTGTGTATGTATATAAAAGCACTTAACATAAGATCTACCTTCATAACAAATTTTGAAGTGCACAATACTGTATTACTGTATTCTTAACTATAGGTACTCTGTTATGCAGGTCTCTGAAACTGATTTATCTAGCATAACTGAAATTGTATGCCCATTGTGCAGCAACTTTCCATTTCCCCCATCCCTCAGCCCCTGGCAACCATTACTGTATTGTCTGCTTCTGTGAGTTTGACTATTTTAGATACCTCATATAAGTGAAATCATGCAATATTTGTCCTTCTGTAACTGGCTTATTTCACTTAGCATAATGTCCTCCAAGGTCATCCATGTTGTTGCAAATGGCAGGATTTCCTTTTTTATGGCTGAATAATATTCTAAGCTCCTTATCTATTTGATACCATTTAGCTTTATATGTTCATGCTACACACATAGCTCTTTATAAGAAATGTCTCCTTCTTTAAATTTAATTAAGGGCAATTTGAATTGAGCAGGTCTCCTATGGGAGAGCCAATCTTTAACCTCTCTCTTCCAAGATATTTTGTCCAATTAAATGAATTTAATGGATGCTACATTAACTAATTCAGAGGCTTTAAAATGCACTGTGTGGCTTCTATTTGATTTGGTCTTGCTACTAGGTTGAGGTTTTATATACCTTTATATTTTTCAGTTTCATCTTTTTTTTTTAATGGGTAGAAGTGAGAACTAGTTCCATTTTGTCACTTTGAAGGGCAAGAATTTCTAGATTTTCTGAACTCCCTTTTAATCTACTTGCAAACTATGTAATTCTTTCCTGAACTCATATAGTTTCTTAATAGATTTTAAGATATATAATAAATTCAGTCATAGAAACTAAATAACACCACCAAATTCTGTTTTCCAACTTTACCTAAAGCCGCAAGCCTATTAGGTACAGTTATTATAGGAAACAGCTTTATCAGATATTTGGCACTGTATAGCAGGCATCTCCACCTTTTTTGGCTCCAATAATAGTTGGATGAATGTCCCCTGCCTGGACCCAGAGTCAAAGCCACACATTTCAGGATTTTTACTGAAGCACCCTGGCTATATTAGTAATCACCACTTGCTATATTAGTCACTTTTCTCTATGCTAATTATCACTTGCTGTATTAGTCACTTTTCTCTATGCTAAGCATACCCCAAATCTTAATGGCTTAATGCAGTAAAATATTGCTGACATTATATGACAACAGTGGGTTGGAGGTGGGTTGCCTGTGGCTCTGGATCCTGCTTCATTCTAGCATACAAACTGAGGAGCAGGAACATTCCCAGGCTCATTTTGGAGGAAAAGAAAAAAAGAGATGGAATAACCACATGATGGCTCTTAAAGTTTCTGCTTAGAAGTGGTACAATCATTACCGCTCACGTTTTTTTGACATAGCAAGTCACTTGGCCACGCCTGACATCAGTATGTAGGAATGTATAACACATCTGGCTTATGGGAGTAGTAAAAATTTTCATAATGATAGCATACTACTGTACCATTTTGGTCACAGATATTTGCTTTTGCAATGAAGGAATAGTGACTATTTGAACAAATAATACAATCTGCCTCATCTACCTGCTCAGTCGTAGTTTTAGGACTGAGAAATTACGAGCTTCCTCTGTAGAGTAGGGAATCTCTGCCTGAAATTTCTTAACACATGAAAGAGGGACCCATGAGAAGACCACACACTGTAAGAAGTAGGCCTCTCTGAAAGAAAGAGAGCCAAAAAGCTAGGTAATGCTTGAGTAGAGACCTCTTCTACATTTCCCCCACATGGACACTTAGCAGCATTAGTCTCTCCTCTGATAAGGAGGAATAAAAGATAAACCATAAATGATGATTAAAAATGATTACCTCCCCTGGAGTGGAATGGAAATTCCTTACTCTCTATTGAAGCATATTTTCCACTGTTCTCCACCTCGTTGTCCTGTTATATTATTGGACTTAACAGTCAAATTTATGGACAATTAGTGTTTGGTTTTCTCCCTCAGTGGAGGAGAGCTCCAAGCCCAGCTCTTGCATGCATGAGTTCCTCCTTTATCAATATACTTTCTCAATAACAACTACCACTCTTTTATATTTTTCCCTAGGATCCACAGTGAACATCTCAGCTTGCCTCCCAGAAATCTCTGAAATGGGGCCAGAATGAGACATTAATAAATTAATCCCAAAACATAATTCATTATTGACTAAAAATTCACTTTGTATTTTATTTTCTATCTTAAATTATGCCAAGCTACTTTTTTCAATATAGCTGAGCTGAGATTAGGCAATAAGCCTAAATGTCAACATAAGTCATAATATACTGCCAGGGATGTAGGAATTCTCCAAACATAAAAAATCATTCACCTCTTCACATTATAGTTTGAAAGGGATAAATAAAAATCCAAATCCCTTATTGAATGAAATAAAATTAAATTACGAAGTCTTGCCCTTTCCAATTTTGTCATATTCTGTTCATTTGTTGTCAGATACCTTTCATTCAGATGCCTGGGTGAAGATAAATGTCCATCAGCAGTGGCAGCTTGGGTATGTTCCTTTTGAATGGGTACAGTTTGTTTGTACCTACAAAGTTAAATCAACCCAATCTCAAGTCTCTCCTGGGACCCAATTTACAGTTAGTCAAGAAGACATAACAGTATATCAATGCACTAACCATATTCCCATTAGAAATTTTGAAAATAAGAGACAGCTCATCAAAGTATGATATCATTGAAATTATGCCAATATACTTTAGAACCACATTACTCTGGACAGCCAAAAACTATAGAAGAGGTCTAGTTATCTAAAGGAAAAAATGAGGAAGGGGAGGGAATAAAGAATATGGGAAAGAGAGAGGGATGTAGGGAAGAAACGAGAAGGGATGATCATGTGGTAATGAAAAGCCTTCATTTGCCTATGAGTTTCTAACTTCACAAATATTCAAGTCCCATCTGCCCTCATATCATGAACATCAACAATTCTTCACTAATAAAATACAGGGAAAGAGAAAAAAGAAGGCGATATTTTATGGGCCATTTAGAGATGAAAAACTAAGAATCAGTAGAGCTGCAGATTTTTCCAGAGCTTAAGTCAATCAATACCTTTTATCTAGAAATGGAGGAGTTAATTTTTTAGTAGCAATGAGATTTCTAGAATGACCAATTTATTGGAGGTCTGGCCTCAGAGTTTTGGGGATTTTTTAAAAACAGTTCCTGAAGCATTTTTAGCTATTTAAATTACTGCCTGTGCTATTGCATCTGATCTAGAGAATTTTAGAACTATTAATTTTACTTCCTGGGGACAGTCTGTCCTTTTTTCCATCTTTTGTCTCATTTGGGAATCATGCTCAATATGTTTTTTTTTTTCAATGACAATATCTTCAGGTTCCCAGTGAGTAGAAACATTCATTTTGTAATATGTATTTCTTAATACATATTTTTATATTTCCAGGTAATCAGTATGTAACTAATGTATTTCATGTAGTAGTTAAGTCACTTCTACACACCACTTCTCTTTGTAATAATGGCACATGCCCCTAGTTTTTTATTTCTTCTGTATGCTTTTAATCATTTACAATAGATATTTGTATTCAAATATTTAATGTGTTTTTTAGTTGGTCACTTTTCTTTCTCTATCACATGAAAGGTTAAGTTAGAATGCCAACTTTCCTTTTTCACCCTTTTGCTCTTGGGCCCATAAATTTATTTTCTTTTTCTATTTCTGTAGACTCTCTTTTGAAGTGTGTTCCATGGTGAGATATGAAGACATTAAGACACAAATATTATCAACCCTGTTATCATTGTTTTGGATAATTCTACACAGAACATAACTTAGACCAGGATTTTATCTATTTTTGTTCTGCATGGGTCTTTTTAGGATGGTTCATCTTTTATGTGCTTTCTTGAGAGATCTAACTTCATAAATCTTCTGACCATATTCTCCCAGGAAATATATATATATTTTTTTCTCACATAAAAGTAAAACAAAACAAAACTACCACAAACAAACAAAAAAACAACAACAAAAATTATTACCCTGAAAGCAATCAAATACTTCTTGAAGTATTTTGGGCCAATCTTCTTAGTCTTTCCTTCTCAAATCTGTCTGAATTTTCTTCCACTAGCTGGCTATCTTTGTTTGCAAGCTGAGGGTTCCCAATTGCACTTATTACAGACTCTCTGTCTGCAGCTTTGAGTGCTTTTCAATAGTTTCTTGGATATGGATTGTCCCTACGAGCTTAATTTTATTTTATTTTTTTCTGTGATCTTCTTTCCTTTACTTCTTTAAGTCTCTTTGGGGTCCACACCCTTCATTACCTATTAATAAAAAAAAAAAATACAAAATTCTGACTTTATTTCCTTTTATCTCATTTTACTATCCCATTGTTCTTGTTCTGAAAGCTAGATTCAACTTGTTTTTAAAATTAATATGGTTCCTTATTGATATTCTGAATAAACCTGAATTGTATAGTCAGAGAATTAAAATCTATAATCATTAATAATTATTGAATTTTTTCCTGTCTTAATCTAAGAAGAAGAATGAGTCTCTGCTTTTTAGTTGGCTGATAAAAACAATCATTCAACTATGATGGCTGCAATGCCTGGGTTTCTAAAATCAAAGCATTTGTCAGGGCTTAAGTAATTAATCATGATGAATCAACTCGAAACTATTGTCTAGAAGTAAGTAACACACCACATGAATGTAAGAAATTAGAATCTTTAGTTTCCTCTTTGTTCTTAGGTGCAATTCCAATATACCTACAGAGGAAAAGCAATTGAGGCAATGTTCCAGTGCATCAAAGTTTAAAAGCAGTGAGATTGCAAAATGGCCAAAATTTCTTCACCCCTCCCTATAAACAGATACTTTGTCTGATTTTACAGTTCCTTTCACCACAGAGGTAGAGTTCATTTCCCCTCTCTTTGAATTTGGGCTTGTCTTCTGACTTATTTTGGCTAATACAATACAGTAGAATTAATGGTGTGGCAGTTCTGAGACTTGGCCTCAAGAAGGCAACTTCTTGTTTACTTAGAACTCTGCCTCTACCATGAGAACAATCCTACCTACTTGAGGGGTGAAAGAGATGCATCTAAGAGAGATAAGGCCATCATCAATAGGCCAGCAATCAGCCTATCCCCAAACATTTTGGAAGACCAGTCAAGATCAGCAGAGAGTCTACCTGACCTATAGTGGATGCAGACATATATGATTGAGACCAAGACAACCACCCAGCTGACCTGTAGATTCCTGAGCAATAATAAAGATTACTGTTTTAAACCATTGGCTTATAGGTAGTGTGTTGTACAACAATATATGATAGTTGATAATTGATACAGAGGATCATTGACTAGAGCTCTATAGTCTGCAAAGAATTTATATGCCAATTGCAATTTAAGCTTCGGGACTACAGCCCTGATTGAAAACAAAAACCAATAAATTTCATTCTGTAATACCACAAAAGCCTGTATAAAGAAGCTCTGACAATTTTGATGTGAGCCTTAATTGAAATTAAATGAGTACATGCCCTGCCCTAGCCTCATCTTTAATATGAGAAAAAGTTAGGTTGTGCCAGGAGTATAGTCAGATCTGTGCTTGATTTTCACCAGCAAATAGTCGTTATTCCTAAGGCACATATATATTGAAATCAGATTCAGGGTTACAGAAACCTACCATTACATCACAAAACATGTTTTATTCTTTCCATATGTTATTTGGTCTCCTAATTTTTGACTTTGTCCTTATTTTAAGGTTTATTTGCCATGTTTTGGTCACTCTGAGTCAGCCTAAATAATCATACCTCTTTGCCTCTGAGTACTGAGTCAATAGAAAATATGAACAGGAGACATGGATGAATTAAAATACGTCTAGATTGGAGAATAGAGCTTGAACTAGAGGCCAATGTCCAGTTTTGTTCACTTTTCAGCTTCAATTGAAGCTATTTACTCACTCTGTCACTGGCACAACAGTTGGCTTCCTCCACAGTTTGGGAAACGTTTTCCCCTTAAAAGTTAATACAAAGGAAGTGGCATTGACAGCTTCCATTACTTGCAAGCAAAAACTTCAGGGAGGGAGAGAACAAAGAGTTTGGTAGTTAAGCACCAACCTTCAACATATTAACATAGTTAAATTAGATAATGGATGCAGGATTCTGTAAGTTAGAGCCTGCTACGTTTGGATATTTGACCCTCCAAACCTCATGTTGAAATTTGATTCCCAGTGTTGGAGGTGGGGCCTAATGGAAGATGTTTGGGTCATGGGGGTGGATCCCTCAAGAACAGCTTGGTGCTGTCCTCCTGGTAATGAGTGAATTCCTTCCCCAGAGAGTTCCCCAGAGGGAGAGCTGATTATGAAAAAGAGCCTGGCACCTCCCCTCCCCTCTTGCCTTCTCTTGTCATGTGACTTGTACACACACTGGCTCCCCTGGCCTTTTACCATGAGTGGAAGCAGCCTGAAGCCTTCAACTGAAGCAGATTGTTGTGCCATGCTTCTTGTATAGCCTGCAGAACCATGAGCCAAATAAACCTCTTTTCTTTATAAATTACTTAGCATCAGGTATTCCTTTATAGCAACACAAACAGACTAAGACAGAAACACATTTCCTTCTGTAAGAGGAGATAGTGAGCAGATGGGAAGAGGAACCAAAAATTTTCCTTTTGGGTATGCAGTAGAAATCCTCTACCCTGCATAAAATGTGTATTGTAGGAGAAAAGCTTTTTTCCTTTACAAAAGGTAACTTTTATTAATGACAATAATGACTCATAATATTTTTGTTCTGAAGCTATATATCTCAAATGGCTCAGAATATAAATTACCAAGCCTACCATTAGATTCTCATTAAGTTACATAAAACATGGTAGTGATAGTGAGCATAAAATAATACTTTATCATAAAGTATATAGTATAATAATTTGTAATTAGGACATGCAGAAAGTCAATGTGGGTAAGAGAGTCATTAGTGCTGTTCGTTAGCGTAGATTTCACTCCCTTTAAGTAGGCAAAGCTATATGACTTGCTTGAATTAATGAAACATGAGAGGAAATGATATGGGTTTCTGCCCAGCTGAAGCCTTTTAGAACAACGTGTGATTAACTGAATCTTTGGGACTCCTTGAAGTACGTGAGAACATAGAATTTCCATTAGCTAAAGTCCCTGATGGAATAAATCCTCCTAATGAAGTACATTGAACATGTAACCTGAGTAAGAAATAAACCTCTCATTAAACTACAGAGATTTCAGGGTTGTTTATTACTGTAGCATAGCCTGCACTGTCCTGATTTTTTTATTCCATAAAAAATACCAAAGGCACCATAAGTGACTGCTATCATAGGTTTTTGTTATGTTAGTACTCACTTATAGTGGTTTTAGGTTTTTTCCTACTTGAGGCTGGAAGGATGGCATTCTATGATTTTCAGTGGAGAAGTAATTGGAAAAACTATAGACTACAATAACTTGAAAGGTAGACAATGTACTCAATGAACATTTAAATCTAAGAAAATGAGTTGGAAAATAGCATATCATATTTTTATATTAATAAAAGTGTATATTAGTGCATATTAGCTGTTGGCTGCATATGACAAGGAATTACAAAGAAGAGATGAGCCCAAAAAAGTACTTGCTGTCATTATCTCAAAGATTGGTATGAAAGAGAATAGATAAATATCAGAAATTTGGGGATTTATAGGGGTGGAAAGGTATCTGCTTCTTAAACTCAAATAGTAAACGGATAAAATGGAGAAATTCTTTGGCCAATAAAGATGGGTTAAATATCAACTATAAGGTAATACGTAAATCAAGGGAGTGGCTGATCACTCATTTTGTTAAAACCTCTAAATCTGGTAAGGTGTCTGAGTGTAAAAGCCCCACTAGGAAGGTGGTTCCAATAAATCTTTTTAATTAGAAAAAATAGCTCAAGGAAAAGAAACTAAATTTGTGGTTCTTCCACTAAAGCCTGAGAGCTTGCAGTGACCTGCAATGAAATTGAGAAATAGAAAGTATTAAGGGAATGGCAAAGCAAAGAAATATTAGAAAAATCTAACAAATCGGTCTAGAAAAGACTGTGCGTGAAGTCGTCAGTAAGTGAAATTGGTTGGATTCACTTAAAAATGAAGCAGTTAAGAAATTCTAAAATTGTCTCTTCAAGACTTAAAATGACCATTGGATCCCCTGCTTTCTCCACATAGTAAATAGGTTGAGAAGGCTACTGCACCTACAGAGACAACATTTTATTTTTCTACTGCCCGGTGTACGTGTCTAAATAGAAAAATGAAAATGGAATAATCATCCAGAAGGCAGAACCAAGGACCAAGTAGAACAATGGACTGGGAAACTCCTCCCAAGGAACAGAATTGAGAATTAATTAAGACATGTTTTCCAGTCTACAGTAGGGAGTCATCAAATGTCTTTCCAGGGGCATTTCAGAATGTCACAGCACGTGGCTATTGGACATATTTCCTGTTGCTCCATTTTCCAAGCTGAAGTCTTCATTGCAGCTGTACTGTCTCTGTTCCTCCACTGTACACTGGGTGCATGAGGAACAGTTATTTGGTCTTAAGTTTCAGATTAAGGAACATGAATGTTTGATTCTTTCCTCATACCATAAATAAGAATAATTTCTATATGGAATAAACATCCAAACTTTAAAAGTAATCTTATTTATAAACATATCTCCATTTTTTTATGTGTTCAAGATTCTCAAATTCATAAGCATTTTACTTAACAAAACTTAAATTAAATATTTTGAGGGTGGGGGTAAAAAGGATGAACGATTGATTGCTAGGATTAATGATGCTTACTCATAGCAGTGGCATGAGTAATGTTTTACAGGAAAATAATTAGTCCCTGGAGTTAATCCTAACTCTGTAAGGTGCCAAAATTCATCAATCATTGTTTAAATTCACCAAGTAGTTTCCAATTGGGTCAAAAAAGAAGTTGCCCTAGATATTGCATCATTAAGTACATGTGAAATAAAGGGGGATGTGATATATTTTGAAGCATTTAATGTTAAAACCAAGAATATCTGACTGGGTACATGATTGAATTCATGCTTCATGTATTCCTGAACCAGAAAATGAATTAATACAGGAGAATGTTTAGAAATAAAACATAAACCATGATACAGGCTTACAGAAGCCATATATTTAAAAAAGAGAACGTGTAAACACTGTGCTAATGACTCACAAACAAATGCAGCTTTAGACTACAAACAGCTACTTTTGGAAAAATCAACCTTGAAGAGGAATATGTTAAAACTTTGATTGCCTAAAGCTAAATTATCTGGCTGCAAAGCTCATGGGAAAAAAGTAACATTTTGTAGATATCAGCATAACTTCTGGTATCTTAATCTGGCATTGAGGCTTGAATAAATGTCATTCAATTCTCTGTTAGGGGTTATGACAGCCTTTAACAGAAACATGTTTAGATTAGGTAAACCAGAGGGCAAAGGACTAGAGTATGTGGAAAGAGGGTCTACTCACACTGAAAATATTTGCAAAATGGGATGAAGGTAAGACATTTGGAATATTATTCTGTTATAACATCCTTATGCTGTTATTTTTTTCTTTGAAGATTTAAGGCAGTTTAAAGTAAGAATTTTTTTTAGAATAAAAGTATACCTGGCATCTAAACATATGGTCAAGTTCACATAACAATTCACACCCTTTCTCTTCATTTCCATTATACTGTTGTCTTCTTTCTCCTTCATCATCAGTTATTCTCTTTCCACTGGGAAGTTCCCACTATGCTGTGATACCTCTAATTATATTGCACATACACCTTCAGCGACCTCCCGTTTCTTTGCTCACTTTTATGGCAAAATTCCTCGAAATGTCTATATTCACTATTACCAGTTTCCTTAATCTGTCTAGGTTTTCATGTATATCCCTGCACAAAACCCTACTGGTTTCAAGAACAACAGTTTCCATGTTGCTAAATCTAATGATAAATTCTTCAACCTCATCTAACAGGACATATCATTAGCATTTGACACAACTATCATGACTCCTCCTTGAAACGCTTTCTTCTCATGATCTCCAGGAAATCTCTTGTTTCTCCTCCTATGTCCCTGGATGCTCTCTTCTGTTATCCTTTCTGGTTTGTCCTCATTGACTTGACCTCTAAAACACTAAAGTTCCACAGGGCTTAGTCCTTAAACTCCTTTTCCAGTCATGTGCATGTACATCTCATCTACATGCAGATGACTCCCAAATTTACACCCTCAGTACTTACTCTTCTCTGAACTTCAAACACATAAATTCAACTAGCAGTTGTATGGCATCTCAAACTTTAACATATCCAAAACAATTCTTGATTATTGCTATGAAACCCTCGGTCATCCTCATATCTAAAAATAGTAGCTGCATTCTTCCAGTTGCTTACGCCAAAACCCTGGAGTGACCTGGCAGGAAAGGCAGGCATACTCAGTGTAACCCTTATTAAAAAAAATCCACTTAAGTGGATCCACGTATAAGTGGACTTACACAGTTCATACCTGTGTTATTCAAGGGTCAACCATATAACAAAATTATAAAATGCAAGTATCAACAATGTTTTGATGGAGAAGAAACAAGAATATATGTACTAGCCTTAATAGAGAGCAAAAATTTTATAATGCAGAGAGAAAAGTAAGCTAATTTAACAGTATAGAAAACATAGTATATGGAACATACTTTGAGAAAGGCACAAATAATTGGAGAATGAACAGACTATTCAGAAAAAAGAGCAGGAATGGGGGCCTTGACTAGAAAAAGGGTAAAATTAGATCCCTACCTTATACTAAATATTTAAGTCCTATATTTGAAAAGCTGAACATTAAAATTTTAGTGGAAATTATCAGAGAATAATTTTATTATATCTGTTTTTATCAAGATAAGGAAGAATTTTTTAAGACATGAAAGGCACAAAATATAATAGAAAATATTTCATTGAGTAATTGAGTTCATTTACATTAAAATTCTCTATACAACCAAATGTCCCAAAAGCAAAGTTAAAAGACAAACCACAGATATGGACAAAATATTTGTAGTGATTAAATCACGAAATAAAACTAGTTATAAGATTTTCTTGAATTGGGCAAAGACCACAAACAGACAAAACACAGGAGAAAACATTTGGAATCCTCATGCATGTGCTATAAATGGACAGATAACTTCACTATTGATCACTTACAAATTAAAATAACAGTGAAATACCTTTTAATACTAATTAAGTTGGTGAAATTTTTAATTTAATAAAACTAACTATTGCTAAAATGTGGAAAATAAGACACTCTCCTATGGAGTCAGTAGGAGATTAAATTAGAATAACTGTTTTGAAGAGCAATTTGGCAATAGCTAGATTTGCAAAAATCTATGTCTCAGTGATTCTACTTCACACACATACACACACCCACATGAATTCTGGCTTGTGTTTACTTCTTGACATAAATAATGTTTACTGCAGCGTCTAAAAAAATTATGGTGTACACCATGATGTTTTGATATATGTATACATTGTGGAATGGCTAAATCAAGCTAATTAACATATGCATTACCTCACATACTTACCATTTTTTTGTGGTAAGAACACTTAAAATCTACTCTCTTAGCAATTTTTGAGAACACAATACATTAACTATAGTGACCATGTTGTGCAATAGATCTCTTGAACTTATTCCTTCCATCTAACTGAAATTTTGTATCCTTTGACCAACATCTCCCCAATCTGCTCCCTCCCCAATCCCCCCACGCCCCTCCCCTCACCCATCTTCAGATTCTGGTAACTACCATTCTACTCTTTGCTTCTATGAGTTTTCCCTTTTCAGATTCCACATATAAGTGAGATCATGTGGTGTTTGTCTTTCTGTGCCTGGCTTATATCATTTAACATATTGTCCTCCAGGCTCATCCATGTTGTCACAAATGACAAGATTTCATTTTTCTTAAGGCTGAATAGTATTCCATTGTGTATGTATAAAATATTTTCTGTATCCATTCATCTGTTGATGGACACTTAGGCTTATGACATATCTTGGCTATTGTGAATAATGCTGCAATGAACATGGCAGTGCAGATAATATTTTTAGATAATGATTTAATGTCTTTTGAACATATACTCAGGTGTGGGATTGCTGGATCACATAGTAGTTCTCTTTTTAATTTTTTTGAGAGATTTCCATACTGTTTTCCATAGCAGCTGTACTAATTTACATTTCCATCAACAGTGCACAAGGGTTCCCTTTTCTTCACATCTTCACCAAACTTGTAATATGTCTTTTTGATAATAGCCATTCTAATAGGTGTGAGGTGATATCCCATGGTGGTTTTGTCTTGCATTTTCCTGATGATTAGTGATGTTAAGCATTTTTTCATATGCCTGTTGGCCATTTGTACGTCTTCTTTTGAGAAATATCTATTCAGGTCCTTTGTCCACTTTTTAAGCAGATTATTTGTTTTCTTACTATTGAGTAGCAGGAGTTCCTTATGTATTTTAGATATTAACCCCTTATCAGATGTATAATTTGCAAATATTTTCTCCAATTCTGTGGGTTGTCTTTTCTTCCAGCATTCTTCTTAGAAAAAATTTATAAACAACATATAGGTAATAGAGCAAAGGAAATAAACTATCATTTAGTTATATAATTGAATCCTATGGAGAAGTTAAAATAAATAAACTAGATGTAAAAATTTCAAAATGGAAAACCTTAAAATAATAATGCTCATGGAAAAACAAGTTGCAGAATGATAAACGTGGTATGTTATAATTAAAGTATAATTCAAAATAAGTAAAACTGTACTATATATTATATATGGATACACAAATATCTATACTGATTTGAATAAAAGACAACAATTTCAGGAAGTGCTTATCTTTTGTTAAATGGGAGAGGAAATGGGATGGATGGTGGCTTTTGTATATATTTTTTAATTTTACTCTTAAAAAACAATAGAAACCTGAAGCAAATGTGGCAAAATGTTGACATTTGCTAAATCTGGTTAAGAGGTACAAGAGTGTCTGGTACATTTTATTCTTTATTTTTTCTCTAAAATATTTTGTAATTAAAATAAAAAATCTCTTTAATGAAAACTGAGGTTTATGTTATCTGCTTATAAACCTCTATTGTCGTGCTATCTTACAAATTCTATTACTATCTGGTTCTAATTTTACTTCTTTGGATTGTAGGGCACTTTGGCCATCATCTCAAGTTCCCATTTTATACTAAGATCTAATTTCTCTTGAACTTAAATGGTTAATTTGGAGAAGAGGGTTATAATTTGTAAGAGTTTATTAGACAGTGTTTGTCATGAGTTCAGGTGACAGGAACATTTTTTAGGCAGAGTTGCAAAAGCAGTCTTTTTGGGCTAGGCTGTTTGCATTTTTATATTGAAATTGCAATTTATTTTTCTTGATTAAGTGATTAAGGCAGGAGACACTTGACCTTAAAAGATTAGGGATGTTGGAATTCATACCAGTTAAAGACCTTGATAGCAACCAGAGTCCTTTAGGCTCCTATGGGGTTTGAGCATAACTACTTCCCCAAGAAACAGATACTATCATTTGCAAAATTTAAAAATAAAGAGTATCTGCCTCTCTTGTCCTTCAGTGATACAGTCACATGTGTCAATTGGCATGTTTCAGTTTGGTCTTTAGTTTTGATTTGTTTTCAGTCACTTTTACCTAATCATTCGTGATTCATTTTTTCCTTAAGTTTGGTAAAAATCAAGTTTGCATTAGGGTTTAAAATTTTATACTTGCATAATTTTGGAAATTTTAATGGCTTGAGTACACGGAAATCACATATTTTGCTCTGGTTATATTAATTTATTATATACCATTAAATAATACTTTTCCAAATTATCCCTAACAAAAATCTCAAAGCAATAAATAGCACTTTTCTGAGACTACCAAATGTGAGAGGAAGCAAAAAAATTTTATCTACTTATGAAGTTGTTTGTCCACTTAAAATATTTATATGCAATGTGTCAGTTCATTCACTTAAGATTATTCACCTCAGTGAATAATTTAGTGACTTCAGAATTCATTTACCTTTCCTATATTGCATAAATATAATGATAGTTATGAGCAGGTATTAAATATGCCATTTCAATTTAGTTTACCGGCTTACAGTGGACTTTCAACCCCCTCCCACAACCAAATACGTATACCCTTTCAGTGGTGGCAATCTTTAAAATGTTTTACATTATAGGAAGTACTTTAGAAATGTGTCTGTGATATGACCATTTATCTACTTTTTAATATTCAAAATATTAAAATGTATTTTATCAAACTCCTGTCAGATTTTTACTTGAATGACTGCAATGTTTGTCTTCATTTGATTCTTCATATTTAGAGTAATACTATGTGATATGGATAGACTATGAAGTCTTGCTGGCAGTAAAGGTAAAGTTTTTAAGTGAATATTCAAAGACCCCAAACTCTTTGAGTCATTATGACATAATTTTCCTTCATTCTTAATTTCAGCTGGTGATAGATTTAATTTGGTTTAATTTAATTTCTAGACCTGGCAAGAAGACAGCATGGAAACTCATGCCATAAGTTACTCACCCTGTGGAGATAACAAATGGCTCATTAAATATAGCGTATTTAATTATGGAATCATAGAATGGAAGAGATTTTTGAGGGCTTCTAGTTTAACCTGTCTTCCAATCCAAAAACTTTTGTCAACATGCCAGATGGATGTTATTTAGCCTTTGCTTAAACATGTGCAATGTTGAAGATTCCAAAGCTTTTGAGGGAAACCCATTACATTTGGGACTTGAAGAATTATTAGAAAATTCCTGCTGATATCTATCTAGCAGATGTTCGATTTTTTTTTCTTTTTTCTTGAGAAGAAGGAAAGAGAAGTTTATTACTTTGTCAGCAAATGGGGGAAATGGCAGACTATAATCTCAAAATCCAAAATTCCCGTCCATAAACAGAAACACAGAGCTTTTAAAGGGAGGGCCCTCAGTGCTAGGCTATTGTCGTTAATGATTCTAATCACCCCATCTCTCTTAAATTCTATCTATTTGCCCCTTTTTCACAACACAGTACACATTAACTTCTTTTTTTGCTTGACATTCTTTCAAATATTTTAGTCTGCTACTATGCTTTCTTAAATAATGTCTTCAAATTAAGAATAGATGATTTAATGCTCCAAATATGAATAAAGAGAATCATAACAAAAAAAAAAGATTATAAAATTGGTTCCACAAAGGGAAGAGCATAAATATAGAAAATGTAGTGTCATGGTGGTTCCCATGATTGATCTTAAATTTAGATTCTGTACTTCCCAGTAATCAAAATAAAAGCAGGTGATATGGTTACTTACATAAAGTTCCTCAGTATAAACAAAGGTTTTAATAACCAATGTCCTCCATAAATATTCCTTCAGCAAAATTGTTATCATTATACCTATGGCATTTTTCTCTAGAACTTTCACAACCTCTGTTATATTCAGGGGAAAAAACTGGAAAGTGTTGTTCATTTTCAAGTGCATTAAAAAAACGGACAGTGGACCATTCGTTTAATGAATCTTGGCAGGCTGTCTGATATGTCTCACAATATAGGCTACAAGGATTCTGCAATTCCCCAGGATAAGCCATGTCAAGAAATAGTCTTGGTAATCTTGGAAGGATTCACTAGGGAGTTAGCAGCTAGTAAGACATCTTTCCTTCTCATAAGAGCAGTAATAATAGAATTCCTGCTGCTTGGCACAGCTTATATGTCTTCATTAGTATAGCACCAAGTGCAGGTTGCACTTTACACAAAAGTGCTAATTCCAAAAGTTCATTCCAGTTCTATCAAATTATAAATGATTTTTTTCTCAGTTTATTTTTATCCCTATTGTGGGGCCAGAAAATTAAAGTGAAGAGTGAATGATTTTTTTTCAAAGATCAAAAGTGACAAAAGAAGTTTTTAAAATATTAGTTAAGGCAAAAGTCATCATTTCTGCATCAGTCTATTCATTAGAGTGTGTGTATTCATAACATGGATGATTTTGATTGATAGGTAATGCGATCATTTAACAACACCTTGACTGTGTGTCACTACTAATTGCTGCACATAGGCATCACTTCTAAAGGCAAATTATATTCTCTGTAACAATAGTTTTTTATTAGGTACCTATTTAAGTTGCACTCCCTCTTATGTTCACTTGTCTTGGAAATACTTAAATGAAAATTATTTGATAGAAAATATTGTTTGGTCTAAAGAGTGTTGGAAATCTCAAAATAGCTTTGCATAAAATAGAACAAAAAAGACAAGATACTCACCACAGATAAATATTATTTTCAAGAATATTAAATAATGAATTATTTCACTACCTTTATTGTTGGAGAAAATGTAAATAATTCATTAAAAATAACAAAGTTAATTAGAAATTCAGTTTGATTGAGGTTTATAAGAAGACATTGCCATTTTTCTCTCTGCATTCATGTAGATGGAATACACTCACACAAAAGAAGTGATGTAAAAACTACATGGTTAATGCATCAATAGAGACAAATTAGAACATTTAGCCTCCAAAGGAAATTATTCCTTTTGAATTATCTGGTTTGTCTCTAATTTTTAGCTGTCTCCTTTCATCTGGTCTTTGCACAAGCCTTTTCTTCATGCTAAAGATAATGAGACCTGACTGTGTTTTTCAACATCTCTGCATAAAAAAAGAAACAAGCCTGGAAAGATACTTTTTGATGTTTGTAGTGTTTATTGTTATGTATCTGATACTTAGTTTTGCAAATGAAAGTATATTCAAGGGGGTACCTTTATAAATTTTAGCTCGTCAAACAACTGTAAAATACTACAACTGCATACCCGTGAATAACTCAAGCTAAAGTTAAGTAATAGCAGGACAGATTCTGCAGCCATTTTCTGTCACAAGCTTCAGCTGATGCTATTTAAGAAGGAATCTGGAGATCACAGCTTGGAAAGGAGGGTCAAACATTACAAGAGTGTTTCTGATAATAAAGTCCTTAGTGTGGAGGGGTAAGCAGATAGGCTATGGGCAGAGTTCTAAATTCTTTACATTGGCTTCTTCCTTTCCCGGATTCCCACTGTGAAGAGGATGTGTACCCTCAGGAACCAAAATGAAGTCCCTCAGGAACCTGATGACTTGGAAACCTTGAGATGAGGTTCCTGAGCATCCTGGTGCAGTACAGAATCGCAGATGCTAGGAGGTGAAGCAGGTAGAAATCTGCAGTTTTTATAGCTGGCAAAAAAATTAAGAGGGTGAATATCACATCTCTAGAGTAATACATGGTTTGGGGTTTTGATACATTAAAAAAGGAAATGGAATAAATTCACTTTTCAATATGTCTTTTAAAAGTTTTATTTACTTCTCCTAGTGTCCTTTGCTTCAAGTAATGAATGCTGTGAACAGGCATTGAATTAGATGCTTTTAAGAAGAAACATATAGTGCACAAGAGCACAATCAAAGCTGTGATAGATAAGTTCAGATCTGTCTAATGTTCTTAGTTTATTGGTCCCTCAGGGATTGCCTGGAAAGTACCAAAGGAAAGATATTTTTAGGCTGTAGGCAGTTGAAGTGCTATAGTAAGATCACTTATTAATCTTTAAACAGTACTTCCTGCTATTGTGTGTGTGCTTTAGAGTCCAATTTATCTTACTCTCTACTGCTAGTATAGGATATAAGGTCATATTCATAAATACAATCAAACAGCACCACAACAAAAAGTGAAGAAAAGCCACTAGAAGTACTAAATCTTTGACCAATTGCATAACTATAAATTAAACTGAAGTCCATTATTAAGCTAATAAACTTCGTGTGTGTGTGTGTGTGTGTGTGTGTGTGTGTTTAGTGTTATGCTATCCTGCATGGGAAATACTATCACAAGATAGCAGGCCCTTGTATAATTTGAAAACAATATACAGAAAAGTCATTAGTCTAACTACGGACAAGAGCAAATTTTCTTTGGTTTAATTTTTTTCTGGTTCATTAAAATGTCATCATGGAGGAATTGTAGGTTTCTACTGGAGTTTGAATATCTATGTTATTATGCTATATCATCTAGAAGTTTTTCCATATTTTGCAAGAAAAAACAAAGCTATTGAAACTCATAATTAGATGTATAGGCTACTTGGGCTAGTACTTTGGATACACACATACAATTTGTGTGTATGTATGTCTATTTGTGTATATTCTTGAATAATTGTGTGTCTAGTGTGAGGAGACATCATGGAATGCTGTTCTAATTTTCTTTTATGTCTGCTTTCTTGCCAGTGACATGGGAACTTCTAGAAAATAGTCTGAGAGAGAAGCTGTCAGATTTACAAGAGATGTCTGTATATAGTAAGTGAATAAATTGCCAAAGGAGTCTAAAAGCAAAATGCTACTAAACTTATTTAATGAAAATAACTCAGATATTATGGCATTTCCCATAAAATAAAAAATGCACTGCCTGCATTAAATGCCATAATCATTTATTTGCAATCATTTATTTAGATATCTGTTTATGATGTGAGAGGTCATAAGATTCAAAGTCAAAATTAATCTAATTATATACAGATTACCTCACTAAATATTTTTATTCAGATTTAGAGATTATGCAATCAGTCATACTACAGAAAACAAATGCTCAAATATTTAACCGTAATAAAAGAGAGAATAATGTGAGGAAGTGTCAGCATTTATACCCAAGCCAAAAATTATATTATACTACAGGAAATCACGTGAAATGATGTAAAGTTACCAATATATTACATTACTAACTTTGTTTTGTGGGAAAGTCAGTACCATTCACATAGCCTTTAAATGAAACTATATATTGCTAAATATTTTATGAAATATATTGCTAAATTTTTTTCCAGTGTGAGAAAGAGGGACATATGCATGTATTTTGTTTCCTAATGTTTGGAAATGCTACACAATTCTGACTTCACAATTATAAATAGCTTTAAAGAGAAAAGTATTTAATAGAAATTTGATGGTCATGACAAACTTTTGTCCATTTTATGCTCATGTTGTACGTGTTTCTTCTGCATCCAGGACAGAACATTATCAGGCATTTGGCCACCAAATCACACTGTGGTTCTAGGTACACTGTGGAGCAATAGACACAGAATTTCCAGAAGCTGAGACCTGAGGGAAAGACAAGAACATAACTGTGCCGTTTATATCGAATTCAACAATCTTATGAGCGTATGGGTTGCTATCTCTGACTATCAGTCTTTAATGATATTTGGCTGCAAGACAAGTTAATACAGTTCATGATAATAATGTTATATGAATAAATGTTTCAGCTAATGATGGATTCATTGTCCTCATTAGCGCAAGTTTTTGCGTATGGTCTGGTTTTATTTAATCTTTTTTTAATGGAACTCAGCTTATGGTTGCAAGAAACCTTTTAAAAACTAATGTCTGATCACTTATCTTCTGAATTTTGGCAGTCTTGTTAATCACTTATAAACTATCCTAACTCTAATATCCTTTAGCAATTAAAGAAGATGATAGCTTCTATCAATGATAAATTGCACTTTGTATTTCTATTATAGCATGTTTGTAAAAAATTTATACTTATATATTGTTTTATTTTCTCATAATTTGTAGATTTCCTATGCTCTGAACTTTCCACATACTGCACATGTACTGTTTATTTCACAACTAAGTTTTTTAGCTGAAAGTCCGTTTTTAGCTGTTTAGAGACATCGTGCCATATGTTGCTTTCTGCAGTATAACAATGTGATGCACCTTCATAATGAAGTCTGGACTTCTTCCAAAAAGGAAAGTGATATAATCCTTCTGGTGAACTGTGAAATCCTACACTTGCACAGTGTTTTACCCAGCAGAAAATAAGCATTCTTCACAGACAGGTTTTGTTAGGGGTCTGAGAGAAAGAGATATGTTGGGGAGATTCAATGCCAACCCAACTTCCATGGCGGGTTAGTTGCTAGCTCTAAAACATTGCTGCAGCCTTTTTTTTTTCCGGTGGGGGAGAAAATTTTCTAGCCACATATCCCAAAGCTATTCATATGTTACATCCCATTGTTCTCAGTATGGACATGATTTTGTTGGCTTCTATAAACACTCCTTGAAGAGTTAGTGCTGTTGTTGGCAGCATCTTTTTAATTACACAAATCAGTGTAGGTGACTTGCTTGTGGTCACTATGGTTTTCATTGTTTATCTTGTAATTATGGGAAAAAAATCCATGAGTATAAGACCTATTAGCTCTTTTAAAAAAGACATATGTAATATGTCTTATACATTTACATTTGTAGGGCTTTTTCATGTAGGATAGTAATTTATTTATTTATTTATTTATTTTTATTTCAGAATATTATGGGGGTATAACACTTTGGCTATATATATTGCCCATGCACTGCCTGTGTCAGAGCCACAACCGTGGTCATCCCCCAAACTGTGTGCCCCGCATCCATTCGGTGAGAGTTTTCCCATCCCCTCCACCCTCTTCCTGCCTGCCCGCCCCCTGATGAATATTATTGCCCCGTGTGATGTAAGTGTTGATTAGGTAGTACCAATTTGATGGTGAGTACCAGTGGTGCTTGTTTTTCCATTCCTGTGACACTTCGCTTCGAAGAATGGGCTCTAGCTTCAACCAGGATAATACCAGATGTGTTAATTCACCATTGTTTTTTATTGCTGAGTAATACTCCATGGTATACATATACCACATTTTATTAATGCACTCGTGTATTGATGGGCACCTGGGTTGTTTCCACATCTTTGCAATTGTGAATTGTGGTGCTATAAACATTCGCGAGCAGATGTCTTTATTATAGAATGGATAGTAATTTAAAGAAATATTTCTTGTAAAAATTTTATAATGGGGTTGAAAAATATACCATGCTGCTTACCAATATGTTGCATATGTTGCTAGAATAATAGGACACTGGTATCTGATTTAAATAAAAGAAGAACTAATGATGTAAAACAGAAAGAAACCGCACACCTCCCATAGCACAGGAGGCAGACAATTGATAATGTCACAGTACGCCATATAAACACAGTGTTCCAGGTAATCCTTACCAGTATACTTGGACACTGGTGTTTTCAGAAAAATGATAGCAACCTTCCCTGGATATGTTTTCTTTCAAACCTCGACCACAGAGTTGAGCAGAAACTAAGAAATGTTGTAGGGTCCAGAGTCAGCCCAAAGCTTTCTATACATTCTCAGAGTTCTTTATAGGGATATTGGCCACAGTGATGAAAGATTACTGACCCCTCTGTGAGTTTTACATATTGAAAGGTAAATATATTTATTTATTATTCTCACTTATGTTTTTTGTGACCACTCACTTTTATAGTCTCTGGTGTTATTTCATTGAGATGATTTTAGCTAGAAAATTATTCAATTTACAAGATAGTTTTTGTTCCCTTCCTCACTATCCATTTACTCTTTAAATGCTGTTTCTTGGATTACTCTTGTTTTGACACTATCCTTTCCTGGGATAAAGGTTGGGAATGTACATGCACTCCAGATATAGACAGAACTGGTTTTGAATCTGAAATGTGGCACTTAATTATGAGCAACAGGTCATTTTGAGCAACTTGTTTAAACTCTTGGTGCCTCAGTGTTTTCATCTTTTAAATGGGGATGTTAGTAATATCATAAAGTTGTGAAAATTAAATGCAATAATTATGTGGCAATAATATGCTTGACACTGAGTAACCATTTACTAAATGGTTGCTTTTATTATTATCGTTTAACAACAAGTCTGGGGGACTTTTCCAACTATTAATAATGTCATTACTCCTTTTTGAAAATTTTCCCACTTCCTACCTTTTTTGATCTCACACAGACTTTCCAAGCTATCTACTTTTCCATATCCCACATGCCTCTCATTTTCTCTTGCCTCAGCACATAGGATTCTCTACACCTGTGCGGGTCCCCTCCCCTCAAACACCCTCCCTATTGGTCATCTGAGTAAGTAGTGCAGATCTAAGCATTTGTTATTTGTATTCTGTGAAGACTTCCCAGACTTTCTTGGAAGACTAGGTACTTGACCTTCCTTAGACCACCATACACATGAATACGTACCTCTGTTACAGTGCATAAATCAGAATGGAGCAACTGTTTACATGTTTGTCTCCCCAACTTGGCAGTTTCTGTTAACTATGCCTCTGAGGTATAGTGTGCACTGAGTATATAGTGCTTGTATGTACATATTATTGAAACAAATGCATAAAGGAATTATTGAACTTTAGCAATACCTTCATCTCTCTGAGTCTTCTCTGGCTCCTCTTCATAATTCCATCCCCAAATACAGGAAATTTTTAATGTATTGCGTTCTAATCTTTTACTCTTTCTCTCTACTCTATCCTCAGTCAAACCCATCCATTTCCAAAGCTTCAAATGACAAAATGGTGGATGATTTCCCTATCTATGTATCTTTCCTTATCTCTCTTTTGGCCCCAAAATATTTTTGTATTTTTCTGTTGAACATGCCAACGTTAACAAAACACACCAGCTCAGGCTTCATTTCCCCATTCCAAATTCTTCTCCTTTCTCTCCTGCTAGCTTTCAACACAAAAGCTTTTCCTATAGCAGCACTTTTCTTCTTCTCACCCATTCTTGAAGATTAGAAATCAAATACTTACAACAGCTGTTATATTTGTGTAGCACTCCATTGCTGACAAGCTCGTTAACACATGCTAGTTTATTCCACCCTGTAAAAACCCTCAGGTAACACTATTATTCCAGATTTATTAAAGAAACTGTGTTTTCCAGTTTTATACAATTTCCTAAATCTATATAATTTATAATAATAGCAAGAGCTACTGTTTGTTCCATGCCCATTTTTACTTTTCACATATTATTTCTTACAAATATGCTATAAGGCTGTTATTTTTCACAGAAGAATTTGAATTTCAGAGAGGTTGAGAACTTGAAGTAGCCTTTTAACTGAGCCTTCTCTCATTAATTCTTCCTTCCTCCAGTCTTGCTTGATAAACAGTCACCTGAGTCACTTTCCTATAATGCTGACAGAATGATATCACTTAGCTCATGATATACTTTTAGTGAATATCACCTTTAGTGAATAATCACTGCTTTTTGATGCTGCCTGAAAATAGTGCAAATAGTGTGTCTGGTGTTTAAGATGCAATATAAAGTTTCCCTAAATTATAATTAAAAATATGTTTCATGCCAGATTTTCCAATATTCTGTAATACATTATTTCTAAATTGAACTCTCCACCATATATTCCCAAACTTTCCCACATGAATTTTTATTTATCCCAGTAACTGTCTAAAAAAATCTTCCTCAAATATGCCTTTCAGCTTTAGAGACCTATTTCTAATATAAACTTCACAACTCTTTAATCCATCAAGCAGATATGATGATTTCCTATAATGAATTCCCATAATGATTTGTACCCTCTGAATGTCACTTTGCAGATCCCACCTTGACTTTTAGGTTTTTTGTTTCTCTCTCTCTCTCTCTTTTTTTTTTTTTACTTATAAAAAGCTGTACATAATTAATGCACACAACTTGATGATTTGGAGATAAAGTATACAAATGTGAAACCATTACCATAATCTGTGCCTTAAATCTATCCATCACCTCCAAAATTGCTCTTGCTCTTTTATTTACGATTATTATCAATTTTGTGTTAAAAACACTTAACATAAGACCTTCCCACTTAGCAAATTTTTACTATACCATTTAATATTGTTAACTATAGGCACTATACTGTACAGTAGACCTATAGAACTTATTTATCTTGTTTAAGTGAAACTTTCTACCCTTGACTAATACCTCCATGTTTTTCCCTCCCCCAAGCTTCTGGCAACCACCATTCCAATCTGCTTTTGTGAGTCTATTTTATTAATAGATTCATCATATAAGTTATACCATGTAATATTTGTCCTTCCATGTCTAGCTTATTTCATGTAGCATAATGACCTCTAGGTTCATTCGTGTTGTCACAAATGGCAGAATTTCCTTCTTATTTTAAGGTTGAATAATATTCCATTGTATGCATATACCACATTTTCTTTATCCATTTATCTGTTGATGGACATTAGGTCACTTCCCTGTCTTGACTATTGTGAATAATGTTGCAATGAATGTGGGAGTATAATATAATTTGAAGATAGCTGTTTCATTTCCTTTGGATACATATCCAGAAGTGGGATTGCTGGGTCATATTGTAGTTGCATTTTTAGTTTTTTGAGCAACTTCCATACTGTTTTCCACAGTGGCTGCACCAATCTACATTCCTACCAACAGCATACAAAGGTTCCCTTTTCTCTACATCCTCTCCAACATTCGTTATCTTTTGTTTTTTTTGATAACAGCCATCGTAACAGGTGTAAGGTGATATCTAATTGTGGTTTTGACTTGCATTTCCCTGATGATTAGTGATGTTGTGCAACCTTTTCATATACCTGTTGGCCATTTGTATGTCTTCTTTGGAAAAATGTCTGCTAGGCTTCTTTGCTCATTTTTTAGTTGGGTTATTATTATTATTTTTTGAATTGTAAGAGTTCCTTATATTTTTTGAATATTCATCCCTTATTATATGTATGGTTTGCAATTATTTTTTCCCATTCTACAGGTTATCTTTTTACTCTGTTGATTGTTATCTCTGTTCTAGATATGACCTAAGTCCAGTAAAAATAACTTTAAAAATTTATTTAATTAAAAAAATAAAAACTGGGACTTTGAAGTACACATTATCAAAGGTAACCTCAGTTGTGGGTATTGAAGTGAGGAGGAATAGAAACAACAGTCAAGTTCATGCTGGAGGTTAGATACTGGATCTGATCAAGAAAGAGGAAGGAAAAAAAGAAAGCAAAGCATTACTAGAGATGGAAAAGTCAGTAACAAGTACCACTTTCTTCTCTCTTTTACTATGTGTGTGATCTCATGGGGACATATATATAGCACCCATCAGCAGGCAGCCACATCAAGATTTTCTCCATATTTCATGACTAGATAACACCACCTGCACAATGCAAAACACACTCATGTTCTCAGAGTATTTCTGATGAAATCCATATAAAACTTTAGGTTTTGTCATTGAAAAATTTTGAATATCCAAATGCTATAGTATCTTGTTAGGAAATATAGGCACCTTTACTTTCTGCTACATAATTTTAATATTAATGTAATGTCTAGCACATGAATCTACTATACATAGATACATAAAGTATAATATTATATGAACAATTGACAAATTTATATGTTTATTAAAGTCAGAGAATATTCTTTCTCTATTTTTGTGAAAGCATAGCATCTAATTAAATAAATCATCCTCTTTCACAGCAAATATTTAATAGAAAACACAATTAAGGTAGAATTGAAGTAGAATTATTACTTTGCTCTTTGTTTAAAAGAATGTAATATCCTCTAATGTTCGTCTTACATCAACTCTGTTTGTTTGTTTTTTGTAGTTTGAACCTATCCTTGTAAAATCCAACTCCAGTGATTTTCACAAAACAGTAAAATAGCTTAGGGAAGAGGCTATAGCAGAAAGTAGTTTTATTTGCTAATCACTCTCCCCCCCCCCAACACACATACACATACACACACAAAGTAGTATTATCCTAGGGAACTCGTTCAAATTTACACATCTTTTTGTTTATGGAACTGGTCCTTGGGTTGGACATCCTATATGAGTGGAATTTCTGACAGCCTGAAGAGTAAGTCTTGGTAGAGTTTAGGGTTCAGTTTACTTCATGAATAATATTGGGAGGCAGTAAATACCTGCATATAGCCTCCAAAGACATATTGGTTATTTCACTCTAGATCCCAGGCAAGTTTCTATCCCAAACTGTGATACCATATTGATATTTTAGGTGTGAAATAGTTGTGTCTTCAAATTAAAGATAAAAGACAGTGTAATAAATGAGAGGAGCTGAACATTTGTATCATATATTGGGATCTAAGGATATTAGTTCCGGAACACTATAGCTTTCTGAGGACACCTTTAGCTGATCATAGGTTCTGTATTAGATGTCCATGTGAACAGCAATGTGGAATAACGTCCACTTCATAGAGCTCTTCAAAGAGTTTACTTATCTAGTTAGGACAACTCTCTCTAGGCTGGTTTTCAAAGGGGCAAGTGAGGGTTCTGGGAGTCCTATAGCTGCGTCTTTGCAAACTCAACTTCTAAGTTCAATTAGATTTCCTAGATTTATGATTTTTAAATTTTTATTTAATTTTCTTTTCACATATATTATAGTTACAGCAATATTTACATTTGGTTTATGCATTTCATTTCTATTTGTAATTCTAATTCTATTTGCAATTTATTCTTAGTTGTGTGAAGTAGTTGCTACCTTTAATAACACACTATGTTCTAATTACAGACATCAGTATGTGAAGATAATGACTAAGCCTTCATCCTACTAGTGAAAAATGAGGCTTCTGAAATTACACTTGATCAAATTAAAGGTGTTCATTTGAATTTGAGTTCTTAGGCTCAATATTCATATGTCATAACTATTATAATGAAAACAAGTGACATTTCCTCAAACAACATAATGATTGGAGCTGATAGTACAAATATAAACCAACCCAGATGATAAAGATGCTACCTTCTTCCTATAATTTGCTTTAATCCTTAGTGTTGATGGTGAATTGAAAAGCTCAGGTCTGCCAGGTAGTGCTGTCCTAAGTAAGGAGGGGCTCTTTTCTCTAGCATCGGCACTTGAAAGACAACCATAGCACTTACCTAGAGTGAAAATCAGATTGTAAAAGAAAATAAAATGCATTTGTCATTAATATTTACTCAAAGAGAAAATTTGCAACAGAAAATAAATACAGTCATTTCTCAGTATCCATGGGGAATTAGTTCTAGGACATCCTGAGGGTACCAAAATCATCAAATGCATAAGTCTCTGATAAAAAATGGTGTAGTATTTGCATATAATCTATGCAGATCCTACTGTCTACTTTAAATTATCTCTAGATAATTGCAAATGTAATGTAAATTCTATGTAGATAGTTGTCATACTGTACTGTTTAGGGAATAATGACAAGGAAAAAAAATTCCAAGAGAGAATAAAAAGAGGTTAGTTAATGGGTACAAACATATTGTTCAATAGAAGGAATATGTTCTAGTGTATGGTAGCACAGTAGGGTGGATATAGTTAACAACAATATATTGTATATTTCAAAATAGCTAGAAGAGAAAATTTAAAATGTTCTCAACACAAAACAAAGGATAAATGTTTGAGGTGATATATATCCTAAATACCCTAATTTGATCTTTATACATTGTATACAAGTATCAAAATATCACATGTACCCATAAATATGTATAATTATTATCTATCAATAAAAACATTAAAAACTCTGTATGTGTTCAATACAGATGCAATTTTTTACTGAATATTTTCAATCCATAGTTCATTGAATCCATGATGTGAAACCCACTGATAGGGAATGCCAACTGTAGGAGGGATTGGTTTTATAATCCTCATTTTTAACCATAAAGAGGATATTAAAAGGGGACAAAGGGAAGAAATTAAAAGTGTAGCAGTACTGTCACCTCAAAAAAGAGGAACCAATAGGTAGTTTAAATTTTAAAATTGATAACAAAAATATAGAGTTAAGCACAATTACTTTTTAAGACAAAAAAGGGTCCACTTGTAAGCAAAAGAAATTATTTCAGAAAAATTTCATAAATCAAAGTATTAAAAATTTAAAAAATTAGAACAATAATAAAAATAAGGTAAATTGATGTGAAAATAAGAGAAACTGTATCAATTATTAAAACAATATAAATGGGTTAAATGCATTTATTAAGAAACAGGATTTGAGATTTGGTCAAAATATAAATTCAAAATGAAGGATGTAAAACTAATATGATAGAACATAAAACTAATGTGATAGAAAGGGTTAAAATGTAGAACATAGATATATACCAGTCAAATATAACATAACAATATATAAATAATAAATCATTTAACAAATTGTATGAAGATAGCTGACTTATCACATTAAAAAGTTATATTTGCTATCAAAAATTAAAAACAAAGTCAAATCTCTGTAGGTTAAATTCTAAAAGACAAGAAGGACTAAAAGTGAGAAGATATCACAAATAAATGTTTATGTCATTTTGTAGTGAATTACACTTTTGAAAAAATTATAAAAATCATAGATAATACAGCAAAAAATATATTGAATTGTATATACTTGTGTGTATAATATTTATAAACAAAGTAAAAGTAGTAAAAGCCAGGTAAACATAGAAAACCATATAACATATAAGACTGACAAAATGGAAATGATATTTTTAAAAATAAATTTAGGCATTATTTCAATAGGAAAATTTTGAATATTTCAGTAAAAACTAAGCAAAAGATATTTTCAAATGCTTGATAAAATAAAAATAAGAACTATTCAAAAGAAATATGTTCAAACAGAAACTATGGGGTATAACGAATTTATAATGAATTTTTCTCACATTTAATTAATGAACTTTTTAAATGATATAATGGCAGTAGGGTTTTGGGACAACAGACTTTTTTATACATTTATTGCCACTTGTAGGCATAACATTTTTAAAGAACTATTTGGCCATATTTATATTAGAATTATTTATTAAATTTTATCCAAAATTTTAATTTTATAAATTAATTTCTTTTTCCCCATCTTTTGTATATCTACTACAGGTTTTTTTTCTTTGTGGTTATCATGAAGCTTACTTAAAACATCTTATTATAACAGTCTATTTTAAGCTGATAATAACTTCAACTGTGCACAAAAACTCTACAAATTTAACTTCTCCTCCACCACACATTTTGTTATTGATTCACAATTAACATCTTTTTACATTGTGTATCTATTAACAAATTATTGTAGTTAGAGTTGTTTTTAATACTTTTATCTTTTATGCTAGAATTAAAAGTGATTTATGTACCAACATTACAGTATTAGTGTATTCTGAATTTGACTATGTTCTTTCCTTTACAATGAGTTTTACACTTTCATATGTTTTCCTGTTGTTCATTAGTATCCTTTCATGTCAACTTGAAGAAATCCCTTTAGCATTTCTTATAACACAGCTCTTGTGGTGATGAACTCTCTCAGCTTTTGTTTGTCTGGGAATATCTGTATCTCTACTTCATTTCTAAAGGGCATCTTTGACGTGTATTGTATTCTTGATTAGCAGCATTTTTTTCTTTTAGCACTTTGGATATATCATACTATTCTTCAAGGTTTCTGCTGAAAATCCACTTACAGTCTTATGAAGGGTTCCCTATTGTGATGTAATCACTTTTCAATGCTTGTTCAATTTCTTTGTCCTTAACTTTTGAGAATTTGATTACCGTGACTTGGTGAGGATCTCTTTGAGCTTATTCAATTTAAGCCTCATGCATCTGGGTACTCATTTCCTCCTCCAGATTTGGGAAGGTTTATTTGTTTCTTTAAATAAACTTTCTGCCCTTTCTTGAGTTCTTGCTACTCATTACTTGAAATTCATGTGCAGTATAATCGGTCATTTGGAAGGTTGTTTCCTTAATAGCTTGATTCACCTGTCCTTTTTTGTTTGTTTTTTTTGTTTTATGGTTTTTGTGTGCTCATGCTATGGTATTCAACTGACCTTGCCTTCTTAGCTTCCATGATTCTTTCTTTCTGTATTAGTCTATTGTTGAAGAACTCTATTGAACTTTCAGTTTAGTTTTGTTTCTTATGTCCAAATTTTGAGTTTTTTTCTATGTTTTTTCATTGTTGAACTTATTTTGTTTTTGAACATAATATTCTAATTTTGAATTATTTTTTTTGTCTGTCTAACATTACTGATTGTTGTTAGTTCTCTCTTTAAGATAACTTTTTCTTAATTCTTTGTCCAGCAGTTCATTGGTTTCCATTCCTGTAGAGGTGGTTACTAGTACTCTATTTTGTTCATATGGTGGTGTCATGTTGCCCTGATTATTCATGATTCTTGTGGCCTTGTGCTCTTGTGTTGGTGTCTGTACATTTGAATAAGTAGGCATCTCTTGCAGGGTTTACAGACTGGCTTTGGCAGGGAAAACCTTTCATCAGTCAGCCCATCTAAAGGGTCCAGGGAAGACTCACTGCTGGTGCCTGGGTCAGTGGGTGCATGTGCCTGGTGCCTGAGTCTGAAGGGATGATCCTGGTGCCTGGGCCCAATGAGGTCATCCTGGAGCTTGGCTCCATGTTGGCACCTGGTTACACAGAAGCAGGCCTGGAGCTTGCATCCATGGGTTTGACCCTGGATCCCGGGTTCTTGGGGGCTAGCCTGTAGACTGGACTCATGAGTGTGAGCCTGACATCTGGTGCCATGGGGGCTGGCCTTGGTGCCACATGGACAGATCTGGTACTTCGATAGGCCTGAGACATGGATCTGAAGGGGCAATCCTGGAGTCTGAGGCTGTGGAGATTGCCTGGAACTGGGTCAGGCCTGGAACTGCTCTGAGAGAGGCCTGGAGTCTGCGACTATGGGAACCAAACTGGCACTGGTGTGGGCCTGGAGCTTAAGTCCAGAGAGGAAGGCCTAGAACTGGTCCCACAGGGGCCAGCCTAGAGCCTCAGGCCATGGGGCCAGCTTTGCACTTGGATGGGCTTGAAGCACTGGGCTATAATGGTTGGCCTAGCTCCAGGATTCACAGGGGTGGTCCTGGTACTGGGGTACTTGGCAAAGTCAAGTACTTACTTTACCCTCCTCCCTCCACACAGAGGGTACCTCACCAAGCTGCATGGGCTTGTGGAGAAGGACTGATGCTGACAATGTAAAATTATCCTTCCTACTCTCTTCAATTCCTCTTTTTTATGTCTGTACTCCACTTAGGTGCTGTAATACCTCACCTGGATTCCTTAAGTCTTGTCAAGGTATTTTTGTGTGTGATGGTTGTTCAAATTGATGTCACTATGAGGGGATGAGTGCTGGAAACTCCTATTCCACCATCTTGCTGACATCACTCTCCTCCACTCTAATGAATATTTTTTTACTGGAACAGAATTATTAGATAAGAGAGAGCTAATTGAATGCTGGAGAAAACTTATCAAAAATAATGATAGGAGAGTATTTGACCTTAAGCCAGTTTCAATTGTCAAGGCAATCCTAGTGCCCCAAACCTCCTATCATATGTAAATTCAAGAACATTTGGAATTTTTCTCTCAATTGCTGGGTATATAGACAAGTCTATAGTTTCAGATCATTAAGGTGAAATTTTTTTTTTAAAATAGGAAACTGAACCCATTCTTATTTTAGAGTATTTCAGATAAAATGTTCTATCTTCCTATAATATTTCTGTTGACCCTGATCTCAACAAAGTATTAATATGCAAGTTCTGTCTCAGCATCAGTAATCGGGGGTGAAGATTAAGTTTGACCCAGAAAGGTTTCACCGCAGAGAGCCAAAGGCAAGAAAAATATCAATAAAAGCTGAAACAAATGCTTCATTTTATTCCTAACAAGTTTTTTGACTGGTTGACTAAGTAGGGCCAGGAGTAGGGTAAGGCAAATGAAGAGCCTGAGGCACAAAATTTAAGGAAGCACTCATTCTCAGCTACTAACAAGTAAGACAAGGAGTATAATATGCAGAGGTAAGAGTTCCAATGCTTCTTGTTTCAGATGTAGGCAATCAGCACTTCAGTGAATGACCAGGACATTCTATATGTGAGCTTAGAGGCACAGCATGGTAAGGTATTTTAGTGCTATTTGCACAGATGGTGAAGATGGTTTCCACGCTGATTTTTTTAATGGTGCAGTTAGCTGAAATGAGCACCTAGTGATATGTAGGAAAATCTTTGTAGCAAAGTATCTTCTCCTTGGTTATTTTACATTCTTCAAAGCTGTCTATATAAAAGATAAACAATCTCATAGTATATATGAATATAAAAAGATATCTAAAAAATTTAGCTAATTATACAAAAAGGAAACTTGGATGTTTTAATTTTATGTTCTAAACAAACTGAAAGTGTGAGAGAAATCATCATATTTTGTACTTCCTGGGAGAAAGGAGCCAAGCACTAAGTCTAAGGTTCTCCCCATATTTCACTATGAAGAGCCATCCTATTACATGAATATACATGTCTTGCTCTTTTTGCTATAGATTCCACATTTTGTGAGCTCATGCCCATGTAGTTACTTATACTTTCCCCAAAATATCACCTGATAATTTGGATTATTGAGGGTTTGTAATTAATCACAACTTTCCTTTTCATTAGCTTCTAGACCAATAAAAAACTAGACAAAGAACTTCATGGAAAATACATGGCAAAACTGGTTTTAAGAATAACATTTTAGGCCAAAAACCAACAGGAGCCTTTGAAATACTTTTCCTTCCCCAAATCTAGGGACCTGGATCTGTAGAACTGACACTTAGTCAAGAAGTTAGAGCGAAGGAGTACATCCTGCCTCATATACCTTGAATTAATAGACAGGGCAAGTAAGGGATCTGGACTTCCCAAAAGCAGGAGTAGAAAGGGGAGCCTGCTTTACCTTCTGGCCACCAACTGCAAGCAAGAGAGAGGGAAAGAGAGAGAAAATGAAAAATCTGAGCTACACAGAGTCAGTTATCAACTTTACCTTCAATCCTAATATATAGGGAAGAGTAATTGGGAAATGAATAACAGAGGAAAAGCCTTTCTTCTAATCACTCTGTCAGAGAACAGAAATAGCACTAAATGTTCTATGTTTTGGTCAAAGCAGTAATATTTGGAAAGGGAAAGCAGAGCTTCCTCTATGCTATGTTCTACATAGTAGGAAAGCATTTTATATGTGTTATCTCTTTTTATCCTAGCAAGAACCCTGTGATTTAGGGAATTTTTATTCCCATTTTACAGATTCAGGACTTGAGGTTTAGAGAATTTGAGTAACTTGGCCCCTGCAACAAGGTGAGTGTAGAGCACAGGTTGGACTCAAACCTGTGCTCTGAAATGCCACAGGGTATATTATCACATATCCTTTTAGGACCCAGTTTGGAATATCAGTCTTTCTATGGTGCTTCCTTTATTCCACCTAATAGATATAGATATTGGTCTACTGTCAGCATCTCCACACTTAATTAGTACATCTATAGGTCTTTAACCATTCTAGAATTTTTGACCATTTATTTAGTTGCGTTTATTGTCTCCTCTACTTGATTTTAAGCTAGATGGAGGAGGGGTTTATGTCTAAATCCTGTTGGTGTACCACATAGAACTTCACAAAAGTTTATTCAGTGACTTAAAGCTTGCTTCTGAAAATTTAATAATTCCTTTAGTTCTGAGGTTTCAAAAATGGTGAGAATTTAATTGTCACTGTAGAGAAATTTTCTGTTTCCTCTAAGATAAAATTAATATTTTGATGTGTTAGACATAGTGTTCAGTTGTATGCAGAATTAATTTCCCAATATCAAGGCCTCTGATTTAAATTATTATCTTTAGCCAAAAGGCCATTTGGAAACAAATGTTCTTTTGAACTCTATGGCTCTTGAATTGGTGCCATCGTGTTAAAATCCCTAACACTGTTTTGTACCAATTGAATTGGGATGTAAAAATAAAGCTATTATTAACCTGCAACTCTTTTTTTCTCAACTGGAATTTTACCCGAGGTCTGACTGGCTTTATTTTAAGCCCCAACTTTTTGTATGAAGAGTTTACACGCAAACCCTGGGATTTTGAAAGCTAATCATCGTGAAATTCTGAGTCTTTTCTACATCTGTTATCTGTTTGAAAATTCTGACCTAAAGGCACAAAGCATTTGAAATGCAGACCATATGGAACATCTGTAAAATTCTCATTTTCGTTTGGTGAGCCATAACTAAAACCCATCTCTTCCTAGTTCATTACTTCACTCACTAATGATTAGTGCTACATCAGGTCTGTTTCCATTCCCCTTTCTGGCTCAGTAGTTCTCTATGCCTTTCATTTCCTGCTCTCTTGAACTCTGTTTCACTTGCTCCTCTCCATCTCATTTACTGTAATGATAAAGCTCCCTCCACAAATTATTTTGTTTCATTTAAGTATTCAGGGAGGCCAGACCTTAACAACACTTGACCTCTCAAGTTAGATTACCATTTGTTATGAGCACACCTTGTTCCAAGGAGTACTTGTGATATTTTCATTCATAAGTCTCATGCTTCTGTTAAGGGAGTAGGGAACATTTGGTTTAGAATATACTTATACATATATACTTATATATATTCACATATACATATTTACTTTCCAATTATATACTTGTTCCACTGTTTTACTCTTTACATTGAAGTTTTTTTCTTACATATTTGAAGATGACAGCAAGGATAAGTTACTTTTATAGCATTTTTATGCTTTCATACTACTCATTAGTTTTGGCAAGATGTTTGGGGAAGACGTTATTACGTACACAACAAGCACCTTTTATAGAGTCCTCTTTTTACTCCGTGCTTCCTCTCCATATCCTCCTCACCAATGATTGCCCACTTCTAGCCCAGCTTACATCAAGTCTGCTTGCTCTTCCGTTCAATTAAATACGTGGTGTTAACATTTTGGAAAGCAAGTAATGGCTTTGGAGATGAAACCATCCAGGGAAACAGGGCAGGAAGGTGGAATAAAGCAATGAAAGTTTTATAAATTTGAAAATGATACCTTTTTCCTTCTCTTTCCACTTAGAGATGACCTGTAAACTTTTGGTATAAGTGGCACATGTAGAAATCTTTCTATACAATTCTGTATTGACTTTAAAAAAAATAGAAAATTTCCTTGATGTTCTTGGGCTTAATTCCATGCTAACAAAGCATATTCTTCTCCTTTCTGAGCTATGAACCATCTGAGAACTAGGCATAGGGAACAGGAATAAAAATACAGGTTTCACATATGCTAACCCTACTTTTTAGAACACAGTTTGGACCAGGGTTCCTTTTTTCCCTCCTGAACCTTAGGATCTACACTTGGGTGAGAGGTATGAAGGGCGAGGGCCTCCCTCGCTAACCACTAGGAAGGAGCAGAAAGCATAGGGAAGAACATGTATGAACGAATTCTCAGTACCTTAGGCCCTGTTCAGAAGGAAAACACTGACCAATAGGTGGCAGTCTTTCTCCATCCCACCAGCCAGGAAAACCTACCTGCCCTCTCTGGCAGGAGGCACTAGAGAAAGGGCAGGAGCTTCTTCAATGTTTTTGGGAGGGTTAAGGGCTCTAAATATGAGTTGATAAGAAAATATGTGGAGAAAGTGCACGGTTCTCCTTACTAATGTCATCTCTGTTAAGAAGAAAATAATAGTGCTTTCATCTTTACGATTTTGTATACAAGCTAAGTTTTTAAGCTTGAAATGCAATTTTATGACCTAGATACTTTTATATTTTTAGATGTTACAAACCTACAATTTTTACTAGTTTGCCAAGTAACCATATATTTTAAAGTAATGTTATTTAGGAGGCAGTTGTTAATCCCAAAGTAGTCGTCAGTCTTTGGGCCAGAACAGGAAAATAATAAGATTAGAGTGAGGAGTCTTGGGAAAGAGGCATGAATGGGAAAGAAAAAGAAAAAGACAAAAGAGACAGAGAAGTGACTATTCTGAGAAAAGGGAAAAAGCAATAAAAGGCAAAAGGAGTACAGATATTTTTAAAATAGGTTTTTTTAGAGCAGTTTTAGCTTCACAGCAAAATTGAGAGGAATGTACGGAGATTTCCAATAAACCCTATATCCCTGCAAGTGCATAGAGTCCCCACTATAAACATCCCACTTTAGAGTGGAACATTTGTTAGAATTGATGAACCTACATTAACACATCATTATCTGAAGCCCACAGTTTACTTAGGGTTTGCTCTTGGAGTTGTATATTCTATGAGTTTTAGCAAATGTATAATGGATGGCATGTATCCATCATTAAAATCACATAAAATAGGTTCATGGCCCTAAAAATCTTCTGTGCTCTGCTAATTCATTCCTTCCCCCCGTCAACCCCTTGAAACCACAGATCCTTTTACCATCTCCATAGTTTTGCCTTTTCCAGAGTGTCGTATAGTTGGGATCACACAGTACACAGCCTTTGCAGATTGGCTTCTATCACTTAGTAATATGCTTTTAAAATTTCTCCATGTTTTTTCATGGCTTGATTGCTCATTTCTTTTTAGCATTGAATAATATTCCATTGTCTGAATGTATCACAGTTTATTTACCCATTCACCCACTGAAGGACATCGTGGTGCTCCCAAGTTCTGGTAAGTATAAATAAGCTGCTAGAAACATTCCTGTGCAGGTTTTTTTGTGGACATAAATTTTCAACTCCTTTGAGTAGATACCAAGGAATGCAACTGCTGGATCCTATGGAGAGTATGGTTTTTTAAAAAAGAAATTGCCAAATTATCTTCCAAAGTGGCTGTACCATTTTACATGCTTAACAGCAAAGAATGAGTTCCTGTTGCCCTACATCCTCACCAGCATTTATTGTTGTCAGTATTATAGATTTTGGCTACTCTAAAAGGTGTATAGTGTTGTTTCATTGTCATGTTAATTTTCAGTTTCTTAATGAGTCATGATGTGGAGTGTCTTTTCATATGCTTGTTTACCATCTGTATATCTTCTTTGTCTGTTCAGGTTTGTGCACAGTTTTTTATTGGGTTGTTCCTTTTCTTATTGTCGAGCTTTAAGAGTTTTTGTATTTTTTGAATAATGTCTTTTATCAGATAGGTCTTATGCAAATATTTTCTCCTAGTCTGTGGCTTGCCTTTTAAAATCTCTTGAAATGTCTTTGGCAGAGCAGAAGTTTTTAATTTTAATAGAAGTTCAGTTTATCAATTGTTTCTTTCATGGGTCATGCCTTTGATGTTGTATCTAAAAAATTGGCACCAAATCCAAGGTCATCTACATTTTCTCCTATGTTATCTTCTAGGAGTTTTATAGTTGTGCGTTCACATTTAGGTATGTGATCCATTTTAAGTTGATTTTTGTGAAGAGCATTAGGTCTGTGCCTAGAGTTGTTTTTTTTGTTTGTTCCTTTTTTGTTTGTTTGTTTGGGTTTTTTTTTTTTTTTTGCATTTGGATGTACAGTTGTTCCAATGCCATTTGTCGAAGGAACTACATTTTCTCCATTTTATGGCCTTGCAAAGATCAGTTAATTATGTTTATGTAGGTATATTTCTGGGCTTTCTATTCTGTTCTGCTGATGTACATGATATTGTGTTTTTAATTTTAAATTTTACTTGTTCATTGCTGGTATATAAGAAAACAGTTGACTTTTGTACATTTAAATTTGTATTGGAATATAATTAAGGATACAGCCTTGCAACCTACAATCTTGCTATAATTGCTTATAAATTCCAGAAGTTTCTGTTGTTGTTGTTGCTGTTAAGGAGCATAATTTTTTACCTCATCAGAATTCCAGAAACTATGAGAAGAGGGGTGGCAGCACGAAGACCACTGGGACTGAGAAAAATAGAAGCTTAGATGAAAGTAGACAGGTAAATAAAAGGATCTCTTGAAATTCTCATGCATTTCCAGCTACTCCTGCTCAAGTAGAGGGTATCGTTTCTTATTCCACATTGGTTTAAAGTCCTGGTTCCAATTTTAACACAATTTAACAATGTGTGGCACTGTCTTAATTTAACAACATATGGAATTGTGAAAGACACAATGTCTGTGCCACAACTTCCTCAAATTTGAAAGGTAGAGTTGACGAGGCAATTTCAAAGATTTAAATTTCTTTTCATTCTTAAATTCTCTGACTCTAAAGGAAGAGAAAAGACTCAATCGTATATATATTCTGGGCAATCCTAATTTTGAAGATACTTTTTGTTTTTAATTTTAGAAGATCAACTCAATATTCATATAATTTAAAAGCAACTATTTTCTGGTTTCTTTTTCAAGTGTCAGGTAGTCAGGGAAGATGAATTAATTCATTTATTTTCACCCCTAAGTAGGGAATATTTTGAAGACTATTTAGAAGACCAGAATTAAAATGTGTACATGTGGTCTGTTCTGGAAAATTATTAATAGACCTTTTTATTAAATTAGGCTAATATTAGTAATTGTCCATAGCATCATATAATATTGCTTATCAATATATCATTGAAAAGTTTGGAAATACATTTAAAAACTTTCATTGGGCATTGTTTACGTGTTATGTATACTAAGGACAATGCGCGGTAGAAGAAGGAAGTCAGTAAAAATACAAGTAACATGTGCTTCCTGCTCTGAAATGGATTTTAATTTGGTAAGTGAGTCAAACATCAGCCAAAAACACATGAGAATTAATGTGAGAATTATGTGAGATGCACTGATAAAAATTGATTTTGGAAATACCTGACTGCAAGTTTCCAAAGTAAAACACTAGAGATCCAGTATGATATGATCACTCTTGCTTAGCAGTTAAGGGCATACCTTTGAATCAGGTGAGCTTGGGTGCTATAATATCATTCATAAGCTGTTTTACCTTAGACAAATTATTTTACTGCTCTAATCCTCACTTTTCTCATTTGGAAAATGGGAATGATAATGCTATTTGTCTCAAAAGATTAATATGACAAATGAGATATTAATAATACCTGTGTAGTGTTTAGCAAAATGCCAGCAATACATGGTTAATATGTGTTAACAATCATTTGTAAATAATCACATATTACTATGTTAATGAATGTCATTGTAGTGTGTGATGAATGCTAGAGAATACCCCTGGCTCTAGAGATTGACAGCAGGTCAAATATTGATGGATTTTTTCTCCTTTCTCTTCAATTCTTTGGTTTATATAATCATGACATTTCAAAACTTAATGTTAATCGGTATAGAAGACTGATAAGTTTAATATTAATATTATAACATGTTAGTTCAAATGGCTTTATGTAGTCTAAGATATAATTTTAGTGGAAGAAATGAATTCGCTTACTATAAAACACTATCTCTTTTATAGCTAATCGATTTGTATGTAAGTTGACTTGCTGGGAGATTTTAGAATTGCACACTGATGTCTTTCTTCCTACCTTTCAATTAACTTTTCATGTGTAGACTGGAAGTCAATCACCTGGTCAGGAGAGGAGCATGCTAATATCTGATTCTGCCATGGAATTTAAAAACTCGTGTCAGCAATCCGTAAAAGAGATATTTCCTCCCATTTTTTTGGTTTGCAAACTAAATTTTTAAAATAATAGATTTAGAGTTTAATTGTTTGCTGTATAGTATTAAAGTGAGGTGAAAAGTAGTTATTTGTCAAACTTAACTGTAATTCTTTAGCTTTTCTTATTGATCCAATTAACTGCTTACCCTTAACCATGAGACAAGTTCCTGCAGCATATGGCAACAGTTGTAACTTACCCTAGCCATTTGTTGCAACTTAATATGTGTCTATTGATTTTGGTTCTTAACTGTTGTAAACACTAACAGTTTTCATCATTTAGCAGTTATAGCACCCTAGTCTGATAGTTAAATCTGAGGGAGAGATGCTTCATTTGGGTGAGAAGCTTTTTATGCCAACATAAAAAGCGTCATGACTTACTTTTACTTAAGGCTATTGGAGTTACGATAGATTAGGGAAACAGCATGAGATTATAAAGCACAACATGTATGCATGTATTCCTCATTTATACTCATTCAGGAATGGAAAGTATTATCTGTCATTATAAGTTATTTTAAGACTTTGAGTGTGTTATTAGTTTCAAATTTTTCATGATTACATCTTACATATACAACAGGGAGAATATAATGATACTATTAAATGCACAGTCTCTTTTCTAATATCTGTCACTTAATGAAAAGCAAAAGCTTTTAAATCATTTCACTTAGCCGGAAGTGTAATGAAATGAAGTGCTGTGTCTCGAACAGAAAGAATAATCAAAATCTAGTTAGGCAATTAACATTTTTGGTTTTTGCTCCACTCCGTACTCCATCATTTTGACACCCATATATTTATCTCTGAGCGGACTTATATGAGAAGTTGAGTCTGGGAAGCTGATAAACTGGTGGATTTTTTTCACATATCATAAAGTATAGAAGACAATGGATACAGTTTTACTGTCTATATTCTATAGTTTCATCTTCTTTAACATTTGCTCATTTTTCCTTAGAAGACCGAGAATAACACCTTGCTGGCTTTGGTGCTTTGTTCACATAGAAATGCTAGGTAGCTCCAGTTTTCGATGATGTCTCCATATAACATTGTTCTGGTGAGAACAGGCTCTTTGCACAGGTCTGGAAAGAGGTATAATACTTCTGAAGAACATATTCTAAAACAGAGTGGAGTACAGATTTGGCATTGTCTAGTTTGCATGGTGAATTTAGAGGACTGTCTCAGAAACATGTGAATATACACTTTTTAGACTGTATTTGTCTCCATTCATCTAATAAAGTAAATAGTTACAAAACTCACAATTTTTGCATGTGATAAAATATTTTAACAAAAAATATGAAAGTTAAGCTGATTAACCAAATCTAAATAAGTTGCATAAAACCAAAAGACAGCCACTATTTCTTCAATTATCTAGTTTTCATTAGGGATGGCTTATGGAGATTTATTTTGGTCTTTTATTTGGAATATATTGCCCTATTTCTTCATTTTCCTTGACTCTCTCTATCAGTTTCTGTGCATGAAATAAGATAACCACCTCTCAAATCTTTTTAGACTCCTCCCCAAATGAAATGGTTTTATTCATTTGTTAAGAAATATTAAAAATGAATGCATACTTTTAGGAAAAAAATCCTTGAAATTTAAGAACTGATTTTAAAGCTTTTTAATAATTATATCTACATGTGACTAATTGCAATGAACATGCTCAACAAAGATTAGGTGAATTAACAAATATAAATAAAAGACATAAGAATGATCACTAATCCTTTCATATTTCCTTTCAATAGTAGATGAAATTTGCATTGTTTTTACTTTAATTTATATATAATGAAATATTTCTTCATTTTTCAATATTTTACCTTTAGCACTGTTTTAGGGATTTATTGTTAGATAGAGCATATGTATTTTTACTGTACAAAATAAAATAAACATACATTAGTTAAATTGTATTATTTAATTATGAGATATTTTCTCTAACAGAAGACATATTATTAACAGACAAAAAAGAGTAGTTTTTTATTTAAACTTAAGTTGTTTTGCCTTATTTTTATTTTGGTGAGAGTTTGTAGGTAGAAAAGCTCAGCTGTATTTATTTCTGATCACCTGTCTCTGGAAATGAAAATGGTGGAAAGTCTCTTCTTATTTCCTGCTCTCTTCCCTCTTGAGTAATTATGCATGAGAATCAGTTTTGCCAATGAAAGACTGCTTAATTTAATAGTTGCAGAATATATCTGGGGAGAGCAGTTCGGCAATTGTGAAAAGTGAAACAAGATCTTACTTGTCAGGTTTAGAATTGAAAAAATTAAGATAGCCACCTAATCAAACATATTTTAGGAGATGTGGGCGTAAGGATTGACTTCCCTAAATCACTGACTGGTCAAATGTTGCAGGCCTAATGCGATCCACGCTGTTGCAGAAACATCTGATGACTTTGCCTTTTTACATATTTTAATGCCCTTTTCTTTCTGTGTGCATCTTTTTCTATTTTGCTTTTCCATTAGATATAAACATATCAAAGGGATTTTGCTGGTGTCACTGCTGAATCCTAGAACTGCTATCTGACTTATGTCCTTTCAAACTTATTTCTGATTGTTTATGTTGTATTTTTGATGCCTAAAACTGGGCTTGACTTAATATAGCTATTCAACTTTTATTCCAATTTTTTAAATGAATGAGGAATGAATGAATGAACAAAGGGACAGCAGGTGAAAATGAATGCTAATTATGAGCTACAGGGAGGAAAGACTTCTCAAAAGAGGTAAAATGTGAGCAGAAAGTACAGTGCAATGAAGGAGCATGCTGTGTGGGTACACTGTGAAGTGTGATTAGGCAGCAGGAGTAGCAAAATCCTCCAGTTGCCAAGGTGAAGTCTGAATGGTATGTTTGAGAAACAGCAAAGAGGCAAAGAGAGCAAAGGCAAGGGTGGAAGGTGACATAGGAGAGGTTGCCAGGGCCTGGGTGTTAGGGGCCCTTGAAGACTTTTGGGAAAACCTTTGGGTTTTACTCTAGGTAAAATGGGAGACCATCAGAGGGTTTTGCAGAGCAGTGACTTGTTTAAATTTCTATTTTAGAGGAACACACTGACCGTTGCATGGATAATCAATATAGGGGGTACAAGAAGAAATGCAGGGCTGCCAGTCTGGGCATAGCTTGGGCTATGGCAGGAGCAAAGGAGGAGGATTTGTTATGAAGTGTCTTTTGATGTAGAAAGACTTGCTGATACTATGGCATGTGAAATACAGGAATCAAAGAGTTCTACAGGTTTGGGGGCCTGAGCAAAGGGAAAATGATTGTGTCATATACTAAATTTGGACTCCTGAAGGAAGAGCAAGTTGAGATTAAGGGGTGTAGAATCAAAAATTCTATTGACATATTCAGTTTGTGTAGATTTGTTAAGTTTGGAGAGGTTGTAGGCAGGTAGATACATGGCCAGGTCCAGTGGAGATTGTGGTTACATGGGAGATACTAGTGAGTATAGATGAGACCAAAGGAAGAATTGATTCAGATGGAGAAGAGCTCAATAAAGCCTCAAATTTGGGGTGCTGTAAATTAATATTCTTTGATTTGTATTTTCAACAGTGAAATTTATAATTTTATATGATTCTTAAATTATAATTGGATTTATATAAACATATATTCAATCTGTCACTATTTTTCCCCCAAAGAAGATACAGTGTTATAGGGAAGATTAACCTTAATCTTAATTAATAATATACGACTGCCAATGCTCTACACTTCTATTGGGGAAGTATAAGGCTGACTGCTTGACTACCAGTGTTTATGTGGCCAAAAGGAAAAGACAGGTAAGAATTTCTTCACTCTGTGTCTTGACTTCTACTTAAATCCATGCTTTGAGTTAAGTATCCCCACCCCATTCCCCAACCAGCCAATCCCACACACACATATAAGTCTTTTTATTGTCCAAATTATGGTCTTTAGTCTGGGTTCTTTATGCATACATCCATAGATATATCCATTCAAATGGATCCCTCTACGTATATGTGAACATATATTGCTGGGCCCAGGAGAAGAATTTCTGGATTATAGAAAACTGTCATATTCACACTTTAGTAGGTAATGCCAAATTATTTTCCCAAGTGGCTGGACAAATTTGTACTTCAACTGGCACTATGTGGGTGTTCCCATCAATCCACGTCTTCATCACTACTTGGTGACATACAACTATCTATCTATCTACACACATACACACACACATTTAATTTTTGCTAATTGGAGGGACGTGTGATTGCTTCTCATTGTAGTTTTAATTTGCATTTCTCTGAATTCTAATAGGGTTATGAATATTTTCATATGTTTACTGACCTTTTGTTTTTCCTCTTCTAGTAAACATTTATTGTAGTTTTCTTTTTGATTTGTTTATTATTTATTGATTCATAGTTCTTTATACATTTGAGATGCTATTCTTTTATCAGGTATATAGGTAGTAATATCTTTTCCTAGATTGTCCTTTATCTTTCTACTCATGAAATGGTATATTTTGACAAGCAGATGTTTTTAAATTTAATTCTCTTGACTTCAATTTATCTTCCTTAATGATTTATGACTTTTGAACATACTTAAGAAATCTGTTTGTACCATAAGATTATTAAAGCTATTTCACATTTTCTTTAAAAGTTTCGCAGTTTCATAGTGTTAGCTTGCAAATTTTAGACCTTAATCCATCCATAATTGCTTTGGTGTAAGTCAACAGTATCATATTTCAAGTTTCCCTATGTATAGAACTGGATTCTCTATTATATTCCTTCTGTGTATTTGTCCCTTTATGTGTTAATGTCACAATATTATTATTTATGCATTTATATTATCTCAATGTCTTGTAAAGCAAATCCTCTGTCTGATTTTTCTTCAGTACTGACTTGGCTATTCTTAAAATTTTCTTTTTAAGCTTTTTGCTTAAACATACAGAAATGCGCAGAAATCCTAAGTGTAGAACTGTATGCAAAGTAAATACGCCCGTGTAACAAGTACTCAAATCAAGAAATAGAACACTACTAGCATTCCCAAATTCCCAGTCACTACCCCAATATGAAACTGCTGTCCTGGCTTTTCTTGTTTCAGTTTACTTTTGCCTGTTTTTGAGCTTTATATACATTTACTTCTAAGCCCCACTTTAGCTGTATCTCAGGTTTTATTAGGTAGAATTTCATTACATTTTATTTTATGTATTTTCTAATTTGCATTATAATTTCTTGTTTAATGCTGGATTGCTTAAAATTTTGAGATTTTTAAAAAATATATATTTCTAAATGCATTGTGGATTTTTAGTCACACCCATTATTTTCTAAAATCTTTTGCTGTATTTTTAATGGCCTGAGTGTGGCCAGTTTTCATAAATGTTCCATGAATACATAAAAAGAATATGTATCATTATCTTAATTTGTGTTTATTTGTTGTGTTTAGTCTATAATACTTTTTTATTACTTTCTTGATTTCTTTGATTTTAATGGTGTTTTGATTTTCTTTACCTTAATATATTTTTTACCTTTACTAATTTTGAAGTTATAGACTCTATTTATATACTTTTTGTAGTTATAGTAGCTGGGAGCTTTATCTTCTAGTTTCAAGGCTCTTGAGGTCAATTGAATCCCGGGCTCTATCGCAGATTTAGAAGATCCCCTCAGGGAAAATATCTGCTTGGGTGTTCTCTACTCTTTTTTAATCTTGCTTCTTTATCCCTCTCTCTCTTTCAATTGTTTTTTTATCCATGTTTTAAGAAGGATTTTAAAATTTAACACATTATTTGCATATTTTTAAACTGAGAGTGTTTTCATTACATATTTAATTTGCTAAGTTGTTGAAAATTGGAAAACAATTATTTTTAAAAATAAATTTCCTACTAGTTCAACTAATTTGGGGACATTTTAGGAAGTATACATGTGGAGTCAATCCTTCTGAGACACGTAGTTAACTGGTTCTATTTTTTTCTGCCTCCTCAATGGTTCTTAGATAATGATCAGTGATTTCCCTATTTTAATCCTCTTATTCAGAATTATATGAGACACTGAGATTCTTGAGTTTATCATCTCTGAGACCTTACTCATGTTTCAAAGCAGTATGTCATAATGGTAGTATGGCCATTTTATAGATAAAAGATAATATTTTTACCTATTTTCTATCTATTGTAGGTAAATCTATCTCTATATAGATATATCTATTATAGATAAATAGATAATATTTTATCTATTTTATGATAGCCCTAGGTTCAAATAACTGTTCTTGCACTTACTAGCTGTGTAACTTTCTACACAGTACTTAACTTCTTTTGGTCTCAGTTTATGCTTTTAAAAATGACCATCCTATTATTCATATAAATTGTTACAGTGAAGGTTACCCTTAATCTCAATTAATAATGTATGTCTGCCAATGTCTTCCTTTTGTTCCTTCAGATCCATTTCCAACCTTCTCAACTTGCCTCTCTACTCTGGGAGTTCCACCTCTACAGACTCCATTCAACAGTCCACTCCAGAGGAGACACAGTATTATTTAAATAACCTAGCATAGTGAATGACATAAAAGAGTCACTCTTTAAATATTTGTTGAATAAATAATGAGCCTTCCATTGCTCAACTATTATTGTTGAAATTAAATAGATGTTTAAAATTAAGATCCAATAATAATAATAGCATTCAATAATTGTGTTACACCATGTTTCAAGCCTTATGGCAATCATTTTTATGTATTATAGCAGGGGTCAGTAAAGTATGGCTTACAATCCACGTCTGGTCTGCTGCTGGTTTTTATAAGTAAAGCATTACTGGAGCACAGCTACCCTCATTCTTTTGCATAGTGTCTGTAGCTACTTTCATACTACAACAGCAGCATTGAGTAACCGTGCCAAGACTATGTAACCCACATAGCAAACATTTACTATCTGGCTCTTTTCAGAAAAAGTTTGTTATAGCATTTAATCTTCACAGTGATCCCATAAATTTCATATAATTTTATCACTATTTCTCACATGAGGAAACTGAAGCTTAGAAATATATTAATTAGCTTGTAAAAATTATTGCAGAGTAGATTTGAGACCATTTTAATTAATTTAAGACAACCAATTATACATTTTCCAGCCTATTTAGATGTTTTGAATAATTGGGCATTTTTTATATATCAAACTCTAAAGAGCAAAAGAGAGCTATTAATTGGACATTATGAATAAAAAAGGAAAAGAGAAAAGTAATACCAGTTACTCATTCTCTTTTTCTTCCACCTTTGGTCCTAGGAAGGTATTTCTTACCCTCTGGGCATCTTCCTCAGGAAGGATGTGGTAGGATGTGGTAGTCATAACTTGGTGGCTTTCAGGCCTCTATTTCAAGCCACTTAACTAGCTCCCATAGGGCATTCTTGGGGAGCTCAGTTGTCTCAAGCATCCTCTAAAGAAGACAGTATGTCCTGTAGAAGTTCCAGCTCTAATTGTAACACTTTCCCCCTTATACTGCTCTCTCCTCTGTTTCCATCCATCAGACACTGGTTATTGCAAGTGGTCCCTCTTCTTCATGGTGGTTTTAGAATACCATATACAAGAGATTATTTCTTCTTGGTTTATTCTCTCTTCATGCCTCAACCTCAACCAAAAAAAAAAAAAAAAAAAAACAAGACTATTAGTTAAATTCATTAGTATTATTTAGTTGTGACAAATTTAAAAACATTAGAAACCAAAACTTTTCTGGTCAGATCATCCTTGCACATGCAAAGCTCATAGTAATTCTGAGTGTATTTTAAATAAAAATATACTCACTCTTTGAAACCTAGGGATAGTTATCTTTAATTTGTTCTATTTCCAAAAGAGGAAATAATAATAATATTTTATAATTTGCAGTATAGAAGCTACTTTACCTTTCATGGGCATTCTTGTTGTATAATCAGAGACCATTAAGAAATCTTCTTTCATCAAGATCAAATAACTGGAGATTTAGCCTATATTGAAGCGATTATGGAGTCTCTGCTATTAACAGCAGACTTTGTTTTCATCCCTGAAAAATGTTCATTCATATAGTTTTATATACAGACAATCCCTGACTTATGATGGTTTGACTTAATGATATTTTCAATTTATGATGAGGTTATTGGGATGTAATTCTATCATAAATCTAGGAGCATCTGTGCTATATTAATATATAAACCCAACAATTTTATTATGATTAATAATAATATAAAATAATACATATATAATAATGAGATATATATTAAGATTTTTATAGTTATTATCATTGTTATAATTATTATCAGCAGTAGTAGTATTATCAGCAATAGTAGTAATAGGAATAGTAATGGTAGAACAGATATATACTACTACCATAACTAATGTTTTTTATATATGCTATTGGTTGGACAGTCACTACAGTAACCAATCTAATTAGTGCAGTTTAACTTCCCCAGCACCTCAGTTATATATCCTCCTAGATAAGTATCTCTCATAGTCTGAACAAGCCTTACTCTTCACCACTATGCATTTATGCTGCATTTTTTTCTTTTTCATTAGATGCCAGAAGACAAGAGGGACCTTCCCACTCCTTAAATAATTAAATCAACTGTCACTTTCTCTGTGAAAACCTCATCTCCCCCAGGCCTAGCCATTTTCCTTTCTATGATTACACTGAATTTTAAAAATATCTCTTACAGCAATTGTTACATTGTGTTATATTATAATTACTTGAAAACCATAGTGAGTACTAATTAGTCAATAGACAATAGTCAATTAGACAATACTTGATTTTTCTGTTTATTTTCAGTACTTATCACGTTGCCTAATATTTCCTTGGTGTTCAATAAAGGTTTGTTGAATAAGTGAATAAATTATTTAGTGAAAGAAATAGGAATAGCCACACAATTAAAGTTGACCAGTGTATATGGATTAAAATATTACTAAGTGAAGAAGTAAACTAGGTTATTTCTGGACTTCATGTGAAGGAGATGAAATATAGCACACATTTTACACATTTATTTAACATTTTAAGAAATTTAAATAAAATATATTATAAGTACTTGTAATATTACATAAATATAAAATATTTAATTTTTAGATTTGTTTCTCAGACATATCACCTATATTAAAGTTTAAGAAAAAAAAAGTATATATCATATTGTCTTTTGTTTATAGTAAATTTCATTTAATTTAGTTGCTGTTACTAATTTTGAAAATATAAATGGAAATGTTAACAATGAGAATGTAGGATTTTTTTTGATAAAACATTTAGGAAAGCAAGTGCAGTAGTGAAGAAGAGAGAACAAGAGGGAATAGGTAAGCATTTTATCTGTCAATTTCATTCTATGTACATTAAAAACACTTCCATCTACTTTCGGTTATAAAAGTCTCCTGGATGCTAGTAAGCCAGCTGTTATTACCTAGTAATCTGATATCACTTGCTTCAGCTGATTAGAAATATCTCATATATATTCAAAGCACATTATAGTGTTTACACTGCCATTGGTTGACACATCATAAAGAGGCAAATTTTTAAATATTTGGCACTGAAAATATGAGTGTATTATAATTTTTAAAGATCTTAGTTTTAACATATAACTCTGTAATGTATGCACTTACCAACAGTGTACTGCACCTCCATAACTAGAAAGTTTTGAATAAAGTTTTGGTGTTGACCAAGATGGCCTTAATGTTCCCTTCAGCTTGACAGAATTTTAGACAGGTTTATTCCTCATTGTAGGCCCCTGACCTCCCTTTTCTTATAGCATTTACTTTATAAAATATGCAATTGTAAATTCTTTTTGTGCCCCTTTGCAGTGTAAATCTTCTCCAACCCAAGACTTTCTCAAGGACCTGGGAGCCATCCCTTTAGATATAATCTCAAGAAGAATAAAGATCCAGTCTTTGCGGGAGGGTAGGAGGCTAATTTCTATAAGTACCAATTAGCAAACATCAATGGCTTGCTCGCATTGACCAACTCCTCTAACATTCTTTAGGACTTTTCCATTAGCTCATCGATGCTTAAAGACTCTCCTGCCTTTTGTTTCAATGGTGTTGAATTCAATCTCTCCCCCCTTGTAATAATCTTGAACCACATTGTAGTATTTTTTGATAAAGTCTTCCTTGCAAATTTTAACAAGTGTCTGAGGCAATTTCTCTTTGACAGTACAGAATTTAAATATATGTTATACATAACAAGTTTATTGGTATTAATCATTCTATCAATTAATGATAATTCTTTTAATTGAGTTGATAAAATCCTGGTTGTTACAGTTATTTAGCCCAGTCTTCAGATTTTCTTTTCTTTACTTGGGGTGGGCAGTAGGCCTCTGTGCTGGTTAATTTATGTGTCAACTTGAGGTGCCCAGACATTTGGTCAAACATTATTCTGGGTGTGTCTGTGAGGGTGTTTCTCGATGATATTAACATTGGAATCCATAGACTGAGTAAAGCAGATTGCTATCCCTAATGTGGGTGGGCCTGTCCAATCAATTGAAGACCTGAAGAAAACAAAAAGGCTGAGTAAAAGAAAACTTTTTCTGTGTAACTACTTGAGCTCACTTTGGTTTTTTCTTGCCTTCAGGCTTGAACTGAAACATTGGCTGTTTTTGGGTCATGAGCCTGCTGACCTCAGACTGAAACTTATACCATCCGTCCTCTTGGTTCTCAGGCCTTCAGACTTGGACTGGGACTGTACCACTGGCTCTCCAAGGTCCGACTTACCAACGGCAGATCTTGGGACTTCCCAACCTTCATGATCATATGGGCCAATTCCTTATAGTAAATATGTATACACACATATATATATAAATACACACATTTGCTATAGGTATAGACATGTGCATGCATACACACACATGCACATCCTGTTGGTTTCACTTCTCTGGAGAACCCTGACTAATACAGCTCCATAAGTTTGGTCCTAGGTAAACTTCTTGATGGGACAAAGCAACTGATTAACACAGTAAGAAAATTCATAAGGGTTTGGATAAATAATAATCTTACATTTTATAGGTTCCTGTTAGAGAACAGACATGAGTGACATAACTGGACAAGTCTCCCTTGTGTCCCACATTCTAGGGAAAGATTGGATGTGAAACAGTGATGACTTCAGAGTGGTTTTAAAAGGAGGCAGACATGAATTCATGATTCCACTCTACCTAATCCTTGTATTAATCAGTTTCTGTCTTTTTTTTTTAATGATATAGTATTTTCTGTCTCTTTCTCTCATTGTAAAATATCACCCCATTTCATAAAAGTCCAAGAAATAGAATGGTCACTGAGAAGTTCACCAAACCTTGAGTTACACAGACTCCTTTTGAGTTTCCCTTCCAACATTTATCTAATATTTGGTTTCTGGTGCTTCTTTTAACCTCCCTGAGCCTCTGTTGTTTGTTCAATGTGAAATTTTCATGTTAATTTCATAAAATTTTTCTATCACATTAAATAGCACAAGTTAAATGTCTTTTTGTAAAGAACTACAGAGATATAGTATATTGTGACATGTTGTATTAATTTTTTCAGATATTAAAAAACTTTAATCCATTAATTAGAGATTTAATCTGCATATTAAAGTTACAAATTTGTGGTGTTGAGGAATTATGTAGTCTGGACCCTAGGAAAACTGCTCAAGGATGGGTCCTGGACGTCATGAAAGGCCAGAGGCCCAAGATCCAACTCTAAGTAGAGAGCTGGGACATTACATAAAGGCAGTCTACACCCTGTGTTCCAATTTGCCTATCATAAGACCAGGATAGATCCTTTGTTATCCAATATCTGTAATGTAAAAAATAAGTAGCCAGGGTCCATAAACACCTTTAGGGTGTTACAAAATTCTCAAAATTTTAATAAAATGAAGATACTGAGTAGTTCTCTTTAGTTACTCTTTGATTGCTAAAGGTAATTAAAATGAGAATCAGAATGGTGAAATTCAAACATTTTATTTTCATGGAAATTCAGTACCTTTGTGTCAGTGTAATTTTACAAAATATGTTTTTTCCAGTTTAATGTCTGGCCACAATAATTTCTGAGATTTAAAATCATTTCAGACAAAAGACAATATCTCTGTATAATTTCCTCATTCTTTTTTTTCTTTGATTCAAACTATATTGCCTCCAGAGAATTCTGTAACTGAATCACACCTGTATCTACCAAGGTATAGGGTTGGTTGATTTTCAATTGACATCATTCCTTGAAGGGATAAAGTATAGAATACACCACAGTTCTCTGCTATTCTTTGAGAGTCATTTGTTTCTCACTATGTCTAAGAGAATATTTCTTTTACTTCTTTTCAACGGAGAACAGAGGATTCAGACCACCACATGCATCTGTGAAGGAGACTTTGTAGGGGATGAAGCTGCAAATGTTGGGTCCTTTTTAATCTGGAGACAAAAATAATTATGTCAGGCTAAGCTTAGATGAGTGAAGGGAAGGTAACAAAATATTCACAACATTTATAGACTTTTAAGAGTCACCTCTCAATTTTCCTCTCTAGCACTGACAACCAACTGAAAATATATAGAAATCGAAGATCAAGAGTCCAATTAACTTTCATGCTGAATTATGATAACAGTTTTTAAATAAATGATGGTGATGATATAAAAAGTTAATGAATGTTGCTGAGAGAGTTACTCGACTCTGGCCCGAATGGTTGCAAAATTCTCCATGACCTACATTTTATACAAAAAACTATTAATAAACGAAAGGGAGGTTAATGTAAAAAGTTACATTCATTTTGTTACTCCTTAATGTCTCCTGCACTAAATTAAGCTATAAATTACAAAGTTAGATTTACCTATTCCCTCTTATTACCTCAATTCAGTCTTTCCCCTGTTAAGAAGTAGAAAATATTTCAAGCTCAAAAGAATGTTGGTATTTCCATCACCTTGGTTCTAAAAAAAGTTGAAATACTATTCTATTTTAATTATGCAATGATGATTGAGACATAAGACATTACCTGAAAATTCATATATGTTAGAAAGTGCTAATGCCTTAGGCCAAGCCAAAAGCTACTAATCCCTTAGTAACACACAGACTGTTAAATCATTATTGCATTTCTGAGATAAAATAAAAGGTAAATAATATGGTGTAGAGATAGTTTTACCTTGTCTTCTTTTAATTGCCTAACACAAAGTAGATATTTTTATGATTAAGGAAAAAATAAACTTATTTTTCTAAAGTATTCTTTTTCACATCTACTTTATTCTTTCACTATGGTTTTCTTCTTTATTCAATTCAATTAAAATATATTTGTGCATCTACTAAAAGAAAAGTCCTGTCCTAAGCACCATGGAGAATGCAAATATTGTAAAGAAACTCCATTTTTGTCCCCCACAGGCACACAGCTTTGTGAGGAGCCATGCAGTTAAAAGAAGCAGAAAGCCAACTGAAATTAGTGTTATTTGAGAGTTACAAAATGCAAAGGAAGAAAGGTAGCCATACTTTAACCACATGTGGAGTAATCCATAAAGGCATCTGGAAAAAGGTTTGGAGTAGACATAGAATTTTTCCCAGCTCTTTACACCAATTAGGGTAAAATTCTTCTGTGGGTGCAGAAACCTCTATTATAGGGTCTTAAGTAAGTAAGACATTTAATTTTCTTGCATGATAGTGTCTGAAAGTGGATATTTCAAGGCTAGTATAACAATCCAGTACTTCCATGAAGGAGCCAAGTTCTTTCTGTCTTTTTGCTCCATCATCCTTAGTGACAGCTGCTCTACTACAGATTAACACATATTCCAGCCAGTAAGAAGGAAGGAAAGAGAAGGTATGACACTTGTGTACTTCTACTTATGGCTTATCAGAAAATGCTGTCATACTGCCCCACTTAGCAGCACCAGTAAATCTAATATTTTTGTCTTCCAACTATTGGAGTAGGTAAGAAAAAGAGAAAGGGATTGGAATGTGTGTTGAGTGAGCCAATTTACAAGAGCTGTGACAATTCAAATCTTTGACTACTAGAACCACTCAGAATTGCACAGAAAGTGGTATCACTTTCTCTACATGTAGATGACGTGATGGTGATGTAGATGATACTATGTGTCTGGGAAACCCAAAAGAAATCATGGAAAAACTACTGAAAATTCCATAATAAAAATTGATGTAAAATGGACAATAGTCCTAAGTGTCGGAGCTAAAACTATAACATTTTTCAGGAAAAAAAAAAGTAGGAGAAAATCATTGAGGCTTAAGGGTATGCAGAAATTAACTGGATGAGAACAATAAAAAAGCATGAATTATAAAAGAAAAGAAAATGATACATTAAACTTTATCAAAATGGGAAACTCTTCTCTTCAAAAGACATCATTAAGGAAATAAAAAGACAAGCCACATAATGGGAGAAGTTTTTGCAATGCATATTTTTTATAAAGAATGTTTAAACAGAATATGTGAAGAGCTCTTATACCTCAATAATATTCTTGAATGGCTGACATGGACAAATTCTTAAAAATATAGAAGTGCAGGTATAAATGTGTATAAATACGTTAAGGTGATATTCAAAATATTTGACAACCAGATTGGTACATGCACTGACCAAACAGAATTCATGCTGACCTTTGTGCTGAAGAAGATTCCAGAAGCCTCTGCTTTAACAGGTATTGTATGTACTGCTACTAGATCCTGGATCATGGGGAGTTTTTTGGGGGTCCTTGGTAAGGGCTTGGACTGGAAGGAGACACTTGGATAAACTAAAAATCAGGTATTTACCAAACTGTATAGACATTTCACAATATTCTAAAAACTGTAGAGATATACCAGTGCATATCAGCTGCCTATTATAATACTGTTTCCAAATTCTGTTTCAGTGATTAATTTGTATATTAATCCTGTACCAATACCACAATGTTTTAATTAATGTATTTTATAGCATATTTTGCAAGTCAAGTCTCCTAATTGTATTTTTTTTTAGAAAATAATTTAGTATATTCAGTCAAGTTTTCCTCTAGTTTAAGAATCAGCTCGAAAAGATCTTTCAGACTTCTCATTCTGATTTTGTTTGTAATTAAGTTGAATTTGAGAAAAGTTAACAACTAAAATATTGAATCTTTGTGTCAAAAAACATGGTATGTATCTTAATTTACGCACCATGGTGAGAACTGGATAACCCCCTTTTGATAATTACAGAATAGTGTAACTCATTCAGTGGTAGTCTGGCGTTACTGTTCAAGTTCTCTGAATTTACTTTCGGGAATCATGTCCCTATAACTGTATAAAACGTTACATTCTTAGCTTGCTCAGTAGGTCATTGACTCACTTTAGGATCTTGTGTTCTCTTGCTCTTGAGAATCTTCTACAAGATTTTTCCTGGAGAGTTTCAGTATAGAACTTATTATCCAGTTTATACCCAGATATAAAATACATATTTTATATTGTAAAATATGATCTTATGTAGTTCCTATAGATTTACATTTTAGCAGTTGAAGTTTCCCTTGATTTTGTAATATAATTTTCACTCTATGTCAGTCAGAAGCTTTTGGGTATTTTTATGTTCATCAATGAGCTTTCATAGATTTTCCTTGGGTCCTGGTTGCTTTTACCACTGTACGGATTAAAGGGTTAGAAGAGAATACAAAGAAAGCCACTTTACATATGAAAATACTTTAGTTAGCTAAATAAATATATTTAATTTATTTCACTCTTGGACTATAAACTTCTTAAGACCATAGTATGAGTCCAATTCCAATTTTTATACCACAGAGTGCCATGGTGCCTAGCATAGGTATTTTATTACTGGCAGGTGAATACATTTATGTAGGGCATAAAAGACAATTAACATCTCTTGTACATTTACTGTGTGTCAGACAGTTTGCTAAGCACTTTATGTGAATTTCCTCATTTAACTTTTTCAATGAACCACTAAGGTTATACTGTTATTCCTATTTCACATATGTGGAAAATGAGACTCAGAAAGGTTAAGAAACTTGCTAAAGTTCTCAGAATTAAAGAATTGTGAAACCACAAGTCAAATCTAGGCAGTTTGATGTCAAAAGTTCATCTAGAATCAAACAGTTAAATTAGGTCTTCAGCATGTTTGTTACTGAGTCCAAGCCAAGATTATGGCCTTCCTTATATGCGCTTCCTGCCAGATCCCTCATGATGAGTTATTTAATGTTCTAATCAGGTAATTAAGAGACCTGATTAGAAATGAGCTCTGCTGCCAATTAACCATGAGACCCTGACCATTATTTCATTATTTCTCTTAACAAATTGTCTACATATATAAAACACTTTGTGATCTATAAAGTGCACTCACATGTATTATTTGAATAATAGTTATGGTAGACAGAATAATGCCCACCCCCACCCCAGATGCCCACATCCTAATCCCCAGAAACTGAATATGTCTTATAAATTGGAAAAGGGAAATTAAGGTTGCTGACAGAATTAAGGTTTCTAATTAGAGATAAGGAGCTTGAGATAAGGAGAATATCCAGGTGGGCCCAATGCAATCACAAGGGCCTTTAAAAGGGAGAGAGGGAGGTAGGAGAGTCAATATCAGAACACAAAAAAGGGTGCCAGAAGCCAAAAAATCCAAGAAGCCTCTGAAAGCTGATAATGGCAAGGAAACAGATTTTCTCCTAGAGCCTCCAGAAGGAATCAGGCCTGTCCAACACCTTGATTTTAGTCCAATGTAACCTGTTTTAGACTTCTGACCTCCAAAATTATAAGATAACAAATTTATATTGTCTGAATTCACCAAATTTGGTGGTTTATTACAGTGGCAATGGGAAATAATACAATTATCCTTACTAATAAAATTATCCTGCATGGTAGATATCATTATCACTATTTTGTAGATGTGTAGATGTGTAGATGTGAGTTAAAATGACCTGCTTAAGGAAATTCAACCATTAAACACTGATTAGGAAATTAATTCAGGTGTTTTGACTACAAATCCAATGCCCTTTTTATATAAAAGGAGGAGTTTGGATGACATACCCTCTAAGGTCCTTCCAGCTCTAATGTTCAGTGATTTGTTTCAAATAAAATCAGAAACTAAAATGTGAGAATTTGTTGGCTGTGTAACTTCTCAGTTCTCAGGAGCATTTCTAAAGCAAAAAGGTTTTGGCATCATTTTGCTGCATTGCAAAATAGATGTTTTTCTTCTAGTGTAAGCCTTGTATCTTTTGCTCCTAGTTCTGAAGTTTAGCAACTTAGGCTCTTTCACATACCTAACTGAAGTAGTTTTTTCCTGTGCCTGTTAAGGATGTACTGACAGTTCACCAAACTGACTTTCTGCTGACAAAAACTGATTTTTACTTGCCCTGTTTCTTGAATGAAACTTCTCTTTTCAACAGTTTAAAACGTTTTGAACAAGCAGGAATAAAATTGGCATCTGTTTTGAAACAAATTACATTACATTTCTTTCATATGTTAAATAATATATATACTTATGTAATGATATAAATTTATATACTACCAAAATTTTTTAAATTTCTACATACCATTTGTAAGGACCAGTATTTTATTTTCAAAATATCATTTAATAGGTTTTAGAGACACATGTGTAGAAAAATGATCCATAATTGCACTGACAGGATGATCTCTATTGACGTCTCAGAAAAAATGGAAATAACCTATGCATATGGTTAGAAATGTAAATGGCATGGGATGGTGTAAAATGAAAGAAAAAGGAAATAATTTGTATAAGACTGATTGAATTTATGTGCATATCTACCATTTACATGATCTATTCATTCCAAAAAACCTAGATCCTTGTGCTAAGCATCATTTGGACTCCATTTTGCTTAAAATCCAGGTAGTAGATTTAAAATTTTCATTAAATAAAATTTAGCCTCAAACTCTATAAGTGAAACAATGAACTTGAAAATAATTCAGAAAAATATAAAAACAATGCACAATTTATTACTTATACATAAAAGAAACTGCAAATGTTACAAAATTTTAATTATCAATCTCAGTAAAGGTGGGTGAAATTCTTTTCCATGTGTAGTTAAGGGACTTGTTTTAGTTTATTTTTCCTTTTCATCCATTGTCAAAGCTCTGCTTTGTTCACTGAGCTCTTCTGTCTTCTGCATTTGGCACTAAAATAATTGCTTCTATGTGCCATAATGCTTATTTTTAATCACAAAGAAATATTGGCTTCTTAGTAGGAAATTTTCTATAATTAAGACTCTACATAAAATTTACTTCAAATACAATCTACACTTTGTCACTAGTTGCTTATTCTGAGTGCAGCATACCTGTTTCTGAGATCTGAGGGCTCTCTGTATCTACATATCTGTTGTGACTATATCTGCTTTGTATTTCCTGAAAGAGCATAGTGTTAGCAGTGGAGCAAAGCCATCACAACCTGGTTTGGTAGGAAGAGTCTTTTCCTACATTGTCTAAGCCAAAATCAGCCACCTGATTGCAAAAATAAAAGTGAAAAATAGTGCTATGTAAATTTTGCATATTAGTCTTCAACATCTCTTCCAGTTGCAACATTATCAAGTGTTTTTTATTGTTCTTTTGTTTTGTTTTGTTTTGTTTTTGGTTAGCTTTAATTTTTAAACACTTTAGGACATTTTTGAAGACTTTTTCAGAGCAGTTTTAAGGTCACAGGAAAATTAAGAGGAAAGTGTAGAGATTTCCCACACCCCTCCTGCTCCTACACGTGGACAGCCTCCCCCATTGTTAACATCTTCTGTGAGAGTTGTACACCTGTTACAATTGTTGAACCTACAGAGATTCATTGTCATCACCCAAAGTACATATTTTACATTAGGGTTGTACAGTCTATAGGTTTTGACGTATTTATAATGACATGACATCAGAATAGTTTCACTGCCCTGAAAGTCATCTGTGCTCTGCTGATTCCTCCTTCCCTCCCCCTCAAGTTTGCTGTCAATGATTCTTTTACTCTTGCCATAGTTTTGCCTTTTCCATAATGTGATATGGTTGGAATCATGCAGTATGTAGTCTTTTTAGATTGGCTTTTATCACATAGTAACATGAATTTAAGATTCCTCCATATCTCTTTGTGGCTTGATAGCTCATTTCTTTTTAGGTTTGATTAATATTCCATTGTCTGGATATACCACAGTTTATTTATTCGTCCACCTACTGAAGGACATCTTGGTTGCTTCCAATTTTGGCAATTATGAGTAAAGCTGCTATAAACACCCATGTGCAGGTTTTTGTGCTGACAAGTTTTCTGTTCCTTTGGGTCAATACCAGGGAGTATAATTGTTGGATCATATGGTAAGAGTATATTTAGTTTGTAAGAAACCAACAAACTATCTTCTAAAGTGGCTAAGCTATTTTGCATTCCCACCAGCAATGAAGGAGAGTTCTTGTTGCTCCACCTTTTTGCCAGTATTTGTTGTTGTCATTATTCCAGATTTTGTCCATTTTAATATGCATGTAGTGGTAGCTCATTGTTTTAATCTGCAATTGCTTGATGACATGATGTGGAGCATCTTTTCATATGTTTATTTGTCATCTGTATATCTTCTTTAGTGAGGGTGGGATCTTTGGCTCATTTTAAAAATCTGGTTGTTTGTTTTCTCATTGTTGAGTTTTAAGAGTTCTTTGTATATTTTGGATAACAGTCTTTTATTAGACAAGTCTTTTACAAATATTTTCTCAAAGTCTGTGGCTTGTCTTTTTATTCCCTTGACAGTGTTGTTTTTTGTTTTGTTTTGTTTTGTTTGCAGGGCAGCCATTTTTAATTTTAATCAAGTCCAGCATATATATTCTTTATTTCATAGATTATGCCTATTGTGTTGTATCTAAAAGTTCAATGCCAAACTCAAGGTCATCTAAATTTTCTCTTATGTTACTTTCTAGGAGTTTTATATTTTTGCATTTTATATTTAGGTCTGTGATCCATATAATGTCTGTGTCTAGATTTGTTTTTTTGCATATGGATGTCAGACTCTTTAGGACTTCTATAAGAAAAACTGTGGTGCCATGGAGGGCAAGAATTTAACATTTTTAGGGATATGGGAAATCTCTGTACATTAAAAGGTGTAAAAGAATGTCCCTGTCTTTTGGGGACTGTTACATTCACTGGGACTACAGATTATGCATGAAAAGTTAAACACTAGAATAATATAGAATTTGATGGAACATATGTAGTATGTATATAAGTAATCTGTGAATAAGTTAATGTTATTTTAATCTTTTATTGGAATACACAAGAGACAAATAAGGAACCAAAACCTTTCTATCTTTACAGATTTTGAAGCATTTGAATGAATGAAGTACTGTTCACTTGACACCTAATATATCAGAAACTCTATTTACCTGAACTTAAAAATGATCACACCAATGCTATATCACTATTTTTCTTATTTCATAGATCAGAGAACTAAGGAAGAGATAAGTCAAATATGATGAAGGCCATATGGCTTGAAAATGAAAAATGAAAATATAACCATGGCCTTTGATACCAAAGTATGTGTTCTTTCTTCTGTGCTCCACTGCTGCTGTATGGATAAGAATTGTCAAGTTTTTTTTTTCCTTTTTGCCATGTTAATACATATTTGTTATATATTTTACACATTTGTAAAGATGCTAATAATGTTTCCTCAGTTACCAACACTTCTGAGACTTATTTGCTACTCAGAGACAAACCATTTGATTTAGAAATACCTTCTTCTAGTAAAACTATCTTCTTCTAGGACAACCTTAGTGGCATTCGAAGTGATTTCAAGCAAGTAACTTAGACATGAAAAAAGAACAGTGGTATAAATAGATGAATAATTAAATTGTGAAAAATCAAAAGCATGTACATAAGCACAAGCCAACATTTTTTGCATTAATTCTCAGTTATTAAAATGTTTTCAAAAGGACCTTTTCCCCAGAATCAAAATTACTGCCAAGTAATCATTTGTTCATTTAATTGTCATTTGTTGATAATGGAAAGGAACCATATGTGGTGAGGTTTAATTCTAATTGAAATTATCGTGTGCTTTTGTATAAAGTTGTGAATTGCCATTCTGAATCATTCTTATGATTTATTTGTGAAGGAAATGTGGTACAAACTGCTGTTACCGCTTATCCAATGTGAGAACATTATGGACTAAAATCAACAAATTAGACCCCAAAAAGGAGCCCATGTTGAAAGTTAAAAACACTGCTGAAATTCAACACACATAAATTAAAATAAAATATATTTATTTAGATTTTAATAAAACAAATTTACAGAGGTGAAACTTACTAATAGTGATTTTAAGGAGATATGAAGTTCAATAAATATGAAATGTCCAATTTTGAATCAAAAGTTTAGTTAATTATATCTCAAACAAGAAGCAGTACAATTAATCAAAGTGTGCCCCTACACTATCGACACAGTTTTGCCGTCTTAATGGTAGCTTGTTTATACCAGCAGCAAAGAAGCCTGGAGAACGAGTCTTAATGAAATCGTGAAAGGCATTTTCCACAGCTTGTTGAGAATTGAATATTTTTCCTTGCAAGAAGTGGTGGAAAGCCTGGAAGAAGTGATAGTCAGTTGGTGCAAGGTCTGGGGAATACGGTGGATGACAGAGAGTTTCCAAGTCCAGCCTCTGTAGTTTGAACAGCGTTATGTGACATGTGGTCAAGCGTTGTCTTACAAGAGGATTGGCCTGTCTCTATTGACCAATCTTGGCTGCTAAATCATAAGCATCCTCATCATTTCATCCAATTGGTTGCAGTAGACAGTCACTGTAATCGATTGACCAGGTTTCATGAAGCAGTAGTGGATAATATCAGTGCTGGACCACCAGATACCATTAGCTTTTTTTGATGAATATTCGGTTTTGGACTGGGTTTCAGCACTTCATCTTTATCCAACCATTGTGCCAAATGCTTGCAATTGTCAAAAAGAATCATTTTTCATCACACATAACAATACAGTGTAGAAATGGTTTGCCTGTATGTCGTGACAGCAAAGAAAGGCAAGTTTCCAGATGATTTCTCTTCTGATGCTCATTTAATTCATGAGGAACCCATCGATCCAGCTACTTTACCTTGCCAATTTGTTTCAAATGGTCCAATATTGTTGGAATAGTAACATCAAATCTTGTTGCTAATTCATGCATACGTTGAGATGGATTCGCTTCCACTACGGCTTTCAGCTTATCATTATCCAGGTTACCCGCGTGGCTCATTTTCAAGACTAAAATCACCAGAACGGAACTTCTTAAACCATCAACGTACTGTGCTTTTATTAGCCACATCCTTCCCAAACACTTTGTTGATATTTCAAGCTGTCTGCACTGTATTGGTTCCACGATGGAACTCATATTAAAAAATAACACAAATTTTTGACTTATCCATGGTGTCACAAAAATTGCTCTAAAAAGAAATTTGAAAGATAATCACAAGCCAAAATGAGCGTTTGAAAGACTGAGGATGTACTTTCACAATAAAAATAAAACAAGAAGTGTCAAAGTGAAATGTCACAGATATCAACTGTCAATTTTAGTACTTAAGGAATCAGACATTTCATACTTAATAACCTAAATATATTTTAAATGAATGGTCACAATCATAATCTAGGTTAAGTCGGTTTAAAGCTTCAATGCATATTTAGTATCTTATCTGATGACATCTTTCAATATATATATCAAAGATGATTTAATTGTCATATCTACACATTGTTCATGTGTATGTGTGAAGGTGGTGTGTGTGTGTAAAACCTCAGCATGGTGAATTGCCAATTCATAAAATTATATTTTCCTCTACCTTGAAATTAATTTCCTTATATGTTTATTTATATGCCTTTATGTGTTTGTTATCAATGTCTCAAATGTTGAGAAAAGAAGGATTTCTCTGAATACACATTTATGCTGGTTGTCGGTTAGCTTCTAATCATGTTTTTTTGTCAATGATGTGCACTGAGGTAAAGCATTTAATTTAAATATGAGATAAGGTAAGATTTTTCAGTCTTTGAGCAAGTAGAGGAAAACAAGGATAAGTTTGTTATCCACCCAGACTTAATTGACTAGAATGTCCTAACCATTTTTATTTAAAGTATTTTATCCATTCTAAGTTACATATTTTTAGTTTACATTTTTCACCTCTGAAAAATGGAAACATCACACAATGGATGGTGTTTTACCATTGTTGAACAGGAAATAGTTGTGATATAGTTTCCATTACTGCACATGTATGTATTTGGGCATAGATATTTTGTTTCCACATCAATTATGTATTACATTGTACTCCTACAAATGTTGAATTCAACTGACATTTGAGTGCCAAATCATTCAGTGATTATTTGAGAAAAATGAGTCACAGTTGTTACCTGGAAGCCTTCCATTATTAACTTGCAGTAATATAAAAAATTATTAAAATGTATAGACTTGAAAATGGTATTTAGAAACTAAGTTCTGGTGCTAAGTGTTGACTGTTGCTACTTGTGTATCACTGTCTCTAAGTTTTCTCAGTAGATGGAACTGCAAAATATGTATAATCACTATGTATGTACACATATTAATATGTATTTCTAGAACTATCTACCTGTACATAGACATAAATACGGGTTCCTATGCATACCTCTTACTATAATCCAGCATCACTGGATTTGTTCTAGTCCCTTCCCCCTAGCTTATTTCTCTTTTTAATTTAACAGTGAAAAACCTGGCTCTCATTATCTACAATATATTTACTTATTTGTTCAACCCTAGGTTAACATAAAATAGTTTCAGAATTGCTAACCCACATTCCTGTGAGAAGCAAATTTACCAACTAGAGTACAGTGTTAGTATATCTAACTTATCTTTAGCTGTATAGTTAAAATGTTATTAATATTTTTAATGTTAGCTTCTAATTATCTCTTCAGAGAGATTTAAAGCATGAGAAGGACTAGATTCCCCAATTTCTGACTTTGAAAATGGAAGAAGGAAGATACTAACCAAGGAATATGGGAGGCCTTAGAAATGGAAATTGACCCTGGCTGACAGCAAGGAAACTAGATATGAATTTAGCCAGGAACCTGAATGAAGTTGAATGTAGACTCTCAAAACTTCCAGTAAGGAATGCAGCCAACACCTTGATTTCAGCCTGTGATAATCCAGGCACAGAAATCAGCTAAGTCAACTCAGGGTTCTCACCTATAGGACTGTGAGTTAATACATTTTTGTTGTTTTAGGTCATTAAATTAATGGTAATTTGTTATATTAATAGTAACAATAGAAAATTAATACCATAGCCTTCCCAATAATTCATAACCTCAATGTATGAATTAAGAAAGATCAGCCAAATACAAAATATATGACCTGAACTCTTCGAAAGTGTCAAGGGCATGAAAGACAAAGAAAGACTAAGGGATTGTAACAAACAAAAGGGACTAAAGTGACAATAGTAACTCATTGCTATATGAGTTCCTGGATTGGATCCTGAAACAGGAGAGAGATAAGCATTAAAAAACTGGTATAATTCCATAAAATCTTCAGTTTGATTGATAGTACAGTATCAGTGTTAATGTCTCAGTTTTGAAAATTATACATGGTTATGTAAGAAGATATCATTGGAGTTGCTGGTTGAAATTACATGGAAATGCTCTGTAATGCTTTTGGAACTGTTTTTTAAATCTAAAATTGCTTTAAAGTAAAAAGAAAAAATATGTGGAATGGAGGTCAGCATCTTGGAAGAAAATCCTGGATACACTACTGGAGCAGTCTAGGAAACGCTACTTTTCCAATGTTCTCTAAGACACAGAGAAGGTGTGGGGAAAATGCACACTGATAATATCAAGTAAAAAAACGATTCTGAAGAGTTGGACACCGAATGTGAAGAAAATTCAAGAATAACTTGACCAATTTGTTTAGCTTTTATTACTTTTTATATATAAATAATAATAATGAACTGTAAAAATCTATGATTAAAAGATTTCTTAAAAAGAGCTCTTCTTATAAAATGAAATCTTTAAGGAATTAGAAAGCAATGTTGTAGTTTAATTGACTGCATTTATAGTGGTATAGTGAAATAATGAAGGCATTTTATAATTTAAAACATCTTAATTTGATAAAATGTTTTTATAGCATTTAACCCTTACATCAAACATACAATATTTCTTATTATTACTACTATCTACAAAAAGAAGAATCTAAGATTCAGTGATATTAAGTAAGTTACCTAAGCTTATACTATTAATAAGAGACATAGCTGGAATTCAAAGCAGGTCTCACATCTAAAAGTCCTATGAAAATATGCTACCTCCTGTAACAAATAAAAGAGAGTACGACAGGTCACAAACTCCACTCTAGACTCCCAGTATTAATGTTCTAATATCTTAGACTGGCCCATCTAACATGTAGCATATTCATTTAGAACTAATAATAATTCCACAAATTAAATAATTAAGCCCATTTAGAAGGGTGAAATGTCGAAATGATGGTTTGCGGTTTTTTATATTAATTGCATTCTGAGACACAAAGTAGCCATTTGAATTTGAGAGTGCATTCATTTGATTTTCTTTAGATCAAATAAAGCATTGCAACACACATTATTATAAATTATATTTAAATGATAAATTGTAGCCTATTAGAGATACTAAAGATAGGGATGACAGTGGTGAATCTTCTCATTGTGAAACTCCTGTAGTTTTTGTGTGAAACTGAAACAAAAAACCCAACAAATACATAGCACAATATATCATTATGAGCTATTTGAAGGCACATGCTAATTTTTGAGAAAGAAGCATGGAAAGCAAACAAGAGGAATTTAACTTCTAGGCCATATTTCATCCTTTGTGTCAAGCCAGTCAAAACATTTCCTGTTTGTTTTACAGCTTTCCCAAATGAAACATTTTAGAATTGATATTTGCTTTCAACACTCAGTGCCTCAAAAATGGTATTTTTAAAATTACAAATCTGAATAAAAAAGGAAAAAGATCTGGAAATCCTTAAAATTTAGGGAACTATCTACACACACAAATTTTTTTAATGTGTTTGAAGTCAGGCTAGTCAAATAAATCAAATTAACTGTGTTCTTTATAGATGTTGCCAGAAACAAATTCAAGATACTTTTTAAAAGAATATTCTCTCTCTCTCTCTCTCTCTTTTTTTTTTTTTGGTATTTTTAAGGTAATATCTGTTCGTGATGTATTCAAGCTATTAACAAAACTACATAAATGTAAATAAACCACTCTGGATTCTATCACACAAAAATAACCATTACTAAGATTAGATAAATATTATTTCAGATGCAGATATTCATCTATGCAGCTAGTTGGTTTCATAGATAATATACAGGCAACATATGTTTCTATTTAAATAATGGATTACAACATGTGTTATGTAAATAAAGATCTTATTTTTTTCTTTTAATAAAAAGTAAAATTTTAGCAATTTCTCTTCTTATAAATAGATTTTCACAAAAAGAGTATTTAAAAAAACGTTTATTATTAAAAAAGAAAATGTACAATAAATTAAGAGACTGTAGACATTATAAATATTTTTACCAACTTATTGTAATTTTAGGCATCTATTAACTCTCTGCTTGAAAGTAAGGGTGACTTGCACTCTCTCGTTTCTTCTCTCTCATTGCTATACTTCCTGATTTATATTCCATATTTAATTCTTATATGGTCATACTCCTAACATTCGCAGTCTTATATAACTATAATTCACACAGTGGATAAATAGAAGCATTATATTTAATGAATTTGGTGTTCGTTGGCACCTTTTTACCATGGCTTCTTCATTCCTTGTGTTTATTTTGATCTTAATATACAGGAATTTTTGGTTAAGTGTGGTTCATTTTTTCTCCTCCAGAAGGGCTCGTGGGTGATACAGAATACTTAGATACTGTAGGTGACATGATTTGTCTGCTTGTATATATGGACTTTTCTTTCATTCTTGCATAGTTATTACATCAGAATAAGTGTTGGTATTGAGCATTTTGTAAATTTGACTGGAACTTAATATAGCATGTCCATTTGTGGATTAATTTCTCCCATTTTTAGGAGATTTTCCTTTATCCAATTTTTTCTAATTTATTAATATCTTTATGTTTTTTGTATTTACCAAGATCAACTCAAGCCTTATTCTTTGTCAGTAATTTCCTCTTCAAATGTCAGAGATGTCTATTTCATTCCTGCAGTATGTATTTTATTCTTTAGTAATGTTATTTTGCTCTTCAACACGTTTCCTAAGTTTTCTACTTTTCTCTCAGTTATTTTACCATCTCATATTAGAGTACCAAATTTATGTTTTCATAAAACTCTATTGCAAAACACTTGTGGTGAATATATTTCTCTTCTTTGGATTATGCTTTTTTTTCCCCTCACTTATATTTTTTACTTGGTTTTTGCATTATATATATTTTTTCCTGCTCAAGTATTTTCCATATCTTTCTAGGGAGAGAAATATCTCCCAGTTTTTATATACAATTGAATTAACCACTAGAAAGACTGATTCTGTGTTCCAATTCTAAATACTCAGGGAGCTATTAAAAATTTCATCTATGTTTTTCTGTTTTAACTATTGACTTGAAATATTGGTTCCTTAATATCACAGTTGGGATATTGGGAGAAAATATGTGGATGAGACCACAATCTGGAAAATATCATCTAGAAAACTCAAGATAACATATAATCCTCATCATTATCATCTATACCATTTTTAAGTCTTTCAAGCTGTATTCTCATTACATGAGTATTCATATTTTGGAAGTGGTAATAAAAATTATGGAAGTTTAAATTGAAACAACCAGTAAAATTTTAGTCAAATAAAGAACACACTTATCCAATTTTTAATAGTATAGAACATGTGTAGGTAAATGTACTATTATTCTTTGGACTTTTGCTTGTTGTCAGAAAGTATTTAAACACAGTATAAATCACACTATAAATTAGCAAGATTAGAGGGAAGTGGATATTCTATATTTCAATTTATCTTTTTCTTGCCATTAATATTGTAAGCATAAACCACTCAATTTTATAGCAGGAAAATTGTCTTAAATGTGGAATCTGATGCAGGGATCTGTTTTTTCTCTGTTTGTATGACACTTCTGTATGACCTGTTAGGGACAATAGTCATTGATACCATTTTAAAAATTAAACCTTTAATTTTAGTCATGATAGATTTTTCACTTAGATTCTAGGTTTACTTATGGAAAAATAGCACTTACAGCATTTTGTTGAAGTATTGCTTTAATTCTTTGATCCAAAATATCTGCTTGACATAAAAAAAACAGTTAAATTGCTCTTTTTGGGAAAATGTCTATCTTTATTTTTAAAAACCTCACAATAATTTTAGAAGTAGTTTAATTATTATATTTAAAGAGTTGGTTTTCAAATAGTTTCTGAAAAGCCGGTGGGTAGTGAGAAAGAGTATCATATTCAGGCTAATTGCTGGGGCTTTCAGCTTTGTGTGCTTGGAGCTGTTAGGAAGAGCTCTGATTAGACCATGCTCTTCTTTTATTGCTATTAAATGAGTGGAAGATTGTCCTTTCTGGAAGCCTAGGGTTGTCTGTCCTTGGCTTTTTATGGATGTTTATTTGACCACAAATACTGTCTCATGGTCATTTGCAACCAGCTGAAGTCCAAGACCCTGATTGCTGCTCTGATAGTTGACCATCAGAGTTTATGATTTAAAAAGTAGCTAGCAGAATTTTAAAAATAGGCTTATATAACTTTCTTTGTATGTTTTAACTGATTGTTTTGCTAATATTATACTTTCTCTTTTAATTTCAGTTTTACAAATGGCAAACTAAACTGAAAGAATAATGCAGAAAATTAATGCAGAAAGTTAGGGAGATTGAGCATTTTTTATTTCCCAACAGGTTCTATCAAACAGATCCCCATATTCTTTCTATAGCTGACATCCCTAATACAACACTAAGCTTGCAAGATAAAGCTGACGTTGTGAACAGAAAACCCACTGAGCTGTGCAGCTCAGAAGAACCATCAACCCAAACTTCCCCCTTGATAGCACTAAGTCCACCCTGGGTTACAATTCAGCTGAATTGCTTGTGCAATATTGTTTCCTTCTGTCTGGAACAATTCATTCTCTTTATGAGAAAGGGAGAAAATTAGCCAAAATCCATGGTCTTCACTTTATGTGATTAATGGACATTAGCCAATATGTGCAAGCGTAATACGAGAAAGGCAGGTTAGAGGAGCCTCCCAGAGAGAGACTCCTGAGCATCGTCCCTCAAGTTTAACTCAGCAATTAATCAAACAGTTCTTAATTTCCCACAAAGGTTTTTCCCAAAGGAAGCAAAGAGGAGGATCCATAAACATGACATTGGAATTTCTTTTACCTGCTCCAGAACAAGTATTAAACATTTGTCTTCCTTCAAGGTACAACATTAGACTTATTCTCTTAAGTGTGCTAGGTCTTCTCAACATCCTTCCCTTAATGAGAGCTTTAGAAAAAGATATTTCCCCCAAAAGAGATTTTATTGCTCTTGGTGATGGTGGTTGTAGTTTTGTTTTATTTCTATATAGAGGTTGTTACATCTCTGTTTGATCATTACTATCTAGAAAAACAGAAATAGTATGAGTCAACAGGGATTATCTAGTACCTGACAGTGACCAAAAGTAAAATCTGTATTTCTTTTGCTTAACCTATCGCAAGATTTCCCTCTTAGTATTGCATAATTCCAAGGGGATGGTTGAAGGCTGTGATAAGCAGATTTGAGTCATTGTAGAGACTCAGAGGGGCATGACAATGATTTCAAATTAAATTTACCCAATCTAACATTATTTTTATTACCTATTGTATCCTAAGAATCTTTCTAATTGCAAACCTTGCTTCATTCATGGAATCTTTCCAGTTGACATTATATTAATGGTTAATAGTGCTGAATTTCTCCCATAATGTTATTTCTTTCTAAATGTTTCTGTGTGCTCAGTCCTTTGGGTGCTCAACTTCCCCAGTTGTACAATGAAGCAATCTTCTATAGTTGACTGGTTCTTCTCTCCTCAGATAGCTCAGTATAAGAAGCCCATTGGTTTTCTCACCACAAGGAATTAGTCATTTATGATGACTCTTCAATATGACACTTGGGGCCTATTCAATTCTAGTAGTATTATCAAACTTCAGCTATAAAACTTAAGTTCTAGAAATCTAATGGATTCATTTTCTCTCACATGATGGGCTTTATGGGATATGTCTTTCAAGACAAATGATGTTCTCCTCCTGAAGCATGTTGGGAAGTGGATCTAAATGCAAAGATCCTGAAATTCTGATTCTCCTACATCCTATTTTTCCTGAAAGTAACTTTTAAAAAAATGTTCAATATCTTTGTTGTTGAGACATACAACTCTCTGCTAGAAATAGGTAGGGATTTGCCAAATTTGCTAGTTATTATTATGTAAGCAGGTATATTATGACTTGCCTTGGAAAATTACAGATCATTTAATTTTGGTACACAATATTGGCAAAATTATATCTTAGCACTTATATTTCTTTTGTCAAGATCATGCACATTTGTTGGATATCTAGTCTTAATTTAACAGTCTTTTTCATGTTTGTAGTATCCATATCTGTTAACTTACATTATCTCAGGAAACCTGAATTCTAGCACCATATAAAATCTCTCTTTAAAATATATAATCCTGGATGGTAAAATTATTTTGTAAGGGATTACTCTGATTAAATTATTTTATAAGATGAACTAAAGATAGTTAAATGGTAGTTGATGAGATAATCATTAGCATCACCTTAAAATAGATATCTGATATCTAATTGGCATATTACATTTCTTTTCTGTTCCTGATTCTGTGTTTGACTGAAATATTAATAACCACACCAGGATGCATAGAAGAATGAGGTTGGATGAGGAATTCTTTATTTTTATAGGCAATTTCTTCTTGATAGAGGTTTGCCCCCTACTGCATATGGGCATAATTCAGGGAGACTGAAACAGCTCTGTTTGAACTTTGCTTGGCATTAAGATCTGGAACTAAGTAGACAACTCATTAATTTCATAGCAAAGTAATTAAAATGTATTATTTTCATAATTTATGTGTAATAAGTATCATTGGCATTTTATGTTAATTCAGTTATTTTATCATACAGTTGCAAAAAACATGACACAAGATTGTAGCTATATGATCAGAAATTGCTGTAACAGCTGAATACTCTGAGAGATGGATTTCACAAGTCCCTTCTGATTTTTTCACTGCTATGTATGTGTTTCAAGTACAAAAAAATTAAAATAAATAACCAGTTTTCTATATTAAGTATAGAAACTTAATCAAGTAAATTAAGAGCAGCACTTTATATTATTGAAACAAATGTGATAATTAGATCAAAGGCATTATTCATGGCTATGTAGAAGAAAGAAAGAAAGAAAGATTCCTCATATGAGTGAAACCATGCAATATTTTTGTTTTTGTATCTGGCTTGTTTCATGTAGCATTATGTCTTCCAATTCCATCCATGTTGTGGCAAATGGCAGGATCTCCTCCTTTTTAGAGGCTGAATAACATTCCATAGTGTGTGTGTATTTATACACACAGATAGTCCCCCCTTACTCATGGTTTTGCTTTGCAAAGTTTCAGTTACCTATAGTCAACCACAGTCCAAAAATACTGGATGAAAAGTTCCAGAAATAAACAATTCATAAATTTTGAACTGTATGCCATTCTGAGTAGAGTGATGAAATCTCATGCTGTCCTGCTCTATCCATCCCAGGATGAGAATCATCTTTTTGTCCAGAGTATCCACGCTGTATGCTACCCATTCATGAGTCACTGACTAGGCATCTCCGTTATCAGGTTGACTGTTACAGTGTCACAGTGCTTGTGTTCAAGTAACCTTTATTTTACTTAGCAATACTCTCCCCAATAATTGTCATCTCTTGTCTTTTTGATAATAGCTATCCTAATGGGTATAAGTTGATGTAGTGTTTTTTACTTGCATTTTCCTGGTGGTTAGTGATGTTGAGCACCTTTTGATATACCTATTGGTCATTTTTATATTGCCTTTGCAGAAATGTCTATCCAGGTTATTTGATCATTTTTTCAATTGGGTTATATGTTTTCTTGCTATTGAGTTGTATGAGTTCTTTATGAAATTTGAGTATTAACTCCTCATCAGATATATGGTTTGTGAGTATTTTCCCCAATTAATGAGATGCCTTTTCATTTTGTTGATTATTTCCTTTGCTGTGCAGAAGCTTTTTAGTTTGAAGTCCCATTTATTTATTTTTATTTTTGTAGCCTGAGTATTTGGTGTGATATCCAAAAATTCATTGCCAAGGCCAATGACAAACTTTTTTCCTATGCTTTCTTTTAGGAGTTTTATGATTTCAGGTATTATGTTTAGGTTTTTTTAAAAATTAATTTTGAGTTGATTTTTGTGTATGGCATAAAAGTACAATTTTATTCTTCTGTATATGGAAATTCAGTTTCCCCCACACTATTTATTGAAGAGACTGTCCTTTCTCCATTGTGTTTTCTTGGTGTTCTTATCAAAAATTAGTTTGCTGTTTCTTGGGATGGTGGGATTTATTTATGGGATCTCTATTTTCTTACACTGGTCTGTGTGTTTTCATGCCAGTAACCTACTGTCTTGATTGCTATGGCTTTGTTATATAAATTGTGATGCCTCCAACTTTGTTTTTCTTTCTCAGAATTACTTTGTCTATTTGGGGTCTTGCTGGTTTCCTACAAATTCTAGGATTTTTTTTCTTTTTCTGTGAAGAGTGTCATTGGGATTTTGATAGTAATTCCATTGAATCTGAACATTGCTTTGGGTAGTATAGACATTTAAACAATATTAATTCTTTTACTTAATGAGCATGGAACATCTTTCCATTTATTTGTTTCCTCTTCAATTTCTTTTATTAATGTTTTATAGCTTTTAGTGTATAAGTTCTTTCACCTTCTTGGTTACATTTATTTCGTAGTATTTCTTTTTGAGGCTATCATACGTGGGATAGTTTTCTTTTTCTTTTTTGGCTAGGCCATTATTTGTGTATAGAAATGCCAGGGATTTCTATACACAATACAAAATGTTAATTTTGTATCCTGCAACTTTACTGAATTCATTTATTAGTTCTGACAGTTTTTTGGTGGAGTCTTTGGAATTTTCTACATATAAGATTATGTTATCTACAAGAAAGAAATACAATTTTACTTTTTCCTTTCCAATCGGGATACTTTCTATTTCTTTTTCTTGTCTGATTGCTCTTTCTAGTGCTTCTAGTACTGTGCTGAATAGAAGTGGCAAGAGTGAGCATCCTTGCCTTGTATCAGATCTTAGGAGGAACAGCTTTCAGTTTCTCTTCATTGTTTATGATCTTAGCTATATTTTTAAATTATAATAAAAATTTAAAAATTATTATATAATAATATAATAAACATATTTATTATGTTGAGAAACTTTCTGTCTGTACCTAAACTGTTGAGACTTTTCCTTGTCAATGAGTGGTTTTCAAATGCTTTTTCAGTGTCAATTGAGATGATCATATGGTTTCTGTCTTTCAGTCTGTTACAGTGATGTATCACATTGACTTGCATATGTTAAACCAGCCTTGCATGATAGAGACAAATCCCATTTGATTATGATGTATAGTCCTTTTGATGTGTTGTGGAAATTGATTTGCTAATATTTTATTGAGGATTTTTACATCAATGTTTTTCAGAGATATTGTCATTTTCTTCTTTTGTGGTGTCTCTATCTTAGGTATCAAGGTGATGCTGGCCTTGTAAAATGTGTTAGTATATATGTATTCCCATCAGCTCTACTTGTTTTGGAAGAGTCTCAGAGCTGTTGATATTAATTCTTTTTTGAAACTGGTAGAAAGTAGCCATGAAGCTATCTGGTCCTGGGTTTTCTTTGTTGGGAGGGTTTTCATTACTACTTAAATATCTTTGTTTGTTATTGTTCTGTTCAGGCTTTCTATTTCTTCCTGATTCAACCTCGTTGGTTGTGTTTTTCTAGGAAAGTATCTCTTTCCTCTTGATTATCAAATGTATTGTCATGTAATTGCTCATAATAATCTTTTATGGTCCTTTTTTTGAGATGTCTGTTGTAATGTTTCCACTTTAATTTCTGATTTTATATATTTGAGTTTTCTCTCTCTTTTTTTTAGTTAATGTAGCTAAAGGGTTTTTTTTTTGTTTGTTTGTTTTGTTTTTCCAAAAAACCAACTAGTTTTATTGATTTTTTCTATATTTTTTCTATTCTCTATTTGATTTGTTTTTGTTCTGGTCTTTAGTATTTCATTTTGTCTTTTAACTTTGGGTTTCATTTGTTCTTCTTTTTCCAGATTCTTGATTTGTAATGTTAGATTATATATTTGGGATATTTCTTCTTTTTTAATTTATATATTTATTTCTATAAACTTCCTTCTTAGAACTGTTTTTGCTGCATTCTATAGGTTTTGAAATGTTGTGTTTCCACGGTCATTTGTGCCAAGATTTTAAAAAATTTTCTTTTTGATTTCTTCTTTGACCCTTTTGTTGTTCAGGAGCATGTTGTTTAATATCCACATATTTTGTTTTCCAAAATTCCTCCTACTATTTATTTCTAGTTTTGCACCATTGTGATAAAAATGATGCTTGGTGTGATTTCAGTTTTTTAAAAATTTCTTAAGACTTGTTTGGGAGCATGACATGTGGTCTATCCTGGAAAATGTTCTGTGTGTGCTAGAGAAGAATGTTTATTCTTCTGCTTTTGTATGGAAAGTTCCATATGTATCTATTAGATCCAGTTTGTCTATAGTTCAGTTCAATTCCAGTATTTATTAATTTTCTTTCTGGCTCATCTTTCCATCATTGAAAGTGGGGTATTGAAGTCCCTTACTATTATTGTATTGCTATCTATTTCTGTCTTCATGTTCAGTAATATTTGCTTTATGTATTTAGGTGCTCCAATGTTACATGCATATGGATTTATAATTTTTATATCCTCTTTACTAATTGAGCCCTTTATCATTAAATAGATACCTCCTTAGTCTCTTGTGCCAGTTTTTGACTTGAAATATATCTTATTTGTTATAAGTATATCCACCTCTACCTTTTTGTTGTTGTTGCCATGTGCATGGAACATTTTCCTTTATCCATTCACTTTCAGGCTATGTGTGGCCTTAAAACTAAGTGGGTGTCTTATAGACAGCATAGAGTTGGATCTTATTTTTTTAATCCATTCAGCCCCCACGTATCTTTTGATTGGAGAATTTAATTCATTTACATTCAAAGGAATGGTTGATAGGTAAGGACTTACTATTTACATTTTGTTAATTATTTTCACAACTTTACATCTTATAATATATATTGTGTATTCCTTAACAATTTATTGTACCTGTTATGCTTTGGATATGGTTTATTTGTGCCTTCCAAACTTCAGTTGAAATTTGATCCCCTATTTTTGAGGTGGGGCCTAATGTAAGGTGTTTGGGTCATGAGGGTGGATTGCTCGTGAGTAGATTAATGCCTTAACTTAGGGGTACATCAGTTCTCACTCTATTAATTCCTGAAAGAGATAGTTGTTAAAAAGAGGCTGGAAGCCCCACCTCTCTCTTGCTTCCTCTGTCCCATGATCTCTGTGCATACATATCTCCTTCACCTTCTGCCGTGAGTGGATGTCTTTACCAGATGCAGATGCCCAATCATAAACTTTCCAAATATCAGAATGATGAGCCAAATGAACCTTCCTTTTTTCATAAGTTACCCAGCCTCAGGTATTTCTGTAGAGCAACATATAATGGACTAAGACAGTAGCTACATTTATTTTTGACTATTTTGATTTTTAATCTTCATATTAGAGATATGAATGATTTACTGACCACCATTACACTATTGGAGCATTCCAGATTTGAATATATATTTATGTTAATGAGAATTTTATACTTTTATATATTTTATGTTAATAATTACCTTTCTATGGTTTCCACTTGAAGAACTTCCTTAAAGATTTCTTGTAAGTCAGGTCTAGTGGTGATATATTTCCTCAGGTTTTGCTTGTGTGAGTTTTTGCTTCTCGTTCATTTCTGAAAAACAGATTTGTTGGGTATAGTATTCTTGGCTTCCAGGTTTTGTTTTTTTTAAATTTTTCTTTCAGCACTTTGAATATATCGTTCCATTCTCTCTTTGCCTGCAAGGTTTCTGCTATGAAATCTGCTGGTGGTCAAATAGATATTTCCTTATATGTTACTTAATGATTTTCTCTTGATGCTTTTAAAGTTCTCTTTGTCTTTGACTTTTGACAGTATGACTAAATGGTATACCTTGAAGAGTACTCCTTTGGGTTGAATCTGTTTAGGAACTTTTGAATTTCATGGATCTGGATGTCAATATCTCTACCAAGACTTGGGAATTTTCATCAATTCTTTCATTAAAGAAGCTTTCTGTCCCTTTCTTTGTCTCTTTTATTTCTATAACCCCCATAATGTGAAGATGTGTTTGCTTAATGCTGTCCTATTAGTCCCATATGCTGTCTTCATTTTTAATTTTTTTTCTTTATTTCTCCTCTTACTTGGTATTTTAAAAGACCTGTCATCAATTTTACAGATTTTTTCTTTTACTGGATCTACTTTCGTATTGAACTGCTTAATTTTCTTTTTATTTCATTGATTAAATTCTTTGGTTCCAAAATTTCTGTTTTGTTTATATTGTCTATCTCTTAGTTAAGTTTCTCATTCAGATCATGCATTTTCTTGATTTCACTGAACTGTCTATCCATATTCTTTTGTATCTCACTGAGTTTCCTTAAGATTGTTATCTTGAATAACTTTTCAGGTAATTTGTATACAGTTGACCCTTGGACAATGCAGGGGTTAGGGTGCTGATCCCCTGCACAGTTAAAAATCCATATATAACTTTTGATTCCCCACAAACTTAACTATAATAGCTTATTGTTGATCAGAAGCATTACTGATAGCATAAACAGTCAATTAATCCATACTTTATATATGTAATATATTGTATTCTTACAATAAAGTAAGCTAGAGAAAAGAAAATGTTATTAAAAATCACAAAAAAGAGAAAATATATTTACTATTCATTAAGTGAAAGTGTGTCATCATAAAGGTCTTCATCCTCATTGTCTTCCTGTTGAGTTTACTGAGGAGGAGCAGGAAGAGGAAGGGTTGATCTTGCTGTCTCAGGGGTGGCAGAGGCAGAAGAGAACCTGCGTATAAGTGACTTGCACAGTTCAAACCCATTTTGTCTAAGGGTCTATTGTATTTCATTTTCTTTGGGGTCAGTTATAGGAGAATTATTGTCTTCCTTTTGTTATGTCACATTTCCTTGCTTTTCAATGTTTCTTGTGTTCCTACATTGATGTCTGTGTATCTGATGGAACAGCCACATCTTCCAAGTTTTACAAAGTGGCTTTAGTAGGAAAAGACTTTCACCTGTAGATAGGTCTTTGGGTACCTGTTGGGCAGGATGTGGAAGTTCTGTTTCCAAGTGGATGAAGTGGTATATCCTGTGTGTAGCTTCTTCAGCAGCAACCAAACTTAGCAGTGACTGTGGGCACCTCAATGGCCTAGCTGTAGGAGTCTGTGAAAGCAACAATGGCAGTGTAGGTTGTTAGGCTCCTCAGTTGCAAGTACTTTTGGAATCCTCTTGTTCTTATTGTGCACACAATGAAGAGGCTTGGCTGAGGGGAACCTTTATTGTGTCAAGTCTGATAAAGCCCATAAGCAAGTGCAGTGGTGCTGAGTTCCAGGGTGCAAGTGCTCAGAACACATGTGGAACCTGATTCATGAGGTACAGGTTCACCCTCTGAGGCAAAGATGAATGCAGATTGCCCACAAATCCAGGGTGTGTGACTCTGAGGCACATCCCAGCATTTCAGGCCCAAGGAACTGGGTTGTAGCTGTGACTCTGACCCTGGGATGCAAGACACAGCACTAGCCCACCTCTCAGGAAGAAAGGGTGCTGTGGAGGTTCATGCCCCAAGGAACAGAGGACAGCTGTAATTTTGGAACCAAAGTCAACAGAGAAGAGCAACACCAGCACCTCCAGGGGCTACAACATGTCATAGCAGTGACTCTGGACCCTGGGATGGTGGAACACAGCAGTATTCCAGGTTCTGTGAGACCAGGTGCAGTCACAGCATGGACCCAGGAATGGCAGAATAGAGTTGTGGCTTGGGCTCCAGGGGGCAGGAAGCAGTGCAGCGATGATTCTACTACCTAGGGACGTGGCATGTCTCAGCAGCTCAGACTCTGAAAAGCTAGTCCAGTTCTCGGGAAGAAGGGTGCTACAGTATTTTGGCCTACAGGGCCAGGTTTCCCAGCTCAGCCAACACTCTGCTTCCCCAAGATGTGGGAAGCCAAATCAGCTCATCCTTGGGGGACATGGCTGCTTGGTTAGGCTAAGGCATCAATTCCCTGGGAGGTGGGGCACCACTTCAGCTCAGGGCTGCAGGGGCATGATTGCCCTGGGTGGTCAAGGCACCATTTCATCAGGAGGCAGGGTGCTTAGGCAGTTCAAACCCTGAGGGCAGGGTCAGGGCACAGCAGCAACTGGAAGGGGTGGATGGGGTGGCTTCCCAGCAGCAGGGTCCTACAGGATGGGGGTTGCTCAGCTAGGGTATGTTGGGCCACCAGAAGAGGGTTGTGCTACAGCAACAAAGCCTCAGGGATGGAAGGGTGCAGTTGCTACATGCCCCCAGAGCACAACAAACTCCAGCAGTGGTTCCTCTTGCTTACCTTCTCCCTGCAAGAAGTCCTTTGTAGTTCCAAAGTGATCCCAACTGGGGGATGGGATGGCAGAGGCGAGATGTCTCCTTCCATTTTCTATGTGGCCATTCTGGGTTTCTGTGCTCTACAGCATTTCTTCTACTCCTTTGATGTATTCCCCCACTCTCCTTTAGTTATTTTCATCAAAGTGTAGTTGTTTATTCATTGCTTTAGCTGTATTTGTGGGAAGGATGAATGCTAGGGGCTTCTAGTCTGCTGCCTTGCTGATGTCACTCTTTCATATTTTTTATGAATTTAGCTCAGTATAGAATTTATTTCAGAAGTTATTTTCAAAAATAGTTAAAAGTAAACTAAGTATAATGTAACATTCTGTTGTATGAAGAGCATTAACAAAAATAACATTATTAATATTTTATATTGAACAATGACAGTATTGATAAGGATCAAAAGACAAATTTTTAACATTAATTAATGTTATTTTTGTTAACACTATTTAATGAGTACACATGTGCACAGAGGGAAGTATAACTCAATGGAACTCAAATGGGGGGAGGGGAGAGGAGGGGATGGGCAAAAACCTACCTAACGGGTACAATGAACACTATCTGGGTGATAAGCACGCTTATAACCCTGACTCAAGAATTACAAAAGCAATCCATATAATCAAAAACATTTGTACCCCCGTAATACTTTGAAATTTAAAAAAAATTTAAAAATCAGTAGAATTTAGCACCAAGAATAAATAAATCACCTTTGAAAATAAAAAAGTAAATCTACTTCAATTCTGCATAGTATAAAAAACAGGAGGCCGTTTTTTTATTTGTTCAGAGTATACTAAAAGGTATACAATTTAAAGAATATTATCTCAAACATGAAACAAATTTTGTGTGCACAAGGGGGTAAAAACAGTCAGCTATTTAAGCAAATTTTTATATTTGCATCACTATTTTAAAAATTTATTTGGAAATAGTTATTGATTTACAAAAAATTGCAGATAATACAGAGAAACCTCATGTACCTTTAGCCCAGTTTCTCCCAATGGTTACATTTTGCAATCTGAAACCACATACTTCAATTCTACTTAGTGTAAAATATAGGAGGCAGATACCCATTTGTGTATAGTTTGTTAAAAGTATACAATCTGAGGGAGAGTATTATCTCAAACATGGCCAAATTTTATGTGTGTTAGGATAATGAAAACACAGACATCTTCTTAAGCAAATTTCTACACCTGCATTTTAATTAAATTAAAAATTTTCAAATATAGATTTACAGGAAATTACCATGTTGGAATGTGCCATGTACCCTTCACCCAGTTCCCCCCAATGGTTATATTTTGCATAAATAGTACAATATTAAAAACAGGACATAAGCATTGGTACAATGTGTGTGTGTGTGTAATTCTATTCTATTTTATCCTATGTACAGATACCTGTAGCCATCACCACCATCAAGATAAATAACTAGTCCATCAACATAAAGATCTACTGGTGTCAACTTTTTACAGTTTAGTAAAGAAATCACATGTTTTTAAAGTTTCTTTATCCTCTCTTGCTTGTAATATTGTCATAAATATTTTCTCTACACACATACATGCATTTTCTTTATGTACACACATACATTGACCTCCACATCAGACAATCTTATACTTTTTGTTCTGAGTATCAAATATACTTAAGAAAACTTAAGAGAAGGAAATTTTCTTTGTATTACCCATATTTTTGCTTTTATTCTTTTCAAATATTCATCTCTAGAACCTCTTGTAATTTTATGAAGTTTGTTTGACAATTTTAAAAAGGCCTATTTCTAAGGGTATATCCAATTATTCCTCCAAAAAACTAAAGCAAGAAATATTAGCTATTTCTTATGTTGGTTATTTTCTAACATGCTCATTTATCCTTAAGGAAAAAGAGAAAGGATGTCCTTCAGTATTGGAATAGAAGTTAATAGTAATTAATCATATGTGAAAAATATAGGGAATAAGGCAGAAATCCTATGCACCAGAGCTAATTTTACAGTCACCATATGACAAGGCTGTTCAATAATTCCATTATATTGTTGTCTTTTAGAATAAAATAAACTAATTAAATGTTGAAGTTAGCCCATAAGGATCAATGTAATGATCAATTTATTCAATACCTTTTGTATATTTTCTGACTATTCCCCCACTCTAATGGGGTATATATACTCTATTATTATAGGATTGTGAGAAATATATTTTAAAAGTAAAAGATTGGTTAGGATGGACGTAACTATCTTGAGAATAAAATAATTTCCCCTTTCATTATATTATTTGGGTAAGGTTATTCATCAAATTAAATAATAAATGCCTTTTTCACACAAGAAAATTATTTTTGAATAGTTATTATATTCACATATTTCAAAATAAAAATGCATTATGAAGTAAACATAGAGTAGTCTTCCTCTCACTATACCTCATATCCAACTAGATCTAATTCTGTATACCATAACTGTTTTACTATTTACTTTTACTAATTACTATTTACAACTACTTGTTGTACTATAACTATTACTAATATCATTTTGTGTTTCTATGCAAGTGAAAATACCAATTCTTATTTTTACTTTTTTTAAACACAATTGTACCTCTCCTTTTTTCCCAACTTGAAGACAAATAGAAAACCTTATCTTTTTTAATAGGTCATTGAATATTCACCTGTATAGAAATACCATGTGTCTTATTAATAAATTACTTATGATTTTTTATGATTTTCTTTTTTTTTAAGATAAACAGCTCTGCAGTTAATCATCACATATGTGTAAACATATATGGCATTTTTACATGAGTAATATAGCTTGTGAAATACATTTCTGGTAATTTAAATTCTAGATGATATAAGGGAGTTTGTGCCATTTACCCCCATCAGTAATCCAGGAGACTACCTTTCCACACAGCCCTGACAACTGAGTTTGTTGAAAAATTTTGAATTTTTGCAAATTTTAAGTGGAAAAAAAGGCTCTTTGGTGTAGCTTTTGTTCAAATTTCACTTTGTATAAGTGAGGTCAGATATTCATTTATGCTGTAAATATTTTTCTCCTACTTTATTTATATTCTGACCTTATTTGTAGTATTTTTCCTCATTTGGAAGTTTTTATTTTTCTTGTAGTTGAATTTCTAAGTTTTTTTAATGGCTTTGGTAATTGAATTATTGTTAAAATAGCTTCCAACACTTTAGAGTTATAAAGGAATTATCTCTTATTTATCTCCAGAACAGTTACCATGTTCTAATATATGGTTAACTTTTCTATTACATTTTCTTTTGTTTGCTCTCATTAAATCTAAATGTCATGAGCACAAAACTCTTTTTTTTTTTTTTCCCACCACTACATCTTCTGTGTCTAGAATAGGACCTGGCATAAAGTTCTATAAATATTTGTTGAATAAATGAATGTAGGTTTTCTAGATCAAAACTTTTTAAAAAGTAACTCAATTAATGGCATAGATATTGAATTAGAGTTGGAAGCCCAGTGAGTATTATTGTAATAGTCTGTTTTTAGGTCTTCCAAATGAAAATAACTAGGAAGTATTTCTAATTAAAGAACAATGACTGGCAGCTAAGTAGTGAGTATATTTACATACACATATATACATGTCCACACAGCTGCGTACATGTGGAAATATACATATATATATAGTCTCCTATTCTATATATACCTATGACAGTAAGTCATACCATGAACCACATATTTCACAGAGGGTAAGAAAGATTCATTTTTCTTTCTTTGAAAGATGATCATGGACTGATTTCTACAATTTATATCTGTAACATATTTTTCTGTGCTCTCTAAAGAGTAGCTACCTGAATTACTAATGGAAGCCACACAAAGGCACTAATTTTACTTCAGTGACTCTGCCTGTGGAATATAAACTTATTTTACTTGTAAATCCTATGACTCTTTAATGGTACCTCAGGGACTATCGAATTAGGGAAAAAATCCTGACCTCATGAAAAATTTGAAAAGACAATAGAGGTATACATAAAAAAAGACTCTGAAAAGTTAACCTAGAAGTTGACACTTCGTGTCCCTTGAAACGACAGTATTTGAAAGTATTTGGAAAGAGATAAACTAAGAATGAATGTGGGTAAGAGATTGAAAGTGAAGCTAAAAGACCTAAACTTTGGGTTTGGTATGGGTGGGAAGTAAAATCTGTATTTTTATGATCTTTATTGGTGAGACCATGATGAAATGAAATATTTGTGAAGAGGTCAGTTAATGGTAATTTTTGGATTTCTCCTTGCAATCTTCAATGGAAAAAAGCAAAAACTTGTTTCTTCCATTTTAGAAATGTCATTGAAGGGTGGTCAACTGTGTGGCAAGTCACTTCACCTTTATTCTAAGCAATTCACATTCTTGAAAACGGAAACCTAAAGGATCTATTTGAATCTCTTATGTGTGAAGAACACAGGTAACCACACACAGAAAGGCAGTTACCAAAGAGATGACAGTTTGTATTAAAATTAAGAAGCAAGCTATTATGAATTAAATTATGTCTCCTCCAAAATTCATATGTTGGAAGTCCTAACCCCCAGTAGGTCAGAACCTGAACTAATTTGGAAATAGGGTCATTGCAGATTTAGTTAGCTAAGATGAGGACATATTGGAATAGGTTGAGCCCCTCATCCAATAGGATTGTTGTCCTTACAGAAAGAGAAAATTTGGAGCTAGAGACAGACGTGCATAGAAGGAAGATGATGTAAGAAGACACAGGGAGAAGATGAACAACTATTAATATAAGCAAAGGAGACAAGCTTGGGGCAGATTCTTCTCTCACAGCCTTCAGGAGGAAAAAATCTTGCTGACCTTTTGATTTCAGACTTCTAGCCTCCAAAACTATGAGACATATATTTTTGTTGTTTAAGCCATTCAGTGTGTAGTACTTTGTTACAGCCTTTTACTTTACACAATGAAATTGTTATACTAAGTTTTTTAAAAAATGAGTTTTCACTGAAGAATAAATATTATTTTATCTAGCATAGGCCTCCAAAAATTATACTCCTTTTTGACATAGCTCTATTTTTCTCTTGGCCATTTTCTTCATCTTATGCTTACCGGCATATTTTTATTTTCTGAAGAATATTGAAGTAAATGTCCTTTTTAAAGCCACTTTCAATGAGATGTGTTTCTTTTCATCAGGTTCTAGCCGTGTCTACTCAGAGTCAAAGTATTCCTAATGAACATGGCAATTAATGCACAGAAACAAGTTTGCGGCATATAAGATGCAGAACTTCTCTGGCTTTGATATTTACAATTCTTTGACACGAATGCTGTTTGAACTTTAAATAGAACAATTTCTAGCCAGTCTGCAAGCTACAGATTTGGGGAGCTTAGTTCATTTTGCTATTACAGAGAAATTTCTGATTTGAATACAACTAACCTAACTGATCAAGGTCAAAGGAGCAGGTCAATCAGTTTATTCTATTTCTTTTAAACTTCCTTTCTATTGAAATATAATGTATTTATTCCCAAATTTGCAGCAAAATAAATAGCAAAGTTCACTAACAATACAAATAAGAGGCTAAAACATGGTAGAAATGTGCTCATTTGTCAACTGAGAGCATTCTTTGTGTTTTTCCTACATATTACACAATATATTCTGGGCATTATCACACTTGGGTTTATGACAAACTGGCTCAGTACTTTATACAAACTGAATTTTCAAATAAATTACTAAAGCACTGTTCCATGTTAAGTATCTGTAAATGTTTATATATATATGTATACACACATACATACACATATAAAAGCTCTCTCTCTCTCCCCCTCCACCTTTGCCCTTGGCTCTGCCATATGGAAAATAAGCTATGTGATTTGCAAAACAAGGCTTTAATCAACAAAATTGTTGGTAGTCATTCTAGTATAAAATTTACTGGTGACAAATTTTATGGAAACTATTATTTTTCAACCAATTCAGTTTTAGTTGGAACTTTGTACTTGACCATATATATTACTCCTTTTATACCTATCTGTTCACTTGCACAATAGGTATGGAAATAGACTTCTTAATTATGAACTTTTTTCATTATTATTCTTGTTCTAAAAAGTTCATTTTTTACTTATTGATCAAGAAAACATATACTGAGGACCAGGTTTTACCAGAATTAATATTGTCTATATAAGAAAGTCATACAACCACTATAATAACTACTGTTCAAGTGTTTTACATGTGTCAAATTATTTAATCCTAACAATAGTTTTCTGAGAATATATCATTAGTGTTCACTTTTTACAGATGTAGAAACTTAAGCACAGCCAGGAGAGTTGAAAAGATAAATAATTAAAATTTGATATAGTGTGGTATCTACAGTATGGGTAAATAAATAGTACCCTTTTATTATACTGGAGATAGAAATCAATTTGGCCCAAGATGGTAGAAAATGAATTCATAGTTAACAATGTTTAAGCTAGGTTTTGACATAAAAGTAGGAATTTTATTATACAAGGGGGAAAAAAAGTGTGTGTATGCATGAGCAGATGCAAGGAATCTAGAAGGAAGACCTGGGAAGATATATATAGGGTGAAACTTTATAAACCCAGGAAGAGCCTACTATTGGAAAAAGGTCCTTAACTGTCAAAGCCATCCCTTACGGAGGCATTAAAGAATAAAATCTAATAAACTATAAAAATAATAATAAAAGACAACCACCTATTAAACATGACCATATGTCAGGTATTGTATTAAGTACTTTACACAGATTATTATATTCAATCTTCACAACATCCCTATTAGGGACAGACTATTATAACCATTTTATAGAAAAGAACATTAAAACTCAAAGAAGTTAGGACTCAAGTTACTAACCATTTCTGTGAGGACAGAAAGGTCTTAAAGGGGTATTCTTTATATTGCATTATAATTCTTCCCTGGAGTACTGTTGAGAGCTGACAAGCACTGTGAGACAATGTAAGCATGCAATACTTAAGCTTACAAAAACTGAAGGGCTATTAGGCATAAGCAGATACAAGTTCCACAATTTAGGACAAAGGAGTAACATTTAAGATGGCATGGTTTTAGAGTTCTGAAAATAGTTTTTTTAAGAGAATGAGGATTTCTTAAAATTGGAAATATTTGTTTTATTAAAAATTATACAAATGAAATAAAATATAGATCAACTGAAGAAATCAAGTATATGGGGATATTAAATGAGCACAGATTTGAAAGGATTGCATGAATGTTGAAACAAATGGCTTAGGTAAAATATAGACGCAGAAGTAACATTTATAGTGTCAGGAATACTAAATGACAAACTGTGTTAAAAGCCTGTGAAGATGATTTTTAGAAAGGATGATGTCTGTGTTTAACATGTTATAAGCAAGAACACAGAGGCAGAGAACTGTGTTACTTAAAGATCTAATAGTAACAAAGTAAGAAGTGGAATAACACCATTAAACAGAAGTGTAATCTCTAGTCTAAAAGTGTTTGGGGGAAAAATAGGTTAAGGAATGACACCCAAGATAGAGGAAGAGACCACACACAGCTGTTTTAAGTGAGTTCAGTTCTTTTTTTCCTTTATTGAAAGAACTTTAGGAGGTACTTATACAAAAGCTTTCATTGTCAAAAACTATGAAAGAAGACAATTATTAATATTATTAAATAGATGGTTTACAGACATTTACAAAATAAAATGATGCATACTAAAAGTCACCATGGTCTACCAAAAAAAGTTTCCTAGAAATCAAATTTATTATATTTTTCAACCTGCCTCAATTAGTTATAGCCATCTGTTTTTGTACTATATTTGTTTTCCTTTTTTTCTTGTTGTTTTTAAAAGAACCCCTATTTTCTTTTGTGGAACCGTTCCCACTCCAGTCCTGCTTTGTGAGTTCCATCAGGCATAGTCCAGGCTTTGTCAGTTGGAGAATTTCATCTCCCAGGCAAGCTGATAGGCTTAGACAATAAGCAGAAACCTGGGACTTTCTGGAACCATTTAGAAAGAGGACAGCCCCTTCCTCTGAAACTGCTAAAGTACAGGAATGTCAATTGTGATTTCTGGTATACCATGTGGGGAAATAAACTGAAAACATAGCCAACAAAATGGAATTTTTAAGCTGAAAGATGAAGAGAAATAAAAATCTAGCAACACGGTTTGACTATTTGGCATTTTCAGATACATAAGCCAACATACAATGTTTCTGCTTATGCCACATTGTTACTTAGAAACTAAAAAGAGTTCTAACTCTGAAATTGGTTTCTGGAATTGGGAGTAATAAAAGTGGAAGACAAACTACAGATTAAGTTGACTCACCAAAACATACAGCATAAGAATTCCCCATAACCTTGGTTGATAAGATAGTGATATCTGTTATACAGTAGAAAAACTTATTTATACTGCCATGTTCATAAAAATTCACTTGATTCTCAAACTTTTAGTTCTCTGGGGCTACAGCTTTAGGAGACTTTGTAGAAAATTGCCAGTGTTTTGAAACGTGTTGACTATTTTTGTGGCTTTCAATAAGTTCCTCCAAGAAAGAGACTAGCTTCTTCTAAACAGCCCACCCGAAAGCAAGGAAGTAGTAAATACAACATAGTGAAGAGAAGCTCTTTGTGCCTGCAGCCAGTGACACAATGTATCTATGAGTCTGATAATCTTCAGTTTGACAGGACTATAAATTTTACTACCCTGCCCCAAGATAGAGTTCATGGTGGAAAAGACAGTGAAGGAGAGGAGAAACAAAACAGAGACAATATTATAAAACCCTAGAAAAACCACTTTTCTCCCCAATGTACCTAAGTTTTTCAATTTCTGACTGACACGGATAAAAATTTTTTCCACAGTACAGTGCAATCCACTGGGGTACAACCTTAGAGCAAGGGCTCCATTAGTCCCATTGTTGCAGAACAGCGGCTGATATGGACGCAATTGTCCCTGCTGATAGAGAGACAGAACACAAAGCCTTTTGTGAAGAAGAAGGACTTCCCAATCAATGATCTAAATTCCCAAATTGTGACTTGATTAAGTCTCTGGTTTGTGTTACTGGTCCATGAAATTTTAGTTCACCTATATATTGCATGTGTTGAGGTGGTTAAATTTATCATCTAATCATAAGTTTCTGGAACATAAAGAACCACATCTAGGAAAGACCAAGAGACATGCTTGTCACTCAGAAATCTTGAGCTCGGAGTTAAATGTAGCAAGTTAATTCTGAGAGAACCTTGCCTCTCAGTGTCCTGAATGATTTAGGAGAGTTTGGATTAGATGTACCAAAGGCTCAAATTCTTTGTCGTGAGGGAAATAATTAAAGAGGTTAGAGCCTCTCTCTCTTTGTAGTCATGGTCCTCCAGGCCTGCATAGTTTGTTCTCTAGGAATGATCTCTGTTTATTACTCTCAATATGCTGAAAAACAACAGCAATTTCGGACTTAGAATTATTCAGATGGTTGAAAAAATCCCATATTAGGGCAAAAAGTTAAATGTAGTTAAATATACATGTATAACATTATATTTTATAGGTGTTAAAGGAATTGTGAAACAATTTAATTGATCTCTGAGTTGGTGTCTGAAAGTTATTTTTTTAATTTTTAAATTTTAATTATTATGGGTACATAATAGTTGTATATATTTATGGGGTACATACGATGTTTTGATACAGGCATACAATGGGTAATAATCAAATCAGGAGAACTGGGTTATATATCTCAAATATTTTGGTCTCAATAACTCAAATAATCAAATTTTAGTCTCCTTCAGAGATAAGAGGATGCCCTGGTTGAGAAATCCTCTGATCCTGCTATTACAGATGACAAAAATCTAAGAGAATATTTGATACTTTAGAATCTAAAATATCTAAGATGATAGAATTAGGATTCAAAAGATAGCCACATAATAATATTTTTATTATCCAAGTATAATTTTCAACAAGTAAAAACATGCTTCCTTTAGAGATATGGAATAAACTTGTGTCAAAAATTACTCAGCATTACTGAAGGAACCAGTAGAACAATAAATCTGTTCTAAATGAGAATCAGACAAACAGGGATTATACAGTCTGCTAAAACATGCATTATAAAAAGATTGAGAAAATCAGGTTGCTAGGTTAGATACACATATGATTAATGTCCTACAAGGCAATGCAGCCATAATATTTTAATTTATCTTTTATAGTGAACAGAAATATATGTTAACATGTAAATTCACAGAATTTATGCCCTTACCTAATAGGAAATAGCAAAGATAAATACAAGCAAATTTTCCTAGATCAAGGGCCAACAAACTATGCCTGGCAGCCATTTCCCTGTTTTCATAAATAAAATTTTTTTTTGGAACACAGCCATACCCATTAATTTACACATTGTCTATGGCTGATTCGGAATCACAAGAGCAGAATTGAGTAGTTACAACAGAGACCGCATGGCCTGCAAAGCCTAGATTCTCTCTTTAAGAAAAAGTCTGCCTCCCCTTGGTAATTAAATAATATTTAAATAAAATAAATCAACTTTTTATTAACATTACTCTTATTCTAATAATAAATAATTTCTAAAGAGTATTCTTGATGTCAAAAAGGTTGTTCCTTTTATGTGTAGGTCTACTTATTTACATAGGTGTAGCACAAGGTGCTAATTGACTGTGTATGCCTCCTTTCGCACACAGTGTTAAGCAACTACTGAGGCTAAGATAATTAACTTCTTTCAAGAAATTTCATTTAAAAAACCACATAATATACTTTTAAAAAGCTCTACAATTTGTTCTTCTGTCCCAAGGTTAGAAAACCAAGTGAAAGAAACTCTTTCCACCAGATCTTTCCAACAGTATCATAGATTTAGGCTTCTTCCTCTCTCCTTGAGTTCCACCAGATTTTCTACAGTTCCTTCCTATCAGGGAGTCACCTTTCCTACCACTTTGGAGGCTGAAGCCCTGGAAACTGTGTGTCAAGCCTGTTTTCTCAGAGAGTTGTGGATATTGGCTCCACGTGTAGAGCACAACCCTTTTTAGTTAATGACATGCTTGTCATTAGCAGATTGGGTATTACCAAACATGACACTCAAGGGATGGCCTTGATTATTGTATAATCAATTTGATCAATTATATCTTATTGTAGAGGAGGATTAAGTTTTATTGAACTTTATGAATAACATTATCATGAAAAATTAGGAGACTGAATAAAGGTAGTTATTACCAAGTTTAAAGGAGTCAGTGAAAGTCACACTAATCCAAAAAAATGATTCATTTTAGTTTGTGAAATTATATTCTACCAAGTTGAGTATGAAGGACAGATTAAAAAAGATTCCTGATATGTTCATCAAAAATAGAATATTACAACAGCCACAACACTATCACAAACAACTACAAATAAATTTCCTTCATCTACTTATTCAGTCTTTTATAATTTACTAGGACCTGAGGAAATCCTTCTTCTAGATCCAGTGATAGCAGTCAGATCTCATGAAATTGTTTGCTTCTGGACTAAAAAGAATGTTGGAAATCCCACTTAGTCCTGTGATATTGCCAGACAGTTGTCTAAGCAATGGCAGTTTAAAGCTCTGAAACTTGTACTCATTAGTCTATTCCTTCGAATATCAACATTCCCTTGTTTTATCATTTCTACATGGCTCTGGGGCTGTCTTTTCTTGAAAATACAGATGCTGGCCTGGAGTTTAGAACAACACCTTCAGACAAATGTTAGAGGAAATGGTGAATGCCCTTATAAAAAACAAGAGAGAAATGATCTCTTTCTCTTCCATGTGAGGATATAGCAAGAACACAGCCTTATGTAAGCCAGAAAGAGGGTCCTCAACAGATACCAGATCTGCCAGAACCTTGATTTTGTACTTCCCAGCCTCCAGAACTGTGAAAATAAATGTTTGTTGTTTAAGCCACCCGATCCTTGGTTTCCTGTTATAGCAGTCCAAACTGATTGAGACACCAAGGCACATAAAATTCACTTCTCTCAAACATTTTACACCTACCTACACAAACTCAAGTTTTTCTTCACTATAATCTTTCATACTCTTGAACAACCTAACACTTTTCTTTAGAAAAAAACTACTCTTTTCCCTGAAAAACAAAAACATATTCCATTACTTTGCATATGCAGTTGTATTTCCTTGATATTATTATTTCTAGTATATATTTACTCACTCATATGAATTATAACTTTTAAACAAATTTACTACTATTTCATAAAGAACACTGGGTCATAGGAAATTAAAAATTTTCCATCATATACAAGCATTTTAGTAAAGTAGAAAAACTCTTGAATACACCTAATGACCATCTGTAACTACCCACATCACATTTGCACCAAAGAAATAGGCTCTGTGTAACATATAAACTAAGAAGCACAACTGTCCACCTTCTTAATCTGTACTTAGTAATCAATATTCCAGTAGTCTATCTTATGAAGACATTACCCAGATTTGCAAAGATCAGTCATCGGACCAGGCACGGTGAGTCACACCTGTAATCCTAGCATTTTGGAAGGCTGATGTGGGAGGATTGCTTGAGGCCACGCGTTTGAGACCAGCATGAGTGAGGGTGAGACCCCATCTCCTGTAGTCCCAGCTACTTGGGAGGCTGAGGATTGCTTGAGCCTAAGAGTTTGAGGTTGCAGTGAGCTATGATGATGCCACTACACTCTAGCCCAGGTGACAGAGAAAGACTTGTCTCAAAAATAAAAAAGATTAGTCATTGATTAACCCCATTTGAATATTATCCAAGGTTTTAAAAGTAAGAAAATTGAAAATTGTGTTCAAGCTGACACACTACAAAGCAAAATTATTGTTAAAATATTTTCAGAATTATGGTTTAATGTAATGGAAACTATAATTCTATGTGTTTTCAACCCTAGATCTTATGTTAGATATTAGCCCATCTGATCAGTAACTATTGTACCTAGTTCTCTTATGAAAAAACAAATGCTTGCATTATATTATAAACTGATAAAACTAAAGAAAACATATTTAGCTGATTTTTTTAAATCAAATTTTCAAAGTATCTGGTTTGTCTATTCACCCTGATTGACTGGATTTGCATTGTTTAGAAAAATGCTGTTGAGCTACCAGTTTCTGTGAGAGGAATTTTTTAAGAGATTAGCCCATTTATATTATTAGAAGTCTTTTCTAAAAAATTATTCCTGACATATTGAAGAGGATAATACACTTAAGCAAGCCTGTGTTAATCTCTCCAAATCAATCAGAACAGAGCTGTTTAAATTTCAGAGATTTTGTCACGTTATTTATTAATATCCTTCAGACATGTAAAAATATTTCACACTTACTCAACAATGGATAAATGCTTTTCTAGTTCTTTGATCTCAGCAATGAATCAAGACAAGAAGCAGAAAAACTCACATCCAGATCTCAAAAATTTACCTCTTTTTCAATAGGCAAGAAATATTTTTGAAAATGATATGAGCTAATATATAAATACACAAACCAAAAACAAAAGAAATCTAGCAAACTAGTTTTCTTTTTGTCTCTTATCTAACAGAAAACAGATTTGCTTCATCTATTAACTTATCAGAGTAAGAAGCAATCTGCCATCAAAGAAATGCCCAGGACCTGGCGACTTCACTGCTGAGTTCTACCAAACACTTAAAGAAGAATTAATAACAATCTTTCCCAGACTTTCAAAAATTTAAAGAGGATGAAATATTTCCAAACTCATTTAAGCAGGCCAGCATTACACTGGTACCAAAGTCAGATAAGGAGACTAGAAGAAAAGAAAATTTGGGGGCAATATCTATAATGAACATAGGTATAAAAATCCTCAACAAAATACTAGCAAATCAATTTCAATAGTATATTAAAAGGATTATTCACCTGATCAAGTGGGATTTATCCCTGGGATGCAAGGATGGTTCAACATATGTAAATCAGTAAGTATGATGCATCACGTTAACAGAATGAAAGACAAAACAACATGATCATCTCAATAGATGCAGAAAAAGAACTTGACAAAATTCAACATCCTTTCACGATAAAACCTCTCAACAGTTTATGTATAGAACGAATGTACCTAAAAAGCCCCCGGGGTAACATCATACTAAATAAACATTTAAAAGTTGAAAGATTTTCCTCTGAGAGCAGGAATAAGACAGGGTGTTTATTCTCACCACTGCTATTCAACATAGTACTTGAAGTCTTAGAGCAATTAGGGAGGAAAAAGAAAGAAAACACATGCAAGTTGAGAAGAAAGAAGATAAATTGTCTCTGTTAGTAGATGACATTGTCTTATACAGAGAAAATCTTAAAGACTCCACCAAAAAATTATTAGAACTAATAAATTCAGAGAAGTTACAGGATACAAAATAAATATAAAAATCAATAGTATTTCTATATACTAACAATGAACTATCAAGACAACTCCATTTGCAATAGCTCCAAAATGAATAAAATACTTAGGAATAAATTTAACCAAGGAGGCTAAAAATCTTTACACTGACAACTGTAAAACACTGACGGAAGAAGTCCAAGACACAAATAAATGGGGAAATCACATGTCCATGGATTGGAAGAATTAATGTTGTTAAAACGTCCATACAACCCAAATTGATCTACAGATTCAATGCAATCCCTATCAAAATTCCACTGGCATTTTTCACAGAAATAGAAAAAATCTTAATATTTGTATAGAACCACAAAAGACCCTCCAGCCAAAGCAATCTTGAGCAAAATGAACAAAGTTGGAGCTATCACACTACCTAATTTCAAAGTATATTACAAAGCTATAGTAACTAAAACAGCATCGTACTAGCATAAAAATAGACACATAGACCAATGGAACAAAATAAAGAGCTCAGAAATAAATCCAACACATTTACAGCCAACTGATTTTTGACAAAGGTGCCAGGCACAAAACAAAGGACATTCTCTTTAATAAAAAGTGCTGGAAAAACTGGATATTCACATGCAGAAGAATGAAATTAGACCATTATCTACCACAATCTACAAAAATCAATTCAAAATGGATTAAAGACTTAAATGTAAGACTCCAAATTATGAAACTGCTAGAAGAAAACATAGGGGAAAACCTCCACGACATTGGTCTGGGCAGTGATTTTTTTGGATATGACCCCAAAAATGCAGGCAACAAAGGCAAAATTAGACAAATGGGATTATATCAAATTAAAAAGCTTCTTCATAGCAAAGGAAACAATCAACAGAGTGAAGAGACAACCTGCAGAATGGGAGTAAATACTTACAAACTATACACCTGGTAAGGGATTACTATAAAAAATATATAAGGAACTCATACAAGTCGATAACAAGAATACAAATAGCCCAATTTATTATTTTTAATTAATTTATTATTATTATTTATTTCAGAATATTAACGGGGTACAAACACTTTGGTTTCATTTATTGCCTTTGCATCACCCGAGTCAGAGCTACAAGTGTGCCGAATCCCCAGACAGCGCACACTATACCTGTTAGGTGTGAATTTACGCATCCCTCCCACCTGCCCAACATCCGATGAATGTTACTTCCGTATATACACATAAGTGTTGGTCAATTAGTACCAAATTAATGGTGAGTACATGTGGTGCTTGTTTTTCCATTCTTGTGTTACTTCACTTAGAAGAACGGGCTCCAGCTCCATCCAGGATAACACAAGAGGTATTCATGCACCATTTTTTTAATGGCTAAGTAGTACCCCATGGTATACATATACCATTTATTAATCCATTTACAAGATATATCCTCCTTTTATTGTATTATTACCAAGTCTTGATTAATTCTTCTCAGTATCTAATAGATACAAGGCACTCTACTGGTGCTGGAATGCAATAGTAAATAAAACAGACATGATCCTTGTCTTTGTGGAAATTGGAATTATTAGGGAACTCTGACAAAACTAGCAAACAAATAAACAATTTATAAACACTGTAAGTAGTACAGAATGGTTCTCAAAACATGAAATGAAGGTGGAGAAGAGGGGTGTTTATATATAGTGGTCAGGAAAGACCATTATCAGGGAGCAACATTTGTGCCAAGACCATAAGGATAAAAAAGACTCAGATGGAAGAAAATGAGGGAAAAGCATTCAAGATATAGGGAGTGACATGTGCAATGCACCTTTGAAGGGAAAGTATTTGACATTTGCAAGAAACTAATAAGATGTGATTTTAAATGGAACAAATTAAAATGTACATCTGGGTTCCAAAAAAACTAAACTCCAGATGTAAGATATGCGTGGTTCGTATTTACCAGAAAAGATATGAGTACTTGAGAAGACCACATTTAGTTGTTTGGCAATACTGTCACGTAAAGTAAGGTAACTGGGCTGTATTAAAAACAGATTTTTTGTGAAGAAAATTGACAAACTGTAGAAGAATATAAGTGTGAAATAGGAAGGAGGCATTAATAGAAACTATGTCATGTTAGAAGTAGTAGAAGGAAGTGTAAGTTTATAAAAAGAGAGAAGACAGTGGAATTGTAATAGTTATCATTAGGCAAAAGCACTGCAATGTAGGAATATAGACTGATTTTTTTTTTTTAGCTTTAAAGTATGAAATTAAACCTTGTACAGGGAGGTTACAGGGAAGCTCATTTAAGGACTACATTTAACAAACCTATTTTGTGTTGTAAAAGTTGTTCGTTACAAAAAGTTTTCTTCCACCTTTACTGAGGCGTGATTGAAAAATAAAAATTATATATTTTTAAGATGTTCAATGTATTTTGGTATAAGTATACTTTGTGTAATGATTCCCACAATCAAGCTAGTTTTCATATTCATCACCTCACATACCATTTTTTATGTGTGTGATGAGAACACTTAAGACCTACTTTCTGAGCAGATTTCAAGTATACAACATGCTATTATTAAGTATGTTACCATGCTGTACTTTAGGTCTTTATAACTTGCTCATCTTATAACTGAAGGTTTGTATCTTTTGACCAACACTTTCTTTTTTTCCACCCCTTAGTCCCTGCCATTTGTGAGGCAGGGAGAACTTTATGTTAAGTGAAATAAGCAGACACAGAATGACAAATATTACATGATTATCACTTATATGAGAAATCTAAAAAAAGTCAAACTTAGAGAAAAAAGTTTTCAAATTGAAGTTAAATGACAGTGTGTTTCTTTTCTTGGGAAGGAATTTAAGGGTAACGCTCATTTCTGAATTTGTCTGATCACTTAATCAGGTTTATTAAATTGCTTTAACTTATTTCTCTATTCTGTTTCTGAGCATGTTGCCCTACCACTACCTATTTTTTCACCTCATTCCACCTATCACTTGCTAACAAACTGATTTCTACTCAGGACAGCCCCATGGTGCTGCTAGTCATAAAGCATTATGTATATCTTTTTATTAATTTAATCTAAAAATGGAAGACTTTTGCAATTTTCCAAATAGTTATCTAACATTGGCATGGGAAAGACCATTGAAGTTCTTCATCATTAATCATTCGCTCAGAGGTATTTATTGAGTTTTAGCATGTGCTCGACAGTCTTTCAGGCTCCAGGAAATCAGTAATGAACCACAGCAGACACAAGTCCTCAGCAGGACAGCACATACAAAGTTCCTGTGGCACAAAGGAGCATGACATAGGATGTAGATCTTATAGGTTATATAAAGAATAGTAGTTTTTAGTCTAAGAGTAATGCTAATGCTTAAGGGATTTTAATTTATTGATGTAGGAGTGCTGAAAAGGATAAAGTGGATTTGTGAAGATCATTTATGATGTTATGCTATAGTGCAGGTGAGACTCGAATTAGGTAGCTTGAATTAGGTTTGCAGAGGTATAATTGAGGAAGTGCGTTGATTCAAGAGGGATGTACTGGTAAAAAATCAAGAGGTTTTTATGATGGATTGAATTGGGGGTATGTGACGGTTGTGTCAAGTATGATACTAAGATTATTTTCTAGCTTGGGTAATACATGTGTAGTATTTTAAAACAAGAATTATTCACTTATTCTAAATATCATTTAAAAGAATGCAAATGCACCAAGTAAGCTTCCCCCCCCTGATATCAGCCTTTTAATTCTTTTTTAAGCAGACCAAACACAATGTATTATTTTCCAACCCAAAAATGTTAATTGAAGTGTCTCATTTTAAGAATTATTATGAAAGACTCCTTCAAAGTAGAGCCTTGGAATCTCTGTATCCATTAGGAAATACTAATAAAGAAATATAGTACATCAAATCTACATGTATGACCTGAAGCATTAAAAAATTTAATGCCAAATAGAGATTTAGCACTACTATAATTCTAATAATAGTAAATTGTTTTTCTTTCTTACCTTTTGGTATTTTAGAATATTGGGTGACATCTTAATTTCAAGATGCTTAACAGTAATAACATATTTAGTAAAATAACTTGAATCTTTTCACATTTGCTATGTTAGCACAGTTATACAATATCTGTTGTCTATATTTTTGAAAACCAAATGAGTATACTTCTTAAGGTACCCATAAACTGGATTGAGTTATCTATTCATAAACTAATACTAATAAATATATTAATGTCAATTGTAGTCTAAATCTTTCTGCATATGAACTTTAGCTTATAATTTATCAAGTATATATGGCCATGCTTCCATTAGTAGCCTTTAACAAACATAAGTTTAAAAAACATAAGTTCAAAGTTACCATAAAGAATTTGCTTAGTGAATTATTAATTTCTGGTCTGGCATCTAAAGCTCAGCTCATTGAGTGGTCAACTTTTCTTTATCTGATAACAAGGTTAAAAAATAAATACTTTAAGAACATATAAATATACATCAAAAATAATTTTCTATAAGTGTTACTGAATATTGCTACAACAGTACACAAAAAAGCAAGATTTATATTAAAGAGAAGGGAAATATTTTCTGTATCCAAAAATGTTTTAAAAGCCACTATACCATGAGAAAAATCAATTCAGATATAATCTGATTTTATCATCAATTTCTAAGGGAAAATGTCTAACATTTCAATTTATCCATTGAATAAGAAAATCCTGTGTATTAGACAACAATGCAATATTTACCTCTACTTTTTTCTCCTCCAATTCTAATTCTTTCTTTGTTTTCCAATGATACTGATTTGGAATAGCAAAACTTTGTTAAATTTCAGGGTTGATATCTTGGACTGAGCTATATCTTTGAAAATTATTCATAGCATGGATTCTGTAAGACATGGTTTTGAGTGGTACATTTAAAACTGGTGAGAAGTATTTGAGTTATTTTTACTTACTTGGACAGCCCTACTTGTGAGCAATATAATACATTTTTTAGGTGACTGGCAAGATTTAAGAGTGCAGTTAGAAATGTTTATTATAAGCATTGAACCTAAAGGTAGCCTCTTGGACATTTTTAAACTTACTTCTACGTAAAAAAAATCACACTAAAATCTCTTACAGGAATAATGAAATTTAAACTCTAAGAACACCTGAATACTTTACAACTGTAATTATGAGTGTTTGTTTTAAACATATTTTATATAATCACTACTTCTTAGGACCAGAATCATCAGAGAATATAAAATACTGTTTTAAAGCTTTTCTGGTGACCATTTTTCTACCCTTTGCCCTAGTGGTATATGTCAGATTTGACTTAGTAATGATGTTAATTCAATATAAATTTCCTCCGTAGATTATATTTCTTTCATGTTCAGAACAGGAAAAATATCCTTTTTAGACAATTGAGTTTCCTTTTAATTCTTCCTCTCTTTCCATCTCATGTCAAAATTATTAAGAGGATACATGATATTGTACTTCCAGTGTCATGCCTTTGACTCATATCAGGTTTTGATTATTGTGTAATTAGATTACTAAAGTTGTGATATTCATCCCGCTTATTCTGCTAATTTCTTTAGAGACATTCCCTCAAACAAAAAGAATAGATCTGCATTTCAACATCTTTACAGAATTCAAAAATATTTTCCCTTGAAATTTTTTTAGCAGAGGATTTGTCTTTTTCCACTTTTGAATCTTTTAAACATAATTTAACATGCAGTTAAAAAAACCCAGAAATATATAGTACTTTTACACATAATTATGAAATGACTGTATAACACATACAGGTAACACTACTATGTATAATATTGTCAAAAGGCAAAGAGTGTTAAATAGGCAAACACCAAGATTCATGAGATGCAACATCATCATAAATAAACTACATACGATATTCTTCTTTTATTTGCAATGTTTCAAACTACTAAAAATATGATCATATACTTCAAGTAAATTTTGATATGAAATAGACCATAATTAACTGAATATCAGGTCATAAATTAAAGAATTATTTATGTCATAAATTTGTTTAAAATAGTTGTTGTCCCCTTATCCATTTTCAGGCCTGACATAAGTTGTTTGAAACCCAGTCATACCAAGCCATATATCACCTTTGGCCTAGTTAAAACTTCTCTTCTTTGTGTGGTTATTTGTGACATAGCCCTGCTTATTCCTTATCCCACTGACCCAAAACCCAGCACACCCCATAGCTGCTAACCAGGACAAAACTTAATGGTCAACACCACCAGAGTCATGTAAATAAGTTCTCTCCTTTGGATATGTTCTCTTTAAACTAGCCAATCTACAACCCCTATGGTAAAGCTAAGGGGTAATTCCCACAGACCTTAATAAAGTCCCAATTCCACAGGTTGTTTCTTTCTCTCTCTCTCTCTCTCTCTCTTTCTCTTCCCTCTCTCTCTATCCTCCCCCCACCCCCCCACAATCTGCTGGTTGAATTCCCTTCTGTCTCCAGGCTTCCCATCAGCACACCTAACCTCTCTGAGATCTGTAAGTAATAAATTTCTTCTGTTTCATGCATTTTAGTTTTACTTCCTCATTGTGTCTCACCTGACCACCCCACTCTACCTAACTTTCCCCTTTAAGGGCTCTTCTAGAAAGAAGAGCTCTTTCCCCTCTTGGCTATGGCCACTCTCAAGAGAAAGACTTCAAGACCAAATTAAAAAGAAATTATAACCAAAAAAAAATCACAACAATTTACAAATCCCAATTAAATAATAATGTAGATATTATTTTCTACAGATTGCTGGGTTTTATAGAAATTGCAATACACTGTCCTTGGGCCAGTTCCCTAGAAACAGACTTTTAAATGAAGATTGGCTTGCAGGAAATTTATTGGGTGGTGCTGTCAGCATCAAGACCTGTGATGAAGGGAATGAAAGAAGCAGTATCAGGCACAGAAGATGTAGTACTGCAATGCCACGGGAAGTTCTGCAGCTAGGATGTCCCTCAAAACTTTAAAATTAAACAAGAAGTCTAAGATTTTATCCCCCTTTATATATTAGGAACTGGGGAGGAGGCTCACCCTAGGGTGAAGCAGCTCCCTTGGGCTGATACGTTTTGCTATGATTTGAATTTGTTCCCCAAAGTTCATGTGTTGTAAACTTAATCTGCAATGCAACAGTGTTGAGAGGTGATACCTTTAAAAGGAGATTAGGTCGTGAGGGATGGATTATGTTGCTCTCATGAATGGATTAATGCTGTTATAGAGGGAGTGGGTTCCTGATAAAAAGATGAGTTTGACCTCCTCCCCCCAGTTCATGCACACACTCTCTTGCCCTTCTACCTCTGTCATGGAATGATGTGGCACAAAGGCCCTCACCAGATGCTGGCACCTTGATATTGAACCTCTCACCTTCCAGAACTGTGAGAAATCAATTTCTTTTCTTTATAAATTATCCAGTCTGTGGTACTTGTTATAGCAACGTAAAATGCACTAAGACAGAGTTCCAGGGGAGGGATTCATCTGTGAACTGGCAGCAGGTGACACTCCCAGTAACGAAGGGAATGAAAACTTTATCTAAATGGGTGGGGGATATAGGCAGCACACTCTAGCATTTATTACTGACCCATAAACCAGCATATTCTGGTGATGTTCAGGTCTTTAACATACACTTCCAATTATCATAAAAAAGCTAATAATCATTACTCAAACCAATCAATATTTAAATGTGATGTTCATTTGATGATGTTTTGAATAATACAATAATAAAATAGAAGAAACCATTTAAATTTTCCCAAGGAGGTGAGTATAGAAGTAAATTATGTCATCAATAAAATAAAATTCAAGATTCATGTTTTAAATACAGTAGGAACTTCTTCAAAAACCAAGAAAAATTTTAAAAGATGTAAAATATGCCCAAGTATTAACAATAATAATTTCTTCTTTTAGGTTTGTTTCTAAGTGAAGGTTTTTAAAAATTTTCTCTGTATCTCAATTTTTTGTCAATGACAAGGTTTTATTTATTTTATTTTTATTTTTATTTTTTAAGAGCAGGTAACCTACAAAGGGAAACCGATCAGATTAGCTGCAGATTTCTTGGCTGAAACCATACAAGCCAGAAGGGAATGGGGAGCCATCATCAGTCTTCTAAAACAAAACAAAGGCCAACCCAGAATTCTGTATCCTGCCAAACTAAACTTCTTATATGAGGGAGAAATAAAGACTTTTCCACACAAGCAATCACTGATAGAATTTGCGAAGTCCAGACTGGCCTTGCAAGAAGTGCTTGGACCTGCATTGTACACTAACCAACATAAAAGACACCCACCAATGTAAAACTACGCAAAAGCTAAAACTCCAGAACCCAGATTCCACAATGATGCAAGAGGTAAAACAAAAGACACCACCCAATAGAATAATCAGAAATTTACCCCAAATATCAATTCTCTCAATAAATGTGAATGGTTTGAATTGCCCATTGCAGAGACATAGGCTGGCTGAATGGATTAAAAAATACAAGTCAAGTATCCGTTGTCTCCAGGAAACACACCTTACACACAAAGACACATTCAGACTCAAAGTGAAAGGATGGAATACAATTTTCCAGGCTAATGGAAACCAAAAGAAATCCGGAGTAGCCATCCCTATTTCAGATGATATAAACTTTAAAGCAACAAAAGTAAAGAAGGACAAAAATGGACACTATATAGTGGTGAAGGGAAAAATCTTACAAGAGGATTTAACAATCCTAAACATTTATGCACCCAACAGAGGAGCGCCCAGGTACATAAAGCAAATACTGCTTGATCTAGACAACATAATAAATAGCAATGCCACAATAGCAGGGGATTTCAACACCCCACTGATGGAACTGGACAGATACTCCAAACAAAAATTAAACAAAGAAACAAAGGACCTAAACAGGACTCTAGAACATTTGGGCCTGACAGATATCTACAGAACATTCCACCCAAATAACACTGAATATACATTCTGCTCATCAGCTCATGAAATTTTCTCTAAAATTGACCACATCCTAGGCCACAAAACAGATCTAAACAAATTTAAAAAAATAGAAATCATACCATGTATCTTTTCAGACCACATCTTTTCTAATTAAATAAAATTAGAAATCAATTCCAACAGAAACTCACATCTTCATCCAAAAACATGCAAATAAACAATCTGTTGCTGAATGACTATTGGGTCAAGGAGGAGATTTAAATGGAAATCAAAAGATTCTTCGAACTAAACAATAATGGGGACACAAGTTATCAAAATCTGTGGGATACAGCAAAAGCAGTCCTGAGAGGAAAACTTATTGCCTTAAATGCCCACATCCAAAAGACAGAAAGGTCACAAATCAGTAAACTAATGAATCATCTTAAGGAATTGGAAAAGGAAGAGCAAAGCAATCCTAAAGCCAGCAGAAGAAAAGAAATAACCAAGATCAGAGCAGAATTAAATGAAATCGAGAACAAAAGAACAATACAGAAGATTAATAAAATGAAAAGTTGGTTCTTTGAAAAGATAAACAAAATAGGCCACTTGCCAGGTTGACCAAAAGCAGAAAGGAAAGGATTCTAATAAGCTCAATTAGAAATGAAAAAGGAGAGGTCACAACTGAGATCATGGAAATACAAAACATCATCTTTGAATACTACAAAAATCTCTATGCCCCAAAACACGAACACGTGGAGGAAATGGACAAATTCTTAGAAACATACTACCTCCTTAGGCTCAACCAGGAAGAAACAGAATTTCCAAACAGACCAATATCAAGCACCAAAATTGAAGCAGTAATAAAAAATCTTCTAACAAAAAAAAGGTCCTGGACCAGATGGGTTCACACCTGAATTCTACCAAGCGTACAAAGAAGAACTGGTGCCTATACTGCAGAAATTATTTGAAACATCCATAAAGATGGAATCCCCCAAACTCATTCTATGAAGCCAATATCATCTTGATACCAAAGCCAGGAAAGGACACAGCAAGAAAAGAAAACTACACACCAATATTCCTTATGAATATAGGTGCAAAAATTCTCAATAAAATCCTTGCAAACCAAATTCAAATGTACATCAAAAAAATACTTCAAACTATACTACAAGGCTATAGTAACCCAAACTGCATGGTACTGGCACAAGAACAGAGATGTAGACCAATGGAACAGGACTGAGAACCCAAATATAAAACCAACCTCATACAGTCACCTGATCTTTGACAAATTCCACAAAAATGTACAATGGGGAAAAGATTCCCTATTCAATAAATGGTGCTGGGAAAACTGGATGGCCATATGTAGAAGACTGAAACTAGACCCACACCTCACAAAAATCAACTCACAATGGATAACAGATTTAAACCTAAGATGTGAAACCATAAGAATTCTCAAAGAAAACATTGGAAAAACTCTTATGGACATTGGCCTAGGCAAAGAATCTATGAAGAAGATCCCAAAGCAATCACAGCAGCAATGAAAGTAAATAAATGGGACCTGATCAAATTAAAAAGCTTCTGCACAGCCAAGGAAACTATCACTAGAGTGAACAGACAACCTACAGAATGGGAGAAAATATTTGCATGCTACACATCTGATAAAGGTCTGATAACCAGAATCTATACAGAACTTAGGAAAATCAACAAGAAAAAAATCAAACAACCCCATTAAAAAATGGGCAAAGGACATGAACAGAAACTTTTCAAAAGAAGACAGAATAATGGTCCGCAAACATATAAAAAATTGCTCAACTTCTCTAATCATCAAGGAAATGCAAATCAAAACCACAATGAGACATCACTTAACTCCAGTGAGATTGGCTCATATCAAAAAATCCCCAAACAACAAATGTTGGTGGGGATGTGGACAGATAGGAACACTCATACACTGCTGGTGGGACTGCAAATTAGTACAACCTCTATGGAAAGTAGTGTGGAGATACCTCAAAGAATTAAAAGTAGAATTACCATTTGACCCAGCAATCCCACCCAGCAAATCCCATTTTACCCAGCAATATCCTTTGGGTATTTACCCAAAGGAAAAAAAGACATTCTATAATAAAGACATCTGCACACAAATGTTTATAGCAGCACAATTCACAATTGCAAAGATGTGGAAACAACCCAGGTGCCCATCAATACAAGAGTGGATTAATAAAATATGGTATATGTATATCATGGAGTATTACTCAGCAATAAAAACAATTGTGAATTAACACATCTGGTATTATCCTGGTTGGAGCTAGAGCCCATTCTTCGAAGCAAAGTGTCACAAGAATGGAAAAACAAGCACCACTGGTACTCACCATCAAATTGGTACTAACTAATCAACACTTACATCACACATAGCAATAATATTCATCAGTGGGTGGGCGGGCATGCGGGAGGGGTGTGGAGGGGCTGGGAAAAACTCTCACTGAATGGATGTGGGGAGCACAGTTTGGGGGATGTCCACGATTGTAGCTCTGACATGGGCAGTGCATGGGCAATATATATAGCCAAAGTGTTGTACCCCCATAATATTCTGAAATAAAAACAAACAAACAAAAGAAAAACACAAAACAAAACAGAAAAAATTTTAAAAAGTTTAAAAAAAGCTAATTATTTGTAAAAAGCCATAAAATTAATAAAACTTTAGCTAGAGTGGTCAAGAAAATAAGCGAGATCACACAAACTATCAATATTAAGAATTTTTTTAAAAAGGCAAGGTTTTATTTTAATTAACAGATTTTTAAAATTTGGGAAATAGCTTAGTATGTATGAAAGTTCACAAGAGAGAGGTAGGAATTATGATATTATTCAGTGCTGAACTTGAGTGCAGTTAAGGATAGTCATGTTCTAGATTCTTTTGGATGATTTTGCAAGCCTTGTATTTCTTGCCAGTGATTTATCTTGTACCAGGGCATTCTGTTGTTATGTTTAGCATAGCTATTTTGATGCACAGGTTGTATATTATTTCTGCTGAATCAAGACTATACATTCCTGAATAGCATTATACTAGTATATATATGACTTTTGTTAATAGCAGTTATTTTTCAACTTTCCAGTTGTTTCACTGCATTTTTGAGGGATTTATTCAGATCTCTTTGGGTGGTTTTATTATTTTGCTCTCTTTCACATTACATATCCAATATAATCGCAATATCATGTAAAAGTGCACCCAACTGCTACTCTTAAATTTTTCTTGCTGAAGTACAGTAAACTGTAGCACTTTTCTAAAAAAATGTGAGGCATTTAAAGCTCTGGGATATGAGAGGTATTTTTGGATTAGCAGTGTTGGGAGGGAGAAAGAAAGAAGAGAACATAAATGGAAGAAAATGAAGAGGTGAAAACAAAATAGAATGGTGAGGGAAAATAGAAAAATGATTTCCAGTTGGTACTTCTGTCCTCATTCCATTCGCAACAGAAATAGCCTCTTGTCAGAGTCTCTTGTCTGGCTGCAAGGCTAACACCATTTACTAGAGGTGTGGAGGAAGGCTGTGCTGCTTTGATTCAGCACAAGGACATCTGTGCTCTAAACCCACATCTTAATATGGTAAGCCGTCTGTTTCAGATATCTGATATCTAAAAACTGTACTTTTGTATTAGCTGCATTTTTGCTTGGTAAATTCTCTAGGCTGCAGCCTGAATAGTGATATGTAGATGTATATATATGAAAGAGTTGGTTCTATAATTGTACAATGTCTAGACTCAGAGCAAATATTAATGTTTATCGGGCCTTGTTTTTTTGTCCTTAGTATTTCTTGGAAGATTACCAGTGTATATTATCTATTTTAAGCTTTTGCTTCTCTATTTCTTAACTACCAGGATCATGAAATAAATGTCATATATCTGTTGGTATATAGTATTTATTATTTTTATGGTCATGACTGGACAGTACAGGCCACAAGTTCCTCTGTAATAGGAGAGATAAATGGGATTTATCCATTGTATGCTAGAAATAAATAAATAAACAAAAGTAGGAAAAGACAGATTCACAAGGAAAAAGTTCATCTGTCCTTGATGTCTTAAATCCTTATAACTTCACCAAAGTCCACATATCAAAAAAAATACTAAATTCTCTTGAATACCAATTCTCAGCGGTGGACAAAATAGTTTGTGTATTAATCCACATGTGAATGTGCCTTGTCATTGAGAGACTGTGAAGAAAGAATGTTGTTAATGTCCTCTGTATATAAAGTTAGATCTTAATTAAATTTCATCTAAAATTCTAAAGAGAACAATTCAATCTCAAAGACAATAAATCTGTGAATCATACTAGTATAAAACAATAGCTGATGTCTGTAATTACCTTGAGAGAAGTATAATGTCTTGAGCATTTAAAAAGTCTTGAGTGTGTGTTTCTTGATTGTGCTTTTATATTCACATGCATCTAGATAGATGGATCTGCCAGGTAGGTAGGTCTGCATTAGGACATAGTGGTGTTGTTATTAGTCATTATTCAAGAAAGTTGAAGGGAAAAAATAGATTAAAAAGTTAAAGAGTTTAATATTTTTTTATAGATGGATGAGACTATATCAACATCAAAATCCCTAATCCTTTTGGCCACTTTTGCTGTGCTAGTATCACAGAACTGTGAGTGCCTTGACTGGAAATTTTATTCCAGTATGAATAGCTTGATTATAACCATAAGATAAATCTGTGCAATTTGTGCAGTAATGGAAGTGTCAGTTTGGCAGCTCTTTTGATTCAAGTTCAATTTAGTTGTTTTCTCTCCTTTTTTCCCTCCCTCCTGTACTCTATTGTTCTAGACTAAGAGCTGCTCTTCTGAGATACATTTGAGAAATGGGAATGGGCAAAGAAAAGTGTTGAAGAAAATTCAAATTTCTACTTTGAAGCCATGAAAATGTAAATGTTATCCCATAGAATAGTATGAACTGAATGGGAAGTGGCATTAAGCCACTGAGTGGATGGTGTTATATCTGGGTTCTCTGTTCTGTTCCATTGGTCTATGTGTCTATTTTTGTGTCAGTAGCAAGTTATTTTGGTTACAATAGCCTTGTAGTATAACTTAGAGTCTGGTAATATGATGCCTCCAGATTTTTTCCTTTTTCTTAAGGTTGCTTTGGTTATTCAGGCTCCTTTCTGGTTCCAAACAACATGTAGAAATATTTTTTCTGGATCTGCAAAATATGATGTTGGTATTTTGATGGGGATTGCATTGAATCTGTAAATTGGTTTGGGTAGTATGGACATTTTAACAATGTTGATTCTACTGATCCATGAGCATGATATGTTTTTCCATTTGTTTACATCAACTGCAATTTCCTTCCTCAGTGATTCATGTTCTCTTTGTAGAGATCTTTTACCTCCTTGTTTAAATATATACTCAGGTATTTTATTTTCTTTGTAGCTAATGTGAAAGGTATTGAGACTTTGATTTTATTCTCAGCTTGACTGTTGTTAGTGTGTAGGAATGCTACTGATTTGTGTCCATTGATTTTGTAACCTGCATCAGCAAAGCGTGATAGTTTGACCTCCTCTTTCCCCATTTGGATATCCTTGATTTCCTTCTCTTGCCTGATTGCTCTGGCTAGGACTTCCAGCACTATGTTGAATAGAAGTGGTGACAGGGGGCACCCTTGTCTTGTTCCAGCTCTGAGTGGGAATGCTTTCAACTTTTTCCCACTCTGTATGATGTTGGCTGTGGGTTTATTGTATATGGCTTTTATAATTTTGAGTTATGTTCCATCTATGCCTATTTTGTTAAGAGTTTTTGTCATAAAGGGCTGCTGAATTTTGTCAAATGCTTTTTATGCATCTGCTGATATGATCATATGATCTTTGTTTTTGCTTCTGTTTATGTGGTGAATAACATTTAGGGATTTACATATGTTGAACCATCCTTGCTTGCATCCCTGGAATGAAGCCCACTTGGTCGTGGTGGATTATTTTTTTTGATGTGCTGCTGAATTCAGTTTGCTAGAATTTTATTGAGGATTTTTGCATCTATATTCATAGGGGATTGGTCTATAGTTTTCTTTTTGTGTGTCTTTGCTAAGTTGTATCAAGTGATACTGGTTCATAGATGTTTTGGGAGATCATTCTCTGAGTTATGAATAATTCTGCATATGTTCCAATTCTTTGTAGGTCTGTTAAAATTTGGCTGTGAAACCATCTGGTTGGGGCATTTTTTTTGTTGGAAGATTTTTTTGTTGCTGCTTCAATTTTGTTACTGGATATTGGTCTTTTCAGGATTTCTATTTTGTCCTGATTGAGTCTTGGGAGATTGTGTGTTTCCAGGAATTTGTCCATTTTCTCTACAAGAACACAAGCAAATCAGCAAGAAAAAAATCAAACAACCTCATTAAAAAGTGGGCAAAAGACATTAACAGAAGCTTTTCAAAAGATGATAGACTAATGGCATATAAACATATGAAAAAATGCTGAACGTCACTAATCATCAGAGAAATGCAAATCATGCCACAATGAGATATCACCTAACCCAAGTGAGAATGAGTTTTATCAAAAAGTCCCAAAACAATAGATGCTGGCTTGGATGTGGAGAGGTAGGAACACTTATACCCTGTTGGTGGGACTGCAAACTAGTGCAACCTCTATGGAAAATAGTATGGAGATTCCTTAAAGAACTAACAATAAACCTACCATTTGATCCAGCAATCCCACTACTGGGTATTTACCCAAAGGAAAAAAAAGTCATTTTATCAAAAAGACACCTGAATTTGAATGTTTATTGCAACACAATTCACAATCACAAAGATATGGAATCAACCCAAGTGCCCATCAATTCATAAGTGGGTTTATAAAATGTGGTATAGGTATACCATGCAGTACTACTCAGCCATAAAAAATGAATTAATACCTTTTGCAACAATCTGAATGGAACTTGAGACCATTCTCCTAAGTGAAATATCTAAAGAATGGAAAAACAAATACCACATGCACTCACTATCAAATTGGAACTAACTGATCAGCACTCATGTGCACAAGTGGAAGTAAAACTCAATGAAAATCGTGCAGGTGGGAGTGGGGAGGAAGAGGAGGAGATGTGTGAAATCATTCCTAGTGGGTACAATATACACTATCTGGATGATGGGCATGCTTATAACTTTGACTCAAGCAGTGCAAATGCAATACATGTAACTCAACATTTGTACCACTATAATATTCTGAAATAAAAAAATAAAATAAACATAATGTGCTTGTTTAAAACAAATTATCATTAAGTAATACTTATTCTGATATTTTTTAAATGGTAAAAATCTTCACTGAGAAATTCGAATAGACTTCCATCTGTTAGCGATAGAGAGCATAGGTGGTCAACATTTTTATCCATGTTGGGATATAGCCTACTGTAGAGATAAAGTAGAAATTCAAGGACCAAAAATACTAATTATCTAGCAGATTTTCAAATATTTTAGGTCTTTTAAAATTTAAAGTTTTAGATATATAGTCATTTTTAAATAAATTTGATTTTTCTTCCTCTTCACATGTGAGATGGGAAAAAGTGTTACATGATCTTAGAAAAGTGGTCACAATTGATCACACAATCATTCATCTCTAACTCCAAACACATTTGAACAAATTCTTTGTTGTGTGTGTAATTTATCCACAAATATCATCAATGCAACATTTTTATTTATCTTGATAGTTCAACTTTCTCTATATATATGTATTTTTTTTCCTAAATGATCTATGGTTACTGACTCATTGTTCTCTCCCAAAAAAAAGCTCAACAGAATCTACCAAAATTAATGAAAACAAACTCCTAATTTTTTCTTTTATGTCCTTAATTTTAATCTTATTTTATTTTGGAATGCCAGTTAGAAGGACTGTTTTCCATTTTTCCCATTTTTTTCTTTAAAATATAGAAATGCTTGGCTAATTCAATTATAAATGTAGAAGAAACATTTGTTGAACATTTATGCATTCATTTATTAAACATTTATTGAGTCCTCACTAGTGTTTTTAATTGTGTAGGTGCTAGGATATCAAGGTGAAAGTCATCATGATCCTTCAGAAACTCACAGTCTATGGGAGTCAGACATGTGCAGAAACAACGTCCATGAGAAATGCTATGAAAACTGTTCAGCAGAGAAGAGAAGCAGATAGTTGGCTGACTGACAGATTTCATAAACATAGAACCTTCCAATTTTTTGAGATTTAGTTGGTCAAATGAGAAATAAACATAAGAAAGTTAAATAACAATACAAGTCTCCATAAAATAAGGGCAAGCTGAGTACCTTGCTCAATAGATTCTGCAGAAGCTTAGAATGAGCAATCTTTTCCATTTATGAAAGTTAATAGGAAGTATTGCAAGAAAGAAATGGAACTTGACAAGGCAAAGAAGGGGGAGTGGAATTCAAAGGAAGACAGCAGGCTTTGTCTGGAGGGCAAGGTGAATTGAACTCATCACTGTGATCCTCCCATGCAGAGTTTGCTTTGCTGCAGTAAATGTTGGTAGATCTTCCACTGAAGTTGTGCGGTAGTCAACAGTGGAGGGAAATTAGTAATATGCTGGTGCACTGGATGACATTACTATGTGTGTGACATTTACATAAGAAACTAATATATTTAGTTTCTTGATCTAGGAGATGAAGATAATATTGAATATGCTTATGTCACTTCACTTACAGGATTGTTATATCCCTGGAATTTAGATAATAGGCTTGAAGCCAGGCGTGGTGGGTCACGCCTGTATTCCTAGCACTCTGGGAGGCCAAGGCGGGAGGATCCCTTGAGCTCAGGAGTTCGAGACCAACCTTAGCAAGAGCAAGACCCTCGTCTCTACTAAAAATAGAAAAGTATTAGCTGGGCATGGTGGCGTGCATCTGTAGTCCCAGCTACTCTGTAGGCTGAGGCAGAAGGATAATCTGAACCCAGGAGTTTGAGGTTGCAGTGAGCCATGATAATGCCACTGCACTCTAGCCTGGGCAACAGAGCAAGACTCTGTTGCACACACACGCACACACAAATATTAGACTTGAAAATGTTTTGTACTTTTAAATGTATAATCATTGTTTTATTATAAAATAACTTTGGACCACATAAATATAATCACATAATCACAAAAATATATCCTTTTTTCCCTCTGGACCCCATATTATGTGTAATCTCTTTTTTTCTTGCTCTGTGATTGTTAATATGTGAGTATCATGATTATACTAAAAAATATAGATTTTTTTCTTATACTATGAATTTCCAAGATAAACAGTTCCTACTTTAATAAGAGTTGGGTGCAAAAAAGGTGTAAACTCTAAGATACTCCTTAAAATCCCTAAGACAGATATTACATGTATTTTACTGATATAAAAACAGTCTTAAGATATATAGCACAAGGTTAATTAATAGTAAAGTTAAAACACAACCTGAATTCTGGAATCCTATTTCAATCTTTCTCCTAATTGTATCTAGCAATATGTTTATGTTTTAAATCTTTGTTATATTTGAAAAAGGAAAAGGGCTGTCACTGAGAACCACCTGTAATTGTATATCACTTATTATTTACTTTAGCTAATCAGAAACATTAGGTTCCCTATGGGGAAAATTAACATTCATAAGATTCATCAAAGATCCTGTTGGTTTATCATGTTTCTGAAAACTGTAAGCCTACTTTCTAACTATTTCAATGCATAAATTAAGTAGTCAGACAGTTACAAATGTACCTTCTATTAATTTGCACTGTGCATGTTTACTTTCCATTGTATTATATATTCTTCTAGATACTGTAACTCTAATTTCTCTTACAAAATTAAAAAGAAATTTCTAATTGTTGTCCACTGTAAGCAGCCAACTCTTTAGATCAATTTTTGATGAAGTGCTTTAATGATTTAATTTTTATATAACTAGTACAAAGCTTTAAACAATTAAATTGTATGTGTTGGAAATTAATTTTAGAGCCTTATTTTCAGTGCTTAGCATAATATTAAGCATGCGTAAAGAATTATTAGATGTTGTTTTCCTAATGTTTCTACATCCAAGATGAATAATTATACCTGTTGTGGAAATTAATTATAAAACTTGACATCTATGACAAAATTAGCTGCAAAGGTTATATCTACCTTTATGATTTCTAATTGTTGCTAGCTTATAGATTTATCACTTTATAGATGTCAACCTGATTCCATGTGTAAAGCTGTATGTTGGAAATTATTAAGTAGGATACGTATAATCTACTCTTGAGGCTGATTTCCTAACTATGCTCGATTAGGCTTGTTGGAAGAGAACTGTAGTAAAACATATCCAGTTTGAATTGAGGTTACAGATTCAGACATAAAATATTTTTAAATTGAAAATTTATTTAGTAGTTCCATACAAACTAAGCAAATACAATTTTTTATTTACTTATCCTTTTGAGCATGATTTGAAAACCCAACTTAAGGCATTTATAAAAAGTGGCTAGTGATTAACTTGTAAAAGGTGTGCTTTGAGTATATGGTAAGGGAAAGTTGGGGGCCAATCTATTAAAATAAGATCTAAACAAAATTCTTTATGGGACCCTAGGATTTAAACTGGCTATAATGGTATGATAAGAACATTTTCTTCTCTGGTATACATAAAATGTACTGCCATGGTTTTGGTAGATGCAGTTTATTTGCAAAATGGTGTTTACAGAACTAGTTATAGTTTAATTATAGTGGTCTATGTGAGTGTGAGATGTGATATTCTTACATAAATGGTTTTGTGCAAGAAAAATCACAGCTTCTTCAGGATTAATGAATAAAGATGACTGTAACATATTCAGCAAAAATCTAAAGTATTTTATAAGTATATTTTATATGAATTAATGTTCATGTATGTTGACCCATGTTAATTATAAAAATAAATATTAAATTCAAAATTAGGACATATTAAGTTTTTTAACCTTTTTATTAATTTTCAAGGCAACATACCTTTTCTGCTATTTCTTATATAACCTCATTTCAGAGAGATGGCTCATTTGTTTTACATAGCTTATTGAATTAAATGTTTTTGTAAACTTGTTAATTACTATCTAGGAGTTATGTTGTAGCCCATAAGAAAGAGTTGTAAAATCAATGATCAGCATGTGTCCTCTAGCTTATCATTTGCATATATTTACATGCAATTTTTATTAAAAATAATAATTTTTAAAGCTAAGAATGAAAAAGAGGCTGCTGGAACATTATTGATCTATTTTTGCACTTTAGTTTTTGGAAATATGAATACCAATGAAAATCTGCTTTTAGATGTTAGGTTTTTTAATGAACAAAGATGAAAATTTTTAGATAGACTCAATATTTCCAGTAGAAAAAATTCACATGTACTTCCTTAATCATTTATTGTATGTAACATATATTAGATATCTATACATATATGTATAGTATATATATGTATACATATTACATGTATACATAATACATGTATACATGTATTACATGTATACATATCACATATATCATATACACAAATATTATATATCTGGATATATAAGATACATTCATATTACATATACACATATACATAAATTTTTATAATCCAATTTTATAATTACTTTGGTTTACTCTTTGTCCTAGTATTTTTTTCCATATAAACTAAAAAAAGAAACAGACAGCATGATGCAAAGTCTATCACATTTCCTTGTTAAATGATTCTAGTCACTTTTGTGGGAGTTTTTATAGAAATTTGTGAATAACGTAGTAAATATAAAACAAAAATATTGATCTAAAGGGATAGAACCTTGAGATCTGTTCTCAGTGTGTAATAAGATGAGTCAAGTAGAACTTACTGACTGTGAAAGCCATTCATCAGCTTTAAGAGAGCAACTTTAATGAGTATAGATGTTACCAAAGAAAAAGACTCCTCAACATACAGACAAGGAACAGAAGAGGTGAAGGAGGTAGCTTCACACATGCTGCTGGGTTTATATGATCGATGATTCCCTCATTAAATATAATGATATTGGGCCTTTCCATATGATCTTAGGCATTGCATTCTAATAACATCACCTCAGAAACATAAAATTAATTTAAATTACTCCAATAGAGAAGGCTATTAGGCATATTAGTGCAGAGTGTTTCCTCTGCACTAATATGTTGATTATACCTAGGCATTTAAAAAAATTCTGAGGCATGATTATTGTATAACTTATGAGACAATTTGAAATGGTGCCTTCTAAGATTTCATAGGCAATTTTCATATTCAGCATAAAGCACATAACCATAGGTTTTTTTTTTTTTTAACCATTTTGGTGAATGCTAATCTGTGATGGTAATAAGGATCAAGCTATTAGCAGCATAAAGAAGGTCAAGTGTACTTCCATATTAAATATAAAACTAGAATGCAACAGTTATATTCATAATTATGTGGGAGTCACATTTCATTCTCAATTTTCAGAGCACATACTTTTAGACTCTTAATAGTATGAGGAATTTAAGATCTTGTACAGGTACGAGTTGAACACAAAGGAGAATAGCATATTGGTCACCCAAACAACCTGCCCCAGGAAAAGGTCTAGCAAAGAAGTGATAATTTAGAATCCTTTTACTATATTTCAAAATTTTATTTCCCTGAGGACTTGAGAAATATTCGTAGCAAATGAAGAATCCAATTAGAGTAAACTTTGGTACCAAAATAAAAACAAGACAAAACAAAAACATATGTTCTGCTTCAAACTAGTGAATCACTTTAAGGACAGGAAGCAGGAAACAATCCTGAAGTTTGGTCCCATGACAGCTAGTAATCAACAGACGCTAGCAGTCCCACTCGGGCTCGCCTTAATCTTATTCTTTTGATACTGAGCTGCATTTTAAGAATCCACACCAGCTGCTCTTTCGGAAACATGCGTTGATACATTTTTGCCTTAAGCCTAGCTACTTGCACATGTTATGTGCTGTGAGAACAGATTGAAAATCCTTTTTTGGAATGATGCCCTGGTGGCATACCAATAAATGGTAAACTCCTGTTGGTACTTGGCATGTTAAAATTTATTATATAGCCAGAATATATTCTAGATATAAATTATATGTTTAGATTGAAATGGTCACTCTGAAGTTTGGTGGTTTAATTATTTTATTGGAAATATTAATAAATCTTGTTATGTCACTTCCCTTTTTACTCCTCATCTAATCGAAGCAAGGAAGGCAAAATGCTTGTTTTATTCAGAAGCTTCATGGTACTACCACTTCTGATTAAAATCTAGAAACAAAACCCTCTGGTTCTTCATAGACTCAATACTGTAACCTGATTCACAAATGAGAAGAATAAAAACACCTTCCTTTAGAAGAGAGGACTGCTTCCAATTCCAGTTTATATTATTCTTTTTCTTTCTCAAAATGATGACAAGTCTAAGCTAGGTTCTGGGATTATAGCTCTAAATCTGGATCTTGACCTCAAAGAGGAAATAATTTAACAACCTAATGCCTCTTTTTTAATCTTTTCTCTCTTTTTTTTTTTGAAATTTGTTTTCCCCTTTTGAGGTAAACAGAACAAAATCACACTCTTTTTCATTCTCTTGGACAAGCAGAATGGTTGTTCCCAACAATGAGTTATTAAGATTATAGACAAAAGCAGCAAGACTAATTTTGGAATATTTTAAAATAATTAACTTCTTACTGAACTTGTAGTAATGATGACATACAAAGTGAAGATTATGTGATCTCTTTTAAGTTCACTTCACTATAAACTTGACACTCATATTAAAACAGACAAGACTAAGATACTAGACTATCTGTTTTAATTGGCATAATGAGGGAGACACTAAGTCATCACACTTTATCACTTCATCATATTTTTATCCTCTTAGGAAATTATAGCAGAAAGTTTAGGAAGTACAGTTTTCTTATATAATTTTATCTCGTTAACATATAATATAATTTGAAGCTAAGTGTACTAGTTTAAAGTAACTTTTTATGTGCTTATAACTTAGTCTTATATTAGAAATACTAATCATCATTTTTAAAATGGTTGATGTGTTTGATTGGAACTAGATAAGGTATAACATCACCATAAGGGAAAAAAGTCCAAAGATTTCCTATTTGAAGCAGAAGTGATGTGTGGTTTCTTAACATCACAACTCTAGATGTTAATATCAACGTTAGGTTCTGAGCAATAACATAGGATAGAGGTTAAGTGTACAGCCATAATATCAGACAGATTTGAGTCAAATTCAGTGTTGATAATTTTCACTTGGGCAAGTTATTTAATCTCTTGGGGCTTCAGGTTTCTCATCAGCAAAATATAGGTAAAATACTTACCTCGGTGAGTTTTAATCAGAATTGAATGACATGATCTATGTAACATGCTACCTGACAGTTAATGGCCTAGAAAGAAAAACAAAACCTTGCAAACAGCAATTTTAGGTATAATGTGTGGTAAGATAAAGGTATTCGTAACGGAGAAGGAGTTCTCAGAAAACTAAAAGCTTAGACTAAGAAGGCTCTAGAGGAAGTAATGCCTGAGTCAAGAATTCCTGAAGGATGGACATTCTCATGTGCGACCAAGAAATGTTAACAAAAAAGTTGATAGCATGAAGAAGACACTAAGGTGTGGAAGAATAAAGTATGCAAATTAGTTACTGTAATACAAGGTATAAAATATGGGACAAGTATAGAGAGTACTGTGGCTTATAGAAGAAATGTGTACTATTTCAAGTTAGGGCTCTCAAGACAGGCTCTTTGGAAGCAGTCTTATTTCGGCTGTGCATATTAAAGAGTGGATGATTTCAATATGCTCCTGCTTACTGGTCTCGTTGTTGTTATTATTATTATTATTATTTACTCTTTCTTGTGCCTATTAACCAATATGTCTTACCGTTTTTCTTGCCACTGTAAGAAAGTTTGTATTTCTTACAAACTTTGTATGTGATTGTTTTTTTGACTAGGTAAGGCATGCAATTGCTATAAAAGTTAAAAACCAGGAAAGAATATAGAATGAAAATTATTTTTTCTCAATTGCTGTTTCCCAAATATTTTCTGTGTATTTTTTACAAATATTTTACACATCTCAAACATATATGCTTATTTAATTTTTAAATTTTTTCACATATGCATGTAATATGCATATGAGTGTGTACACACACATACATACTGTTCTTCACTTTTTCACATAACAATATACCTTGTGTCAGTACACACAGGACTGCATTTTTTATTCCACTAATTGATCAGTATTTCATTGTATGACTGTGCCATAATTTAGCTACAACCACTCCATTTGTAGAAATTTAATATATTTCCATTCTGATAGATATTTAATGCTTTCCCATTTTAACTGTTATAATTTTGCTATATAGGATTTTATTATATATTTAACATTTGACTTAGGAATATAGTGACATATATTAAAATATTTCAAATAGTGAGACATCTGAGATTCTGAAAAAACTCTAATTTTGTTTGGCTGTATTTGTTTTTTGGTTGATGGATTCTATGGGCTAATATTTATAGGGTTCTTGTATACATATTCATCAATAATATATTTGTTGTGATTTTCACCCCATGGCTATTTTTGGGGGTAACGTATGTTAGCATTATTATAAAAAGCTTCCTTTTTTCTTCCCAATGCTTTGGAACAGTTTATATAGGATTAAATTTGTCAGTTTCTTAAAGAAGTATTTTAGAATTCCCCTGTTCCCCTGTGAATGCTTTTGTGCCCAGTAGGATTTAGTTTTGGAAAGGAAGTAGGCTGTTTTGACAATCTTCTCCTTGAATTAAAAAAGTATATTTGGCCCATATCTTATTGTTCATAAGCCAGGACACACTCTTGTTCACTTAGCATTTACTTTGGGGAGAGCTGCATACTCTGAAAACTGCAACTGAAGGTGTCCACTCTTGATGGGATCCCACTGGTTCTCCAATATTCATCACAATTAGCAGCTCCTTTTAATTTTTATGTGTAGGAGTTACCCATATTTTCTAGTTTCAAAAACAATGGGTTTTATGTTTCTATGTGTCTTCCCCTGCCTTGTTTTGAGGCATAGTTTTAAGAAGGAAGAGATCAAGTATCTTCTCCATTTGAAACTTATTTTCTCCAGGACTTACTCATTCTGTATAAGTGAAACTTTCTACCCTTTGACCAACGTCTCACATTTCTCCTAGCCCAACCCTGGCCTCTGGCAACAAGGATTCCACTCTCTGCTTCTGTGAGTTTAACTTATTTTAGACTTTACATATAATTGAGATCATGTGGTATTTGTCTTACTGCATCTGGCTTATTTCATTTAACATAATATCCTCCAGATTCATCCATGTTGTCACAAATCATAGGATTTCCTTCTTTTTCAAAGCTAAAATAATATTCCATTCTGTGTATATAACACATTTTCTTTATCCATTCATTCAGTGATGGACACTTGGGTTTATTCCATATCTTGGCTATTGTGAATAATGCTATAATGAACATGGAAGTGCAGATATCTGTTATATTGATTTCATTTCCTTTGGATATATTCAGAAATGGGATTGCTGGATCATATGGTAGCTCTATTTTTAATTTTTTGAAGAAACTTCATATTATCTTTCATAATGTATGTAGCATTTTACATTGCCATGAACAATGTATAACGGTTCTCTTTTTTCCGCATCCTTGCCAACACATGTTATCTTTTGACTTTTTGATAATAGTCATCCAAATAGGTGTGAATGTATCATGTGATGGTTTTGATTTGATTTTCCCTGGTAATTAATGATGTTGAGAACTTTTTTGTACATCTATTGACCATTTGTATGTTGTCTTTTCAGGTCCTTCGCTCATTTTTTAATTGGGTTATATGTGGAATTTTTGCTATTAATTTGTGTGGGTTTCTTATATACTGTAGTATTAACCCACTTTAGATATATGATTTGCAAATATATTCTCCCATTCCATAGGGTTTACTTCTCATTTTCTTGACTATTTCTTTTGTAGTGCAGAAATATTTTAGTTTGATGTGGTCCCACTTGTTTATTTTTGCCTCTGCTTTTGATGTCATATCCAAAAAATTATTGCCAAGACCAATGTCAAGTTGCCCTCATATTTTTATCTAAGAGTTTTATGGTTCCAGAGCTATGTTTAAGTCTTTAATCCATTTTGAGTTAATTTTTGTGTATGGTGTAAAATAAGGACACAATTTTATTTTTGTGCCTATGGATATTTAATTTTCCCAACACCTGAAGAGATTTTCCTTTCCTCATTTTGTATTCTTTGTATCTTTGTCAAAAATCAGTTGAGTGTATATGCCTGGGCTTATTTCTGGGCATCCTATTCTGCTCCATTGGTCTTTGTGTCTGCTTTGATGCCAGTACCATGCTGTTTTGATTAGTATAGCTTTGTAGTATATTTTGAAATCAGAAAATATGGTGACTCCAGCTTTGTTCTATTTGCTCCAGATTTCATTACTGATTTGGATTTTTTGTTGTTCCATATGAATTTTAGGATTTTTCTCTATTATGACAAATGTCATTGGAATTTTGATAGAGATTGTGTTGAATCTGTAGATCACTTTGGGTAGTGTGGACATTTTATTGATTCTTTCTATTGATGAACATAAAATATCTTTCCATTTATTTGTGTCCATTTCAATTTCTTTTATCAGTATTTTATAGTTTTCAGTGTACAGATCTTCAGCCTTCTTATTTAAATTTATTCCTAAGTAGTTTATTCTTTTTAATATTATCATACATGGGACTGTTTTCTTGAATTATTTTTGGATATTCATTGTTAGTGTATAGAAACGCTATTGATTTTTGTATGTTGATTTTGTATCTTTCAACTTTACTGAATTTCTTCATTAGTTCTAACATTTTCCTTTTTTTGCTGCGATTTAGCATTTTCTGAACATGTCATCTCATCTGCAAATACAGACAATTGTACTTCTTCCTTTTTGATTTGGATACCTTGTATTCTTTTCTCTTGCTAATTGCTCTTGCTACTGTGATACTTCCAGCACTATGTTGAATAGATGTGGCAAGAGTGGGTTGAGTCATCTTTGCATCCAAGAAATAAATCCCACTTGATCAGGGTGAATGATTCTTTTCGTGTATTGTTGAATTTTGTTTGCTGGTATTTTGTTGAAGATTTTTGCATCTATGTTCAGGGATATTGGCCTGTAATTTTCTTTTCTTGTAGTGTTCTTGTCTGGTTTTATTAACAGGGTAATGCTGGTCTCTTAAAATGAGTTTGGGAAGTATTCCCTCCTCTTCAATTTTTTTGCAAATGTTTGAGAGGGATTGGCATTAATTATTCCTTAAGTGTTTGGTAGAATTCAGGTGAAGCCATTAGGTCTTGGGCTTTTCTTTGATGGGAGATTTTGATTACATAATTAATCACCTTACTTGTTATTGGCCTGTTCCGATTTTTATTTCTTTATGATTCAGTCTGGTATGTTGTATGTTTTTGGGAATTTATCTGTTTCTTGTAGGTTATTTAATTCATTAGAGTATAATTGTTTCGAGTAGTCTTTTATAATCCTTTGTACTTCTGTGGTATCAGTTGTAATGTCCCTCTTTCATTTATAATTTTATTTATTTGAATCTTCTCTGTTGTTTTCTTAGTCTAGCTAAAGGTTTGTTGATTTTGTTTATTCTTTTCAAAAAACAAACTCTCAATTTCCTTGATATTTTCTTTTATTTTTCTGTTCTCTATCTCATTTATTTCTGACTGGATCTTTATTGTATCATTCCTTTTTACTAACTTTGGCCTTAGTTAATTTTTTGTTTTCTAGTTTCTTGAGGTATAATGTTAGTTTACTTATTTGACATGTTTTTCTTTCTTCATTTAGGTATTTGTCACTATAATCTTTCCTCTTAGTACAGCTTTGACTGTATCCCATGAGTTTTGGTATATTGTTTTAATTTTTATTTGTCTCAAGATATTTTAAAATTTCCCTTTTAATTTCTTCTTTGGCCCATTGGTTCTTTACCAGCATGTTTTTAATATCCACACATATACGAATTTTCCAGTTTTCCTACTGTTGGTTTCTAGTTTCATAATATTGTGATCAGAAAAGATTCTTGATATAATTTCAATTATCTTAAATTTATGAAGATTTGTATTGTGGTCTATCATATGATCTATCTTGGGAAGTTTTCCATGTGCACTTGAGAATAATATGTATTCTACTGCTGTTGGATTGAATGTTCTGTATCTATCCTTTAAGTCAATTTGGTCTAAAGTATAGTTCAAGTCGACTATTTTCTTATTTATCTGTTGTCTAAATGATCTGTGCATTTCTGAAAGTGAGACATTAAAGTCCTCTGTTATTGTATTCCTGTTTATTTCTCCCTTCTAATCAGTTAGCTTCATATATTATAGTACTCTTATATTGGGTGCATATATATTTAAAATTGTTATATCCTCTTGATGAATTGACAACTTTATCATAAGTAATAATCTTTTTGCCTTTTGTTACAATTTTAGACTTACAGTCAATTTTTTTCTGAATAAATGTAATAACTATTTCTGCTTTCTTTTGGTTTTTATTTGCATAGAATGTCCTTTTCCTTCTCTTCACTTTTAGTTTATGTGTTTTCTTAAAACTTCAGTGATTCTCTTATAGGCATGATATAGTTAGGTCTTGTTTTACTTATTCATTCTGTGCTCTATAAGACAGTTCTCCTATTGGCCCTTCACCAATCCAATTCTCCCTACTCCTTTTCTTGCTTTTAGTTCTCAATAATAACTGTAGAGTATGCTGGGAATGCAGTATCCTGAGATAAGGCAGAACTGGCCAGAAGAGTCTGGGCTCTGTTCTTGTTCCTCAGAGAACAGGATATCCTACAGCACTTTAGCTCAGCACATCAAGTTCCCCTGAGATATGAATCCTAGGCTGGGACATTTTTCAGGGTCCCTCCATTGCAGTGCAGATGGAGCATGTACAGAAAAAAATTTCATCCAACCTGGGCAGCTTTCCTAAACTGGGGGACCAGCTCACCATGAATCCTAGGCTTCTACTGTCCCCTTGTACCTATATATAAGTAATAAATCTGCTTCATGTAACCTGTTATGTGAGTGTTCTGTCTTACTGGACTTGAGCAAGCAGTAGAAATTGCATCTCAAGATGCAGTGAGCTAAAATGGTAACCAGTGCATAGGAAACATGCTTTGCATACTTTCTGTCTTTTGATTGGAAAGTGTAATCCATTTACATTTAAAGTAATTATTGATAGGTAAGGATGTACTGTTGCCACTTTGTTCAGTATTTTCTGGCTGTTTTGTAAATTATTTTTTTCTTTCTTCCTCTTTTCCTGTCTTCCTTTATAATTTAAGGATTTTCTATGGTGGTATGCTTTGTTTACTTTCTCTTTATCTTTTGTGTATCTACTATGGTTTTTTTCTTGCGGTTACCATGAGGCTTATATAAAAATCTTATAGTTATGCCAGTCTATTTTAAGCTGATAACAACTAAACTTTGATTACATGCAAAAATTTTACAGTTTTCCCTCTCCCATATTTTATGTTCTGATGTCATAATTTATACTTTTTTATAAAGCATACCCATTAATAAATTATTCTAGCTATAGTTATATTTAATATTATGTCTTTTAACCATTACATTAAAGTTACATTTGATTTACACACCACCACTACAGAATTAGAATATTCTGAATTTTTTTATATACTTTACCGGTGAGTTTCATACTTTCATTTGTTTTCATGTTGCTAGTTAGCATTCTTTCATTTTGGCCTGAAGAACTCCCTTTAGCATTTATTATAAGGCAGGTACAAGGGTAATGAACTTCCTTAGCTTTTGTTTTTCTAGGAAAGATTTTATCTCTCCTTCATTTCTGAAGGGCACCTTTCCCAAGTATAATATTCTTGGTTTGCATTTTTTTTCTTTCAGCAGTTTGAATATCATTCCACTGTCTTTTAGCCTACAAGGTTTCTGCTGAGAAATCTGCTTATAGCCTATGTATGGTCCCTTATATGTGACAAGCCTCTATTCTCATGCTGCTTTCGAAATTCTTCCATTTTCTTCAAATTTTGACAGTTTGATCTTAATGTGTTTTAGTTAAGTCTTCTTTGCATTGAGCCTGCTTGGAAACTTCTGAGCTTCATGTACCTGAATGTCCATATCTCTCCCCACATTTGAGAAGTTTTCAGCCATTATTTTTTTAAATGAGTTTTTTCCCCCTTATTTTGGCTTCCTAAAATTTTATTTATTTATTCATTTATTTTTAATTTCAGAATAGTATGGGAGTACAACACTTTGGTTATGTATCTATTGCCTATGCACTGCCCAAGTCAGAGCTACAATCATGGACATTCCTCAAACTGTGCACCCCACATCCATTCAGTGAGAGTTTTTCCATCCCCTCCACGCCCCTCCCACCTGCCCACCTTCTTGATGAATATTATTGCCATGTGTGACATAAGTATTGATCAATTAGTACCAATTTGATGGTGAGTACCAGTGGTGCTTGTTTTTCAATTCTTGTGATACTTCACTTTGAAGAATGGGCTCTAGCTCCATCTGAGATAATACCAGATGTGTTAATTCACCATTGTTTTTTATTGCTGAGTAATACTCCATGGTATACATATATCACATTTTATTAATCCACTTGTGTATTGATAGGCACCTGGGTTGTTTCCACATCTTTGCAATTGTGAATTGTGCTGCTATAAACATTTGCGTGCAGATGTCTTTATCATAGAATGTCTTTTTTTCATTTGGGTAAATACCCAGTAGTGGGATTGCTGGATTAATGAGCTTCCTGCGCCTTTTTATCTTCTCATCCTGTTACTTTTAATGTGAATGCTATCTCTTTTAATAGTGTTCTATAAATATTGTAGGCTTTCTTCATTCCTTTATATTCTTTTTTTTTCTTTTTCTCTTCTGACTGGATATTTTCAAATGACCTATCTTGAAGTTTACTGATTCTTTTTTCTGCTTGATCAACTCTGTTGTTGATGCTATTACATATTTATTTCATTAATTGTATTCTTCAGCCTCAGATTTTCTTTTTTAAGATAATTTTATCTTTTATTTAACTACTTATTTTGTTCTTGTCTTATTTTTATGATTTCATTGAGTTGTCTGTCTGTGTTTTCTTATAGTTTGCTGAGCTTACTTAAAACAATTATTTTAAATTCTTTGTCATGTAATTCATAGATTTCCAATTCTTTGGGATTGGTTAATGGAATATTATTTTGTTCCTTTGGTGGTGTCAAGTTTCATTGATTTTTTTGTGTGCATGTTTCTTGAAGTTTTGCATTGCTAATTGCACTTGAAGAAGAAGTCTCTTCCTCCAGTTTTTACTGACTGGCTTCAGGAGAGAAACACCTTCACCAAGCAGCTCAGCTAGGGATTCTGAGGCTCTCTCAGATATTTTCTGTGAATGCGCCTGCTTCATACCTCTTGTTTTCCTTTAGAGGGGGAATTCTTAAAATTGTATGACTTCTCTCTAATCTGCAAAGTCAGGCCAAGTGCAGAGAGTTTGTTTTCCCTAGAGGTGTATCCTGAAATGTTCAAGTTTGTGTACCTTCTCCCAATCTTGCAGAGCTATTTGCATGAGATGCTTACACTCACCATCTTCAGGGTTGCACTTGAGAGGCCAGCATGGAGGAAGAATGTGGTTGAGGCCTATGGAGCATTTATGGTTCCCATGGGCCAGTTTTGTGGGGGTGGTCTATGAGGAGACATCTCAGTGGCTTATGGGCGAGTCTTCTGATGTAGTTTGCAGAACAGTTAGTAGGGTCCACAGCTTCTCTTCTCTGTTCCCAGCCTCAACCAATCACTCAGCTGTTGATCACCTCAGTGTACATTCAGTCTGTAGCATTTTGTTATGGCAGCCCTGGCAGATTAATACATAGGTTATGTATTAATAAAAGAGAATCATCATTGATAAATTAATGAGAAATTTAAAATTTTTAATATTTGTCTAAATCATGACTGTTGCATTATCTTTTTTTTCAGAAATAAAATAATATTCAAAACTTGGGTGGTTGTTCTCAAAGAAAGGATAGGATGAATATAGATACGCTGGTTAGGTGCTGATATTAATGTCTGATGAAATCTAAATTATTCCATTTCTCAAGGTGTTCTTTTACTTAAGACCTAAATTTTGTATGTACAACAATATTCCATATGAGCTACTTTTATAATATAGCAGCAAATAATGATATGATATGTTAAAGTAGCCTGTGTAGAAGCCAGAGGTCTACCTCACTACCATTTTCAACTATATCCAATAGCTACTAAAGGCTTAGCACAGGTATTTATATATTTATTTAGTTACATTCTTTATCTAAATACTTTATGGTAGCTGATTTCAATATGTGATTTTAATATCCTCAAAAGAATATTATATAAAACCCAAAGTTTTATGAATGGTAGCACACATACACCTGAAAGAAGAAAGCGTGTATGCATGCAAGAGAAAGAGGGGGAGGGGAGAGGAGAGGAGAGGAATTCTGAAATATGCTTTGGATTTTCAAGACTCTTTAATATTTGGTGTTCCCTTTTAGAAAATATTATTTTATACTACTTATTATTACTTCTCTACTTTAGATCTAGCCATTTATCAGATTTCAGAAAATATATGATTGCTCATTATGTTGTATGACCCTTTCTCATGGTTTTTAATCCTTAATGTGTTGATCCCTCTTTTCTTCCTTTGACTTATTTAGATTTTGCACATTAATCAAGGTTCAGACACTGTTATAGCCTGAATTGTATCCTCTCCTTTCAAATTCCTGTGTTGAAGCCCTAACCTCCAATTTGACTGTATTCGGAGACAGGGCCTTTAAAGAGGTAATTAAGATTAAATGAGGTCGTAAAGGTGGGGCCCTAATCACATAGAAGTGCTGTCCCTATAAGAAGAACAGAAACCAGAGGTCTCACGCAATTTTTGCGCACACAAAGCATAGGTCATGTGAGCACACAGCCAGATGGTAGCTGCCTCCAAGCCTAGAGAAGTGGTCTTAGAATGACAGCTACCGTGCTGGCCGCTTGAACTTGTCCTTGACAGCCTCCTAAACTGTAAGAAATAAATTTTTGTTATGTAAGCCACCCATAGTGTGAGATTTTTGTTATGGCAACTCTAGAAGACCAAGACAGATACTAAGCCCAACATTCAATGGAACATGACAATTTGTGCCTATTTAATTTCCTTTTTGAAACTCTATTTTGGCTGTAATTAGATGGTTTTAGTTCAGATTTATTTTTCTCATTTTCTCAACTAAATTTTAGACTCTAAGGGCAGTTACTATCTCATTAGTTTTATACCCCTATCAGATGGGTGGCTACAAAAATAGAACACTTTATACCTCCTGTAATTTGATTCCTTAGGGATTCTGTATGCTCTAAAGGCTGGACAATTTACGTGGAAAATTTTGTAGTCTCTTTTGCATTCCTGAGTAAAATTTTAAGGTGAGTTACTTGATAAATATCTCAAAAATTTTAAAGATAAGTATTCTTAACTTAGCATGTTTTCTGGGTTTGATAATTAAATACATAAAGGATAGATACTTATATCAAGTTTTTTAATATTATGTGGTAATCAAAATTAACATAGAATGATGGAAGTAAAACAAAATGATATAAACGCAGTTGAACCTTTTAGCATGAAGATTTTGTCAATGAACATAATAAAAATTTTAATTAAAATATAATCTATTTTTATTATTTTTGAAGGTAATTTGTACATATATATTTACTATACTAGAAAAATGATTGGGAAGAAACTGTCTTTGTATTTCAGAGAATTAATTATTTCTAATAATAATCTTTGGCCTTTAAGCTTAACATCTGTATCTTTGTCATAAGTGAATACAAATAGAATTTTGAATAAATAAACAAATTCCAGATTTAGATTCTATAATTTTATAATTTTCCATGGGTAAAATGATGACAGAATTTCCATAAGTTATTACATGACATCCAACCTGCTGGCTCTAACACACAAGACCTATTTTTTAGCTGCTGAGCTGAAAATTGGTGTTGGCAGACAAAAACAAGTCAATTTCATTTCAAGAATACACTAAATGCTAATTTAAAAAAAAGGATTTAAAGTTACCAGAGGGACCATTTTTCACGAGCCTTATGAAAAGAACTCTTAGACAATATTCAGTTAATTAAGACACCAAGATAGGTCTTTTCTTCTTGTATTTTATTAGCTCAATGTTAGTCATAAAGAAAATAAAAGCACAAAGTTAAACTTTTCATTTGCTGCATCTTTATTGTTCCTTTTGTACAATGGCCAATTCTTCCTTTCCATACTGATTGTTGGCATCTAAGTATGTTTTCCCCAGATTTTGAGTATGAGACAGAAGAAAATAGAAGAATGTTTAGATTGACAGGTCATAGGGCTAATGATATTAGTCAGGAAACAGATATCTTTACATTTTTAATAGCATAAACATCATAAACATAAAAAGAAACTCAAAGATAAATAGGTATATAATCATATTTACTTTCTAATGTATTTCACTAAATGGTAAATCATATTATCAGGAAAAACATTTGTGAATAACATAGAGAAATGGCTGGCCAAGAAGGATAATAGTCTTAAAGGTCTTATATTCATATTCATTTGTGTATTATTGCCCTTAATCTTGCATTTAAATCATCAAATTCTAACTTTCTTAATTCTCTCATCCTATCCATTTCCTAACATGTTTTAAATATTGTAGACATGGAAGAAAATATTCTAGATGTTGGTCTAATTTTGTATATCAGTTTATTGATTTTTTTGTCATTTCCCTATTTTAGTAAATTAAATAAAAACCCTGGACAAAAAACTTCTTTTGGAGATTAATTTTTAATGACTTCTTTCCCAAAAGGGAGTATATGATGAAAAACACACAAAAGCAACAGATGAAAGGAAACTAATACACCCACCACTGGATTTTTTTTAAACATATGTATTTCTGATTCAATTACAGTCTTTAAATTTTAAACATAAATCTTTCTTAGCCTGTTGCAATAGAAATGAAGAATGGAGGTATGGTACTTTTTTTTCCCCCCCTTCAGGAGGAGGTCAGTTGGTAGTAAAAACGCATGCAGTTTTCAGTGATTTATTTAGGACAAAATCTATTGAAGAAACTTTAAATTAATGTTATGGCCACTTAGAAAAATTTTAAGAGAAAGAAATTAGATTGGATAGCATGTTGTAACTTTATCAGAGTACAGGCAAGAACAAAAGAACCCTAGGGGATTATGAATTTGAGAACATCCTACCTTTGGTTTTCAACATCAAATGTTAAAAACACAAATGGGAACAAGTCTGAAATATATGCTTACAGAATATAAATTTGCTTATTTAAGGTAAGATAGAAGAAATAAAAAAGGATGCAATATCTTAACATCTCAACAATATAAAGAATGTGAGATAAGTTTAGGAATTGACATTATAGTTATCATTCACTAGAAAATTAAAATGTTAATGGAATTGTATATATTACAACATAAAAATATTGGCAGTATTTTGAAGGTGGGGGAGGGCAGTATTCATATAAAGGGTAATGGAAGTGGCTGGGTAATTAGGAAGTGAGCTCCCCATCTGCATAATTACCCACCCTTCTGCATCAAATGAGTGAGGGGGCTGGGCTGAAAGTCAGGACATGCCTACCTGAGGTTTCTTTGCAAGGATTAATAAATGTGCCCTCAACTGTGTGCATTCCCAACTATGTTTAGAGTCAAAGTAGGAGTAGCATGCCTAAAGACACTTTCAAGGTGATGGAGAACAGAAGTGTCCAATTGTGCACCTAACTTGGATGAAACCAGCAACATTACTAGAAACCTGTTCATTCAGTAAATATGTACTAAGTGCCTGTAACGTGCTATGCACTTTGAAGGGCACTGGAATATAATGGTGAACAACGAAACACACTGTTGCTAATGTCATGAAACTTATAGGTATGTTTAAAAAAGATCTCTGGGTTATGAAAAAGTTAAACTCCATGAAGTCTAAAGTCCCTTTTAAATTTTCATTTGTTTTATCAAGATATAATGAGAGCAATTATTATACAATTATATGACAGTATTAGTGGTTCGCCTGTTGCCACTGTGATATTCATAATAAAGAGGACAATCATTTTGTCAAAAAGAGCTGTAACGTGACTACTTATGCTTTCCACAACTACAATGCAGCACTGTGCAGAGACTTCTCTGGAACTCTCCATTGTTAATAGCCAAATCAAAATCTGTATCTGGAGATTTTAACTGAACCAATCCTCTGAGAAATACTTTACCTTGTCTAAAGAGAACAAAAGAGTCTTAAGATTCTCCTTGGTTTCTAGTTTTCTTATAGCAATTGCTCATTTAAATGAGACTATCTGAACAGAGTCAAAATCAGTTGAGACTCAACAAACATTAACCCAGTCATCATTTAATTCTATGTGCTAAATACATTTTAATTTCCATGCTCATCCACTTTTCTTCTGTAAGAGTATTTAAAACTTTAGGACCTCATATTCTGTGATCCACAAAGGTGTTATCAAATGTATGACAGATTGGAGAAAACAGTACCTTTTATTAATAAGGTTTATAATATTTGACTTTGCATCTACTACCAGTTGTTGACACCTAATGACCTCTTGGGCAATTTCATGCATTCTTTGATATCTTTGACTTTTGTTTCACAATCTTCTTGCCCACTATAATTTCTGCAGTTTTTATGATGGACTTTGATGTCTTTGTGGATAATCCTTCCAACAATATGGTGTTTTGGTTTCTTGACCTCTTCTCCTCTAATAATCTTTTCACCCTCCCTAACCCACCTACTCCCATAGCTATACTCCAGGACTCATTTTTCTTCATTTATTTTTCTTTTTAACATAAAGCTCACTGGAAAATGTTACATGGGGAACAAAGTGTTTTGTGATCCAAACCCCATTCTGGTGAAGTAGTAAGACCTCCAAGGCATATTACCTGGTTGGAGATTGTCCTTGACAATCCTAGACCTTTCATCATGTTTCACTGAAAACATGGAGTTATTGAATAATTAACACAAAAATTCCTTCCTCTGATGATCTCTTACTCTTACATTTTACCTAGTGAATAATTGAAACTGTTTGTCCTTTAACCTCAGGAGAACTTTTAGCTTATAGCCCCAATTATTTTCTTTCTATTCGTGGGCTCTTTTTTTTCGCTTAGTTCCCTCTGACTGTAGCTAACATACTATGACTTGTCTTTTATTACTTTTTTTTTGTTATTACTATTAACATTTGCCTTGTTTTCCCTCTTTTATTTCTGATTGGGAAAACCAAACTAAACCAAACCAAATCAAACACCATGTGTAGATGAACACTCTGTCTTCTCTATACCTGTACTGAAGCAACTAACCCATGCTGCAGAAAACCACTCCACTGGACATGCAGATGACACCACTTACATAGTCAAAACCATCTACATCCTTTGGGCCCTAAATGCAATCCAACCTTCTGACTACATTTCTTTAGCCAACTTATTCCCCTGTTGTGTGCAATATTCAAAGATCACCTGCAAGAAAATTAACATAAAATTGGGAGCTCTAGATGGCAAACAACGATGCAGTAAAAAGAAACAAAGAAAACAGATGACTAGCGTTCCTGGATTACAGATTATATGCATTTACAATTTTGATAGCTACTTCCAGATTACTTTCTCCAGAGGTTGGAGCTATTTATATTTCCACTAGCAACATATGACGGCACTCATTTTCCCAACCCTTGCCTCTATTGAATGTTAACAGCTCATTTCATTTTTCCCAACTGATGGATCCAGATAGTTTCTTATCCTCATTTTAATTTACACTTTCCTGAGTAATAGTGAGATGAATTGTCTATTAATATAACTTGCTTATCTTTCTATGATGTCATTTTTCATTATTTTGCAATTTTTAGAATGTGTGTGCTAGAGAATAACAACAATCTGTGTGATTGTTTTTCTTTTCATATATGTTGTAAATATTCTTTGTTTGACATTTATCTTTTACATAGATCATTCTTTCTTTCATTAGACATAAATCAACATGCTTTATATGGTTGTATTAATACATATTTTTGCTATGACCTCTGTATATTCTATCTTGCATAAGAAATTCTCACAGCTCTGTTGAATCTTCAGTGGTATAATTTAACAATTAACAGCAGATGGGGGAATAGTAGGGAATATTTTATGATTCTGGTTCTATCCAATCCACCTGAACATAAAACGCCTTCACAGTCGTCAATCTGTTCATACGGCACTGTCCTACTCTATTTGGACTTCTGTTGAAATTGGATCCAATTCTTTAATTGTAATAAGGGAATGTTCCTTAGTCTTATTATATTGGTCATTCTGAATAGCAACTCTTTTGCTGTAAATAATTCGTCAGTAGTAGTAGACAATAAAATGCTTAGAAAAAATTCTTGTTTACTTAAAATGTTTCACATTATTGAGAGAACGAAGAAAATTGTTTTAAATTCTAGACTATTTCAATAGACAGTATACTTAAGTCATAAAAATCAAATCATGGTCTTGGAGTCAGATACACCATACTATAAACTCTATTCACCATGTTAGCAAAGTAAATAAGCTTCATGAAACTCAGTTTCCGCAAATGTAAGTGAAGTATTAAACACTGTTGTTATGATAATTAAATATAATTTATAAAGCAAACTGAAGATTGTCATTTACTTAGAACATTGTAAAATGGTAAAATAAAAATGTGACTATGTTGTTTCAGTTTAAATATGTAGTGGCGTTTTGAGTCATAAGACATCCTTCTAATCTTCTTGGTAGATCTCCAGCAAGTACTTCAGGGCATAGTTAATATCCTCCTCCATCCTTTAAGATTAATCATTCCCCTAATGGTGTCAACTTTTTTAGGATTCTTGTTCATACCTCACTAAAACTTATGTGAACTAAAGCCATATCTAATGCCAGTAGAATTATGCTCTGGTAATCTGCGTACTGGAGATATTGGAGGTACCGGGCCTTGAGTTATGTCTGTTAAACTTGGAAAAATTTAAATATTGAAAATATTTTCCAATCAGCAACTACAGCACATATATTATTGACCAATTGTGTGGATGCTATTTGTACTGCTTTTTCACAACACACTTATACTATTTTGAGAGTTCTATTTTGACATTTGGCTGAGTGCCAGAAAAATTGGTCTAAGCAAAACCAGTCAGTCCTCTGAGTATTATTGCCAAGTCAATGCAAAACCATGTGAACATATGTTCAACCCCTTAACTTTTTTGTTGAAAAACAAAAAAGAAACTTTAAAAAAAGTGATACAGTGTTGTGGTAAATGAATCCATATGGAATAATACAGTACATATCAAAAGAACTTCAAACATAGTGCAAAGAATCATCACTAGAAGACAAGTTATTATTTAGAATACTGTACATAAAAATGTGTGGGAGATTAGACTGCATTTATTTTAAGGTATACACTGGTGTTACATCTTTTGTCTTTTATCTTTTTCCCTTAAGGGAAACATGCACAAAAAAAGGTAAATTCCATTAATTTGGGTGTATTCTACCATAGATAATAGAAAAAGAAAACTTATTGACACTTAATTTTATTTTATTTTAAACTTTGCCCATATGCATTTATTTCTCTGGCCATTGAAAACAAGTAAAAGATCAAAGAAGAATTGTGTAATTTGAGAATAATTGTTACTGGAAAATGTCAACTAAAAATTAAAACTAAATGTTATGAGACATTTTTTGTCCTGTACCTAACTTTAGGTGAGAATTTGAACTATAACTTTAAAAAAAGAATATATGTAATATTATTTTAAAAATTGTTTTGTGGTCATTTCATAAGTAAATATTTTTGTGTAATAAGAACTTTTGCCTTCTATTAAGACCTCATTACTGCCAGGAATCTAATACTCACAGGATAATAAGAACCCTATATTTATACATACTTTACATATATGCATTTAACCTTACATTAATGCAATAACACATTTTTGAAATATGAACAATGACTTATAATAATTAAAAATAAAATATAATGATAAGTAACCTTCAAAAAGGACTTAAGTGTTCCAAGCAATATTACAAGCACTTTATATATGAAGTACAATAAATGTCATCATTATAGCCATTTTGCCATTGAGAGTTTTCTTACTTGTTCAAGGTCTCAAAAGTGGTGTAGCTGGAATTCACCCCTCTTTACATGACAGTATGCATAGGTACAATTAATAAAGTCATGAATTAAAGAAGGAATTATTTCATGCCACCCTTGTGCCATGCATTTCTATGCCCTGAGATACAACAAACAGGCAAAATCTCTGCTCCCCAGGAATTTCATATAATTTGTGGAGGGGAATATTAATAAATACACACCATATTTCCAGTTAGAGGTAAATGTTATGAAGAAAATTAAAGTAACCCAAGTAGTAGAGAGTTGATGTTCTAGAATGAGTTCTCTGATGAAGTGGTCTCTGAACAGAGACCTAATGCTGTGTAGGAATGACCCATGCAGACAGGAGGAGGAAGAGAATTTCAGGCAGAGAGAAGAGCAACTCTAGGGAGGCACGGGCTTGTACGGTAATGAATGGCAAAATGATCAGAGGATGGATCACAGCAAGAAAGAGGAAGAGCAGTAGGAGAATTGGGGATTATTCTGAGAGTGATCTAGGAATCAGATATTATATGCCTAGTTAAGAACTCAGTGTTTTATTCTGAGCATGAGGAAAATAATGAGAGAGTTGAGACAAAGAGAGTGGCTGGATCTGATTTCTATTTTGTAAGGGTTGCTCCAAGTTCTGTGTGTAGCTAGGCAGTACGGCAAGAGCGGGAGCAACGTTACATCTGCTTTCTCTTTTAGCTGCCGTAAGAAATGATGGGGGTTAGGTGATGCGGTAGTGGTCGTGGATATTCTGGATATATCTGATTGATTAATGAACTCAGAGTCCTTCTTTTCTTTGTAGTATTTACAGTTGCACAAATCTGCTACTGTTTTCATTGATTTTTCCCTTCATTTTTTCTTTCTCTAGAACAGGAATATTGCTATCCTTTGAACAGAATAGACAACTCAATAAATGCCTGTTGAATAAATGAATGACAGAAATGTATCTCTTTCCTGTTTTGCAGATCTATTTTCACATGCAGTGCTGAATAATTTATCATCTCATCATACTCTAGTAAATTCAGCATGCGCCATGGCTTCCAGGTCATTTTTTGTTTTCTTCTTTTTATTCTTTCTTTTTTTTTTTTCCTGGTTGTATTTACCTAAGTAATCCTAAAATGTGACATGGAGCATTGGATTTAAAAATAAATAATCTTTTCTTAAAAAGTGAATGTCGTCATATCTTCTAAATGTCACAGATACTAACATTTATTGTATACTGGTCAAATACACTGCAGAGAAATTGCTACATCAATCTTAATTCTCTTTATGTGATCTGAGAAAAAGTACAAAGAATTATAAAAATAAAATTAGAAAAAAAAAAAACAATTTCTAATGTTGCCATTATTTTTAATAATATGTTTTAAATGATAAACTCTAATAACTTCATGTTCAATATATAGCTATGCAACGAATGAAAAAAATAAAAATAGATTTTCTTAAAAGGCTGTTAAATTGGTTTTCAGCACTATGCTGAATATACAGGGGTTTTTTTGGCAGTTTTCTTCTCTCTTGTTTTTTTAGGTACTGTTTTTTCTCTGAATCACAGAATCCATAAGGTGTAAAGGTGAAGAATTGTTGGCAAATATACTTTCTGCCATGTGGAAAAAGCTGGCCTGCAGTGAAAGAGAAAAATGCAGCAGACACACGTGGAGACTCTGAGGCAAGAGACACAGGTGAACCCTGACAGTGTTCGAGCCCCAGTAGCACTATCCTGGGGCTCTGTTAGACACCGCGAGTATCTTATAAAGTCCTGCTTAGTATGAACTGGATTTATAACAGAGACTTAAACAATACAAACTACTGTTGAAAAGACAAGGTCAAAAATATTTGGAATAAATGTATGATTCCTCATTGTGAATATTTAGCAAGCATATTTAAAATGTAAGGTTCTGATGTTTTGTTTAAAATGATTTAATACACTTTCTATATTATTAATCTATAGATTATAAAATCTTTATTTATTGAGAAACTCACCTACCCCAAAACACTACAAATAAGCAAAGGAATTCATTAGTGATGCAAGAAGTCTCATGATTTAAAAATACCATTTGTATGTGATGATTTTTAAATGTATGTCTTTAGGGCAGAGCTTTCCACTTGAATGTGTACTCATATAATTCATATTTTCACATACCCTACTTCTCCACATAAATGTCTAATACTCTTTTGCAACTTTACATATTATTTCTCATTTAACATGTGTAATCTGTCTTCAAATCCATTGGCTTGGCCATCAAAGTTGACCACGATCTGAGCACATCTTACCATTACCAGTGCTATTTTCCTGCCACAGTTAAATTATTTCTCACCAGAATAGCTCAATACCTTCTAAACTTGTCTCGCTGTTTCCACCATTGTCCCTTTCAGGGAAAAGTGGTTATTTTTTTAAAAAGTTAGATCATCTCACTCCTCAGTTAAAAAGCTTTCAATAACTTTCATATCTTTAGAGTAAAAGCCAAAGTCAGAAAGTTGCTGCACCAGGCTCTGGAAGATTTGCTCCATCCTCAATCCCTCCCTTCTCTGACCCATCTCTTACCGGGTCTGGACTTAACTCTTCCCTCTCAGGCATCCACACTGTCCTCTCGCTGGGTCTTGAACACTCGAGGCCGTTCTCCTCCAGACCGCCAGACTCGCTGTTCCCATGGTCCGGGATGATCTTTACCGAGATCGCCATGAGTCTTGCTCTCTTACCTTCTGTAGTAGTCAAGTCCAAATATTGATTTATAAACTTTTTATGTACTTAACATGAGAATCTAAAATATTTTGAGGAGAGGATTTAACACATAGGATTCAATACAAGGGATGGGAGGACTAAATACCCATGGATTAACAACAGTAGGGAACCATCTAGCCCTGGGTTAGAGAGACAAAGGAAAGAGGTGATGTTATCAGACTCTAAGGCCTGAAGTCAAGGAGAAAAACTAGGAGCCACAATTAACGCATCCGGTAAAAGTTAGAGCCACAGAGGCAAGGCAACTTCCCAAAACAGAGGTAGACAAGGGGGAACACTCTGTCTTCTTTCTTCCCCTACCTTTCAATGGCCCCAATTAGCCAATGCCACTGGCCTAGGTCAGAATGCCTGAAATACAAAGCGGAGCAAAAGAAGGCTGAACAGTGGATCTAAGCACAAACACACTCCTGGCATACTTTTATTCAGCTCTTTACTCAGATGTTCACCTTCAGTTTGGCCTTTTGTGACCACTTCATCTAAAATTGCATAACCCTTGTGCCCCTGAAATTCCCTATTCCTCCTTATTATATGATTTTTCTTCATAGTATTTGTCATCATTAAATATTATATATTTTATTTTTATTTTTTAAATAAAAATTTTATTTTAGAATAGTTTTAGACTTACAGAAAAATTGGAATACTAAAAAAAGGTCCTGTACACCCCACATCCAGTTTCTCCTATTGTTAACATATTACATTGTTATGCTACATTTGTCACAATTAATGAACCGATATTGATACATTGGTATTAACTAAAGTTGTAGTTCCTCTTATTGGGGAATGGTGTTAGAAACCAAAATCTTGGGCACTACAGTGTGCTGGTTGCTATTGAGATGTCATTGCTTTTAGTGCCTCTCATCTGACAGAACAAAGAATTATATGTGTGTATACTATCCTATGTATTCTATATTTCTATATGTAACCCTCTGTATCTTTATTAAGCTAACCATGAGTTCATATGGTGTCTTCAATTCTAATCCATTACCCCATGGATCATTCTAGCTTCTTCTTGATTATCTGTAACTTCTCATTCTAACAGTGAAAAACCTGGCTTCCACCATCCAATATCTACTTACTTAAATTTTTATTTCCAGTATAAGTGTATAGTGGTTTCAGAATGATTACATGTACCCTGGTGGGTTACAACTTTGTCAACTACAGTGGTGCTTATGTAGGTAGGTGTTTTACATTTACTTTTACATGCTCTACCCATTTCCAGAGTTACTTAAGCCAGAACATTTTACCCATACTCTTTTCAGTGAGCTTGTTTCATACATCAGTAATGAAGTTAGATTCTTTTGTTGCATTCTGCCTTCCATCCTGCGGTTCCCCCTCTCTCCAATCTCCTATATGATTTTTTAAAATCTCACCTGCATTAAGGTTTGTTCTTTGTGCTATAAAGTTCTATGGGTTTTGACAAATGCACAGTGTCAGGTATCTACTGTTGCAGTATCATATAGAATAGTTTCACTGCCCTAAAAATATCCTTTGTCCTTCACCTAGTCAACCTTTCCCCTCCTCACCCCAAACTCCTGATGAGCACTGATCTGTTTACCACTTCTGTAGAGTTGCACCTTTTCCAGAATGCATATGATTGAAATCATACTGTATGTATACTTTTCACACTGGCTTCTTTCACTAACAATATGCATTTAAGATTTATCCATTTTTTTTTTGTGTGTGTGGCTTTACAGTTCATTCCTTTTTATTGCTAACTAGTATTCCATCATACAAATGTTCCATGGTTTGTTTATCCATTCTCTGATTAAAGTATATCTTTTTTGTATTTCCTTTGCCTGTTTCTCCCAATAGAAATTGAGCTTCTAAGAGCATGTATCATTGCCTGTTTTATTCACTGCCAGTTATTCAGCACCCAGGAATGTTCCTGTCATATAGCAATTGCTCATAAATAATTGCAAATGAGTAATTGAATGAGCAGGTAAAGTGAATATGAACATGGCCTTTCACTGCAATGTATACCTTGAACTGGAATTTAAGAGATGTTTAGACCCTCATGCAGAACTAGTTAATTTATACTTTATATGCAATTTTAAAATGTGAGGTGAAATTACATTTCTATGTAATAAAAATTTCAAGGAACCAGTTATACACAGGAAAATGAAGCATCCTAGCAAGCAAGTACGCTGGCAACAAAAAGAAACAACCACTGAGCCATCTAATAATTAAAGTATTAAGAAAAAAAAGCATAATAGTCCAGATTCCACAGGGTGAGGACAAACATCTTCAATATCCCTTAATGAATGACTATGATATTGCTGCTTCTAAAATATGATGATCATGTTGAGGACTTTGAAGCATAAAAAAAGATGCATGTGTTTTATTATGCACTGTTTAATACAGATATAGAAGAGCAACGAATGCATTTGTGAAAGCTTTTCCATAAAAGTTATAAAGCTAAATAACATCTCCAGGCTTAAAGGTCTACAGTTTATTTCTAGAAAGTTATTTTATAGGAAATATCCTTGATGCTGAATAAATGAAATTGTTGTATATATAATGCATATATAAAATATATACTATCTTTAAAAATTGTGTAATTGTAGACAGAGAACATAATTTCAAATTATGTCACAAGTTATTTGACTTCAGGCAAGTTATTAAACTGCTTTGAAATTGAGTTTTTTCATTTATAGGCTTATTGCAAGGCTGAAACAAAATATCATTGATCTTTTTAATTACTTAGCATACTACCTAGCACATAGGGAATGTCACCTTAAGTCTTTTGAAACGCCATTAAATATACCAAGTACAGCTGAGTGCATATATAAATTAGAAAATTGCATTTTGTTGGATATGATTTTCATAACCAACTGTATTTTGAGGTAGATTATTTGAAATATGATCCTTAGTAAGTATCTAAAATCTATTTATAATAACTGCCAAAATAGAAATGGAATAATTCTAGCATATGTCATCCTCTAGATATATTATTAAACATCTTTTGAAAATTTATGTTTCCAGAATATTTTCTGTAAAGTTAAATTTAAGATTAAATTACTATTTGGGTTGTAAATAGTCACAACATCACATGAAAATGTTATAAACACTTTTTAATATTTCCTTAATTTTCATAGATTGATAATATAATTAAGTGGCATCTTTTCTCTAAATTTTAAAATATTTTTTGATACATGCATGTTTCAAAAAAGAAAACCAATAGCTCTTTATATCTCATGATGACCATTTCAACATAATTGCCTAGAACAAAATCAGTCAGATGATAATGTGTTTTTCTTTTAAAGGTATACAGTTTGGGAATACAGCAATTCACTGGCCCATTTATTTTCCCCAAATGCAAGCATAAAGAAAATGAAGATGCAATTTTGATTTAAGACATTAAGATTTTTTTTATGAAGAGTTAACTACATTTTCCATAGTGTCTGATTTTATTTTTTGTGATTCCATTACATTAAGGTATGAAATGTTTTATAATTACCAGTTCCTAATCTTTTACAGAAATACACGGGAAGTCACTCAAATGCCATTGTTTTTTGGATTGATGTGTTGAGTGTATACCTAAGAAAAGTTTAACTCTGTTAACTAAAATTTATCCACAGAAGTGCATCAAAACACTGACTAGCAGAAATAACGTGGGTGAGATGAACTGGAGTGATATTTTTATGAATGTTAAATCTAAATAGAACATAAAGAAATAATTTCTGTAGATTACTAGATGCTAAAGAGGAATTGAACAAACATTAATAAAACCCACCTAGACACTTTTTTTATTTACTTTTTTTTGTACAATGATAATTGTTCATTTACTTATTCAACAAAGTTTTATTGAGCCTTGCCATAGAATTGTGCATTGAATTTAAATTATAGAAAATGAGTATAAATACACCATGAAAGAACTGTACTCTCAGTCACTGTCTACCTTGTTCCACCCAAGTGCAAGTAATAGCAATGTGTGTGTGACGCCTCAACTAGAAAACCAGGCCTAGGAGAATGGAAACAGTATCCACTTACTAGTGAGATGAGAAAAGAAATAAATCCTCATGGTTTGGGGTGCCCCTGGATGCTTCTTTTGCACCTTCTTTCACTCAGCCTGTGTGCAGTGATCCAGCTAACAGGCCCAGGGCTGAGAGTCCTAGTACCGAGTTTTTGTTACCAGGAAGAGGCAAACCCTTGTGTTAACGCATACCCTGGGATTCTTTTCTGTCTTGATTGAGTTCAATAGATTCAATAGATTTCAGCCTGCTACTTAACCCTGTGCTTGAACTTTGAACTAATCCCAGTACCATGGAGGGAGGTCAACCCTATACATAGTGACCACCTCTGAATGAACTTGCTGCTTTACACAGCTATATATTGCTATTGCTGCCACAGATTCAAGTTCCCATTCTTCCTTGTGACATTTCTTCATGAGTCAAATTTCTAGGTTGGAGCATTTAATTGGATCAACTTGGGTTATTTGCCCTCAACTTGGCTTGCAAAATGTAGGGAGAGGAAAACATCTGTCTTAGGCTCTCACAGTGGACAGATGCCCTGTCTCCCCAAGACTCGAATTGTGAAGAACTTCCTCTAAAATAAAAGGGGTTTTCAAGATAACAAGTCCAAGAAAGAAAAATGTCCACAGAAAACTTGGTAGTGTGTCTTTGCTAGTTTTCCTTGCATTCGTGTTGGATAGCTGACAAATGACTCTTCCCTACCTTGTGTCCTCCTTAGATCTTAAAATTTACTATAGTGGTGTCCACAAGAACTTTACTCTCTTTCTCACTACTGGGAGCAAATGTTGATAATGTAGACTTTTTAGGAGGTAAAGAGAAGCTGTTGCAGTCTGTGAACAGGATGATGATGCAGTGAAGATGTACCTTGGGAATGTCTTCTGCCAGGAAATACGGATTGAAGTTTCCAGCAAGTGGATGCTGCAACTGTGTTTTAGAATTCTCTTGTAAAAGAGACAAGATGATGGGTTAAGTAGGGACTTGAGCTGATGGAAGTCATGAAATAAGATGGAGTGACCTTATAGAGGGTCAGTCCATGAGAGATGGTGTTTAACGACATGCAAAATCTTAGCAGAAGGAAGAGTTACAATATACACATAGGTATTTTTAGCATGGACCATTAGAAGAATGGTGGTGCCATTGGCAGAAATAGGGAAATCAGGAAAAGAAATTTATTGTAGTAGAGGGATAAATGACAAACAAGGATTTGACCATTTTCAGTTTGATGGGCTGAGAAAAATGCAAGAGTGGGACATTGGCAATGCAGAATTGCTATCTGCAATCCTCCGTGAGTTCTGTTTGTTGCTTTGATTTATTATGATAGGTGATTTCAGGCTCTCCAAGGAACATGAGATGGGATGGTGAATGACACTGAGTATATGCGTTAATGATCATAAACCAGCAATAGATTGCTTACCAGTCTGATTTATAATCTCTAAAAGGGATTTCTGAAGTTTTAAAACCACTTGCTCTTATAGGAAAGTATAAAAAACAAAACAAAAAAACGTGATTTATGAAGCTTAGTAGACAACTCTAAATCCTTTTGAAAATTCTGTACCTTATTATTAAGATGAAAAATAGTGCTGGAAAATAAAACTCATAGAAATGACCACTGTTCTAATAAAAATATATTATACATTATACATTTTTTATTTTTAAGTAAAAGTTTAAAGTTGAAATAATTATTTAGTTTAATTAATCAGATTATTTGGAAAAGCTACTTTTAAGGAAATACGTTTTGGGTACTTTTCAAAACAAGCAACTGAATTATAGCAAATGGTACATAATTGTAATAGAAAAATCCTACATATTTATATAAATTGGTTATACTTTAAAGAAACCTTATTAAATAATCTTTATAATCCTATAGAGAAATCCATAAATTCATTTGAATTTTTTTTCTTCTTTAGACCATTTTCTTACAGCAAAATGACTAACAGCACAAGCTAGTTCACAGAAACAATTACCCTAACAAAAATAAGTTTTGCAATACTGAGAATACTTCCATTAGTATTCATTAGAAGCCTGGTAAATACTTCCTTAGGGAGTTCAACAGTTGACTTTGGTGTGATAAGACAAATAGTTCTGATTCATAAAATAAAAACCTTGATACTTAGTGTGGTCCAACCAATGCTCGTATGTTTTTCTAGTAAGACATATCCAAATTGATGCAACATTAAACACAATTCTGTCTTTTTTATTTGATTTCATGTAGCTTTCTATTTCAAGTAATGATTGAAATTTCTCCTTCTTCTCATGTTATGACCAATAATTTGCAAGATAAATTTAACAAAAAGTCTTATCCTTTATTTATCTGTCTTTTTTTTACTTGATATTTTAAACAGACTAAAGACACTGATTATAATTCTTGTTTTAATATAATTCCAACACATACCTTCTGATAGAGGATTTTCAATTAAAGTTCTATTTAATTAAACACATCATTAGCAAAAACTTGCAAGTTTACAGATCTTCAGTTACAAACAGTATCTTATTTAAGATTCACAGCAAACTTTGAAGAACTATTATTAGCCCAATTTTTATATAAGAGAGTAAGTTTCAAAGTGGATAGGTAACCTATACCTGGAGAGGCAAATTCAGATCTGTGATGATAAGTCACAAATATGCTGTTCTCACCAATAAACTATTAGTTTGAGCACTACAATATTTTTTAACATTTTTTTCTATTTATTTATTTGCTAAAAAAGGGAGGTGTTAAAGTATAGAGGCACATGACTAGGTCCAATAAATTTATTCATTCTACAGTGAACAATACTGTTTAGCACATACCACATTCCAGACTTCTTTCTAGGCAATTATGATGCAGTGCTAAAATTAAAACCAAATCCTTGTTGTGGTGGAGCTTACATTCTACCAGAGAAATGTATAAATAAAAAATGTATAATGTAATGTTATACAACAGGTACTTTGAGGAAAAAAATACAAAATGATAATGAGATAGAAAATATGGGTATGGGAGAAGGGAGCTTGCGTGGCACTGTTAACTTGAGAGAATGTAAACTAGTCAGGTAAAGCCTTTTAAAGGCAGAGGAGAAAAGACCTGTACAGTTACCTGCAGGGGTAGTGTTCCCCAAAGGGGATTCTACAAGTGAGGAAATTTGAGAACCTAATGAAATTAACACAAACACAGATAAATTAGCAAATAGATAAATTGGTAAAAACTTGAACTGACACACCACAGAAGAGGAAACACGTAAGACCAATAAATATATGAAATATGCTCAAACTCAATAGAGAAATAGAAATTAAATCTATAATGAAAAATTTTTAACCTACAAGGTATAAAAAACCCTGATAATATAAAATCTTTGGAATAATGTAATACAACAGTGCAATTTACACACCACTGGAGGAGTAAATGTACAACTGCTTTTGAAAGCAACTTATCGTTTTTTGGTAGAGGTGACCAAGTGTACAAGCACTCTACAGAAATCAACACATATGTTTGGGAAGAGATTTGCAAGAATGGCCCTAATTGCATTTCAGGTAACAGCAAAAAGCTAGAAACAATTTAAATTTCTATTACAGGTGACAGTAGAGTAATTTGTGGATTATTCATAGAGTGGAATAATATGTAGCAGTTAAAATCTATGAACTGTAGCGCTATAGGAATCAAACAGGATAAAAAGCTGAGAAAAGGGCCACAGAATACACACAACATGATATTCAATTTTTATAAAATTTATATTTATTCAAAGTTAAGGAATATATTGATTATGGTTAAGTTGATCATTGATGGCTGATGGTTTAATCAATCATGATTAATAATGAAGCCTCCATAAAAACCCAAAAGGACAGAATCTGGAGAACTTCCAGGTAGCTGAATATGTGGAGGTTCCTGAAGGGTGGTGAGTACAGAGAGGGCATGGAAGCTCCACAACCTCTCTCCATACCTTGCAGTATGCAACACCTCGTATGTATCCTTTGTGATATCTCTTATAATAACCAGTAAATGCATTTCCCTGAGTTGTGTGAGCCACCTTACCGAAATAATCAAACCCAGGGGAGGGGTTTTGGGAACCCTGATTTATAGTGGGTTGATAATAAGTGCAGGTAAAACAACCTGGGGCTTGTGATTGGCATTGGAAGTGGATGGCCGTCTTCTGGGACTGAACCCTCAACCTGCAGCATCTGATGCTATCTCTAGTATGAAATAAAACTAAAGTCCTAAGGCCTCACCCCACTCAACTGACTGAACAAAATTCTCTTGGCTGAGGTGACCCCAGAAGAACCATATTTCCCAGTCACAAAAGGATAGAGGTCATCATGCCTCAGTACACCATCTTCCCCTCTAACTTTTACCAGATTTTTCTCCTAAGAGTTAAACAGATACCAGCCCTGAAAAAGAAAGGAATGGAAGAATCATTTCTCCACTGACATCAACCAGCCACCCGACACTGCAGCCAGACTTCCCTCCCTGTTTGTGGTTTCATGATACATTCTTTCCCAATTTTGACCACTGGTCACAGACTGGTTCTGGCCAATTTATGGAGGCCACACAAAAAGTGCCTTCATATCCTCTGCTTCACTTTTTGACATATAGAGCCTAATTTTACTGCATTTTAATATTAAGTCTCCACCCTGAAGTGAACATGAAACATATGTAACATATATGTCTGCTTACTACACATGTGTGTGACCCTCTTTGCAAATGTAATCTGTAGAATCTGGAGGAAAAGTAAAAATGCTGTACCCACTTCTAGGTTCACTACTTAACCTGATTCTCCTTCCAAATCTGATCTTCTCACCTTCTGATCCACACACCTGATCAGAAAACAAAGAGGAGGGAATGCTTAGACAAAGTCTATATAAGGCAGCCTCCAGAGGGCAGAGAGCAGAATGTAGAATAGATAGTAGATATAAAAGCACAGTGGAAAATGGAAAATATCCAGCAAAATCTCTATTATTTTAGTATTAATTATACTTTAATTATATTCCACTTACACATAAGCTCAAATCATTTATGAGAATCAAAGTTTTTATAAAGTAAATAAAACAGTAAAACAATTAACTAAGCAAATAAACACCATTTTATATTTAAATAATATTTTATATAGTTTACATCATTAACATATGAGTATTTATTACAAATATAATGAAGATATTTCTAATAATTTGAATATGGTTTGTAACAATACTTTATCATTAATTACCTTGCAGAAATTTCTACTATAATCTTTTTTATTTCTATAATGCTTTGTACTTTACAAAGAAACTTTATGACTATTATCTTATTAGGAAGAATAACTCAATAGGATGAACGCTAATTTTCTAGATAATGCTCATTTACTTGAATTAAAAACAGGCCTAATTGTGTTTTATAGCACATATGCAAGATTGAATATAAATAAAATGTTTAATTGCAGAAAACTTGTTTTGTAGGCTTATCAGGGAAATGAGCAAGTAAAATCATTCATTTAAGAATAAAAAGTGAACATTATGACAGATAAAAAGCAAGATTATGATTTTACATATTAATTTTGATTCTATATAATTTATCAGATTGGAACATTTGCAGTATCTTTGACAATAACAAATTAAAATATATGGAAGATATATATTAATAATTCATTTAAATAACCTAAGTGGTCACTTTCTGACCACAATACTATCTTCCTCAAACATGACACTGTTAATGAAGAACCATTTTTCTTCACACTATCTAATAGCTTCATGAAGAGGCAGAAGAAGATCAGAATTTTATACATCAACAGGGCAAGTTTTTTTTTTTTTTACCATGTGGGAAAAAATATTATTTCATTTATGCTATTAAAAGCTTTAAGTGTTTTTTTCTTATTTCAGGTATTTATTAATGGAAATAATTTTAATAATTTTATAGCCAAGCCATTACTTTCAAATTAAATGAATATAAGAAAATTAGTAATTTACACTATTCCATATTATTAGTGCTATTTATTTAAATAAACTATATTCATTAAAAACATATAAACCATTTAACATCTTAAATCTAATAAATACATTAGCACATCCACATGTCAGTCACATGTATCTATAAATTTGTTCTTAAAATGAAGAATGCTTCATGTTGTTTAGATTTCATTCCTTTTTAAAAAGGTTCAAAGTAAAGATACTTTTTCTATGGACCTTTAGAGTTGATTTTAAGCCATATCTAAATCAAAGGCTTAAAATCTTTTCTTGTTACAGAATTATTTGGCAAGATTTTACACAGGTTAAATCATTTTAATGTGGTTCCATATGATTAAAAGCTGGATAGTCTTCAATCCAATCTATAAAAATTTTCATGGAAAAAAAATACTTTGATTTGGTGAGTAAAATTTATTTTTTTAAAAAATGTTTGTTTTTAATAAGGCTATGTGTTCAAAATATATTGCAAATAGAATTGAAACAGTGTATCTGTTTGTCATGATGTATTTGTTTGAGTTGTGTTCAAATGTCACACTCAATAAATAAAATATTTTAAATTCATGGTATTTTCACTTTTGTTCTATAGTATCTTTGAGATCAAGGACCATATGTCAAGAATTTAGAAACCACACTTAGGAAATCTTTGAAAGAAATTTCTCTGGTTTTATTATTGGAATAATAGTCTTTCTAAGTAACTAGGTTTTTTTTTTTTGATTGGTGTGTGAATCATATAAATGATCTTTTCCCTACTCACAATGCGTCAGACTGCTTAAAATTAAATTTGTGAACAATCTCTAGTACATAAATAGGACTTCATGATATGACTTTTATTTATTACACTTATTTTTGATGTTATCTTGCTTTCCTGTGTTGCTTCTCACTTTGTTTTTCTCTCTCAATTTTGTTGCATTATATAATGTTTAAAAATGTTTTCACTTTATGCATCCAATGCCTATAATTTCATACTGAACAGGTATTTCAAGAATGTAAAGCCAGTTGTATGCCCAGAGATAGCATTAAGATTGTGAAGTATTTTAGTAAGTTCTGGCTTAGGGAATAAAAAAATGAAAAAAAAAAAAAAAAAAGACACAACTCTGGACAAACTCTATAGTGATTTGGATTTAAAGCAAGAAATACAGAAAAGGTTATGATGCTGAGCTTTCACGAAAATGCAACTTCATTTAAAATGTTTAAGAGACAGACAATACATGTCTAATTCAGAGAATATGCAAATGACAAAATCCACATCAAAGAAGACTTCTCTAATAGAACACTGGAAAAATTAATGGCATGTCTGATATATGCACAGTTATAATATATTTAGGTTTGAGGAAGCTCTAAGAATAACTCAACAAAACCTTTTAATCTTTTTTTTTTGAGACAGGCTGTCGCTCTGTTGCCCGGGCTAGAATGCAGTGGCATCATCATGGCTCACTGCAACCTCAAACTCCTAGGCTAACAGTATTCTTCTGTCTCAGCCTCCTGAGTAGCTGAGACTGCAGGCACTAGCCACCACGCCTGGCTAATTCTCCCAGGGTCTCACTATGTTGCTTAGGCTGGTCTCAAACTTCTGGCCTCAAGCGATCCTACTGCCTTGCTACCCATCCCTTTGAAATATGGTGTGCTTAATATTGTTAGCCTCCTTCTTATTTATTTTGTGTTCCATGTTCTGAAGAGACTTCTTGTAAACTCCTAGGAATCTATAGTCTTGGTGTCTGGTTTAAGAACTTTCTAATCACATCATTACCTAAAGGCTACAAAGGGCACTATTTACCAACTCCACGGAAATGAAAAGTGTACCTGAAAATAATTGTCTTCAGACTGACTCATTCTTGAATACCTGAAACTTATATTGGATATTTTTTTGGTTTATTTAATTGGCTTAGAATGTAGGATTAAAATGAGAAGTAACATAAACTAAACCTAAAACATCGGCTTTTCTCAGTAATGCATTTTTATTTTACATTTTTGTGGATAGGTCAACAGCCTACATTCCCTCATCATCATCATTTCTTTTTCTAAAAAAATGAAAAAGTTATTGTTGTTTTTCTCTGATTATGAAATGATGTATGCTCAGAAATTTTTTAAAAATTCAAAAAAATATAAAGTCAAATACCCATAGAAATCATAATCCCACCCCCACAGTAACCATTTTTAACCATTCTATGTACATACTTCCAGAATTTCTATGCATATGTATATACGTTTCTTACAAAAATATGATCATATAGATCTGCCTCATCTTTTTATGTGTTGCCATAATATTCCACTGTATTGATATGCCATAATGTATGTAACCAACCCTCTATGAAATCTTTGTTTTATGTGCAGACTTACGCTCCCACATTTTTCCCTAGCATCATAGATGCAAGTGGCATATCATAACCATAGCTTTCAATGATTAATGTTTGTATTAATCTTGTGATATTAAAAAGTGTATTTACGATAAAAAATAAAAATGGAATATAAATAGGCAAAATATAGTGATATATAATAAAGATTGATTGGATGAACGATAATGATAGGTAACATAGGTGCCAGATATGCAAATATTTTGTCTATATTGTTTATTCAACCATCACAACAGTTCTGTGACTACCATTCTAGTATAATTTTACAGATGAGAGGATTGAAACATAAACTTTACTTAATGTATTCAAAGCCCACAGTAAATAGTAGAGCTAGAATTCCAACCCAGATAAGTCAACTCCTGAGTACCTGCTTATAACCACAAAGATGAATACTGGATTGAAAGCAATTATGTTTCGCTTTGGAAATTCAAGGAAGTTAACACTGTAGAGCATATATCAGTTAGCCACTGCCACAAAAATATTGTGGTAAAAACCGCAAAATGCAGTAATTTAAAATAATAGTCATTTATTCTCACAGATCTGGGTGTGATTTCACCATAGTTGAACATCTACTCCTTTCATACTCAAAAAGGGATTGTTATCTTTATCTTGTAGGTATTTTTTGAGATGTGTCTTTCATTGAACTCAAATTGTTACAAAGGAAAAACATATATTCCTGAATTAATAGATAAGACTTTATTTTTAAGTTACTTATTGAGATTCTGAATTTCTATAATTTAGAAGGTAAAATGGTGAGGATATAATATTGCTGAATATAACTCTTGTGCACAGTTAGGATTTTTCTCTATAGAAGTTGAGATAAGAGACTTATGTAACAGCAAACTGTGGTCCAATGATTGAAAGAGAAAAATACCATACAAAGAAGTAACCTTCCTTTCAAAGTACTAGGTGACTTTGTTGGCAGCACTGAAACGATTGTCTGAGGTACCAAATATGTGCAAAGAGATATATTTTAATTTTTCCCCTTTAAAACCTCTTTTTGTTCAGAAGTCATTAATGAAAACATTAAACATTTCTAGGAAAAATAAAATTGCGTTATAAGATGCTATTGCCTGAAAATATACTTTTTCTATGTAGTTATGAAAAAAGAGAGATTAAAACATATTTTAATTCAAAATATTTTCTCCTAAAACACACAAAGGGATTTTTATGAGCTTTAAACTTCAATTGTTTTTCTAAATTCAGTTATTCATTCTTTTCATGTATTTATAGTCACAGTTTTATTATTTATATCATTTTAAAAGCAGTTTTGTGAATATAAACAACTACAAAGTCACAAATAAAAACAATGGTTAAAATTCTTTGATTGATTTTAAGAGGTAGAGGAGAATAGATTATAACGAAACTAATCCCATTTGTGAGCACTTATTTTGTACAAAACACTGTTTTACAATTTATATATAATATAAAAATTTAACAAAATTTCATTTTCATACAAGCCTCATTAAATTTGGAAATTTGTTCTCATTTTACATTGTAGGTAACTGAAGATTAGAAGGAAAATCTGGCTTAAGATCACATGGCTAGTAAAGGAGTAAAGATGCGCATTCGTGTCTGTCTGATTGCAAAGATCTCTCTCTCACAACTCACATTCATTTGGTGGTCTCCAATTTCAGCCAGTCTTCATTGAAATGTCTTTTCAATGTACACACTTGTCTTCCTTCCCTTGCTCAGGTGTGGAATGTCATCATCTTTGCTTAACCCGATGCAGTTCTATCTCCCTTGCTCTCTACTCCAAGTTATTCTCCCCACTTTCTCCATACGTGTAGTTCCAAAAGCAACAATGACAACAAGAACAAAAGCAAACAATCACATACACTAAACTAATCAGTATTTACTTGCTTATCTTAGTGCCAGATTAGCTGACAGGGGTGATTCTATCTCTTTAAAGCTTTGCTTTTCCTTTATTTTCTTTCTTCCTTTTCTATTTTTTTTCTTATATGTTCTTAACATACAGTAAACTGCTCTTCTTTAAAGGGTGCAATTTGATGAGAGGTGACACATGTCTACATTTGTGAAATGATTGTCAAGATAATGACCATCACCCCCTAAAGTTTGCTCATGTACCTTTGGAATCTGGCCCTCCTACCCCTCCATAATGCCCGCTGCCACCCTGATCTGGTTTCAGATGCTATACATGAGGGTTAATGAGAGTCCACAGTGCAGCTATCTTCAAAGAAAATTTTCTTAAATTGTCTTTGTGAAAGCTATACCATCTATTTATTTTTGTGGATGAGGATTTTTTTGAGCTATAATATCAATTCTCAGATTTCTTTTTAAAAATGTGTATCTTTGAGGAATCACCATAGTGTTTCCCATAGAGGTTGTACTGATTTGCAGTCCCATCAACAGTGTAGAAAGAAGCATTCCTTTCTCTCTGCATCCATGTCAGCATCTATTATTTTTGGACTTTTTAATAAAAACCATTCTAACAGGAATAAGGTGTTATCTCATTGTGGTTTTAATTTGCATTTGCTGATGATTATGACATCGAGCATATTTTTATATGTTTGTTGGCCATTTGTCTATCTTTTTTTGAAAAGCTTCTGTTCATGTCTTGTGCCCAGTTTTTGATGGGGTTGTTCGATTTTTTTCTTGATGATTTGCGTGAGTTATTTGTAGATTCTGGTTATTAGCCCTTTATCAGATGTATAGTTGGCTGATATTTTCTTCCATTCTGTAAGTTGTCTATTTGCTCTATTGATTATTTCCTTGGCTATGCAGAAGGTTTTTAATTTAATCTTAATCTGTGTCAAAGAAAACTGCACCAGATAGAGTTAAACAAGCAAGACTACTGCAATAGAGGTCAAGACTATTGTAATAAGGGAGAGAAATTGAACTCAACTCTGCTTAAACAAAAGACAGGAGAGCTTCTAAGCACTGCGGTGAATTAGTGAAAAAGTACTAGAGGATATGGGGCGGGGAAGATTGGGCAATGTGATTAGGCCATCTGTGTTTGCTTATGGGTGCTTATTGAAGTTAGGCTCCCACCTCCCAGAGAGATTGGGAGATAGGGGCAACCTACCTTTCTTTCTTTCTTTCTTTCTTTCTTTCTTTCTTTCTTTCTTTCTTTCTTTCTTTCTTTCTTTTTCTTTCTTTCTTTCTTCTTATTTACTTTTTTATTTGACAAATAAAAATTGTATATATTTCTGGTGTACAGTATGATTTTTTGAAAAATGTATACATTGTGGAATGGCTCAAGAAGCTAATTAATGTATACATTACCTCATATATTTATTGCTTATTTGTGGTTAGAACACTTAAAATCTACTCTCTCAGTAATTTTCAAGTATACAATACATTGTTATTAACTTTAGTCACCAATGAACTGTCCATAAAAGGAATAAAAAAATTCTATTTGCAATAGCTATGAAAAAAATACAATACTTAAGAATACATTTAACCAAGGCGGTGAAAGATCTGTACACTGAAACTATAGAACATTGATGAAAGAAACTGAAGAAGACATAAATAAATGGAAAGCCATTCGTGTTCATGGATCAGAAAAATTAATAGTGTCACTATGTATACACTGCTGAAAATGATCTATAGATTCAATGTAATACCTATCAAAATTCCAATGATATTTTTCACAGATATATAAAAAAAAATCCTAAAGTTCTCATGGAACTGCAAAAGACCCAAATAGCTAGAGCAATTTTGAGAGAGATCAAAGCTAGAGGCATCACACTTCCTGATTCCAAATTATATTACATAGCTATACTAATCAAAACAACATGGTGCTAGCATAAAAATGGATACATAGATGCATGGAGCAGAATAGAGAGTCCAGAAATAAATTCACATATTTGTCAATTGATTTTTGACAAAGATGCTAAGAACACACAATGGAGAAAGAACAGTCTCTTCAAATAGATTGTCTTGGGACAACAAACACATGCAGAACAAAGAAATTGGATTCTTATCTCATAGCATATACAAGAATCAAAATCAATGAAAGATTTAAATGTAAGACCCAAAACTGTAAAACTACTAGAAGAAAACATAGGGAAAAACTCCATGATATTAGTCTGGCACAATTTTTCTTGACAATTACATTTCAAAGGCAGTCCTTTCTCAAAGAGAAAATTAATGAGATATGTATCCACTGTTTACTTTCTATACTAGATTTGAGGAACTCCTGGCTACACAGGATAGAGATATTCCTAGGAAAATTCTTGACACTAAGACATAAAAACAAGATAAATATCAAAAGACAAAGTACTTGATTGCTCATGGGAAAATGATAAGCATTTCTTAAAATTACAATTGTATATTGAGACTGTAATGTCATATTATTTAAATCGATTAAATAGCATAATTTCCCCCTAATGAGAATGCTGAAGGTTTCACAAAGTTGTTATACTCCTTAGTTCTTTTTAGTAAGTTCATATAGCTCTTTGAAAAGCAGATAGCAAATACAGGAAAATGTATAAAGCTATGTATTTTTGTTTGTTTTTACTCAATGATTTCAGTCTTATCTTTTTATCCCAATGGAAAAATCTAAATAAAAGGGGTGAAAGCATGCACTGCATTTTGTTGCTATCAGTAAGCTGCATAAAAGTATATAACAGTAATGAAATTTTTTTGAATTAAATTTGTCTTCAGAAATAATATCTACGGATAATTGAATTGTTACCTGTAAACTACTAAGGGTCCAATAATTTTTTGTAGATCAGTTTAAAACCCTAAATCTACCTATAATAACAGTGATAACACTGAAAGTAATATTCTTTGTTATGTAACATTGATAATGTAATAATGATGTAATGATAGCTAATATTTATTGAGCATTAATAATGGGTCTGGCACTATTCTGATAAATCACAAGTATTATTTGACTTAATCCTTACCACAGCCCTCTAATATGGGTACTTTTATCATCTATATGTATTTTACAAATGAAGAGTTTGAAGTACAGAGGGATTTTTAAATATGCCTAAGTAGCACAGCCTCCTACTAAAAGAGCTGGGATCTGAACCTGGGTGATCTTTGCTGGAGCTGGGAGAGAACAATATTAAATAGACACTTGCAAAGTGAGGCTGTGTCATTTTCTTCCACTGAAGAATATATGAGAATTTGTAACACTAAGGAAAAAGTTGACTTTGAGTTTTCAACTAACTTCTTAATATGTGAAAGAACATTAAAACAATAATGCTTCAACCAGGAGCCTGATTTTTAAGATAATAGCTTGTCTATTTTTTCCCCCTAATCTTTTGTTCTTTTTTTTTTGTACTATGAAACTTGATTGGAGAAAAATCTCAGTTCAGTAGTCTGTTCTCAAAACAATATCTTCTAAAGGCAAAAAAAAAAAAAATCACCTTTTAAAGGAATAAATCCTTTTGCTCCCTGACAAAATACAGAAATAAGGTACAATGAAACCCCTTAAATGAATACTCAGTGAAGAGGGAAAAGAAACCTGTTATAAAATAATAGCTATTTGAATTTTTTCCAAGACAAATCAAGGACATCTCATTTAAAGTGGAACCCTCTTTCATGGGAACTGTTGGAAGATAGATTGAGCAATACATACTAAAAGCAATTGGAAATTTCCTGCACTCTGTAGGCAGCCCATGAGAAACACAGTCAACGAATATATCTGAATGTCTACATACATGAGCAACCCAGTCTGTCCTTCACTAAAGCAGTCTGAAAAAATAATTCAGGATAAAAATGAATTTTGTTTAAATAAATTACAGGTGATGCTTGTGAATTTTTAGGAAAAATATACTCATATAAGCAAAGAAGAAAAATGGGAAACACTCCAAATTCAATCCCCCAAGACAACTACAATGAATATCTTTATGTATATGCTTCCAGACATTTTAGTTTGTGTATATGACACACACACAGACATAAAAAGAACAAAATAAAATTGTGCTATATTTCAGCTATATTTATCATTTTATGTTTCTGTTTTCACTTAGTTGTGCATAATGCATAGCAATAAATATTTCATAAGATGACTCTAATGAGTAAATACAATGTCCTTGTGTTGTATATATTATTCTAAGTAATTGATATGCTACCATTAGCCATTCAGGTTGTTCACTAATGTGAACAATCACAAATTAAAGCTGTTACAGCTAACTCTTCTAAACTATCTTCATAAATATAAGCATATATTTTAACATTTTAAAGATACTATGGGACACTAAATACAACAATGATATAAGCCTAGGACAATGAATTTGTCATTGATTCCAAAATTACTTTAGCACCTAGTATGTGTCAAGTACCAAATAAAATAAAATGACTTCATAAATATAGCTATTTGGAAAGACTCATTAATTTAACTCAAATGCTAGATAGCAGAAGTGAGGATATACTAGTACTTTTTTATTTGATAAAAATTTTGTTGAAGTGTTTTTATTCCTTTTGCAGTTTTACATTCTGTTACCAGATACAACTTAGCAGACATACTTCATGCATGTAAAACTAAAGGTTACCTAATTAAGACTGACTATATTTTCTCCATTCATTCCTTCGTTTAATCATGCATTCAATCATGTTCAGAATTGCATTCAAAAGCTATTCTCTTTTTTCTCCCTATAAATCACCTTAGTACCATATATTATCTTCAGTCTTAGCAGCTTGAGATAGACCTAGTTACCTCCTCAGATAAAGTGTCCTTTTAGCACAACTGCAGATAATATTCCCTCATGGACTTATTTACACAGTTATCAAATAGTATGGGTTTTATTTTCTTCTTGAATTTGCCACAGTTTCAGATAAATTATTCAGAATCTTCCTTATGGGAAAAATAGTGTCATTAGTTTCTATTATAGGACTTGTATGTATATTGTCCTTCTCTTTTATTTTATACCAAATTTTGTCATGTAAACAAAAGTAATATTTATACAAAACCCAATGTCTCATAACAGCATTATTCATGATAGTCAAAAGGTGAAAGACTTTAAATGTCCATCAATGGATGGATGAATAAGCAAATGGGGTATATTCATACAATGGAGTATTATGTAGCCATAAACATGAATAAAGTACTGATACATGCTATAGTGATTAATCTCAACATCAAAACGCTAAGTGAAAGAAGCTAGACATAAGAGGCAACATATTGTTTTATTCCATTTTTATGAAATATCTAGAATAGATAAGTCCGTAGAGACAGAAAGCAGATTGCTGGTTGCCAGAGTCTGCAGGGACGGGGAAAGAAGGAATGACTGTTTAAAGGGCACAGAATTTTCTGTGGGGATGATAAAAATATTTCAGAACTAAATAGGAGTACTGGTTGTGAAAATAATGTGAATGTACTAAATTCCATTAAATTGTACATTTTAAACGGTTAATTTTATGTTATGTGAATTTTACCTCAATTTAAAAAATTATTTTAAAAAGTCTGCACAGAAGTATTTGGGGGAAAAATCTTTATAAAGCATCCTCCAAATTGTTCCTAAATTCTGATGGATCAGTGAGAATCATGTACTACTTAAAAATGTTTAATTTCAGTTGGTAAAAGCAATTTATTAAATTGAAGGTTGAAAATAAATTTTAAAAAGGAAAAGGGACTTTCTCTCATGTCTGTTAAGAAACAGAATATTAAAAAATAATGCCAACAATATACCAAAACAAATTACCACAACTGCTTTTCACTCACTAGTTCAATTCAGTCCTATGTAATTAATTCTTGTAAGAATGGGTTTTGGATGAGCCTCTCATTTCAAGAAGTCACGCTTTGGATTAAAATGAGTCCTGGAAATTTCAACAGACCCTGATAGTCTGTCAATATCTGACGAATGTCTAAGTTATGTCAGCTTTTAGCTTTGAAGCTCAGTCTGTTATTTGAAATATCAATCATTAATTTTCCTCATTATCTTTTTCTACAATATTCTGAGGTTGCCTTTTCTTGTTTAGATACACAAGATCTAACCTGTTAAGACTCTAGGGAAGCTGAAATCATCTGTAGATGAGACTAAATAGATGTAGCAAATTTGTTATAGTAACAAATAATAAAAGAAAGGAGAAGACTAAAAATCTTTGCTGGAGTAAAATACATAACTATTTCATCAGAATTTGTTCAGTGATTCTCCTGAGGGTCAGAACATGTTATGGACTGTGATGGCATTGCCAGATCTACAAACTTTCCAATCTTTTCTGTAAATATATACTCTATGACATGTGTATAGACATGAATAACATTTCAGCTATACAAAAGTATTTTTGATTTAGCAACTTTTTTCTGTACTTTTTATAATAGTGCTGAGCTAATTAAAAAGATAGAACATGCCCAACACCTAATAAACACGATTTTAGCAAACTTAATTTAATATATAAGAAGGAAAATACAACATTACTAAATGGCATTTATCTCAGGATTACAATGTTGGGTTAACACTTAAAAATCAGTCAATGCAATTAAATAGATTAACTAAATATTAAGAAAACTATATGTTCAACTTAATAGCTGGAGAATGGGCATTTGCCAAAATCCAGCGGTAACAAAGTACCATAACAAAGTACCATAAACTGGGTGGCTTACATAACAAAAGCTTACTGTCTCATAGTTCTGGAGGATACAGTTCCAAAAACCAAAGTGTCAGTAGGGTTAGTTCCTTCTTAGGGGTTGTGAATCTGTTACTATTCTCCTAGCTTCTAGTAGCTTTAGGCATTCCTTGGCTTGTAGATGGCATTTTTCCCTTTGTCTTCAGATTGTTTTTCCTTTATGCATATCTATCTTTGTGTCCAAATTTCCCCTTTGTATATGTACATAGTCATATTGGATTAGGGTTCACTCTAATGACCTCATCTCAATTTGATCATCTATAAGGACACTATTTTCAAATAAGGTCACATTCATAGGTAGGATAGGACTTCAACATGTTTTGGGGGGGACAAATTAACCCATAATAGGCACCTATGCAACCTACAGCTAACATAAAACTTTATTATTTATTATTTTTTTTTTTTGCTTTTCATAATAATTTTATTGAATTCAGGCAGAAATAGGACAAGTTAAGGTCACAACTGATTTTGATATGCTCAATGTCTAATTTTAAAAACTGGAAAAATAATATGGGTTTATCTTTCAGGCAAAAATTTTTGTTATTAAAATAAAACAGATTGAAAGACACCTTGAGGAAAACTATAGCTTTTTAAATTCCTTCTATATCCTTGGGACTCCTACATACCTCAGAGAAATATGAGAAGGCCAGAAGAATTTTTACTCTCTTTGATCATTTTCTTCATGTCCTAAAAGACTGAATGCTTTTCCCTTGACTTCAAGAACAAGGCAAGGATGTCCACTCTGATCTCTTCTATTAAGCAGTGTGTTGATGATATTAGTGTGTACAATAAGGCAAGGAAAATATGTGAAGGGAATCTAGATTGAAAAGGAAGAAGTAAAACTCTCCTTATCATAAGATAACACAACAATGCATGTTGAAAACTCAATGGAATCTGTAAGAATTCTATAAGAATTAACAAGTATTTTTAGAAAGGTTAGAGGATATAAGATCAATATAAAAAATCAATTATATTTATATATACTAGTAACAAACAGTTAGAAATCTAACAATCACTACCATTTATGAAAACTTAAAAATATTCTGAATGCTTAGGCCTAAATCTGACAAAGTATATGTGTGACCTGAACACTGAAAACCACGAAACATTGGTGAAGAAGACCTAAATAAAAAGAAAGTTACACTGCCTTCATTGATTAGAAAATAGAACTAGGATGTCGATTCTCCCCAAAGTCAATCAATAGATTTAGTGCAATCCCAACCAAAATCCTAGGATGATTTTCTGTAGAAATTGACAAGCTAATTTCAAAATTCATACCAAAATGCAAAGGATATAGAATGGTAAAAACAATTTTTAAAAGGTAAAATAGTGATATACTACTAAAATCTGATTTTTTACCACTTTTTCTTTTTTTTCTGTCCTCCTTCTCTCTTCTCTTTTTATATGTATTTTATACATCTTGAAGTTGTCCAACAACTCAATGATCCTCTATCATTTAAAAATTTTCTACATATGTTTCATTTTGGATTTTTAAAATTTTTATACCTTCATGTTTATTACATTTCTTCTATGATGTCCATTCTGCAGTTAATCCAATGAAGTGTCATTTTCATCTCAGGAGCCATAGTTTTCATCTATAGAGGTTCTATTTGAGTCTCTTTTCTAACTTCAATGTCTCTACCTAACTTGTTCAATATTTCCACTAGTTTTTGAGCATGTGGAATATATTTTAATAACTGTTTTAATGTCCTTTCCTGCTAATTCTAACAGGCATGTCAGTTCTGGGTTATTTTGTTTAATTGATTCTTTCTCCTCATTATGGTTTACATTTCCCTACTTATTTGCTGACTGGTTAACTTTGATTCAATGCCATGCATTTTGAATTTTATCTTTTGGTGGTTAGATATTTTTGTATTCCTATAAATATATTTGAGTGTTGTTCTGAGATGCAGTTAAATTCCTTGGAAACAGTTTGATCACTTTGATCTTGATTTTAAAGTGTGTTAGGCAGGACAAGAGCAGCATTTAGGCCAAAGCCGATCAAGACACTTTATCCAAAGCCCTGTGAATTATGATGTTTTTTGGTCTGCCTGGCCCTATGGGAACATCGACTCTTGTTTCCTCCACTCCTTTTGAGCTGTTTTTTCTCTGGTCTTGGGTAATTTATTCAGTGCTTGTGTTGACCAGTATTCTGCTGAATACTCAAGAGGGACCCACTACAGATTCTCAGGGTTTTCCTTCTGTTATGCTCACCTCACTATGGTTTTTTGGCCTGATCTTCCTGGACTCTTAACTTAGGTAGTCCATTGGTTTCACATGAGTACTTCCTGTCTATGCCATAGGCTGGATACTCTCTTAAGACAGTAAGCTGTGACAATCATAGGGCCTCTTGTTTGTGTCTTTATTTTTTTTCCAGGGATAACTGTTATCTGGTGCCTGATGTCCAATATCTTTAAACCATTGTTTCATAAACTTCATTTACTTTTTTTTTTTTTTGGTTTCAGGTAGAAGGGTAAATCATATTCTCACAACCTTGTTACAATATTTTGCCTTGAAGTATAAGGGATCCTTTACAGTTTTAGAAACAAATAATATTCTGTCATGGACCCATACATTTCTATTTTAAAAAGTTATTTTTTTTTTTTGTTCAGCTGACACATATTTTGGGGTGGAGAATTGGATCCAGTGACTTTCTGGCCAACAATACAAGAAGGCATTTCAGAGTAAAAGGTAATGCTTTATAATCTATATTCAGACAATCAAAAGTGGGCTATGCCAACAAAGAGCGATTTTTGAAATTTTAAAAGCACTTATTGATCTTACTCTGATCTTAAGACTCCAGAGGACTACAAGGTTAAATACTAGAAATTTTTTTGTCATTGTTTGTTTGTTCAACTTCTACCTTAAAATTTTCTAACAACCCTTTTATGATAGATTAAAGGCCTCAAAGGAGATATATGTCTATGTCACACACACACACACACACAAATTGAGAGCATGTTTTGGATCAAAATCTTTAGCTGACAAAGTGCTAATGTCATGCTAGTTGAGATATGTCTTTGTTTTAAAGAAATCACTAATTTGCTCACATCCTGCTTTCGACTTTCATCAGTAAAAGAAGAACACTGAGGAGTTACACACATTAAATATATAATAGGACTGACTTTCAACATCTTTAAAGAGAACATATGGATCCGCCTTCCTTGTTCTCAGTAATGGCAACCCAGAGATTTACATATAAAATTAGATAACCATAAAACTCATATACCCTTCAAATTTAATCAGAATTAAGTTCAAAAGATTTCTTATTGAGTAAGTTCTATGTATAAATCATTATTCTACACAGTGATATTCAAAGACAAACAGATGCTATTTGATTTTGAGGAGTTTAGATTTTGGAGAGGAGGAAAACGTTTGAATCTACCTATTCGATAACGTGGCAACTGCTGTGACAGAAGAGGAAAGAGCTTTGGCAGTCTGGGATGAAGTCCAAGAGGAAAATGATTCCTGAGCTCAGTCTTTAAGGATAAGTAAGAGTAGGTAAAGGAAAGCGAAGGGGATGGTATGTACAAGGTATCAATAGGGAGGAAACCCATGTATAATACCCCTAACTTTACTTTCATGAGGAACAAGTCATGTTTTGTTTTCTGATAGATCTTCTTTGGAATAAATTATAAAACACATTTTTTATATTTAAAATTTTAGATTTAGTTAAATCAAACTATATAAAGCCTACCTGTGTGTCCAATCCTTCATCCATATTGTAGGTAGAATATGCTTGCAAAACTACAATCTATCCATAGCAGTCTTCTGTTTAATGCCCTTCCATTGCTGGTCTTTCAATTCCACTAGAAAAAGCCTAAAGTGTTCAAAATGTGTTCCAAGTTCCTTCATGTTTTGTTCCCTGATTGTCACTTTAACTTTACCTCAAATTCATGTCACTTTCCTCATTGCACGTAGAACCATCCTTATTTATTCCCATGTTATTGTTGCTTTTAAGTTTCAAGCTTCCTCTTGCAAGCACACATTTCCATGCTGCTTAAAATCTCTTCCTGGCATTTATGATTCCATCAGCAAGAGTCTACAGAGAATTCTGTATGCTAGGAATATGGCTGTGTTTCCTAAACCTCTAAATTTCTTTAGTTCTTAAAGGAAACTACACCAGCTCAGAGACAGATCAGCCCCAGCTTTCCTCCCCTTGGTCTCCACACTTTACTTGCCAAAGTGGAAAATGGCACAAGCCCCCACACTTGCACTTTCCAACATTTGCTGCCTTGCTACCACTTATCTGCCTTGGACCGTTACCACCGCTCTCGTCGTACATGTAACTCCTGTGTGTGTTAGCCACCAAGAGAAACATAGATCTCCAGGCCATGCCTCATTTCTTTAATATACTGAGTCAAAACCTCTCCTTGTTTATTAGGTCCTATGCCTTTTTCTTTATTCAATGACATTCCTCTAGCAAATATCTCCACTGTTTAATGAATCACCAATTTTTTCTTTTTACTAATTTTTTCTCATGAGCCATCACACTCATCCTCATTTACCCCTTCAGCTACTTCCCAATTATTTGTTCCCCTTTTCATCAACTTCCCCCACAAAAAGCTGCCTCGGCTTCTTCCTCACACATGTTATTTGGTTTCCACCACTTCACTTAACCCAGCCTTTTCAAAGTTACCAATAATCTTTATATTGCTAAATTCAGTGATCAATAATAATATCAAATCACATAGGCCTTTAAAGAATTGGTAGAATTCTTCAAAATTGGCATTTCTTCTTGTTGAAACACATTCTTCATTGGCTTTTAGAAAAATGCACTTTCCTAATTTTCCTTCCAACTCATTGGTTTGTTTCTTAGTCTCCTGTGGGAGATGTCTCTCATCTATTTGGAGGTATTAACATAGGAATGCTCCGGGCGCAACACTTGGTCCTCTTTTTTTCTCTCTATATATTCAATCCCTTGGTGATATCACTCCCACAGATTTAAATTTCAATTTCCATCTGCCCCAAATGATCTATCCCCTTTTTTCTTCCCTTGCCTCATTATCTAGTAATCTGTTTCTTGCCCACTCTGTTTCTCTCCACTAACTTCCTTGCTGGTGCTGGAGGTTCGTTAGGAATGTTCCCACCTTTGGACCTTGGTATTTGCTCTTCCTTCTGCCTGGAATGTCTTTCCCACAGATATCTCTACGGCTCTGTCCTTCACGTCCTTAAACAATCGTTCAAATATAACCTTCTCAGTGTAAAGTTTCTGACTAATTTGTTTAAAATTAGCTGCTCACTTTCACCCTGGCATTTAACCATACAACTTCCCTGTTATTTTTTTCTTCATAACATATCACCTAACTCATGTATTTTACTTATATATTTATTTTTAATTTCTGTGTCTACACAATAGAAAGTAAACTCCATAAGACAAGGGATCCTTTTTTGTTTTGTTTTGTTCAATGATGAATCTGCAGTGCTTAGAAAAGTATATGATAAATAGTAGGTATTTATAAATACTTGTTGAATGAATTAATTATTGAATGGAACACTTCTGTCAACTTTGCCTAAGTCTTAATTTTCTTTTAGCATTCAGTATAGTTGTCACTTTTCTCAGCAAGTCTTACCTAACCTTGCATGACCAGGTCTTATCATAATTTGTTTTCCTTATAATGAGAATTATGCTATATGCATTGTTATTGCTTTTCTAATTGCCTATCTCCCTCTGTGAACCTGAATTATTGGCGAACAGAGGGTAGGAAATTAGTCTTATTTGTAGACCTTGTTATACTAAGTATTTAGAAGAGTTCCTGTGAAAACTAGGTACTCCACTCAACGGATTCTTAATATATGCTTTACAATTGGAAAGCAATAGAAAGGTGTACAAAAAATACTTTCAAAAGTGATTGAAATATTTTGTAATTTGTATAACTGCTTGGAAAACATTCCTTTTGTTAAAACTATGACTTGAAAAGAAAGGATTTGTTGCATCAACTGTATTCATTTAACCTTTCAAGAAGACATTAGGGAAGCCAGATCTCATGCTTTACAGCACAGTGGGAAGAACCACTGCCTCCACTGGTTTGGAGGGTTGAATGTAGGCGACGGAGCTGCTGTGGATCCTGCCATGGAGGCATCTGGAGGATGTGCTGAAGCCCAGCCCTTACCACAAGGGAGACTGAACCAGCTGCATGTATAGAAGGTAATGATATAATGCTGGAGGCTAATACATCATTGGTCCAATTTTAATAGTCAATTAGGGAATGTAATTAGTCACAATCTTAATATAAAAATTATGTCTTCTGGTACTGGATTCAATAGTAAAAAGAAAAGTGCAACCCAAAAGTGCTTTAATATTTAGAATGAAATCACTATGAAAAAATTTATTAAATTTCAAAATGCTCACCTAAGGGTTCTAACATTTGTTGCCTCAGTAGAAAGCAAAATTTTATTGAAAACACAAATTGTGTTATAATTTGTATGATTATTTAAATAAACATATACAACATAAAAATTGGAAAATAGAGAAAAACATAAATGAGAAAATTTAAATCACTAAAAATTAATAATACTGATAATACTATTGTCAATATTTGAGTATGTTTTCTTTCTGCTTTTTCTATTTTATTTAAGATTGGGATGGTGCTACTAGTATAGTTTTGTAACATTTTCCCTCAAAATAATATATAGTAGACATGTTCTCAATTCACAAAATATTTTCCTGTAACAATTTTAATTTGAACATATCAAACCCTAATTTAACATTTCTCTATTTTTTGGCATTTGTATTGCTTTAAAATGTTTACTGTTATATAAAAAAAGAGACTTTTATAAAAATATTTTTGCATAAATCTTTGTCTACAGCCCCAGTTTTATGATATGGAGACTTTTAGATATGTAATTTCTGGGTCAAACAACTTGAATTTCCATAAAGATCTTGATTTAAAGTGTCAAATTGCCATCCTGAGAGATTGTATCAATATTCTTACTAGTAGTTTATAAGTGTTTCTATTTCATCATAGAAATGTCATCATCAAAATGTATTGATTTTTAAAATCTAGTACTGTTACTATTTTAGTTCCTCTCTTATCCAGCAGTTTACAAAATATGCTGGATTTTGGAGTTTACAAAATCCAGCATATTTTGTAAATTAATTAGTTATTTATATTATTATTTGGTGAAGTTGCTGGTTTTGCCCATTTTCCTTGTGGCAAGCATCATTTGTTTCTTTTTACTTGAAACTTATACCAAGAATGTTTTAGAATGTTTTTTGCCACCTCTATTTAATTTATGTGAAATATCCTGTGTGTCAGCCACTGTTCTTTACAATGTATTGACTCCTCTAACCCTCACAAAATATATATAAGGAGCCACTATTGTTCATATTTTACAGATGAGTATACCTAGGAGTGGAAATAGTAAATGATTTCCAAGTCATAACAATGTATAAACTGCAGAGCCAGGATTTCAGTCAAGGCAGTCTAACTCCCTATTCCACGTGCTTAACCATTATGACAACTGCCTGTATTTTCTCTTATTTAACATATGGTTTTATTTTTAAATTTAATTTCTATAGTCTTTTTGATTGATATACATTATGAGTCAGTTATTAAAGTTTCTTTTTATTCTTTTAATGTGGAGGATTTATGGTGTCAAGGCTACTTTTTGAATAATTCATTCTGGCATCTTGATCAAAAATGATACTTTGAACACATAATGAATCTGCATATAATGTAAATTTTGCTCCTTGAATTTCTATTTAGTTTTCTATTCTACTATCAAACTATCACCAAAACTATTGCACTTTAAAATATTTTCATTTTTTAAATTAATATTTCTTCCTCTATTACCTTATTATTGAAGAAGTCCTTGGTTATTTTTTTGTCATCATTAAAATTTAGAAATATTTGTCAAGAGGTAAAAAAGTTTCCATTAGAATTTTGTTTCTAATTTACTTGAAATAGATAAGTTCACTGAGGGACAATTCATACCTTATAATATTGAATTTTCCCATCAAGAATGTAGCACAATATCCCCAATTATTCAAGATTTCTTTTACATAACTGTATAATATATTATACTTTTTGGTAGAATTCCTGTATATATATATATGTGTGTGTGTGTGTGTGTGTGTACGTGTGTGGGTGTATATATATACCTACACACAAATAAATATATAAGTATGTGAATAAACAAAATAAATTTGTACAAATACATTTATATGGGGTGTGTATATATATATATGTGTTAATTATTTATTATAACTATTCTGTAAATATCCAACCTAATGACTCTATTATTCATTTCAATTTCAGTTTCCACACTTTGCTATAATAACTGATTTGTGTATTTATTCCCTCCAAGACTGAGAAAAGAATTAGGACAGAGATCTTAAACCATATTTTTTAAGCCTTCAGTACATAGAAATGCAATAAATATTTGTGAAACGAATGAATGCTATCCTCCTCCTTATTTAGAGTTGAAATCTCTTGATTTATACATCTTTAACCATCAACTTGCAAATCACTAGAACTAGTGTAGTTGATAAAAATCCATGATGCATTTTTAAAAATTATTTTTGACCTGGAATAAAACCATTGAATTGAGGGATTGTCTTTAAAATATCAAATACTATTATTCTTAAAGAAATTTGCAGTAGATTTTTAGTGTGGTCAAAAGAAGACACTGCATATACACAGAAGCTTTCTATTTGTTGATCCTTGATTGCTGCTCTCATGAATTTGAAGCAATGAAAATCAACAAGAGTTTTCATTTAATAGATCCAGGAGTTCCTAAGGGTGTTTGTTTTTGTTTGTATTTGTAGCAGCATGTAAACCTTCCAAATGTTGGTAATTAACATATAATAATGGTTCAGGAAAACACAAACTTAGAAAGCTATGGAAAAAAATATTTTGAATTCTTTTAACATTGCAATTTTCCACTTATGAAGTAAAAAAATTAAGCCTACTATCATACCTATATATATAAATTTTATAAAAGCTATCCCATATTATGTGTTATACATAAGTATCAGTTAAGTAAAATTATTTTTCATTTGAAACTAAGTAAAATACTCTTTAATTCTCAAGTGTGTCTTTGTAGTAAGTTGGCATTTTATGTCAGCAATGTTTTTGGGAGCTCAACTGAATTTCCTTTACACTTCCTACATGTCATAACCTGAATAGCATCACAAATGAGATAACGATTTCTGGGCATAAAGAACTTTCAGGGCACGTTAAATATGTGTGTGTGTGTGTGTGTGTGTGTGTGTTTGTATTTGTCTGTGCATGTTAGGTTTATTTGCATTGACTTACTTAACATTAAATTATTTTCTTAATATTATAGATTTTAATATTTTGTCATTCATGGTTTTAATATTCTTGAAGAAAATGAAAACTACCAGACAAAAAATTTTTATTGAGAGTTGATGTACCCTGCTTTCTGACCTTTTTTTTGGGAAGGAAAAGTATAAGCGGAAATGAATTCATATGCAATAATTTGTGTCAGGAATTGTGCTGAGGATTACTTAATCTTTAAACAAACTGTAAAGTAGGTGATATTATTTTACCATTTTTCAAATGTAGAAAGTGTTATTTAGAGAGGTTACTTTATACGTTCAAAGTCGTACTATTAGTAACTAGTACAGTCTGGAGTCCAGCACCTTTCTGTTTTACGCTTTCTGTTACACTATCCTGCCCTCAAGGGTTTTTACCATGTAGCTAGAGAGATGAAATTGTAGTTAAATACACGTAACTAAGCAAGATTTTAGGCATTCAAACTTAACTTTAAAGGGTGGGAAAGGGAAGTATATAAAAAGAGGAGAGAACAATTCCACAACTGAGGAAGAAACTGAGCCAAAGATAGAGGTTTGGGAGTTCATGGAGGAGGGGGCAATCTGCTTGACTAAAACCCCCACGGGGGAAGTCAGATTCAACTGTTAGCACCTTGGAAAGACTAGGGGGGACTGAGTTAAGGAAGGTTGCTATGACCAGGTAAAGTAGTTCACTTATTACAACATGAGTATTATGGATCCATGGTTGGTTGTATCAGCGAAATAACATGATGAAAGTGCCATTACAGATTGAGAAAAAGGGTTGAAACAAATCAAAAGAGGGTGAAATTAGATCAGTTCATATACTTTTTTGGTAAAATTTAAGGATTCTTTTGAATTTTCATATTTTATTTCTAGACATCTCTAAAGTCTCAGCACAAGCATCCATACTATATATTGGTATGTTTACTATTTTTATGTTAATCAATTGAACATTTATTGAGCACTCACTAGGTGTCAGATACTATTTGGGCTTTTGGAATACTCAGCAGTGAACAAAAAGTTTCCCCCTTCCAAAAACATATATTCTAGTGGATAATTAATACAATAAATAAATAAATAAATCCAACAGATGTTAATTGTGATAAGTGTTGGGAGGAAAACAAAGTGATTTTTTTATTCCCTGTGAATAGTCTCTGTAATGTGGTTATTCATTTCTTGTCAATGTCCAAATTTCCCCTCTTTTATGTTTCTCTGTGTATTAGTTTTTTATGCTGAGTAACTTATTACAATCAATTTAGTTGCTTAAAACAATGTAAATTTTTATGACACAGTTTTTATAAGTAAGTAATCTGGGCACTGGTTAGCTGGTTCCAATGCTCAGTGTTTCATAAAGTTACAGGCAAGGGATGAACCAGAGATGCGTTGTCATCTGAGGCTAAAGGTTCTTTACTAAGTTTATCTGGTTTTCGGCAGAATTCAATCCCTTGCAGCTGTGGAACTCATCCTAGCTTGCTTTTTTAAGACCAGCAGAACTGTCTCTCTTATCTCTGTTCTCTTTAATGTGTTCATCTGATTAGGTCAGGCTCACCCAGAATAATCTCCCTTTTGATTCACATAAAGACAACTGATTAGAGATCTTAATTAGATCTTCAAAATACTTTCACCTTTCCCTATTACATTGGTTAGAAGCAAGTTGCTAGTTCTGCCTACTCTGAAGGGGAGAGAATTATACAAGAGTGTGGATCCAAGAGGGTAAAAATAACTAGGGTCATTTTAGAATCCTGCCTATTACACTATGTTACTACATTTTTGAAATAATTTAAGAGGGAGAAAATAATATTCTGTTATCTTAATCTGTAATTTTTAAAATTTACTGTAACTAGCATGAAAACACTATAAAATCAATAATAGTCTCCATAAATATTAAGTAACAGAGTGGTTATGAAAGTTTTCTTATCTTTGTGTAACTTAAAGGAGACTTTTGTGACCGTTTTCTTATTGAGGTAATTTTAATATAATATACAGAAGCATTCTTCAGATACTTGACCTAATTCAGAATTGGTGCTTTAGAAAAGAGAATCTATAAATGTGGATTCACTTGAACATGTTCATGATGGGAAAAATGAGAAATCTTAAAAGATTTTATCATCATTTGGACTTTTATAATATTCTAACATTTAACCATATCAGTCAAGGAGTTCTTGTGCCCCACTTGTGCTTTAGATTGTGTAATACAAAACTATCTAATATTCTCAAATAATATTTTCCCAAATTTAAGATTGTTTTATTCTAATCTTTCAGGAAATGGCAAAATAGTCAAAATAATTTATTTTATTATATTGGATTTCTTTTAAAATACTAAAGATTCCCTAGAAATTAACATTAACAAACAGAATCTTAATGTGCATCAGAATATTTTTACACTGGAATAATTTTTTATTTTGAAATATTTATACCTTAGACATTGCCAATTTGTATGTCTAAATAATTGTATTTAAATTAACATCCAAAAGGACAGTCATTTCCAGGGAAAACTTTATCATACTTAAAATTTTTAAATAGGTTTTAACTTGATTGAGTCAAATCTTTAATTATACCTTCATTTTAAAAAAGGCTTTCATTTTGCCTTTTTTTAAATTTCCAGGTTACTTTGTAATAGAAATAAATTTAGTTAGACAAAACAGAAGTTCTGTCATTGAATCCTCCCTTAACTGGGAACTTTCTTGAACAGGAGAGAACTTTGACTACATAAGCTACTTTTGGTCATATAGGGTTGCCTACTATTCCAGCATTATATTCTCCTGCCTTATAAAGCAAATATCATCTAAAAGGTTATACACAATTAGAAAGATAACCTTTCCAAAATTAAACCAGAACTTCTTCCTGTGCCAACATTCATATTACTGTGATGGGGGTGTTTATAAGTAGATGAAAATTCTCTGTTCATCAGGGGTTCTTTTTCTCCCCTAAAATTTAGAAGATTTTATTAAAAGCAGTATTGATCTAAAAGCACTTTCTTCCAGCCCATGTTGCTTTCTCTGTAAGCTTTACTGCCCATTGATTGCTCTTGAATTGATAGCCATTGTAAGTAACTCCCACTGTGGTCAATTATCAGGCAGTAGAACTTAGAACAGTGGGGAATATCTGTTAATATGATTCTTTGATCAACTTAAAAAATATGAGGACTTCTGAGGGTTGCATCTAATACATGTGGATTTCATTTGGTGAACAAAAACAAAGCCTGATACAAAAATCCAACAATTCATAAGGACTATCATACTCAGAAGATTAAGTGTTTGAAGGAATTTAGCATGCAGAAAGAGACAGCACAAATTATTGTACTTTGTCAAAGCAGTGCATCTTAGTAGACACTGGGCCTAGAGCTTTCTGGGTGTCTATATAGACCTAACATCATTTAGTGTGATATGTGGAGCTACTAAAAACTCCCTGACCTCACAGATTCTTCCTCCTAATAAACAAAATCTTGAGTTAGACCTTGGAAGTTCTTGTTAAATAAAAGTATGCTCTCACTAAAGGTTATCAGTTCATACACTAAGGCAATTTATGACAAGCTATTCATCAGATTATGGTAGTCGATGCCACTGAGGGAAAGGGAGGGATCCTTATTTTGTCTCTTGGTAGAGAAGATAAGAGCCATACATTGTAAAGTATCTGTTCTGTCCTTACTCATTTCACACTTTCCTCTTTTTGCCTACCAATTTACCACTGCATCTGACAGCACCTACGTATTACCAAAAAGGTTAAGTACAACCTAAAGCTAGGCATACAAATAGGTGCATTGTATCTCAGAAGACAGGATCAGGAAGAGATATGCACAGCTTCTAGAAGTGGACTCCGTCAATTTTAGCAGCTATTCTAGTGTCTTGGGATCCATAGCATGACCTAGAATCAGTGAAAGGCTTAATAAGGACACATCCTCTTGGCCCCATTGCCTCCTCACCCAGTAGAAAGGGGCATGGTCAGACAAGGTAAGAATTGGCATTCTAAAGCTAGGGTCCAGGACAGGGTTTCCTGATTGCTCATGTCTTCAGTGGAACTGTCCTCCTTATTTTCATATATTTTTTTAAACTTCTGCTCTTATACACATTTCCCTTAATTCACTGATTTTTATTTACTATCTAGTATATTTTAATAGCTAATATTTTCCTTATTTAATATAATAAATTTGTTTTATTATCAATATTAAATAAATCAATAAGATATTTATGTCCTTTTCAGCAAGGTATATATTTTTAAATTAAGCATATAAATTTCACGTGATAACATTATATACATCTTGGTGAATGTTTTGTAAAAATTATTTTAAATCTCTTGACAGTAATTAGGAATGAATGTCATAAATTATAATGAGTTTAATTGAGCAGATCAAACTCCTACCATTACACAGTAATCAAGATGTGATAGTCAATTGAATAATTTCATTTTTATTATTGCAATGTATCTGAGAAAATAGATATATTTTATTTCTTATAATTCTTTTAATTATAGTATTATAATTTTAAGCTCTTCTGATTTCATTTTGAATTTAACTTTCATTAATTAAATTTTACTCACCTTTTGCTTCACCTGAATGTCTAGAAATATTGGTATTAGCTCTTTTCTTCTGTATATTAATTTTAATAATTTCACATTTTTGGATCCAAGTCCAGATATTTCAGTGTTGAAACAAATTAATTTTGTAAAATTGGGAGCTAAATTTTTCATTAGATAAGGAACATAATTCCACAATGCTTTTGCTTGTTTAAGTGGTATTAAAAGGCAAAGACTGCAGGATACAAATGCCATCAACAATATATTGTATAATCTCAGAGAAATTTAATTTTAAATAACAAATATATATGGTTTAATTTTGTAAAAAGATAAAGGGTACTTTCTGATTATTAAAGAGTCCTAATAGTTCACATAGATGGAAATATTTCATTGACTCAAATGGCAGAAAGACTACTTAGTACAGGGGAATGTTCCCAAACAGGGAGAAGTGGGATGTCACGGGCAGACATGTGCCTTCTCATACGATGGAGCATGGCAACTCTTCTCTGCTGATCTGTATTGATACAGCTAACTGCTGAGCAGGATTCTCAGCTGGACCATAGGATGAGAACATGGCAGAGGTAAGGTCAGTGATCTTTCTTTTGTACTGAACAGGAAATATGACTAATCGTCTCTTAGCACAAGAGGCAGAATAATGCCTAAGCCTTTTTTCAACATGGGTGGGAGATACAAAGGGCATATTATGCACTCCTTTTCTAGTCAATCAGATTGAAAACTTCTAAATTAATATAAAAAAAAGTCTACTTACACTTAAGGTATGTGTAAAGTTAGACCTTATTGAAACTGGTAAAGACAATATGTCTTTAAAATGTAAAGCACATTCATTGAACTGTGCTTAAAGTTCCAGCTTAGCCCAAGTCTTGATTTTTTTTTCCTCCCCAGGGTAATGATTAAAAAATCATTTTACACTTTTGAGAATTATGTAAAAGAAAGTCTCTGTTAATAATTTAAATTATTGTCAGGAAATAACATATAGTATCATAAAATAGCCCACAAGAAAGCATTATGTTTATTATTTTTGGAAGAGAATTGAGTTGGAAATAAAGAGATCTGAGCTCATGCTCCAATTCTTTCAATAATTAGTTGTGTGATGTTTACTTTTTCTACCCTGTGTCTTTATGTGTAAGGTTGTAGAAGCTAGTAATATCTAGGCCTCTTTTAGCCTAAACTTTTGTGATATTTATTTAAAAGCTAATAAGAGAAAAATTTCCTTTTAATTATAAACTATGTACACTTACACTGTTTTACATATATTTTTACATATATGAAGCATTAACATTTGTAATATATTTGAAAGGTACTAAAATGTTCATCCACACCAAAATATCCCATCCAATAGTCATATTCCTAATCTAACTGTTTTTTGTAGATTATACTTATGGTAACATATGTGGCTTGGTAGATAATAGACACTTAATAAATATTTGTTTAAATAAATATTTAAATGAATAAACTTTATAGTTCATAAATCTTTATATACTTTATCTGTTTAATCATTTGAGAGAAAAATTACATTAAACTGCAGCCATTCACTTAATGAACACATTCCCTACAGTGACAGGTTTAAAGTACCTTGTTCTATCCCAAGGTGTTGTGAAGTGTAGAAAGAGCTGGAGAGTAAGAAACAGTAAGAAACACTTGAAAGATGAGAAGATGTCACCCAAACAAAAGATAGAACTCAATATGGATGTAGTATTTTTTTATTTGTTGAAAGACAAACCTAGAATATACATTTTTAAACAAAATTATTAAGTAATGGGAGTTGTATTTTTGTTTTTATCATTTCCATTTTATATAGCAGATAGAAATGGTAATTTACTTTATCAACTTAAAAAATTCAAGTGTTTAGTGTCATATAAATGAAAGGAATAACGTGGGTTTTTGTGTTCTTATACTATAAAGTGAGTATTAGAAAGAACCTATTTTTTTAAAATGCAGATATCAATTGAGCCTTTCAGCATGGTCACTTACAGTCACTGGTTCCTCTTGACACATCCCTTTTCTCTGGGAAACTTTTCTAACTTAGGTACATTCCAGAAAACTGGATGTGGGATGTATAAGATTAGGAATTTGGTTTCAGTGCAAAGCAAATCAAGGAAATTTTATTTATCTCTAACACAAATTAAGAAATTTAGGCAAATTTGGAAATAATAAATAGATTTAAGACACCTAGGTCTGTTGTGGACTGAACTTGAACATTAGTTTATCTTCCTCAGGCTGGCTCCTGATAAGATACACCTTGTTTCTGAATATTGGAACTAGGGAGCCTTACGTATTACCTGGCATTTAAAGGTATTGCTTAGGCTAAAACTTCTTTTAGGAAATGTCATAATCTTTCTGTATTTTTTCTTCCTTTTCTTTGCTTACATGAAGAATGGATGAGGTATTTTTTAAAATGTTGTCTTCTTTATTTTTGTAATGGAATGGGTGTAAGGGTGAAGATGGGGTAAGAATGAAGGGGGGAAAAAAGCAACCAAAGACCAAAATGTGTTTACGGGTAAACCCATTCCTGTAGGATGAGATGTCCTCAGCTACTGCAACTTCAAAAGGAATACAACAACAAAATAAAATACTCACAAATCTTTTAAAAGTGAAATCTGCCTTTACTCCTGAGTCAGTATGTAGTCAGAAGTTTGAAATCAGAAGATGAATGAGGAAGTGTCCACAGGATTGCTGTGAAGATATAAACATGCCTACAAGAAGAAAACAAATAAAAAAATCTAGGTAATAGTTTTGTTTTCTCTAAGTATATAATGGAATATTATAAGAGAATGACAATTGCCTCCATTTCAATAACAAACAAGAAGCTAAAAGTTTAAACCGCAACAGAAAGAAATTTATATTGGTCATAACAATTATATTTTTCTGCCTTGGATCATAAACCACTGGAAAGATTAAGCGAGAATAATTTTGAAAATTCTAGTTCTTGGCTGGAAGCAAATATTATAATGTGTTTCATGTTTAGTAATAAGGAAGAGTAAGGACTAGTAAATTTTTTGAAATTTGTGATCTGTAATTATAGCCGTATCTATATAAATTAGTAGATTTAGAAAGTGATCGCTTGTTTCAGTGAACTAACTGGTTACAAATAATTTTTAAAGTCTCTGTGATTTTACTCTCTTGTCACATTTCAGGACAAAGTACATAAATAGAGGATAAAATATAGAAGAAAATATATCAGTTCTAGCAAGACTTTTAATGTGTTCGACATTGGCATAAGCCTTTAGAGAATAAGGTAAATTATTTTCATCTTAATATACAAAAGAAGAAAGGCTTAACTTGCAGAAAAAAAAGAATATGATTAGACATAAAAAGACTTTTAGTTCCTACTCTGCTACCCAAACATAAACCCATCATAAGGTACTCCCTCCCACCAACATTCTTACTTTATTTTCTACATACTCCAGAGGAAGAAAATAAAAAATAATTTAAACTGTTGAAAACATGACACTTAAGTGTACATGAAATAAGCTACAAAAATGTACCAAACAAGTCATAATTTAATTGACTTTCCATGAAAATAGGAATTAAAAATTATTGCAAATATGTGCAACATCTATAGAAAAGACTCACTAGCTTATGTCTATGTCTCCACAACTCTTTTAGTAACAGTGTTCTGTCCTGAAAGAAAAGGATTGACAAAATAGAAGGAGATGTTCCAAGACTCTTTTGGGGATCATTATTTCTTACCTTACTTGATGTATGTAGGCATCAGAGGTGAAAATGAGAGACAAAGATAAAGGAAAGAAATTTCTCAGTCATCTATTAATATTTACCATAAGCCTAAGGGAAAGCTTGTGGTTTAGATGATAGAACTCACACTGTAAGTCATTTCTAATACCTGTGCTGATGGAAACCACATGCAGCTACATAATAGTCCTTATTAGAAAGTTTTACATGGAAATGAAAGGTCAAAAATTACAAAATGGAAAGAAGCAATAGGAGGTTCATTATTCACAGTTCCTTTAGACATTTGCAGCAGAGAGTTGGGAAACTCAAGATTGGACACAAATGTAGAATCAATGAGAAAGAAAAGATGGAGCACTTTTTAACAAATTACCCTGTTGTGTCTCAGAGGCAAATAAATAAGAAGAAGCTGAGGATATACAGGATAGAACAGAAACTGTGCACTGCATGTTATGGGCTTTATTTCAAAAGTGAGTTCTAATTTTTGATGCAGTGACTATCTAGAAGGAGAGTTGGAAAGTGAGCCTGTAATGGATGTGAGGTTGCTATGTTCTCTTTTTACACCTGAAAGAGCAATGATGCTCTAAATTTGGAGTAATTTTTATGGTATTCAGTGGATCTTTATACATAAAACATATGAAAATATAAAAGCAAATGGGAGTTACAGGAAGGTCATCTTAAAAAGAAAGAATAATGAGACTTACACTCTTCTTGCAAGTTGACATCACAGCACTAACGAAGTTTGATTTCAAGTTATTTTATCTTGCCCTTGGATGACCTATTCACCAAAAAGTTGAGAAAAAACACTCAGTGTTACAATATGGAAAAGTTACATGTCTTTGCCTTTCCAGTAACAAGGTCATTATAATATTTATTCCACTATTAAAAGTAAATTAAACCACTCTGAATTATTAAAGTACTATGAGGGCAAAACATAAAAGTATAAAAATGAAGTTTAGTACTAGCATATAGCTCTCACCTTAAAATAGCACCCCTAGTTCTTTGTTTCTATCATTTTTGATCCCAATTGCTTATCTTTTCCCAAGAGAAAAAGCTCTTTGGGTTTCAAATACATAAAAGAGTGTTTGCAGCACTCTAGAACGGGAATACATTTTCAATATGATTACTCATCCAGCATTTATGGCTTCTTTATAAATTTCTTTATTTGCCATTTACTGAGCACTGTATGGAAATTCTCTCACCTAGGCTTGCATTATAGGTTTACAAAATGAAGAAATCAGAAACCCTATTCTAAGCAAGTTTTGAAGAATATATAATTAAAGCCTTCTTATGGTAGTCACCATTAGAGGTATATGTTGATTATTACCTTCCTGAGAAGGCAGCCACTAATTCCAACTGTAAGGTTCTGAGAAGGCTAAAGTGCAGATCTGGTGTTGCAACCAATTCACCAAAAGTGAGTTGAAGGTAAATAATGGAAAACTACAGAGTAACAGAAAGTAAATCTTATGAGCAAACATTTTGAGGTATGAAAATTCATAGAATATTTTAATTTTACTCATTTCAAGAAATATTTACTTGTTTGATCCTGCATATGAGGAATGGTTAGAAGTCTGACATTTATAATTCAGGGTGCATTTGGACTGACATTCAGCTGGTACACACTGATACAGCTGTTCTGGGTTGAAATGCTGTGATTCCATTTGGTAAATAATCAAAGTCCTACCCTTTGAATATGCCCTTCTGCTCTGTCCACCCTGAAACCTTCCTCTGTCCACCCTGAGAGATTCACTGTATCTCTCCAGGATCTAACAATGAAACAAAAAGCTGCCTGGTACAACAAGCACAGCAAGGTGCCTTCTTCAGACCACAGTTTTTTAGTGTTCATTTTTGTCAGTCAGTGAATTTAACATAATGATTATGAAGTATTTTGAACTTAACCCCCTGGGTACATATATTAAATGAGTGGAAGATATATCTGGAAAGAAAAATTGAGAACATACTGTGAAGAACATTGACTATAATGCTCAAGTATTTGGGAGACTTAATTTTTTTTTTATGAGAAGTGGGTGACATGACCAAATATTGTAATTTAAAAAAAAAATCTCTAATGGTAAGGTAGTGTATGGATTTGATATTTTATATATGTCCAATTTGGCTAAGAGAAAATTATAATTAAAGTAGAAAAAGTGGAATCACAAAGATACTGTCTACTGCGATTCTTTGAAATTATTCTTGTTCTTTGTATATTTAATCTGTACTGTTTCTAATCCCATTAAATAGAACTTGTGTTCACTTTAGTAATAAACTTATGTAAAACACAGTGAGACCAAATTTCCCTTATGGGAAGACTGCTGGGGAGAGTGGGCTCAAGTGCAACAAATTCAAGGTAAGGCACAATGGCTGTGCTCATCTGTACCCTCTAGGGTTATAGAAGCACCAAGACAGGAAAGAACATGAAAGCAAGAGGAGTGTTGCATGGTGAATTCCTCCCGTCTATTCCTTTACTCAGAGGTCCATGTCTAGTGTTCAGGATTTTACTAGATAAAATTCCAATTGAAGCCTATCCTTTGTAAAGAATTCCACCATTTCCAAGAATTAGTGCTTCCTGAAGAGTTACACTTTACACTTCATCAACTAGAGTAACTGAAGTTAAGACAGCATTAATTTCATTTGATTGCTTCACTTCATATTACTATACCCTCTATTGCCCACAATTAAACTACATTGCTTGAAATTATAATTCACTTTGCGATTATGCATTGCAGATGCAGTTCTTCCTCCTTTCAACAGTCCCTGTGGGAGTTGTTTGACTGTTCTCAGCAACTACCTGCAACTATTAGAGCAGTGATCAGTATGGCTTTAAGCTGCACGATTGACAAGCCTCTGGGGAAAAACTCCTGCCTAATCTATTTCATACTTATTATGGCTTCCAGGTTAGGCTGATTAATTTAAGAAGCTGACTTTGCCATCTGTGAGATGAACAGTTCTCAGAATGATGTTATGTTGACATTTTGAAATCAATGTGCATGCCGAAAGGAGGGCTGCCAGGAAAATTTTGTTTAGCACACTGGCTTCCCAGATCCTTCACAGGATGTTATATTAGTGAATTTAACTAGGTCTATAGTCTGAAATCCCACCTTGTAGTTTAGAAACAAGATTTTATCAGTGTATCCAGATTGTATCAGTGTAAGCAGAATGCTTCCTGGCGAGCATGTCATTAGCCTCCTGAATGATAGTCTTGAGAAGTATTTTTACTAAGACCATGGTTTTCAAACTATATTCTATAAAGCTCTAGAACTTAATGTTCAATATGGCAGCCTCTAACCATATATTGAATGCTGAACAATTGAAATGTGGCTAGCAACTAAGGAACAGAATTTTTAATTTTATTTTTACTTAAAATTTTAATTTCAAGTTAATATTTTAATTTTAAGTTAGAATTTTAATGTTACTTAATTTAACTTAGTAATTAAAAACCGATACTTAGCTACCAAAAGACTTATAAGTATATTTAGAACAGCAACCACCATTTCCAAAATTAGTGCTTCCTGAAGAGTTACACTTTATACTTCATCAACTAGAGTAACTTTTCTTAAACCTTTATACAGATCAGATATTTCCATGAAAAATTTAGCATCTGAGTTGAGATGTGCAGTAAGTATAAAATCCACACTGAATTTGAAGTCTTAGTAGAAGAAAAATAATGTAAAATATCTCATTAATAGCTTTTATGTTGATTATATATTAAAATGATTACATATAAGGTAAAAAAGTATAGTTATATAAGTAATTTTACTTATGACTTTTTACTTTTTAAATATGTGGCTTCTAGGAAATTTCAAATTTTACATGTGCCTCACATTAGGTTTTATTGGACAGAGCTGTTCTAGAATATGGGGATGTGTAGGGATCAAAAATATTCTGTCCTGTCCGTACCAAAGTTTCCTTAAACAAGTGCAGATCTTCTCTTACACTTTTTATCTGTTTTACACATTGGGCTTCTACATAAGATTTAATCTCAAGAAGGCACTCTGTTGCTGAAAGTAACCTCCTCTTAGGTCAGAATGAGGTTTTATAAACAGTCTGATGCTTTTTGTTTTTGTTTTTTTGAAATTTGAATATATGCCTAGATGTAGATTTTTTGGTAGTTATGCTTGGTATGGTATTCTTGGAGCTTCTTGAATGTGTGGTTTAGTAGCCACCATTAATTTGAAAAAAATTTGGCTGTTATTAGTTTAATTATTTATTCTGCTTGATTCTGTCTTCCTTTTCCTTCTGGCATTCCAACTATCTAAATGTTACACCTTTTGTAATTTTCCCACAGTCCTTGGATGTTCTGTTCTGCTTTTGTCATTTTTTTCTCTTTGCATTTTGGTGTGGGGAGTTTCTATTGACCTATCTACAAGATCACTAATTTGTTCTTTTGCTTTGTCTAGTCTACTGATGAAGCCATCAAAGTTATTCTTTATTTCTGCTGGAGTATTTTTGATTTCTAGTACTTCTTTTTACTTTTTTCTTAGAGTTTCCATTTTTCTGGTTATTTTATCCATCTTTTCTTGCATGTTGTCTACTTTTTCCATTAGAGCCTTTAACATATTAATTGTTGTTATTTGAAATTTCCTGCTGATAATTCCAAAATCTGTCATACCTGAGCTTCATTACGATATTTGCTTTATATCTTCAGACTGATTTTCTTGACTTTTATTATGCCTTATGATGTTTTCTTGACAATGCACATAAGGTACTGGGTAAGAGAAACTGGGGTAAGTAGGTTTATAGTGTGAGGATGAAGGTTAATCTGGCTTGGAGTTGGGCTACATTTGTTGTATGTGTACGTATATAATGTTTGATTTAGCTGTCGGTTCCAGAGGCTTCAAAATCTTCTGGTGTCCTTGTTTTTTTCCTCTCTGATGCCTTTGTGCTTCCCTAAGAACTCCTCCTTAGATAGAGTCTGTGTTTTGTAGGTCCTTCAGCTGTAAACCATTGTCATTATACTGGATCCCTGTGGTGGATGTGGTAAGTTATGGGGTAAAGGAACCATCTGTAAACTCATGATTATATCTCAGTATTTAAGTGGATCTGTGTCTCTGAACTGTGACATTCACAGGTGTTTCTTAGCTTCCCCACCCCCACCCCTTTAGGTGATAGAGGAAGACTAGAAGGTACTAGAGTCTAAGAAATGCCCTTACCTCAGGTGGGACAAAGCTCCGATAAAATCTTCTTACCCCCTTCCCTAGAGTAAGTTTTTGTCATGGAAAAAGCTGTGGGCATATTTCACAATGGCTACTCTTCCTTTCTCCCCACCCACCTCCAGCCAGAGACACAAGGGGACCTTTCTGTACCTCCTTGCTGTAGAGAACCTGATAGGATTTTTAGAGATAAAACTAACCAAAGTGTTATGCACCCTCTTTAGATGGTGGTCCCAGGAATTTCTCACTCTAATGCTAATTCACAGTCTCCAAAGGTCTGTCAAAATTACCATTCAAGTGTTCCAAGCAGTTTATTGTTTCTGGTTGGCTGTTTGTCCTATGACCTCAGTTCTCTAATGGGTCTAAGAAAAGTTACTGGTTTTCAGTTCATTTGGTTGTTTTCTTGTTATAAGGAGGAGAATGATGATGTCCACACTCTATTTGTTGGGAAAGGAAACCAGTATATGATTTGTATATCACTCTGGATAATGGTGGCAATATTATGTTTTGTTTTTTTTTTCCTGAAAGCTTTGTCTTTCAATTGGTATATCCATTCTTTACATATGCAAAGTCACTTTATTGTCTCCTTCCCTAGTGTCAGGTTTGGGTTCTTGGTTCTTGGTGTGCTTATGGCCAAAAAATGACCAGACACACCTGTTGGGCTTGCTCAGGGTGGGAACTCGAAAAATGTATGGAACAGAATGGGGTAGATAAAAAACTTAGATAAGGACCACATGGAGGGTGAAACAATAACCACAGGGGTCTGGAGAGTGCAATGGTTATAAAGATAAGCGGCTGTTCCAGAGGGAACTCCCCCTCCCCAAACTTTCCTTCAAACCTTCTATAAAACTCACCACTCTCCCCTCCTCGGTGTGGATGCTCTTTTCAGCCTCCACTCACCTGCACCCAGGTGCCCAAAATAAATGGCGTTTTGCTATATCTCGGGCTTGAGTGTTTTCCTCTCCGCTCCAACCTAACAACACCAAAGTAAGGCAGGCACAAAAATGAGGTTTATTGAAGAGAGAAAGATAGGATTACAGAACAAGAACAAGATATAGGTTTACAGAGCAAATACATACGCCACGGATGATGACAGGACCCACTGTCGTAGCAAAAAGAGAGAGAGCTTGGTTTTGGCCTGGGTCTTATTTTATAGTGTCTGGATAGAGACCTTCTTGTGGTTCAGAAGTCACCATGGAACAACTTTGATTGAACAATTGGGAGTTATATTACCTGAGTCTGACTGCACGTACAGATCTCCCATGAGACTCTCTGAAAATCTATTTGGGGGGGTGAACTGCAACAGCACCCACTTTTGTCCCTGGAGACCCAAAATTCCTCACTATCTACCTAACACTAGGTGTTAATTAAATTAAATCTCATTTATCCTTATAGAACAAAGGGTAAGGAAAGCTAATATTCACATCTTTAATTTTTTAATGAATCACAAACTACTGAACTTTGTGACTTCTAAGAGTCACAAAGAAGGGTAAAAGAGTATTTAAGCCCCAGTGAAGCTTATCATGGATTTGGAAAGACAAAGCTAAACTTCTTAAAAATATAGGAAAAAAATTACTCAGTGATGAAATTCAGAGAGTGAAACATGACTTTTAAAGCCAGTTCAAAAAAAGAAATGATATACATTGGAATCTGGCACATGAGAGCAGGACAAAAAGTGAAGGCATATGATTAAATTATCTTATTTTACAGATGAAAACACTGACAGGAAAAACTTAACCGATAGTTATTGGTGTAGCTGAGGCTAACTGCTAAGTTTTCTGATAGTTATTATTATATCTAACACATGATTTAGAATTTAAAAAAAATTATCAGTGATACACTATCTGCATGCATACTAGCATTTTCAGATGGCATATGTCAGATAAAATAAGATAATTTAGGAGTATCATTCAGTATTATATATTTAGAAATGACTTTAGTCAGCATCCCTAGTGTTGTGTCACACTGAAATTGAGAACTACGGCCACGGTCTTCATCAGATTGATCGATATAATTCTGACGTGTGTTGGTGGGGGTGAGGAGAAACTTGCCCTTTCCCCAAAAAGTTTGCTGAAAAATCAACTCACTATTGAGCAGATTAAAAAGAGGAAGAGGTTTATTTACCATGCTCATGAGGAGAATCACAGAATGATTACCTAATATCCCAATGGGATCCAGATATTTTTATACCTGCCTTTTAGAGGGGAGAGGGAGATGAGGAGTATAGGTAATTCTGTTTAGGGCAGTAAATAGTTTCTAGGGAGGATGAATAGATACTTGGGAGAATGAATGGATTGGGGGGAGGAACGGATTGGCTTGTAAATTAACCTGAGAGACAGGGATTATGCTTAAAATGATTTGGGCCAGGTCTGGTTGCATTCTTGTTTTTCTTTCCTGCAATAAAGTAAGATAACAGGGAAGGGAAAGGAAGTTGATTTTACTTTTGATGGGTTCCTCTGGTTATGCAGATAGAGGGAAAGCCCCTTCCAAGGGCCTGTTGATCTCTTAGGGCCTTTAATTCAAAATATTCTTTATACCAAGGAGTCATATTTTGGGGTGAAATTTCCTGAGCTCCTTCATGTGTGATGCTGACTTTGGAAACAAACAAGTATTCTTACATATGCACTTCTAAACTACAGCCATCAGTGAATAGTGATTCCTAAATGATATTTCCAAGAATTTTTTTTTTCTGGCAATAACTTGGTCTATTATTGCTCCATTTTTTCCTCTAGGAAATTGTAAAATTTTCAAATAGCACTTAAAAATGAGCAGCTTTTTTAATGGAAGATGTGTTTAAGATATTAATTTATTTTATGCTATTATAATAATATAATAAAATACATAACACTTAAAATCTCAGCAGTAATTATCTTCAATTTCCTTTTAAATTTAGATTTGTGAGCTAGGATAAACTTCTTATAACCCCTAAGTCAAGCATTGGTAAATGAAGGATTTAAATGTGAGGATTTCATGTTATATCCTAGTGTGAAAATGTAATTTAGCAAACCTTACCTCTTATTAATCCCTATTATGCAACTTCTCCTCATTTATACTTCCTCTTCGTATAGGCTCATCCTGAAAAGGTAATATAAAATGGTCATTAGAAATGTAGTCTGAGCCTGGGTACAAATCTGAATTATAATTCTTATTAGGTACTAATGGAGGAAAAGCTATTTAATATTTCTGTGAGCAATTTTCCTGTAGTATAATGAGGAGTACTACCTATCTTACAGGGTTTTGAAAGAATTAAAGTAATAAATTCACATAGTCACTAAACAATTATAAACTGCCTCCTTTGTGCCAAGCCTTGTTTTAGATCCTATTTTCTCCATTGCTGTATTACATAAAATCCTTGCTCTTATAAGGTTGTAATTCTAGTGGAAAGAGATAAGTGATAAACAAATGAATACATAGCATTCAAGGCAGTAATAAATGCTATAAAGAAGAAAAAAACAAGGTAAAGGGACTAAAAATAAATAGGGCTGCTACATTAGATAAAGTTATCATGGAAGACCTCTTTCAAGAGGTGATATTTAAACAGAAACCTAAATAAAGTGAAACCAGCCAAATGGTTATCATAGGGAGAACCTGTTTTTAATGAGACCAGAAAGTGAGTGCAAAGGTCCTGAGGTAGGAGCATGCTTGACATGTTTAGAGATTAGCAAGCAAACAAATGTGGCTGGATCAAATTTGGCAAAGAAATAGCAGTTGGAGGTAAGATAAGAAAAGTAGTAGGGGGAAGTGTCGGGCCTTGTAAAGACACAGTATGGATTTTTCATTTTAGGAAGAATCTTTAGAGAGTTTAACGTAAAACAGCAACACTATTTGCCTTGGGATTTGGAGGAATTTTTCCTTTGGAATGAAGAACCATAGGAGAGCAAGAGTAGGTGCAGAAAAATCAAGTAGGAATGGTCTAGGAGAGAAATAATTGTGGTTTAGACTAGGCTGCTGGAAGTAGAGGTGGTAAATGCTAGATTTGGGATATATGTTGAAAGTAGAGCTCATAATATTTGTTTAAAGATGGCAACAAGATTTCTTTTACCTGAGCAGCTACAAGAATAGATTTGACATTTGGTGAGGTGGGAGAGGCTGGGACAAAGAGTAGGACATTTAATGGAGAGGAGCTCGCGTGGTCTGGAGATGGCAGTTAACACGTGGGAAGTGCTCAGGACATGCCTGTCTCAGGGAAAGTGTGCTCAGGGTGGAAACTTGAAAAATGCATGGACAGGAATGGGGTAGATGAAGAAGTCAGATAAGGGCCCCCGAAGTCAGGCTCCAGAGGCTCCGGAGGTTATAAAGAAAGCTCTGAATTATAAACTCAGAACTCCTCCTCCCCAAACTTTGTATAAAACTCGCCACTCTTCCCCTCCTCTGGGTGGGCGCCCTTTTTGGCCTCCACCCACTTGCACCCAGGTGCTCAAAACAAACAGCATTTTACCATGCCCACAGGTCTTGCATGTCTTCCTCTCAGCTCCCAACTAACAGAAAGGATACAATAATTATCAGCAATTATTTCCACCACACATGCTATTTCCATTCTTGTGTACCTTTAACTTCACTCTTGCTCCTTGTCGTATCAAACACTTCTTTTCTTCAAAAGTCAATTTGAAAATCATCTCTAACCTGACCCCAATAATCTTCTTTCCCTTCTTTGAAAATCTTAAATGTATGTAACCTTCATAGATTTTCTCACATGTAATTCTATGCTACTTATGATTTCTCTCATTCAAGAAGCTATATAACATAGTGAGTGTTCATGAATGCGTATACAAAGGTATCATATGCCCTATTTCTAAAACTTTCAGATGGTTTGGTGTCAGGTGTACCAGCAATTAAAGTCTTAAGCAGAACAAAGGAGCAGTTATAAATTTGAAATATTCATAACAGAATTTACTTGCCCTTTGAGAACAATTGCAGACATACAAATGTCAGGTGTGCATATAGCTATAGAATCAGATATCTACCAAACAAAGCTATAAGGTATATTGGACAAAAAATGATCCTTTCTGTGAGGACATGTTTATTCAATATTTCTGATACGCACACACACACACTCACCCTTACACGTTGTTCATTTATTGCCTCTTCCACTGTAGATGTTCTCTGGTTGGAAATCACACGCAATTTAAGATTTTAACTACTCTCACGCTTCCATCCGCAGGTCTCTTTCCCAGGACACCTGTCCTACTTCTTCTAATTTTTCTTATCTCAGGCTCCTGGCTGAGCAGCAGCCCATTTGCTGCTCTTAGGGCCACTCCTGGAACCAGCTGTCTCAGAACTAGGTCTTGCATGCCGGTAACTTCCCAGCCAGGAACAAGAAGAGTGAAACAGGGAGGCAGGGACAGCTAACTCAAGAGTACGTCATTGAACTGGTTAACTTCTATCAAGTTTTTCTTAGTTTGTAAAATTAAAGTTGTGTTTCTGTTAGCAGTGTTTCAGCAAGACAGCTGTCTCCTAAAGCTCATTTCCTAGTGTTTTACTGATGGTCTGTGAAAAAGTGGATTAAGGTTTTCAAAGTATAATTATTACAGTTGACTTAGTGTTCGATGTATCATCAAAGTGTCTTTTAGCAGGAATGGTCTATGTCAGCACCTTAGAATCATCAGTGCTTCATTTACTTTTAAGGGATATAATTGCTACACAGGTTGGTGATTTTAGAGGGAATGAGAAGAGATCCATAAATTCACTTTCTACTCGGCATCCCTGTTCCCAAAGAGCTTCCCTCACCTTTCCAAGACCTAAATTCTATAATTAGGATCCTTTATTTGTGGCGTAAGGCTTTTTACCCTCTATTAAAATGCAAAAGTATTGCTTGACATTATATGCTAAAAAATACGAAAGTATATTCTTTATACTTCAATGCATTTGTGCTAATTATATCCTCAACGGAATCGAGTTTTGACGTTGGCAATTACGAATGAGGTGGTGAATGAGACAACCTTGGTATTATAAGGTATGAGTTGGACATTGACTATGGAAAATACCTGCTTACTTTTCAATGTTTCTTAGAGGCCTAATTAAAAGAAGGGAATATTACTTCAGTTAAAGAAAAGTTAGAACAAATGGCTCTTAAGAGGAGAGAGGAAAATGGGAAAAAGCTCCTGATGCAGTTCAGTAATGAATCTGAGAAAAGACTGGGTTAAGGAGAAAGATCCAATTTCTACTTTCCTGACTTACCCTACCAAAAGAATTGTGTGGAGCACTGGATTTCACTATAAGGCGAGTTTGAAGCAAGAAGGGGCAACAGAATAAGACTGTATGACATGAGTTCCTTTTTAGATTGGCTGAAATATCTTCCTGAACCAAATCAAATATGCTCTAAAGAAAGAAAGTCTATTCCTGTTTATAATTCCTCAAAAGATCTTCACGAATGGTTCCAATAACAGTGGGTCCTGGCTTTGAAGAACCACTAAACTGACATTTTGAATGAAATTGCTAAGTCTTAGAATTAACATTTCTTCAGTGATAATTTCGATATGTAACTTTTCTTACAAATTTAGCACTGTAGAAACAGAACCATTTTGAAATATCAGCTCTGCAACAAATTAACTTGGATGATTTACTGGTCTGTGAACCTCATTTTCCTTATATATTAAATTGAATAAGAGTAATTTCTTTAAAGTTAAATGATTATGCATAACACATTTTAGCAACTTTTATTATCATTTTATTATGTCGGATTGCACCACAAACTTAGATATTTTATAAAACTATCATATTTATGGAGGTACAAAATATAAGATTTATAGATCAATAAGAGATCACTATAGTATGCTTGTGGACCAGGTACTACAGTCTTATACAGTGCTAATATCAGATAAATCAGAAAAATCAAAATATATTTACCACATTTATGAAAAATAATTAGCATCCTCTCACCATATTCTCTCAAGACGAAAGTGCTGCCTGAAAATGAAGATAATATTTCAGGTAATGTCTTTTTTTTTTTCCTTTAATAGAATAAAAGATTATATCCTGGTATTTTGGGAAAGTTAACAAACAGTTTGCAAAATCCCTAGCTCTCACATTGTTTCATTTTGTTTTGTATGTTAAGTTGTTCAGATCTGGCTACAAAATTCGTTCATTTTCATAGTATTCTATGCAACAGATATTTACGGTTTTGGAGGCAATATAAATGAAAGTTATTTTTTGGCTCTCTCACCTGGATTATTTTAATAGTCTCATTGTGTTCAGTTTTCACTCCACTTATGCCCTTTTTATTCTTTTCCATGCATGTTGCTTCCTTTGGGTTTTTAAAGACTAATTATAATTTTGTCTTTTCTGTAGAAGTTTTCTATGATTATAACTGTTTTCTAGGCCACTATTATCTGGCCAAGCAGAATTATTCCCTGCTCCCTGCACTCACACAACTTCCTGATTTTAATATACGGGGACACTCATTGTTTCTAACATCTGAGGAATGCTATTCTTTCTCCTACTTCTATATCCCATCAGCTCATATGGCCTTGTAAAGATAAGAACTGGCCACCCTCTTCCCCACTGCCACCTTACTTCACCAGAGCAAGATTGCTTGCAAAAGGAAAAGCTTCTGAAGTTAATCTTGACATTAAATGGACCTAATGACTTTAAGAAAAGGGACAGCTGCTTTGCTAATTGATAAAACAAATTCTTCATTAATAAGGATGTAAACTATGTTATCCATGACAGTTAATATTTGTACTTGGAAATGTGCATAGGCTTAACTGAACAGAAACTTTATTTAAGGGAACTAGCCTATTTCCACCTCACATGGGTTGGAAAATTTAAGGAAAAAAAAAAAGAGATCCTGACTAGATAATACTTACAGCCTTAGGGAGTTGGTCCTGGAGTCCCTGGGTTTTCTTCAAACAGAGGAAGCAAAAGATATCATTGGTAAAGTTCAGGGGTTCCTTCAGATAAAATAACTCAGGACTGGTGAAGGAGGAGAGGGACTTTGGGAGTAGACATAGTCAAAGAACAAGATTTCCACTTGTCAGTAGGAGAAGATATGTTTATAGGAATGTAGGTGAAGAATTGAATGAAGAGACTTGGAAGACTTGGGTAACACAAAATAGAGCTGAGAAAGTGGAACCTAGGTCGAGATAAAAGAAGCAGGCATATTGGAAAAACTTTCAAAGTTCCCTTCCCTTTGAGAGCTAGGATTCAATCCACAGTACTGAGAGACTAATGTTTTATCTTGTACATTCCTTATGGAATTGCTCCATTTATCTGTACAACTTGATTTGATTATCTCAGAGGAGACTGAAGGTGCAGAAAAGTATAGGGTGAGAGACCTTCCCACCTCATTTCCTCACTGACTCTGCCAGAGAAGTAGCCAGCTATTAATCTGAGTTCTAGTTGGTGACCAGAAGTACAGGATGGTTGGCAATAGAAAATTTGGGATCACTGTCAAAAGACTATCGGGGCTAAGAAGAATTCTCAAGTAGTTGAACACAAGAAAATCAGCATAATTAAACTTTATTTTCATGCCATATGCTAATGGGAACTTTTCTGGCCAGGGAACAGAAAAGTTGGAGATGGGGATTACGGTTTCTATACTATAGAGACTCTACTATCTTCTAGCAAGAATTTATCTCCTTCTCTCTTACTTTGAACTCAAATGGCTCTTTATCACAATTATGAAATGTATCACTTTTTAACATATAATAAGCATATTTGTATAGTAGTAGTGAATTTATAAAGCACTGCCATATCATCATTTACAACCAGGGATCTGGGAAAGTATAAGGTGCTATTTTCATTGATTGTATAGTCTTATTTCATCAGTATTTAAATTTTTAAAATAAATGAAAGGTGTTTGATACACTTATATATTAAATTGCTGAGAATTGACTACAGGTAATAAAAGAAAAATAAAATGAAAAAAAGTACTCAGTGTCTCTCTTTCTCTCTCTCTCTCTCACACTCACACACATACACAAATTGTTCTACCCCACAAAAAAATTAAAGAAGTAGATAATAAGTATTCACATGAAAGCAAAGGAAAATAAAGTAACAATAGAGAAAGCAAAAGTTGTTGTTCTCTAAGTTTGGCGTGCTTTTTCTTGCCACATAAATTTTACACGTCTTCTCCTGCCCGACTTCCCTTTCTCTCTTTCATTTGGCTAATTCTTACTGGGGAAAGGAAAAAAGGGGTTGTGGCTACAAAAAGGGTGGCCCAAGATATCCTTGTAATGGAACTGTTCTGTATCTTGAATGTGATGGTTACCACAGGAATCTACATACATGATAAAACTGCATAGAACTAAATATACTCACATACATAAATGAATGTAAAACTAGTGATATCTGAATAAGGTCAATGGGTTTTGTCGATGTTAATTTTTGGATGTGATGGTACTATAGTTATGCAAGATGTTACCACTGGAGAAAACTGAATATAGGGTATATGGGATTTCACTATATCATTTCTTGCACCTGCATATTAATCTACAACTATTTCAAAATAAAATAAAATGTTTAAAAAAATAACAGTAACAGATGTTTATCAATATTTGTAGTATTTGTGTGACATCAGCAGTGTCTGTTTATTAAAGAGATTGCATTTTTCATGGATATATAAATAGTGTCCAGTGCTAATTATTAGTCTTGAAGGATAAATCCCTACTACTCAAATTAGGTCTAGTTAAATTCCTTAAATAGTTCCTACATCTTGCTGGATCAAGTGGCCAATTATCTATTCAAACACTTGAAATCAGAAGAGCCAAGAAGACCTCTTATTTCAAACATATATTTCACATATAGGATTCCATGAAAAAATTTCTTCTGGTTTTGCTCGTGTGCTTTTCCAGATCCTCCATTCCTCTTGACCCATACATGTTGGCTAGTCCAAGGTGCTGCTTTTTTCTCTTTTCTCTTCATTATCTAAATTGTTGAGAACTGCAAAGGTTCTGCACTTTTACCTTACTTGCAAGCTAACAGCCTACCACAGTTCTATTTCTATCTTTAGCCTGCCCTTCCCACTACCCTTCGTAGCCACCATACTATTCACTACCTCCTTGAGATCAATTTTTTAGCTCCCACATAGAGAGAGAACAGGCAACATTTGTCTTTCTGTGCCTGGCTTATTTCACTTAAAATGACCTCCAGTCTCACCAATATCATTGCAAATGACAGGATGTCATTGTTTTTTATGGTAGGATAACATTCCACTGTGTATATATACCACATTTTCCTTATCCATTCATCCATTAGTGGACACTTGGATTGATTCCATATCTGGGCTATTGTGAATAGTGCCACAATAAACATGAGAGTGCTAATATCTCTTCCATATACTGATATATTTTTAAATTTTTGGATGTATATTCAGCAGTGGGATTGTAGATCATATGGTAGTTCTATTTTCTGTATTTTGAGGCCCTTCCATGTTTTCCTTTGTGGCTGTGCTAATTTCCATTCCCACCAAAAGTGTACAAGTGTTCCCCTTTCTCTCCATCCTTGTCAGCATTTGTTATTTTCTATATTTTGATAATAGCCATTTTAACTGGGGTAAGATGACATCTCATTGCACTTTGATTTGCATTTCCTTGATGATTAGTGATGTTGAACATTTTTTCATATACGTGTTGTCCATTTTATGTCTTCTTTTGGGAAATGTCTATTTAGATTTTTTGCCTTTTTTTAAAGAGACAGGGTCTTGGTCTGTTGCTCAAGTTGGAGTGCAGTAGAATGATCATAGCTCACTGCAACCTCCAACCCCAAGCTCAAGCAACTCTACCACATTCCTGAATAGCTGGGATGACAGATGTGTGCCACTGCACCCAGCTAATTTTTAAATTTTTTGTAGAGACGGGGTCTCAGTATGTTGACCCATCTTGATTTTTGCCCATTTTACAATCAGATTATTTGTTTTTTTGCTATTGAGTTGTTTGAGCTCCTTATGTATTCTGGTTATTAATCTCCTGTCAGTTGAATAGTTTTCAAATATTTTCTCCCATTCTGTAGGTCATCTCTTACTTTGTTGATTGTTGATTGTGCAGAAGCTTTTTAGCTTGATATAATCCCATTTGTCAATTTTTGGTTGCCTATGCTTTGAGGTTTTATGTAATAAATCTTTGCCAAGACCAATGTCCTGAAGTGCGTCCCCAATGATTTCTCCTCATAGATTCATAGTTTTAGTTTTTACATTTAAGCTTATAATCCATTTTGATTTGATTTTAGTTTATGTTAAGAAATAACTTCAATATATGACAAAAAAGCATTGAATAAAATTCAACATCCCTTCATGATAAAAAAACCTCAACAAAGTAGGTATGGAAGAAATATACCTCAAAACAATAAAGGTGATATATAACAAATCTATAGCTAACAATGATACTGAATGGGCAAAAATTGAAAGCCTTTTTCACTAAGATCTGGGACAAGGTAAGAATGCCTGCTTTCACCACTTTTATTCAGTATAGTACTGGAAGTCATAGCCAGACCAATTAGAAAAGAGAAAGAAAAAAAAAAAAGCATCCAAATTGAAAAGGAAGAAGTCAGATTGTTCTTGTTTCTAAATGATATGATTTCATATTTAGAAAAACCTAAGGATTCCACCAAAGAACTTTTAAAACTTATAAACAATTTCAGTAAAGTTGCAGGATACAAAATCAACATAAAAATAACTAGCATTTATATATGTCAATAGCAAACAATCTTGAAGAAATCAAGAAAGCAATTCCACTTACAATAGGTACAGAAAAAATACCTAGGAATAAAGTTAACCAAAGAAGTGAAAGATCTCTACAATAAAAAGTATAAAAATTGGTGAAAGAAATTGAAGAGGACACAAAAAATTGGAAAGATACTCATGTTCATTGATTGGAAGAAGAATCATTTTTTTAAATGTCCATCCTACCCAAAGCAATCACAAATTCAATGCAATGCCTATAAAATACCAATGATATTCTTCAAAAAATAGGAAAAATCATCTTAAAATTCTTATGAGCCACAAAAGACCCAGAATAGCCAAAGCCATTCTACACAAAAAGAACAAAACTGGAGGAATCATATTATCATGCTTCAAATTATACTACAAAGCTATAATAACCAAAACATCATGGCGCTAATATAAAAATAGACACAAAGATGCCAAGAACATACATTGGGGAAAGGACAATCTCTTCAATAAATGATGATGGGAAAACTGAATATCCATATGCAGATGAATGAAACTGAACCAATCTTTTAAATAGCTACTAGAAAATGTGCTCAATATTTGCACTGGAAAGAATTATTCTCTTTGTTAACTTGGTCAGATAACAAATATAACCTCTGCTCCAGGTGGACACACTATCTCTATATTGTAAGGCAATTTGCTACACAAACATTCCTGAAAAGATAGTCAGAAACAAAAAATGCACAAGTGCCATGGAGAATTGTTCCCCAACACATTGTTTTCTTGACGATCCTGTCTGGTTCCATAATTTTCTATACCATCATTATGTGAATGAGTCACAATTTATCACCTAATATAAACCTTTGTCCTAAATTTATACCAACTTCAAATATTCCTTAAATATCTTTTAAGAAGTGCAAACTTAATAATATCAAAACAGAAATCTTGGGCTTTCTCTCTACCCCAAAAATTGTTCCTTTTTTTTTCCATTAATGTCATCTATAATCACACTTTTCTCAGGTCTAAAAATTAGGAGTCATCTTATTCCTTGCCCTGTTCAATTCTCATATGCACATCACCAGCAAATGTTCTTGACTCTGCCCCTAAAACATATTATGAGTCTAAATTACATGGCAGAGATGACAACAGCTACTATTACTATTATTATTTTCCTTGTAGCCAAAGGTGGCCATGTAATATATAAATAGAAGTATTGTGTGGGAATTCCATAAAGGCTGTTTGAAGGGAGCCAACCCAGCAAGAAAGGCTTTTTTTCTTTCTTTCATACTCTTTCTTCTTTCCTGGAATACACAAAGGGATGCCTCCAATTCTAGAAGTCATGTTAAACAACATGCAATACAGAGGATTGAAGGAAGCTGAGGACCTGACAATTCCATGTATCAACTTGGGAAAAGATAAATGACTATAGGTATCCTGTCTGGAATTATCCTCAATCTCATGAGCATGAGGAACTGACCAATCTCCAGTTAATCCCTCTCTCTGATTATAAGAAATCAGCAAAGGAGAATAGAGCCTAGAGCATGGAATGATGAGATCATTTAGAGTCTAAACCTCAGAGCATCTAAGAGAATCTGCTCATTAATAGCTCATTTTCTTACTTAGTATCAAAGAAATTCCTTTGTAGATTCTGGTTATCAGCCATTTATTGGAAATATAGCATGCAAATATTTTCTCCCATTCTGTAGGTTGTCTATTTGCTCCACTGATTGTTTCCTTGGCTGTGCAGAAGCATTTTAGTTTAATCAAGTCTCATTTATTTATTTTTGTTGTTGCTGTGATTACCCTTGAGGTCTTCTTTATAAATTCTTTGCCTAAGCTGATATCTACAAGAGTTTTTCCAACATTTTCTTCTAGCATTCTTATGGTTTCATGTCTTAATTTTAAGTCTGTGATCCACCTTGAATTATTTTTTGTGAGTGGTAAGAGATGTGGATTCAGTTTCAGTCTTCTACATGTGGCTATCCAATTTTCCCAACATGATTTATTGAATAGGGATTCTTTTCCCCAGTGTATATTGCTGTCTACTTTGTCAAAGATCAGATGGGAATATGTGGCTGGTTTTATATCTGGGTTCTCTGTTCTGTGCCATTGGTCTATGTCTCCATTTTTGTGCCAGTGCCATGCTGTTTTGGTTAATATAGCCTTGTAGTATAGCTTAAAGTCTGGCAATATGATGCCTCCAGATTTGTTCCTTTTGCTTAAGGTTGCTTTGGCTTTTTGGGCTCTTTCCTGGTTCCAAATGAAGCAAAGAACTCAAGCAAATCAGCAAGAAAAAAAAATAAAACAACCCCATTAAAAAGTGGGCAAAAGACATTAACAGAAACTTTTCAAAAGAAGACAGACTAATGGCCAATAAACATATGAAAAAATGTTCAACATCACTAATCATCAGAGAAATGCAAATGAAAACCACAATGAAATATCACCTAACCTCAGTGAGAACGGCTTTTATCAATAGTTTCAAAACAAGAGATGCTGGTGTGGATGCGGAGAGAAAGGAACACTTACTCTTGGTGGGACTGCCAACTAGTGCAACCTCTATGGAAAATAGTATGGTGATTCCTCAAAGAACTAAAAGTAGACCTACCATTTGATCCAGCAATCCCACCACTGGGTATTTACCCAAAGGAAAAAAGTCATTTTGTCAAAAAGACACTTGCACTAGAATGTTTCTTGTAGCACAATTCACAATCACAAAGATGTGGAATCAACCCAAGTGCCCATCACTTCATGAGTGGATTCATAAAATGTGGTGTATGTACACCATGGAGTACTACTCAGCCATAAACAAAATGAATTAATACCTTTTTCAATAATCTGAATAGAACTGGAGACCATCTTCCTAAGTGAAGTATCATGAGAATGGAAAAACAAACACTATGGGTACTCACTATTAAACTGGAACTAACCAATCAGCACTCATATGCACAGATGGAAGTAAAACTCAATGGAAGTCAAGCAGGTGGGAGGGGGGAATAGAGGATGTGTGAAAATAGGGGATGTGTACCTAACAGGTACAATGTACACTATCTAGGTGATGGGCACACTTATAACTTTGACTCAAGCAGTGCAAAAGCAATCCATGTAACCAATACATTTGTACCCCTGTAATATTCTGAAAGAAAGAAAAAAACCCAGAGATTCCTTTATTTCATTCACTAATTCTTTATCAGAAGGACACATATGCCTGATTTCTTCTCCCCTGTTGAGTCCCCTATCTCTAAAACCAAGGGTGTGGGAGGGGTAGCAAGGCTTAGTTAGTGTTTCAACACCAAAAGAGGGCCTTTCTAAGAGCAAAGTGCTTATTTTAATGGACCCAACAAATTAAGACAATAAAGAAAAATTGTACTGAGTGCCAAAAAACAGTGAATTTACTTTAGGGACTGAATACTAGCCTGAGGACATTGCATCACAAATATTCAGTTCAAATGCTTCTTCCTCTGGGAAGCTTTTCCAGATAAAATACCGGGCCTGACTTAAATGCATCTTCCTAATTAAAGACTAACACATTCCACTATTATAGCACTTAATGCTCTGCATTGTAATTAGGCTTTTAATATGTATTTTTTTCAGTACACTTGAAGGTTCTTAAGGCAGGGCTTACATCTTATATTTCTAAATCCTGAGAGCTAGAGCTCAGCCTGGTACATATTGTACATTCAATAAATATTGACTGACTGAATGAATGAATGAATGACATAGGAAAGAATAAATGGGTGAATTACTAATTTTGTTGGAGCAGATACAGTAGCACAGAGTAATTGTGAATTGTTTACAGCTGCATAATGATTGACTGATAGAAGAAAGACATTGGTTATTGTTTGAGTATTAAACCAGGATGTCTGTGTATTTTATGAAGCTCTGCAAAAGCTTTAGATATGGAATCATGTAACTTTGTCCTAGAATCCTGGGTGTCTATTCTGTCAAGTTAGCAAAATTTTATTATTTTTTTATTACAGAATAGAGGATTATTACTAAAATAAATAAGATAATGTTTAATCGTAAGTTCTTAGTATATTACCTGATTTATAGTAAATGAATAATAAATATTTATTTTTTCAAAAAAATTTCATATAGCTTAGATAGTCATTGTTCTTAGGTTACATAGAATCTGATAAACATTTGATGTAAATTATTACTGATTCATAGGCTTATGTATAAATGCATTCTAAATCTGCTCTTGGTTTTGCTGGGGGGTGGTGATTAAAAAATGTGAAGAATGAGTTGTCTACAGATCGGTTTTAGTCAATAGATGCTATCTTCCTTTGCAGAAATTATGTCAAAAATTAAAAGCCATTGGAAACGTCTCTCTCTTTCATTTGATTTTTTTCTTTCTGTTAAGTGGTGGTAGCATATTTAAAAGGTCACATATATCAGTGTCTTGAATTTTATCTATTTTTTAGGTTAAGTATAGTTCAAATGTTCTGATACGTTGAATAGAATTTATTAAAACCCTAAGAATTCTGTAGTAAAAGATGCATTCTAGTAATGACAATTGTTAAGAACATGAAAGCAAGCTCTGCTTCCAAGTGCATTTTTAGAATTCTTTGAGATAAGCTTATGTTCTCAGTGTCCTGTGGACTGTGGGTGGTTGCATAGATAGGTGGGAAGAAAAAAAATGTAGTAAGCTAGAAGTGGAAATGGAACTTTATTGATCCCCAGTAGGTTTCTTTTTATTACAAACTTTTCAGCTCTTTCAAAAATCTGAGCCAATTGAAGTGATTTCAAAAATGACATTTCTTGTGGGTTTGCTTTATTCAGTAAGAATAACAAGTGAAAGCATTTCCCCTAACCTAAGCTGTCGAAGCACATTACTTTTTGCTGATATTGTATTTTTAGTTAATGTTGAAGATAAGCGTTATATTATGCTTCATGGGATATAATAGAAAATTGTATGCTGGATGTGAAAAAATAAAATACCATCATGTTCATGCAACAAAATTTATTGAACATCTATTATGTGCATCACTTTTTAATTCAGAAATCTGTGAGCATCATAATCCTCAGCTTCAAGAGCTTATGCTGAATTAGAACAGCCAAGAAACAGTGGAAAAGCAATAAAAAAAGGCTACTGGTAAAATGTTTGTAGAAGAGGAGGGAGATTACTTTTTTCTGAGAAATTTATTAATTGATTGATTAATTGAAAAATATGTAGCTATAGATAGACATAAAATATGAAAATATGCATTAATAAAAATTGCCTCAATTTGTATGTTAGTAGAGTCATTTACTGCTTCAAAATATTTTCAATATATTAATATTATAACATTTAAGTAATGTAACCACTGTGCCTGTGTGATTTTTTTTCTCTTTTACAGGTATGGAAAATGATGCTCAGTGAAGTCACATTAACAAAGTAAGAAGTAGTTTACGTGTCTCTTTGTGCCAAATCCAGTATAGTAGAACTGCTATGTAACTTTAATTAAATTGCCAGGTCCCTTTATGACTAAATTTTCTTATCTGGATACTAGAGATAACAACGGTAGTTGCCTCACAAGACAATACATCAGTTATAATACTGTAAACTGCCAATAGTAGAACGGTGGCTTAAATAACAGAGACATTGATTATTTTTCACTCAGATAGTTTGAAGGTAAATGACCCTAGGTTAAGTTCTGCAGCTCAGCTTTGTCACCAAAGTCTCAGGATTATTTTATTTGTTCACTATGCCATTATCATGGTTTTTATGACATCTTTTCCTCTGGCTTGTGGGAAGAGAAGCATCATGCAAGCATCACGCCCATAAACAGTCATGTAGAAAAGGGCTTCCCTGAATATCATCCACTTGTTCTTCCAAATGCCTTTTTCCATCCATTCTGTAGCACAGAAGGGGGACAAGAATGGACTACTTTAGCTAACTGTGACTCTTATGATTCATTTCAGCTAATGAAATCAAAAGGTTATAAGTAGAAAGGTGAGTGATGTTGGGGTATTCATTCCCTATTGGTTCCTCCTTGCCAGGTCACTGTGGGTTGGATGTTTATCTAACACATGGATAACCCTCTCAGCACAGCTATTCTTACCAGGAACTAATAACTGGACCCTCCTTTGCCACTTCAAAGCAGCTTTGCTCTTGCAAGCCTCCAGTAATTACACTATCTCTTGTTCATAATAGATTATTTAGGAAACAACTACAGAAAAAAAGAAAAAAAACTTCTTTATACCACTAAAAGCAGTAACAAGCAACCTAATTATAGAACCAGGGATAATTCATAATTAATGATGAGATAACTTTTCATATATATATATATATATAGAGAGAGAGAGAGAGAGAGAGGGAGAGAAATCTATTATAATGCCTGGACTTTGTATTTTAAATGAAATAAAGATCAACTATAAATGCAAAATATGCCTTATACCTCTCTACCATTGGCCCTGTGATTCAAATTTTTTGATACTAAACAAATTTCAAACTGGATTGCCCACCATATCTTTTGAAGAGTAGCTTTATGAAGTAAGCAGAATGCTATTTTCTTCATTCTAGTTGCTTTGAAAACTGATAGCAACATATTTTCCTGTTCCTGTGCTAAACACTACTGTTACCAAGCAAAAACAAGTTATCAATTTGCCCTAAAAACTTCTTGTTCTTAGAAGACTGGGAAAAGAACTAAAATAGCTTATTTTTAAAGATAATACTTTGCTGATCATCAAGACTAACATCAAGACTCACCTTGCCATATCCACTAAGCTAAAACTGTTATATTGTGTACTTCCTAGTCTCAACTAGTTTTTTACCTTGTAAAATCCACTTTAAAATCATCCATTCTGGCCCCTAAGACCCTTTAAGTGTACTCCCCTGAATTTACCCCTCCTGGACACTACTAAGATTCTCAAGATATTGTCCTTTCTTATTGCAGTAGGTCTAATAAACTTAGTCTTGTTTGATCAACACTTTTTTCCTGTTAGACTTTTAGGGGGTCCAATTTGACACCTCAACCTTATCCTGAGCTATGTTGGCATCTTACTTCACCCAGATGGAGAATGAAAATCTTAGAATAAATTTGAACAATAAGTTAGAAGTGTGAGGGGGTAGATCAGTACATTCTATGGTTTTAGATTTTGTGAGTGAGTCAAGTGCAGTAGGGACTGTTGGTTAGAAAAAAAACAGAGTAGCAGTTTATAAGTATTTGAAAATCCAGTTTTTAACATATTATTAATAACATTGTTTCAGAGCACCAAACCACTAGGAGGTTAGGGATAGGAAGGAGATATAACTCTAGCGTATTTTGCTAGAAAAGGGGAATTAGACTAAGATAAGTGTACCTCAACCTGACCTCTGATTGCAGATCTAAAAAGGGTATTCACCTTCCCACAGGGTAAGTACAAGCAGAGCAATCTGCAATACCCTCATGCTTTTCTTATACATAATAATTGAGCTTAGATGGATATTATTTAACAATACCATTCACAATAGCCACAAAGAATATAAAATACCTAGGAATATGCTTAACCAAGGAGGCAAAAGATCTCTATGAAGAGAACTATGAAATACTGAGGAAAGAAATCACAGATGACAAAAACAAATGGAAAAACATATCATGCTTATGGATTGGTAGAATCAACATTGTTAAAATGTCCATTCTACGCAAAGTGATTTCAATGAAATCCCCATCAAAATGCCAATGTCATATTTCACAGATCTAGAAAAAATAATTCTACACTTCGTTTGGGACCAGAAAAGAGCCTGAATAGCCAAAGCAATCTTAAGCAAAAAGAACAAATCTGGTGGCATCACATTACCAGACTTCCAACTATACTACAAGGCTATAGTAACAAAAATAGCATGGTATTGGCATAATAATAGAGACATAGACCAATGGAACAGAAGAGAGAACCCAGATATAAAACCATCCACATACAGCCAACTGATCTTTGACAAAGTAGATAACAATATACACTGGTGAAAAGAAGCTCTATTCAATAAATGGTGCTGGGAAAATTGGTTAGCCACATGCAGAAGAATGAAACAGGATCCATAGCTCTCACCACTCACAAAAATTAATTCAAGATGAATAAAAGACTTAAATATAAGACATGAAAACATAAGAATGCTAGAAGGAAATATTGGAGAAACTCTTATAGATATCAGCCTAGGCAGAGAATTTATGAAGATGATCCCAAGGGCAAACACAGCAATAACAAAAATAAATAAATGGGACTTGATTAAATTAAAAAAGCTTCTTCACAGCTAAGGAAATAATCAACAGAGCAAATAGACAACCTACAGAATGGGAGAAAATATTCCCATGCTCTACATCCGATAAAGGGCTAATAATCAGAATCTACAAAGAACTCAAGGAAATCAGCAAGAAAAAAACAAACAACACCATTAAAAAGTGCAAAAGACATGAACAGAAGCTTTTCAAAAGAAGATAGACAAATGGCCAATAAACATATGAAAAAATGCTTACCGTCACTAATCATCAGGGAAACGCAAATTAAAACCACAATGAGATATCATCTTATTCCAGTAAAAATTGTGTTTATTAAAAAGTCCAAAAATAATAGATGCTGACTTTGATGCAGAGAGAAAGGAAGATTTATACACTGTTGATGGGACTGCAGATTATACACTGTTGGTGGGACTGGTGCAACCTCTGTGGAAAACAGTATGAAGATTTCTCAAAGAACTAAAATTTGATCTAGCAATCTCACTATTGGGTATTTACCCAAGGGAAAAGAAGTTATTTTATCAGAAAGACACCTGCACTCAAATGTTTATTGCAGCACAATTCATAATTGCAAAGATATGGAATCAACCCAAGTGCCTATCAGCAGAGTGGCTAACAAAATGTGGTATATGTATACCATGGAATACTACTCAGCCACGAAGAAGGAAGACTTAATGCCTTTTGCAACAATTTGGATAGAACTGGATACCATTATACTAAGTGAAGTATCTAAAGAATGAAAAACAAACACCACATGTACTCACTATTAAATTGGAACTAAACGATGAGCACACATGTGCACAGAGGGAAGTAAAATTCAGTGGAAATTAAGCAGGGGGGAGGGGAGAGGAGGTGATGGGTGAAAACCTACCTAATGGGTATAAGGAACACTATCTGGGCACTCTTATAACCCTGACTCAAGCATTACAAAAGCAATCCTTATAACCAAAAACATTTGTACACTCATAATATTTTGAAACAATAATAATAATAATAAAAAACCTTGGCTAGGCTAGGGTGCCCAGTTGTTTGGTCAAACACTAGTCTAGGTGTTGCTGTGAAGGTATTTTGTAATTGTCACTAGCATTTACAATCAGTTGGCTTTAAGTAAAGGAGATGATTCTCAATTTAAAAAAATGAATAGAGAGGAAGAAAACATAAAACGTTGAATTTTTAAAAAAGACTTTTTACTAGAATAGATTAGAATCTCAACAGTGAAATCAACTTGGCAGTTTGTAAAATATAATGAAGTCCAGGAGAACTTATGAACAGGGATTGTGAGTTAATTGATCTTTTTTTGGACCTAGTAGCAATATGCAGCTAGGATGGAGAATTCAAGAGCTAGAACAGAGGTGGGAAAACTACAGTTTGTGGGCCAAATCAGGCTTAACACTGCATAGTCTACAAAATCTAAAACATATAATATCTAGACCTTCACAGAAAACATTTGCTGACACCTGATCTAGAAGATTCAGAGGAAAATCATATTTCTGAGAAGGTTCTACTGTAAAATTCAGAATAAAATTTTAGGAAACTCTTTGATGTATTAATACATGATGATTTAACTATTATAAATTGATGACAAAATTATGTGGAGAAAGCATACAAAATCACTATCAAAAGGTCCAAAATAGAGGGGGTAAGATGGCTGACTAGAGGCAGAGGGTGTGAGCCTCTTCTTCGGAGAAGAATCAAGATACCCCTTAGATACTCATACTTGGAGTAGATCATCAGGGAAAGAATGCTTGAATATAACAGAGAGGCAAGGGGAGACACCAAGGGTAAAGGAAAGAGAAGCAAGACTGCCTGCTAGGGTTTGCTTAGAACCTTGAGTGGCTACCAAACCTGCACCCAGGGAAGGAGTAAGGGAGAGACCCTTGGGGCTCCACACTCCCGCCTCTGATCTTTACAATTTTAACTAAAGAAAAAAAAAACTCCTCGACTCCCACAAGCCTCCAGAGTGGCATAAGGAGCTGCCTGGAGATCATGCAGAGGCACTGCTCAGAACTCATGTGGAGTTCCACAGGCTTCTGAACTCCAAGCACCTGTGGCACAGAGCCAGAGAGCCCTTTCTCTGAGGCTGCTTCTGCCAGGCAAGGGAGGGAGACTGGAACCTGTGCTATCTCCTGCATCCGAAGTCAAGTTCCACCGCCATGGCTGTGGGCTTCTGTGGCCCATGTGCCCCACATCTGCCAGCCTTCCCCAGAGCTGCCTGCCTGGCTGCTCCCAGGGAGAGGGGCACATGCTTCCTGGTGGCTGGACGCAGCATAACTGCAGTTAACCTGCCTGAGTGTCCCATGGGCAGCCTGAAACCAGCCTGCTTCTCCCTATCACAGGCAGTGCTTCAACTCAGGGGGCCTGAGGACAGGTGCTGTGCAGGCTTGGTCCCACCCCCAAGGACTTGAATAAATTGTTCGGAGGCATGGGAAGGAGATTTGCAAACTGCTCTTGAATGGGGAAGGAGCCCTCATGGGCAGAACTGAGAGGAGAGTGTGGTGTGGGTTTGTACTGTGGTTCACAAGCGGAGCACACTTCCTTTCACAGGAACAGTCAGTGCAGCTGTGCTTTCTGCCCCAGGTGGGGAGGCTCATGGCTAGGGGTGGCTTCACGACCTAAAATGAGACTGCTCAAGACTGGCCTAGCTGGTTTGGGCCTGCTGACAGTGGCTGGATGCCTGAGGGAGATCTGCCAGGTCAGGGGAATGGAAGCTGAGTGGACCCCACTAACTCCTGCTGGACTGTGGATTCTGGACTGCCTTTCTCCCCAGTGCAGGTTCTATGATGCAATGGAGTTGCCTTTTCCCTGGAAGCCTTCCCCAGAGGTCTGGGACTTGCTTCTGACCTCTGTTGGGATAGTACTTGCACCCACTTTTGGGGAGCCTGGACACAAGTTTGCCCAACCAAGCCCTGCTCAGTTTCCACCCCCCCCCCACCCATCCACCTCATAGTGGCAGAACACAGTACAGGGCCCCCAGGGGAGTTCCAAGGCCCTGCTCATGGCCTGGAATGACTATTGCTCCTGATTAGCTAAGGCTGAGCATAAATCCTATAAACACCACCACAGCTGGCTCTAACCTCCAAGTGCCACCTACTGGCAAGGAGGTCAACTTGTACAGCCCATTACAACATTTGCTGATATAATTGGACAGGGCTTGGCCGACTCTCAACTGCAAGGGGCACCGGCTGGCTTGTAAGCTAAACTGGATATAATTCCCAATATAATTCATGCTGTTAGAAGTGCACAGTGCTGAGGAATGAGATGACCTTCCGAAAACCCCTATTTCCCCTTCTCAACAGGAGGCAGAGATTCTACCCACACGCATAGTATTCCATCACCACAACCTACAAATAACTAGCATTTGAGAAAACCACCACGTTACGACTATCTATAACTAAGGAACTCATTCAGCGCCTTGGCCCCCTGAAAGCACCCACAAGCAAAGCCAAAGCTCCCTATCCAATATATGCTGCACTTACACCATTAAGAGGGGGAAAAAAATAGTCCCATCTAAACAAAAGTAAATTCAAAAATAGGAAGTGACAAATTCTCCAAATGACAAGGAATCAGCAAGGAGCTCTGGCACTATGAAAAAACAGAGTTTAACAATACCCACAAAGGATCATACTAGCTCTCTAGCAAGGGATCTCAACCAAAGTGAAAATACTGAAATGAGAGATAAAGAATTCAAAATACAGATTGTAAGGAAGCCCAATGAGATCTAAGAGAATGTGGAAAACCAACTCACAGAAACCAGAAAAATAATTCAGGACATGAAGGGAAAATTTCCTAAAGAGACCGATATATTTAAAAAACCCCAGAACTTCTGGAAATGAAATATTCATTTAGGGAAATACAAAACACAGTGGCAAGTTTTAACAATAGACTAGACCAAGCAGAAGACAGAATTTCAGAGCTTGAAGGAAAGTCTTCAAAATTAATCCAGTCAGAAAAAAATAAAGAAAAAAGAATTAAATGAGCAAAGTCTTTGAGAAATATAGGATTATATAAAATGCCCAAACCTAAGGATCATAGGTATTCCTGAGAGAAAAGAAGAAAAAGCAAAATGTTTGGAGAACTTAGTTGAGGGAATAATTGAGGAAAACCTCCCTAGTCTTGCTGTAGATTTAGACATCCAGATAGAAGAAGCTCAATGAACTCCTGGGAGATTCTTTGGAAAAAGGACATCGCCAAGGCATATAGTCATCTGACTGTCTAAAGTCAATGTGAATGAAAGAATCCTAAGAGCAGAGAGACAAAAGCATCAAATAACTTATGAAGGAATATCCATCAGACTAACAATAGACTTCTCAGCAGAAACCTTACAAACCAGAAGGGATTAGGGTCCTATCTTCAGTCTTCTTAAAGAGAATAATTGTGAGCCAAGAATTTTACATCCTGCAAAAGTAAGTTTCATAAATTAAAGAGATATAAAGTCATTCCCAATAAGCAAACACTAAGGGAATTTTTCACCAGTAGGCCAGCCCTACAAGAAATGCACAAAGGAATTCTAAACATCAAAACAAAAGGTCTATTCTCACCAGTATAAAAACACTCAAAAGTATAATGCTCACAGGGCTTGTAAAACTGAAACACAATGGAGAATACAAAGCAACTAGGTAACAATCAACATGATGACTAGAACAATATGCCACATATCAATATTAACTTTGAATGTAAGTGATCTAAATGCCCCACCTAAAAGATACAGAGTGGTGGAATGGATTAAAAAAAAATTGCAATCCAAATATCTGTTCCTTTCAAGAGACCTACTTAACTCATAGATTCTTAAAGACTCAAGGTAAGAGGTGGAAACAACATTCCATACAGATGGAACCCAAAAGTGAGCAGGAGTATCTATTCATATATCAGGTAAAACAGATTTTAAATCAACAACATTAAAAAAAATAAAGAAGGTAATGATATAATGATAAAGGGATCAATTCAGAAAGAAGATATAATGATCCTAAATATATATGCACCTAATATTGGAGCTCCCAGATTCATAAAACAAATACTTCTAGACCTAAGAAAGAGATAGACAGCAATACGATAATAGTAAGTGACTTCAACACTCCAATGACAACACTAGACAGGTCATTGAGGCAGAAAATCAGCAAGAAACACTGGACTTAAACTAAACTTTAGAACAAACAGACCTAACAGACATTTACAAAACATTCTACCCAACATTTGCAAAATAAACATTCTTCTCATCAGGACATGGAACATTTTCCAAGATAGGCCACATGTTAGGCCTCAAAACAAATGTCAATACATTTTTAAAAAATAAAAATCATATCAAGTATCTTTTCAACCACAATAGAATAAAAATATAATTCCAAGAGGAACTCTCAAAACTATACAAATATATAGAAATTAACCATCTCTTGAATGCTCTTTGTGTCAATGATGAAATCAAGATAGAAATTTTAAACATTTTGAAATGAATGATCAAATAAGTTCAATTCTAGGGTTGAAAATATGCTTCAGCATGTGTAAGTCAATAAGTATGATTTACCACAGAAACAGAATTTTAATGACCCCATATGATCATCCCAATAGATGCATAAAAAGCATTTGATAAAATCCAGCATCCCTTCATGATAAAAACCCTTAACAAACTAGGCATAGAAGGAACATAACTTAAAATAATAAAAGCCATATATGATAAACCCACAGCCAACATCACATGGAATGGAAGAAAGTTGAAAGCATTCCAGTTAAGAACTGGGACAAGACATGGATACCCACTTTTACCACTTTTATTTAACATAGTACTGGAAGTCTGAGCCAGAGCAATCAGGCAAGAGAAAGAAATAAAGGGCATCCAAATTGGAAAAGGGGAAGTCAAACTATCTCTGTTTGCATATGAGAAGATCCTACACCAATAAAACCCTAAGGACTCCTTGAAAAGGCTTCTAGATTTGCTAGGCGAATTCAGTAAAGTCTCAGGTTACAAAATCAATGTACGTAAGTCAGTAGCATTTCTACACACCAATAACAACCAAGCTGAGAATCACATCAACTACTCAATCCTATTTAAAATAACTGTGAAAAAATATAAAATAATCTAGGAATATACTTAACTAAGCAGGTGAAAGATCTCTACAAGGATAACTACAAAATACTGATGAAAGAAACACAAACAAATGGAAAAACATACTATGTTCACAAATTAAAAGAATCAATATTGTTAAAATGACCATACTGCCCAAAGCAATCTACAGATTTAATATAATTCCTATCAAAAGACCAATGTCATTTTCCACAGAATTAGAAAAACAATTCTAAAATTCATATGGTACCAAAGAAGAGCCCAAAGCAAATAACTCCATTAAAAAGTGGGCAAACAACATAAATAGACATTTTTAAAATGAAGATACAGAAATGGCTAGTGGCACAGGGAGATGTGTAAGACAGGTAAGACTGAAGTAGAAATGCTGACTCTTCACGTCTTAGTTTGCCACATAGAAAATCAGGAAACATGGACATTCTGAAGTCAGGAGACAAAGAGTTGCTGATTGGTGAACCACCTGAGATTTGAAGTTGTAACAAAGAGGCTTTTCTCTTACAAATGGGGATACATGTCTCGGAACATGTACAACAGAAGTGGGTGACAACACATTGGCTCTAATAGCATATAAGGATTTGTTCACAACAATCACCAGTTTAGTGATAAGATCAGACTGCTGCAGAAAACAGTATGGACACTATGTAGCTCCCCTTCTCCCTCCCAGTCCTGGATCCTTTAAGCCACCTGCTCCCACATATTCAACTAGGTGTCATCTTTGAGAGGAGCACGGGTAGTATTTACCTTACAGAGGCTGAATTTTCCAAAAGAGACCCTTAAAACTAGAAAAGACTTCAATCCTCAAATTTTGGAGTTCAAACTTTTCTCCTCTAATACCCAGCAGGGTATGTGCTTACCTAAAATTTTTGATTTGTTATAGAATACAAAGTACAGTATTATATTTTCTTTATTTGATTAGTAGCGAGAAAAATATTCTCTCCTAATAGTAGTAATAGTATATGATTTCCCTATTACTATTATCTGTTTCCTCTGTTCCAATATGTGTGCACTTATTTCCTTCCTTTTCAGGTCTATTTGTATTGCTAAAAAGTGATAAATAGAAATGATAATAATAGTGTTAGGTTGGCTATTGCTTTTAGTTGGAAACTTCCATAATAGACTAATATTAATACATATATTTGTCTTTATTTGTTTCTGAGTTGTGAATGCTCATTTCCTCTTAGATAATATTTACCTTGGTACCAACATCTCAGACAAATTTAGTTCTCCTCATATGTGTTCTCATAGGCTTCTGCATATACACACACAATATTGAGACTTACCCTACTATAATATAAATTGGGAATATTGGTCTATGCCTTCCATTGGCACAGTGACTCCCTGACAATAAAATTTTGGTTTTCTGTAATCATCAGTCCCTGATATAGTGCTTGTCCATGATAGATACTAAACAAATATTTGGTAGATATTAAATAAATTTAAACTCAGAAATATAAAGCCATATTTAGCTGGAATATATATTATACATATGATAATTTTCTATCTATTTGGGTAATTTTCAAAGTATTCTACTTCACTTTAGTTAGCTATTTTGTCAAAATCTTTATGACTCCTACCAATAGCATAATATTGTTTATTTACACAAATCTTCCAACTAACTTTAGAAATATAAATCCATTTACTTTATATGCTTAAGAAACCCAGCAAATTGGTATTTTGAGTATATGGATTAGATTCTAAGTTGGCAGTGCTGTCTGAAAATAGACATTATAAATATATGATATCATTATTATATGTCATTAGAGACTACTTTAGAATATAATTAACCAGAAAGATGATGCATATAATGCATGAATCAGCTTTGTATTTAGTGTATATATACAAAGGAAATAGAAAGTAAATAAGTACTTTAAGTTAATGAGAGTTTCTCTAAATTTCACTGCACTTTTTCTGACTGATTTAAATTTCCCTTGAATTAGGCATCATCTTTTCATTTTATAGGAATTTGTAGTTTGTGACATTTCTGAATTACAAATGAGATGAGAATTTTAGACGACTTAAAGAATATTTTTAAACATGTAATATCAATCTTCAGTTTCGGTTGCTTAAAGGCAAGAAATTGTCACTCTCTTTCTACTCCTTAATATGATGCATATAATTTATGATACATTCAGTAGATAAGGAGAATACACAGAAATTTTGAAATGAAATAAATCTTATTTTAATTGAAATTGAAATGTTGAGTTTAGGAGCAACTGAATAAGCAGTAAAATGTAATTTGGAAAGCACAATGGCAAATTCAGGATTTAAGTTGCTAGGTATTGCATAAAAGATATTGAGAAGACAGGCATTGTAGAGCTATGTACCAGGCCAATTACTTTAACCATTTAGTTTCCTAGTCTGTAAAGTAAGTAGATTACATAAAGAATACCTATAAATTATTAACACTTCTCAACTTTAAACATTTTACTCAATCTGTGGGAAAATAATGAACTTCTATAGTGTGCCAAAGCATAGATTATTAAGAAGAACAAGCATATAAAACAACCCTAAAAAGCCATATTATCTTTTAAGAAAGAAGGACATCATCTTGTTTACTTTTAATCTTTTGTAGAAGTTAAAAGAAAATGAATTAGTTAACAAATTGGCAGACATTATATATGTAGAATTAATGAGCTAATATTTAACAATTAATTTGGAGGAAAAGTCTATTAATAACTGACTTTGATAAATTATCTGAAATCTTTCTGAATTAGAAGGATGGCAAATTCTATTTCTAATTCAGGCAGCACATAAAATTTATAATAGGAAATTATATTTTTGAAGATTCAATATCTTCCTGTCCTGTGCCCATAAAGAAGTTCAGTTATAGAGAGACTAATGAAAAATACCACATTGATTTTTCCCATTATAAAAGTATATATGCTCATTATAACTAGTCAAAACCTTCATGGTACATAATAGAAAAAGTTAGATATCTGGAAAAATAGTGATATGGAATAAGCCCCTGACACTCTCTCTTCCATATTCTTCCCTGAAACAATATAATGGAGATGAAGGAGGTTAAGCATCAGGAATGTGAGTCATTTCTTTCCTAATTACTGATTATACTTGGGGCAGAGGGAAAGGTGTTCCTAGGGAAAGAAAGAAGACAGGTGAGCTGGTCTAGTCTCTCTGTAAACAGTCTGATAACTGATATGGTAAATAGACCAATGGTATTTGCTAGGAGGAGAGTTATGATCTATAGAATGCTTGGAGAAGGATATCCTTAGTTTAGGATTGCTTATGGTAACCAGACCCAAGATTTATGGATTAATAGGACATGGCCCCCTGACAAATGTCATATAGGCTAGGTGCACATGTAGGTATAAAATGAACATGTTTTATATCCTAAATGCTCTCCATTTGTGAGATGACCTGAAAACCTTATTTGAAATATCATCTATTATTCTGGACTAGAGAGTTTGATGCAGGAAAGGAGGATCTGAAGAGGCACATGGGCTGCCTTAGACCTCTCCTTACTTCGTCACTGCCTCTTGATTTCTTATATCCTTGAAGTTATTATAAAGCTTGATCCTGTATATGTCTGATTTGACAACCTGGTGTTTGTATTAATTTATAACTAAAGCAAATTGAGACAAACTAAACAGTGTGGTTCAGGATGTCAGTTCTACCCAGGTCTACATAATAGAGAATGAGTAGAACTTCATTTTCTGTATACCTGTAAATCAGTGAAAAGCAACCATAGAGTGTTTTACTCTATGGTCTGGAATGAAGACATGGAATTTCCTGTCTATCTGAAGGAGATCAGCATTTGGAAACCTACAGACACTTTTCAGAGATGGGTTGCTGTTGGTTTTCGGTCTTCAGATAGGTTGCATAATCATGCTAATGCTGATAGAACTAGGAGGGTGTAGGGTGGACCAGAGCTACTGATGTATGATACATTACTTCCAGTCTATATGCTTCAGAAATAGGACCATTTGAAGTACCACCCTTAGAGCAGAGTAAGAGTGGGCCCTCAACTAGGCTGTACACTTTAGATGGCTTTGATCTGTCTCTTCACTGGGTAAGCCTTGTCTCAAAGGTGCAGATTACCTAGGGTCAGGGGAATTATCTGTTAGAACTCACAACCCTGCTTCTATACAACACTTCAGTATTCCCTACCCAAATGGTCTTGAACCTACATTGGCCAGTTCTCTGGATCTGTCCTTCTAAATATGGGCTGCACAGCCAGTCAATGGTTTTACCCTAGGTCAAGGGTTCAGTTCATGAAGCTGTGCATAAGTCATGGACTTGCAGGCTGTGTTGGACTTTGGCATGTGTGAGATTTCTCGAGACTCAGAATGGAATAGATGCAAAAGTTAAAACAGGAGGAGAAATGTTAGGGATCAGGCGTCGGTGGTAGAACTACATAGAGTCCAAGAATTCTAAATTCAGTGTGACTGCCTATCTATGTCAAAATTAGAAGGATAGAACATATATTAACATTTTGCTATCATCTGGACTTTTAAACATTTAGATATATGGTATGGATATCTTCATTTGTACTCTTGTTCAGGGCCCAGCGATTGTTGAAGCGGGTCTTCCATACTTTCATCCACAGATATCTGGGAAAAAAATAATAAGAATCAACAGTTTATTCATTCCTGTCCCAAAGTCATATATGCTTTTGTGTGGTTTCCTCACCCACTGGTTTGCTCTATAAATTTCTTTTACCTAAACAATATGGTGGTGATGTCATATGCGACAATGAATAGGCTCATACATACTAAACCACACTTAAAGAAACTACAATTACCATGTATAGTTAATTAAAGGAATTCAAAAATTGGTCAAAATTATAATACCCCTGTACAAAATTTATTAAATCACACTAAAGAGGAAGGCTCATGATTATATCAATACAAATATCATTTGATACAATCCAACAGAAATTTCTAATTAAATCCAAAAAGAGAAGATGGACTAAAATTTTACTGACTATGGTAAAGGCATTGTAATAAAAATTAACTACAACACTCATACTGATTGATAAGGAAATAAATAAATTTCTACTAGTCATAATTAAGAAATAGGTGTCCCCTGTGAGAACTATATGAAAACATTGTTTTACAAATGCTAGCTACTTAAATAAAATCTGAAGGTAAAATAAGTAAGTCTTGGAAAATGAGCTAAAATCATTTTCGTTACAGATAATATAATAAGGTCCAAAATAAATACAAGAATTAAATGATGAGAGAAAATTTAAGGTGCCTACAGAAAAGAAAAAGTGTAAAAATTAACAGCTTGTCTTTATTTTAGCAATCACTAAATTTACTGGACATGTAATAAATACACAATTTATACATAGTAAGGAAACAAATTTTTTAATAAATTATGTTTATATCAATGTCATTTTTAGATTAAAAGTATCTCCTCTACTACTAGTGTGGTGAGAGGGTTTTTTTTTAAGTTGTTATGAATGGGCATTGAAATTTATCAAATATTCTTGCTGCATCTATGTAGAGGATATTTTTAAATTCATATTTTTATGACTGAATCACTTTAATAGTTTATCATTAACACTTTCTTGGGTTCCTTTGGAATACTTTCATAAATAAGATTTATTTTTTATTTTCCTTCCTTGTGTAATACTATTATACCGGCTTCATTAAATACAGTGGGGAGTGTTTCCTTTCTTCCTAGTCTAGAAAAAATTAAGAATAAGACTATTATTATTTTTTCTTTAGTGTTAGATAGAAACGTTTTATTTAAAAAAATGGAATTATTTTTGGATGGGGCAGATTTAATTGGCTAAACTTTCAAATACTTATTCATTTTATTTCATAGTTACAGGTTCATTCAGGCTTTTTCTCTTTCTACTTGAGTCAGATTTGGCAAGTTGTATTTTTCTAGGAAATTATTTCCTCTTCATTTAAAAATTCATTGGCATCTTTTATATTATTTTCTTATTATTCTATTAATGTTTCATGTAGTTGTAATTATGTTCTTTTCATTTCTAGTACTACCTGTATCTCAATTTCCTCATTTTTTCTCTAGAAATATTTTGCCAGACTTTTAAGTATTTTGTTATTTTTATGTTTTTTGTTTGTGTGGTAGCTTATTTAATTAAAAATTACTATTTATACAGAAAAGTGTTGAAATGATAATTATACAACTCAGTAATTTTTTACAAACTGGACATACCAAGGTAAAACAACTAGATTAAGAAATAGAATATTCCCTAGACTCCAAATACCTTTCGTGCAGTAGCCATCACCTGTTCCCTCCAACTAAATGCACTGTCTAGTCTTCTAATAGCATATTGTTTTGTAATTTTCATATTTTGTATGAATGCCTGACTTCTATTGATGTATGAACATGCAATATTAGGTTTGTGAATTTTCATCCATATTGCTGTGTGTCGTTTTAGATTATTTATTCTCATTGTTGCATAGTATTCTGTGTGAGCATAATAGACATTATCAATTCATATTAGAAGTTATTAATCTCTTCTACACTTGATAACTTTTGGGTGGTTTCCAGATTGGGATTATTAAAATATAGCAGTTATGAACATGTACATTACATTTTTGCTTTAAGCCCTTCAGTAGGCTATATTTATAGAAGTGGAATTTTTGAGGCATGGTGTATGCATATATATTCAGTTTTAGTTGATACTAACAAACAACTGTCTAAAACGTTTGTTAAATTAAGCACCCACCTCCACCAGCACCATATATATTTGTGTGTGTGTATTTATTTTATATATCAATACATTTGATGTATTTGAAAGGACATGTTTTACATAAAAGCTATAAATTAGATTATTAATGCCAAAAAGAGGGAAGAAGGTGTGAAATAGAGTTCTTAGAAGTAAAAAGATACAAAACTAGGAGTTTATAATAAAATGGGGAAAAATATGATAGAATGATGGAAAAAAATAATCTGAAATGAAGCACAGTTATTGGTATCTACATGAAATCCAAATTGTAGATGTTCAGTGAAGGGGGTTAATTCAGCAAGCCTGGGATACTTAAACTCTGCACATTCCAAATAAAGTATTGGAACTTGGTGAGCTTCTGAGCGATCATCTTTGAGCCCTTGGAATATTCTGTCTGGTAAGACTGTTTTATTCTGTCTGAGGTCTGATGGTTTACGCTAATCATGTGATTAATGATGAATGCTTCTTTTTGTATGACTGAAGATTTGGGCCTTTTGTATCAGCCTGCCCCTGAGGGATGGGAGACTGAGTAATGAGGTCAGTCACATGGGACTTTTCAGGCCTAAATGACTTATCTGGAAGAAAAGCCCTGGACACCAATGATTGGATGTGCTTCCCTGGTTTCTCATACATGTTGCTAGGAGAATTAAACACTGTCTCTTTAACTTGGCAAGTTTGCTCTGGGTTTCTCCAGGGCTTCACCTTTTCCCTTTACTGTTTTTAATAATGTAATCTTTTGCTATAATAAACCATAACTGTGAGTATAGCAGCTTTTCAGAGTTCTCCTGGTCCTTATAGTGAATTATTAAACCCGAGTTTGGTCTTGGGGACCCCTAACACAATATATATTTAACTATTTCATTACTTAAATAGCCTACGTATTTTTTCTGTCTAAACAAAACATCCACAAGTTAGAATATTTAAAAATATTGAATATGATGTAGATGAATAATTGCATGAAAATTTAGTTGTTTTTATTGATAGTAAAAATTACATAGAAATTATATAGAAAGCTACAACTGTGTGTGTGTGTGTATATATATATATATTTTTTAGAGTTGGTTTGCAAATATTATTGAAACCATATCACTTAATAACCATATGCAAATAAAATTTTAAAACACCATAGAGTGGAGCTGCTTTCATACCTATTGCTCTGATACCTATACTATCACACTATTAGCTACTCAATACCTTTCTATTATTGCCAAGGCACTGCTAAGGAACCTCTATAGCTCTACAAAGCATATTCTGAAAAGGAATCATTCATGTTAAGGTAGGAAAAAAATAACAATAAGTCAATAGTTTTGTTTTCACCTGTGTGTCCCCTATCCCAGCCAGGATTATGAGAAGTTCTGTTTGTTACAAACAATGTGTGAGTTGGTTTGTTTTTTTTTTCATGGTGGACTATCCTTGGAACAAATTAGAAGATTTTTCATGCAGTTTCCCAGACTTTTGGACTTAGGAGAATTGCAATAGGCTTGCTTTGGAAGAATTCACAATTTCTAAAAATATTTTTTTAGTTGTTCAAATGTGACAATTAATAGGCATATCCAAGTGATTTGAAACCTAAAGTTTTTATAACTTCAGTGACCTCTTTTGAAAAGGGGATATAAAATTATTAAGACTAAATTAGGTAATTTGTGTCCACTTATTCACATTGAGAAATGAAATGACAACAAATTACAAGCTATAAAATGCTTATTAATACCACAAACATTATAAGATGCAGAAAAATAATTAATAAATGAATATCCTGACACATTTCTAATTGTTCCAATATTTTTGGCTTGCATCTTTAGATTTTTTTTAAGACTTTATGTTCTTAGAGCAGTTTTAGGTTTACATAAAAATTGAGCAGAAAGTACAGAGATTTTCTATATACCTCCTGCCTCAACATGCGCATGGCCTTTCCCATTGTGAACATCCCTCACCACAGTGGTACTTTTGTTACAATCAATAAACCCATAATGACATTACAGTCACTCAAAGTCCATAATTTCTTTAGAATAGGGTTCACCTTTAGTGTTGTGCGTTCCATGGGTTTGGACAAATGTATAGTAGCATGTTTCCATCACTGTGGTATCACACAGAACATTTTCTGTACCCCAGAAATCTATGCTCTACCTTTTCAACTTTACCTCCCCTTCCCTAAGCCCTGGAAATCACTGATCCTTTTTCTGTCTCCATAATTATGCTTTTTCTAGAATGTCATATAGTTGGGATCATACATACATAGCCTTTCAGATTGGTTTCCTTCATTTAGTAATATGGATATAAGGTTCCTCAAGGTCTTTGTGTGCCTTGAAAAAAGCTCATTTGTATTTTAACACTTAATAATATCATATTGTCTGGATGTACGACAGCTTGTTTATTCACTCACCAACTGAAGGGCATCTTGGTTGCATTCAAGTTTTGGTAATTATGAATAAAGTTGCTATAAATATCTGTGTGCAGGTTTTCATGTAAATATAGGTTTCAGATGCTTTAAGTAAATATCAAGGGGCACAACTACTGGATTATATGGTAAGATTACGTATAAATTTGTAAAAAAAATCACCAAATGGCCTTCCAAAGTGGCTGAATAATTTTGCGTTTCCACCAGCAAGGAATGAGGGTTTCAGTTGTTCCTCATCCTCATTAGCATTTGGTATTGTCAGTGTCCTGAATTTTGGCCATTGTAATAGGTATGTGGTAGTATGTCATTGCTGTTTTAATGTATATTTTCTTGATGACATATGATGCAGAGTATCTTTTCATATACTTATTTGTCACCTATATATCTTCTCTGATGAGTTGTCTGTTAGTCCTTGGCTAGTTTTTTAAAATTAGGTTTCTTATTTTTAAGTTTTAAGAGTTCTTTGTATATTTTGGATAACAGTTCTTTATCAGATTTTTCTTTTGTAAATATTTTTTCCCAGTCTATAACTTGCCTTTCCAATCTCTTGATATCATCTTTTGCAGAGCAAAAGTTTTTAATTTTAATTAAGTCTAATTTATCAATTATTTCTTTAATGGATTGTGCCTTTGTTATTGTATCTGAAATATCATTACAATATCCAGTGTCATCTAGGTTTTCTCCTATGTTATCTTCTAGGAGTTTTATAGTTTTGCATTTTACATTTAGATCTTTGTTTCACTTTGTGTTGGTTTTTGTGAAGGGTGTTTCTAGATTCATTTTTTTTTTGCATATGAATGTCCAGTTGTTCCAGAACTATTTGTTGAAAAGAATAACTTTGCTCCAATATTGCCTTTTCTCCTTTTTCCAAGATGAGTTGACTAGATTTGTGTGACTCTATTTGTGTTCTCTCTAGTCTGTTCCATTGACCTATTTGTCTATTCTTAAACTCTTTTGATTATTGTACCATCATAGTAAGTCTTGAAGTTGAGTAATGTCAGCTCTACAGTTTTATTGTTCTTCAATGTTGTGTTGGCTATTCTGAGTCTTTTGCCTCTCTACATAAACTTCAGAACCATTTTGTCAGTGTTTACAAAATAACTTGCTGTGACATTGATTGAGAATCTATCAGTTGAATCTATAAATGAATAAATCTATAAATCAAGTTGGGAAATATTACTATCCATAAATATGGAATATCTATTTATTTAGTTCTTTAATGTGTTTCATTATAATTTAGTAGTTTTCCTTACATAGCTCTTTTACATATTTTGCTAGATATATACCTAGGCATTTCATTTTGGAGGGGATGCTATTGTAAATGGTATTGTGTATATAATTTCAAATTTTGCCTGTTCATTGCTGCTATGTAGAAAAGCAACTGGATTTTGTATTTTAACATTGTATTTTGCAACTTTACTAAAATTACTTATTAGTTCCAGAAGTTTTTTTGTTGATTTTTTTCAGATTTTCTACAAAGATGTTCATGTCTTCTGCAAACAAATACAATTTCATTTCTTCTTTCCCAATCTCTGTACTCTTTATTGCCTTTTCTTTCCTTATTTCATGGGGTAGTATTTCCAGTATGATGTTGAAAAAGAGTGATTACAGGGGACATCCTTGTCTTTTTCTGATCTTAAGGGGAAGTCTTCAAGTTTCTCACCATTAAATATGATATTAGCTGCATTTTTTTTCTTTTTTTGTTGTAGATATTCTTTATCAAGTTGAGGAAGTTCCTTTCCATTTCTCTCTAATTTTTTATTTATCACAAATTGGTGTTGGCTTTTGTCAAATTCTTTGCATCTGTTGATGTGATCGTGCATTTTTTTTTTAGCCTACTGATGTGATGAATTGTATTAATCTATTTTTGAATGTTGACCCAACCTTGCATATTTGAGCAAATTCCACTTGGTCATGGTGTATAATCCTTCCTACATATTGTTAGGGATTGATTTGATAATATGTTGCTAAGGATTTTTGTGTTGTTGTTCTTGAGATACAATGATTCTGTACTTTTCTTTTCTTGTAATGTTTTTACGTGGTTTTACAGTTAGAGTAATAGGGCCTTATAGAATGAGTTACGAAGTAGTCCCTCCACTTCTGTCTCTTGAAAGAGATTGTAGAGAATTTATATAATTTATCAGTGAACAGATCTGCACTTGGTGCTTTCTCTTTTGGAAATTTATTTATTATTTATTCAATTTATTAATAGATACAGTCCTGTTTAGATTGCCTATTTCATCCTGTGTGAGTGTTTTGGAAAATTGCATCTTTCAAGAAATTGGTTCATTTCATGTAGGTTTTCAAATTAATGGGCATAGAGTTGCTCATGGTATTTTTTATTATCCTTTTAGTATCTATAGGATATATAGAGTTGACTTCTTTTTCATTTCTGATATTAATAATTTGTGTCCTCTCTCTTTTTTTGTTAATTAGCCTGGCTAGAGACATGAATTTTATTGATCATTTCAAAGAACCAGCTTTTGGTTTCATTTATTTTCTCTATTGATTTCATGATTTTATTGATTTCTGCTTTAATTCTTATTATTTCTTTTCTTCTGCTTGCTTTGGATTTAAGTTGCTCTTCTTACATATATTTAGATTACTGATTTTAGATCATTTTTTCTAATATATTTATTCAATGCTGTTAATTTCCCTCTAAGCACTGATTTCATTGCATCCCACAAATACTGATGAGTTGTGTTTTCATTTCCATTTAGTTCAAAATATTTTAAAATTTATATTCAGATTTATTTTTTGATCCATATGTTGTTTAGAAATTTGTTGTTTAATCTCCATATATTTGGGGATTTTCCAGTTATCTTGTCATTATTGATTTCTTGTTTAATTCCATTGTAGTCTGAGAGTAGACATTGCATGAGTTTTATTCTTTTAAATTTGTTAAGGTGTGTTTATGGCCCAGAATGTGGTCTATTTTTTGTGAATGTTCCTGTAAGCTAGAGAAGCATGTGTATTATGGTGTTGTTGAGTGATGTATTCTATTGATGTCTACTATAACCAGTTCATTGATGTGTTGTTAGTTCATCTGTGTCCTTACTGGTTTTCTGTCTTCTGGATATCTGCATTCTTGATAAATGGGTATTGAAGTTTCCAATTATGATAATGGATTCATTTATTTCTCCTTACAGGTCTATTAGTTTTTGCCTTGTGTAGCTTGACACTTCATTGTTAGGTGCACACACATTAAGGATTACTATGTCCTCTTGGAAACTTGACTCTTTTATCATTATATAATACCCTTCTCTATCCCTGTTAATTTTCCTTGCTTTGAAGTCTGCCTTATCTCAAATTAATGTAATGACTTCTGCTTTCTTTTGATCAGTGTTAGCATGGTATATTTTTCTCCATGCATTTACTTTCAATCTGCATTTTTCTTTATATTTAAAGTAGGTTTCTTGTAGACAATCTATAACTGGGTCTTGTTTTTGACCCACTTGGAACAATCTCTGTCTTTTAATGCACTATTAATGTTCAAAGTGATTATTAATATAGTTGGGTTAACATCATCTATATGTGTTACTGTTTTTCTTGTTCTTTTTCCTAATTTTGTTTTCTACTCTTTTTCTGTGACTTCAATTGAACATTTAATATGATTTTATTTTCTCTCCTTTCTTAGCATATTAATTATACATTTTTTAAATTTTTTTATGGTGGTTGCCCTAGAGTTTGCAATGTACATTTACAATGAACCCAAGTCCATTTTCAAATAACATACTGCTTTATGGGTAGTGTGAGTACCTTCTAATTAAAAAAAAATCCTAATTCCTCATCCTATTTCTTGTATAATTGTAGACATTCATTTCACTTATATATATATATACCCATACATAAAAATATATCTATATAAACACAAGGTATTTTATGATATATACATGTATGCATAAGCACACATAATCCAATATATTGTCATCATTATTATTTTAAACAAATGTTTTTTGTTAGATCAATTAAGAATAAGAAAAATAGAGTTTTTATTTTACCTTCTCTTATTCCTCCTTTGGTGCTCTTCCCTCATCTATGTTTCTAATCTAAATCATTTTCCTTCTTTATAAAGAAATTCCTTTACTATTTCTTGCAAGGAAGATCTACTAGCAACAAATTCCCTCAGTTTGTGTTTGTCTCAGAAAGTCTTTATTTCTCCTTCACTTTTGAAGGATAATTTTATAGGGTACAGAATTCTTGGTTGGTGTTTTGTTTTCCCCTCAACACTTTAAACATTTCTCACTCCATTCTATTCCTGCTTGCATGGTTTTTGAGAAGTCAGATATAATTCTTCTAGAGGTAAAGTGTTTTTATCCTCTGACTTCTTTCAGGATTCTTTTCTTTATCTTTGATATTTTATACTATTAAAATGGTATGCCCAGGTATAGAAGTTTTTGTTTTTGCTTTTGCATTTATCCTGCTTAGTGTTCTGAGCTTCCTGGATCTGTGGTTTGTTGTCTGACATTAATCTGGAAAAAAATCTTAGTCATTACTGTTTCAGATATTTCTTCTGTTCCTATCATGTTTTCTTCTTATGGAATACCCTTTATGTGTATGCTATATTTTTGTAGTTGTCCCACAGTCCTTGGATGTTCTGTCCTGTTTTTTTTTTTAGCCTTTGTCCATTTCCTTTAATTGTTTGAAGTTTCTATTGATATATCCTCAAGCTCAGAGATTCTTTCCTTAGCCAAGTCCAGTCTGCTAATAAGCCCATCAAAGGACATTCTTCATTTCTGTTCATTTTTTAAAAATATATCTAGCATTTCTTCTTGATTCTTTCTTAGGGTTACCATCTTGCTGCTTGCATTCTCCATGTCTTCTTGCATGCTGTCTACTTTATTCATTAGAACTCTTAGCATATTAATCAATTTTTTTTAAAAAATATTCTCAATCTGATAATTCCAACATCCCTGACATGCCTGGTTTTGATGCCTACTCTGGCCCTTCAATTTTTTTTTTTTGCCTTTTGGTTTGCCTTATAATAACCTGATGTAACTATTAATGTGGTGGTAAAGTGTGTGTGCGTGTGTGTGTGTGAGGGAGGGGAAGATTTTTATAGTCCTGTGATTAGAGCTCATTCTTTTAGTAAGTCTACACATCTGGGCTCTGAACTTCACAAGTGTTTCTTAGTTTTGTTCCTCCTCCCTTAGGTGGAAAAGGATGGCTAGAGTGGGCTGGAGTTGGATTTTTCCCCTTCTCCCACGTGGAAGGCTAGAGCTGACTGGAGTTGGGTATTTCCCTTCTGCCAGGTCAGTTAGGCTCTGATAATACACCAGCAGGTTTGGTTCTGGTTAACTACTTTCTCCTGAGGGAAAGCTTATTAAGAAGAACATAGTGCTATGTTATAATTCAAAATTATTTATTTTCTCCTCCTGTTCTTGAAGCACAGGAGATTTTTCTCTAGTATTTACTGTGGGAACCTGCTCCACCTTCTGAAGGTAAAACTCACAGTATTATGCCCTCCCCCCAAGACTTGGTCCCCCTGGAGTTTTTGACTCTCATCATTAAGCCTCTCTCTAGCAAATGATCAGTTGCACCTGAGATTTTCTTAACCAGACACTGTTCCCCATGGTGGTTTCTGGTCATGAGTCTCTTCTCCCATAGCCATGACTCCCTGTATTTTCTTGTCTGTCTGTCCAATCTTGGGGGCAGCAGTTTGCCCTGTGTTCTCCTTTCTCTTAGGAATTCAAGAATGGTTGTTGGTTTTAAGTCTTTTCAGTTTTTTACTCATCAGAACAGAGTGGTGACTTCCAAACTTATTATATATGGAAGTGGAAACTGGAAGTTTATGACAATGACTTTATAATATAATTTTCTATAGAGGAAACAAAAAGGTAATGCAGTATTTCCCCTCCTGTAGTTTGTAAAAATTTGTTTCTTATTATTGAGATTTAACTCCACACATGGATTTGCTCACTGTTTGTAGTACTACTACAGATGTTTGATGTACAAACCAGGAATCCTGATAATTTTTATTTTGCATAATTCCTACTTGAAAAGGTAAAATAAAAGAAAAACATTGTGTAGGCATAAGTACATACATTGCATTATTGAATAATCTCATTCATTTATGCTAGGAGAATTTGACTAGAAATTGATTAGAATTAAATCTTTTAATTTTGCTCATGAAATAATTGGAAGAATTTCCATTGTTAACTTCTCAGTCTATTCATTTAAAACTTTGTTTCTTTTTTACTGTGTACATACATCCATTGTAAAGTGTAATGGGTGCATTCCATCATGATAAGCTGCCAGCCCCTGTGCCTCTATCTCTTGATGTTAGTTTAGGTAAGTTGGCATATTGAATGCCATATCTACCAGATGCCTGCTAATAATTTAACTATACATAAAAATCACTGCAATTCACATAGACATTCATCAACACCTTAAATAAATGTACAATGAATTCAAATTTCCTTTTTTGGATCTCCATATTCTTAAGACCACTCTAGCAACATGTGATAACTTATAATGTACATGAATTTTACCTGATTGCAGTTAAAAATTATTCTTGCAAAATTTTTAAAAATATAGGATCACATGAATACATTGCTAGAGTTTCTCCCAGGGTGCAGGAAGGGGTCCATGAAAGTGAGAAGCCCTGAAAGTTAAACTTTATTAGATTCATGTTCATCTACCTTTGGACTTCTATTCTTAGCCTTACATTTCTATGATTACTAAAAACAGCTTCTCGGTGATAAAAATAATACATGATATATTTCAGTTACTGTCGCAGTGCTTAATTACAGGCTGAAATCTGGGTTATTTTTCATGAGGAAATAATTGCTACAATTATCTTTAGAACTGATATGCATTTAAATAAAGTATTTTAAAGAAATGTTCTAATTGTCTTGATTTTGTAAAATTTCCAAATCTCATTCTTCTTATGAAAATAACAGTTCTTGTAATACATAAGCTTTTAAGAGAAATCATTTTAGTGATGACTAATTATTGGAATGTCAAAGATGATGTTTTCCTTTTATATTTTCCACTTATAAATAATGTTTCCTTTTCTATAAGAAACAAAAATTATTGTGAAATATAAAAAGTATCCTAAAAATCTAAATCAAAATAAATATGAATTTTATTAAAAATTAAAATATACTCACTATCGTTTTTATAAAGATGGTTTTACTTTACATAAATTGTTCAAGTCTCAACTGGTTATAATAGATAACTAACATTTAAAAAGAGAAGTTATTTTGCTAGAAAATACAGTCTCTGACAATTTCTACACACCAAAGCCTATTTATCTATTACCACTTCAATGCACTCACTTTTATAAATAAGTAATAAGAAATGAATTCCTACAAGTGACAAAAGGGCTTTTGATAGAACTAATAGGTAAATAGACTTTTAGAATTGGCACCTTTTGGCTGTAGCAAACTGAAATAAATCCTTAGTGACTTGGAAAATATTTTTACTTGGGCATTCAGTGACGTTTTCCCTTCTAATAAGCTTTAAGGTTGGGCTTAGTTGTTCATTTATTTCTATTCCATAGTGAATATTGACAGCTATTTTCAGAAATTAGATCTGCATTCTCCAAAAAGAAACATTTTAAACAAACACAAGAGACCTCCCAAACGAATCTTGTGGGCTCTTAATAACTAGTCATGTAAAATAATAAATAAAATAGGTAAATTAAACTGAAACACTCAGTTATATTTTTCCTTAACTCTATAATGACTTTCTCATTGTGATTTATAGTTTTAAAATATGTCAGAAAAAGAAACAAAATGTAATATAAGGATAATTCTTTTTGAACTTTGACAGTAGTGTCAAGATTCTCTCCTTAGTGATGACTGTGATATTAGGGCATGATTTCTCTAACATAAGGAATTCCTAATATAATTCCAAAACATGCATTTGCATCTAAACAATTTATGAATCTAAAATAGTCCACATTCTTGGGAACACAGAAGGGACATTAAAATTGATTTTTATGGAAATGAACTTCAAATTTATAGAAAATCTATAAGAGATGTATAGTATCCAAGAGTTATCACTAATAATTTATTTAGTCCATGTGGAATATTTTTTATAGCAATAGATTTAGGGGTACAAGTAGTTTTTGGTTAGGCAGATGAATTCTATAGTGGTGAATACTGGGCGTTGAGTGTACCTGTCACCTGAATAGTGCACAATGTACCTAATAGGTAATTTTTCATCCCTAAAGCCCCTCCCACTTTTCCCCCTTTTGAGTCTCCAGTGTCCATTGTAACACTCTATATGGCTCTGACTATGATAGCTTAGCTCCCACTTATAAGTGATAATATGCAGTATTTGGTGTTCCATTCCTGAGTTAATTCACTAAGGATAATGACCTTCAGTTCCAACCAAGTTACTGCAAAAGATATAATTCCATTCTTTTCTTTATGACTGAGTAGTGTTCCATGGTATATATACACCACATTTTCATTATCCGCTCTTTGGTTGGTGGGCACTTAGGATGACTCTATAACTTTGCAATTGCGAATTGTGCTGTGATAAATATACAGGTGCAGGTGCATTTTTTATATAATAACTTCTATTCCTCCAGATAGATACTCAGTAATGGGATTGCTGGATCGAATGGCAGGTCTACTATTAGTTTTTAAAGAAATCTCCATACTGTTCTCAATAGAAGTTGTGCTAGTTTACATTCCCACCAACAGTGTACAAGCATTCCCTTTTCACTGCATTCGTGCCAACATCCATTGGATTTTGACTTTTTAAAAAAATTTCAGAGTGTTATGGGTGTACAAACGCTTTGTTTACCCACACCGCCCAGGTCAGAGCTACAAGCGTGCCCATATCCCAGACAGTGTGCATCTGTTAAGTGTGAATATACCCAACTTCTCCTCCCCCTTCCCACCTGCCTGACACCCAATGAATGTTACTTCCCATATGTGCACATTAGTGCTGATCGATTAGTACCAATTTGGTGGTGAGTATATGTGATGTTTGTTTCTCCATTCTTGTGATACTTCATTTAGAAGAATGGGCTCCAGCTCCACCCAGGATAATACAATTGGTAGTTCACATTTTTTATGGCTGAGTAGTACTCCATGGTATACATATACCACATTTTCTTAATCCACTCATGGATTGAGGGGCCCTTAGGTTGTTTCCACATCTTTGCGATTGTGAATTGTGCTGCTAAAAACATTCGAGTGCAGATTTTTAAAAATAGAATGTCTATATTTCCTTTGGGTAAATACCCAGTAGTGGGATTGCTGGATCAAATGGCAGTTCTATTTTTAGTTCTTTGAGGTATCTCCATGCTACTTTCCATAGAGGTTGTACTAGTGTGCAGTCCCACCACCAGTGTATGAGTGTTCCTATATCTCCACATCCACACCAACATTTGCTGTTCTGGGATTTTTGATAAAAGCCCTTCTCACTGGAGCTAAGTGACACCTTGTTGCGGTTTTGATTTGAATTTTCCCGATGATTAGCGATGTTGAGCATTTTTTCATATGTTGGCCATGAGTCTATCTTCTTTTGAAAAGTTTATGTTCATGTCCTTTGCCTGCTTTTTAATAGGATTGTTTGACTTTTTCTTGCCGATTTTCCTGAATTCTATATAGATTCTAGTGATTAGCCCTTTATTGGATGTATAGCATGCAAATATTTTCTCCCTTTCTGTAGGTTGTCTATTCACTCTAATGATAGGTTCCTTGGCTGTACAGAGGCTATTTAATTTGATCTGGTTCCATTTATTTATTTTTGTTGTTGCTATGATTGCTTTTGGGGTCTTCTTCATAAATTGCTTTCCTAGGCCAATGTCTATAAGAGTTTTTCCAACATTATCTTGTAAAGCTCTTATAGTTTCATGCCTTAGGTTTCAGTCTGTTATGCATTGTGAGTTGGTTTTTGTGAGATGTGAGAGGTACAAATCCTGTTTCAGTCTTCTACATGTGGCTATCCAATTATCCCGGCACCATTTATTTAATAGGGGTTCTTTTCCCCAGTGTGTGTTTTTGTCTACTTTGTCAAAGATCATATGGCTATATGAGGATTGTTTTATATTTGGCTTCTCAGTCTTGTTCCATTGTTCTATGTCTCTGTTCTTGTGCCAATACCATGCTGTTTTGGTTACTATAGCCTTGTAGTATAGCTTGAAGTTAATAGTGGCTATTCTGACAGGGGAAAGGTGGTATCTCTCTGTGGTTTTAATTTGCATTTCCCTGATGATTAGTGATGTTGAGCATTTTTTCATGTTTCTTGGCCATTTGTATATATTCTCTTGAAAAGTACCTGCTCCTGTCATTTGTTAACTTTTCAATGGGATTTTTTTCTTGCTGAGTTGTTTGAGTTCCTTGTAGATTCTGGATATCAATCATTTGTTAGATATATAGTTTGCAAATATTTTCTTCCATTTTATAAATTGTCTATTTACTCTTTTGATTATTTCTTTTGCTATGCAGAAGCTGTTTAGTTTCATTAAGTCCCATTTATTTATGTTTCATTTGCTTTTGGGGTCTTAGTCATAAATTCTTTGCCTAGGCCAATGTTCAGAAGAGGTTTTACTTAGATTTTCTCTTAGAATTTTTATGCTTTCAGGTCTTACATTTACATCTTTAATCCATCTTGAGATAATTTTTGTATATGGTGAGAGATAGGGATCCAGTTTCATTCTTCTGCATATGGCTATCCAATTTTCCCAGCACCATCTATTGAAAATAGTGTCATTTCCCGAGTGTATGTTTTGGTTTGATTTGTCAAATATCAATTGGTTGTAGGTATTTAGCTTTATTTCTTGGTTCTCTATTCTATTCTATTGGTCTATGTATCTAATTTTATGCTAGTACCATGCTATTTTGATTACTATCAACTTGTAATATAATTTAAAGTCAGGTAATGTGATGCCTACAGATTTGTTCTTTTTGCCAAGGATTGCTTTGGCTATTCAGGGTCTATTTGGTTCCATGTGAATTTTAGAATTGTTTTTTTTTCTAATTTGATAAAAAATGATATTGGTATTTTAATAGGAATTGCACTGAATCTATAGATTTCTTTGGGCGGTTTTATCATATTCACAATATTGATTCTTCCAATCCATGATCATGGGATGTTTTTCCATTTGTTTGTGTCATCTATGATTTCTTTCATTAGTGTTTTACAGTTCTCCTTATAGAGATCATTCTCCTCCTTGGTTAAGCATATGCCTAGGTATTTTTTTTCAGCTATTATAAATGGGGTTGAGTTTTTTATTTGATTACCAGCTTTGTTTTTATTGGTATATAACAGTGCTACTGATTTCTATACATTGATTTTATAATCTGAGACTTTACTGAATTCATTTATGAAATCTAGGGACCTTTTGGAGGAGTCTTTAGGATATTCTAGGTAAAGATCATATCTTGGGTAAACAGAGATAATTTGACTTCCTTTTTTCCAATATGGATGCCCATTATTTCTTTCTCTTGCCTGATTGCTCTGGCTAGGACCTCCAGTACTATGTTGAATACAAGTGGTGAAAGTGGGCATTCTTGTCTTGTTCCAGTTCTTAGTTGGAATGCTTTAACCTTTTCCCCAGTCAGTATGATGTTTGCTGTGGGTTCGTCATATATGACTTTAATTATTTTGAGGTATGTCCCCTCTATGCCCAGTTTGTTGAGGGTTTTTATCATGTTGGCTTTTATTGAATTCTTTTTCTGCATCTATTAAGATGATCACATGGTTTTTGTTTTTAATTCTGTTTATGTGGTAAATCACATTTATTAACTTGCATATGTTGAGCCACCTTTGCATTCCTGGGATGAAATCACCATGTGAAATGTTAATGGGAGTTTTATTTTAGAAAACTCTTCTACTAAATAAAGTTGGTCCCAATGTCTTTATTTTATAAAATTTTTTGTTTGCATCAAATGAGAACATTATTATGTGTGGCCAAAGAGTGGAATAAACAATTCAATGAAATAGGTAAATTTTCATCATCCAAACAACTTATATAATACAAAATAAAAAAGGTGTAGAGTGACACATGAGAAAAATTTCTTTATGAATCCATTAGATCACATAAATGCTATATACTGAGTAACTTTTAGATCTCTTAATAAAGTATATTTACTTAATAAAGTAAATATACTTTAAAGTGGTGTACATTAAATAGTTGATAATAGGAAGCCTTCATAAATATATTCATGACTATATCATTGAGTCAATAACACACTTGTTGGAATTTTTGAATGAAGTATGTTTATCTATTGCCCAGGAATCTACCTGCATAATTCTGAATAATAGGACAATATAAGGCTAAGTGAAAATTTCCAGGAAGAGAATTCAGCAAATTTTTCAGGTATATGATGAACATTCGAAAGTCAGTAGAATTATTCTAAGCCATCAGTAGTCAAGTAGAAAATATAATGGAAACATACTACTTCTAAATAAAAGCTATGTGTCTCATAACAAAAATGCACATCTTTATAAACACAAAAACCAAGAAATAAACTGATAGTGATGGACACAAAGACTAAAATTTTAAACATTTCAATGTTACCAGTGTCCATCTACAAATTAAATACAGTTCTGCCTGAAATTTGAGCACTGTTTTGTGGGGGACTTGACAATTATACCAAAATACTTAAGAAGAATCATATGTTTATAGCTATGAAATTTTGAAATAACTTTAAAAAAAGAGTAAACGTGTAATGAGGATGTAGGTGGGCTCATGTGAACACTATTGGGTTACTTTTGTGGCACATACATATAACTCAATTAAATAAATAAATGTGTAGGAATAAAAATACGAGTGAAGGCAATATTATCAATAAGTAAAAAAATTATTTTTTATTATTGGCATTGTGAAATATTTCTTATTGCACAGAGAGTAATAACATTGAAATATTTCTTCATACTATGAACAAATAAAAACTAAAAACAGTAAAACATTTAAATGTAAAACTCAAGGTAATGAAACTAACACATTATAATATAGGAAAATTTTCTTCTAACTTTGATTCTGGCAAGCATTTTTAAAGCAGGTCACAAAAAGCACAAATTATTAAGGGGGGAAGAAATTAATAATTTATATATTAACCCTATAAACAAAGTTATACATTTTTTAAAGAGAAGAATATGCATGGTTTTCATAGTTTACTCAGAGCTTGGTACCTTGGCTGTAGGAATACCTAAAATTTAATAAGAACAGAAGCAGAAAATACAACAGAAATGAAAAAGGATACAAATTGGGTACACTTGAACAGCTAAGAAATATAGTTAGAAATTAGTAATTTAATTAAAAATCATAAACTAGAAATTAGAAACTATAATGAATTACTCTTTGTAAACATCAGATTGTTAGAAAATAGAACATCGTAGACAATGACATACTAACAGGAATTACATGTATAACTGGCAGGAGTGTGACCTGATGTAAGCATTCTGATGAGTAATCTGTTATTCCTCAAAGAAATTGAATGAGTTTCTTTTAATCCTGCTATTGTACTCCTAAATGCAGAGCTTACTGGGTCTCTAGTATTGATTCTTGAGAGAAATGTATTAGAGTGTTCATTTTAGCAGAGATTGCGGTAGCAAAGAGAAGCAGCCTACTTGTTGATAACATGAATAACTAAATTGCATATACATATACAAATGGTGACTATGAGTTACTGTCAATGGCACAGCAATGATATTGTAAATGTCTTCCAGCCAAAGGATACCAGGAACACATCTGTCATTGAACTAGTTAGGCTTATTGCTCTTTACAACCAGGGAAGACATACATCATAGGGAACCATGGGATATCTTAGGAAGAGTTTGTTGAATGAATTAATTACAGCATTTGGACAAGATCTGAGGTGATTTGGGGGACAAGAAAAAAACAAGCTGGGCTTTGTTTAGGTTGGATTCTGTCAGGAACTGGGTAAAAAAGTCTATCATTGGTCAACTTAATTAACTGGAACTTTAAGATGGGAGTAATTAATCAAAGCCGAAGCTACTCATAGTAAAGAAGCAGTGGCCACTTATTTTATCCAGCAGAGTAAAATGTTTGGTCATTTTTTTTTTGTTTGGATGACATTTATGTTTTTGTCTGTGTTTGGAAAAGATTCCGGGATGGTATTGTTTTTGTCCTGTTCTATCTCAGTCACGGTGTGGCCTTCCCTGAAACACAAAATTTATATTCAATAGGAATAGAGCAAAGTTTAGATGTGAGTACAAATTCAGGCCCTAGAAGGTAGAGGCTACTTTTCTCTTCCTTGGTATAAGAGATGAAAAACAAAAAGAAAAATAAAAATTTAAAACAGCAAGACAAAGAGGGTTCTTGAGCTGACTGAGGATGTAACATAGCTGACTGAGGATGTAACATACCATGAATCAAGGAGTACGATTAAAATTCTGTGCTCCAGAGAAATGTAAAACTCAGTGGAAATCAAGCAAGGGGGAGGGGGAAGGAGGGGAAAACCTACCTAATGGGTACAATGAACACAGTTGGGGTGATGGGCACACTTATGGCCATGACCCAAGCATTACAAAAAGCGATCCATGCAACCAAAAACATTTGTACCCTCTTAATACTTTGAAATTAAAAAAAAAATCACCTAAAAAAAATAAAGAGTCAAGGATCCTTTGTTCTAAACCAGAGATCCACAAACTGTCATCCAAGGGCCAAATCCAGCCTGCACCCTGTTTTGTAAATAAAGTTGACTAGAATACAAAAGCTAATAATAATAAAAAAAATAGAATTCTGTGCTCTTTGGGTCCAATCTACCCATCCACATACAAATATTTTGCTTGAAGAAAATAAATTAGATTTTTTGAAAGAAAAAATGCCAATAACTGTTAAACATTAAAGATCTATTTGCTTTTCCTATCCAGCAGAAGGCATCTCAGGAGGAAAGAAAAATAGTTTTACATTAAAATGTTACATTTTCCTTCAAATGGGAGCAATTTCTCCATTGCTTTTAGCATTCACCATTACTGAAGAAAGACTCAATGCTAATGTGATTTGTGTATAACTATGGGTACCCCATATTATTCTCATTAGCTATTTTTACAATTGTTTCTTTTCCTTTTGTTTTAAAAATGTCACACTGTTATGCATCGTGAGTTGATTTTTATGAGAGGTGAGAGGTGCGGATTGTGTTTCAGTCTTCTACATGTGGCTATCCAATTTTCCCAGCACCATTTATTGAATAGGGATTTTTTTCCCCAGTGTATGTTTTTGTGTGCTTTGTCAAAGATAGATGGCAATATGAGGATGGTTTTATATCTGGGTTCTCAGTCCTGTCCCATTGGTCTATGTTTCTGTTCTTGTGCCAGTACCATGCTGTTTTGGTTACTATAGCATTGTAGTATAGCTTGAAGTCTGGTAAATTGATGCCACCCAATTTTTTCTTTTTGCTTCAGGTTGCTTTGGCTATATGAGGTCTTCCCTGGTTCCATATGAAGTGTAGAAATTTTTTCTCTAGATGTGCAAGAAATGATGTTGGTATTTTTACAGGGATTACATTGAATCTGTAGATCACATTGTGTAGTATACACATTTTAACAATATTGACTATGCTGATCCATGAGCATGGGATGGTTTTCCATCTGTTTACATCCTCTGCTAGGATAACAGACAAACCTAAGGCATGAAACCGTAAGAGTTCTAAAAGAAAATGTTGTAAAAACTCTTATAGACATCAGCCTAGGGAAGCAATTTACGAAGAAGACCCCAAAAGCAATTATAGGAACAACAGAAATAAATAAATGGGACCTGATCAAATTAAAAAGCTTCTGCACAGTCAAGGAAACTATCATTAGAGCAAATAGACAACCTACAGAATGGGTGAAAATATTTGCATGCTATATACCTGATAAAGGGCTGATAACTAGAATCTATATAGAATTCAGGAAAATCAGCAAGAAAAAATCAAACAACCCTATTAAAAAGTGAGCAAAGGACATGAACATAAACTCTTCAAAAGAAGATAGACTTATGGCCAGCAAACATATGAAAAAATGCTCAACGTATCTAATCATCAGGAAAATTCAAATCAAAACCATAATAAGATATCACTTAACTCCACTGAGAATGGCTTTTATCAAAAAGTCCCAAAACAGCAAATGTTGGTGTGGATCAGAGAGATAAGAACACTCATACACTGCTGGTAAACTAGTACAACCTCTATGGAAAGTAGTATGGAGATATCTCAAATAACTAAAAGTAGAACTACCATTTGATCTAGCAGTCCCACTACTGGGTATCTACCCAGAGGAAAAAAGATATTCTATAAAAAGGACATCTGCACTCGAATGTTTATAGCACCACCATTCACAATTGCAAAGATGCGGAAACAACCCAAGTGCCCATCAATCCATGAGTGGATTCACAAAATGTGGTATATGTATACCTTGGAGTATGGCAAAAATGGAAACTACTTCTTGTATTATCCTGGATGGAGCTGGAGCCCGTTCTTCTAAGTGAAGTATCACAAGAATGGAAAAACAAACACCACATATACTCACCATTAAATTGGTACTAATTGATCAACTCTTATGTGCACATGTGGGAAGTAACATTCATCGTTTGTCAGGCAGGTGGGAGGAGGGAGGAAGGGATGGGTATATTCACACCTAATGGATACACGCTGTCTGGGGGATGGGCATGCTTGTAGTTCCAACTCGGGCAGTGCAAGGCAATTTATGTAACCAAGGCTTTTGTACCCCTGTAACATTCTGAAATAAAAAAAATAAATAAAAATACAAATAAGAATGTCACAGTGGTAAATCTATTAAGTGACCTCCCATTTCTCTATAAATTTGCTGGCATATGATTCTGTGTGACATTCTAATTTTCACCATTGTTTTCTTATCAAGGAGCAACTCAATGAGTCATTGCAATCTGGAAATTACATCTTCCATATTTGTGAAATTTTCTCACATCATTTAAAAATTCTTCCTCCTTTTTATATTTTTTACTTTCCTCCTTTGTAATTTTTATTAGAAGGTTGAGTCACCTAAATTGAATTTTTAATCCTCCTTTCTAGATTTTCTTATCTACTTCAATCTTCAGAATGTCTTCAAATTTCAGTAAGAATTTACATGTTATATATTCTAGTCTTTTTCTTTTTCTTTTCTTTTTCTAATTTCTAATATCCTTAAGGGTCCTTTTGGGAAGATCTAGCTTGAATGAATGTCACTTATTTCTAGTCTTCAAAATCCATATATTTTCATTTTTAGAAATTTATAACAACTATTTATAGTCTCTACTTTCTTATCATTTCTCCTTTGCTCCAGAATTTATCAAAGATAACCAATTCTATGATTTTTATTATCTAGATAACTCACCACTAAGGGTTAGAATCCACTCAGATCAGAAGACTTTAAGTTAAATTTAACACATTTAATTTCTTTAGATTTTAGTTTTATAATTCTTTTTCCCAACAATCCTTTCTGTTAGTGTTTTATTATTATTATTACTGTTCAGTTTGTATTATTTATATTGAACAGAGAAAGCAGGTTACACCACACCATGACCTACTCTTTCCTTTATAACTCTCTTTCTTCTTTTACGATAGTAATATATTTGCACATTTATTAATTTGAGTCTTTAGCCTTCTACACATCATTTTTCAGCTCCATGCTACCCTTTTTATTATTCCTTTGTTATATTTCCTTTTTCTTCTATTTTAAAAGACTGTTTAAAGTCTGACATGACTGAAGAGTTCTCTATGCAAATCAATCAGTTTCTCTGGATAGTCCCTGTTTTTCTCATAGGGGTCACATTAGGTTATGCAGTTAGAATTGCTTCTTGGAGACATTTTCAGCTCTCTTAATTCATATTTTAGTATTTTAATCTTAGAAGTACTATAATTATACAGATTTCTCTCTACCTTTCTGAGTAAAGAGTAACAATGTAATGAAATGTTATAGATGTTTGTTTGTTTCAGAGAGAACTTGGTACAAATATCAAGTTTACTTCTTTGAGCTTAAATTGTTTCTCCTATAAAACAAGGGTGATGGTTTCTGTGATTTCCAGAAAAATTCCTAGAGAAAACATCTATGAATCAAAATATCACATATATCACAAAATATCACATAAACTTCTGGTTTATAATGACTGATACAAGCCAGTTAGCATTTTACCTGTGTAAACCTAAGCAGATATTTTTATCAGACTATTCTGACAAAAGTAAATATGGGGCTGGGGAATTACATTAATGAATATGGAAAGTGTGACCTATTTGCAGTAAAAAAAATTTAAGTAAGTAAACTATTGATGAAGCACCAAGGAAATAACTATTGGATCTAGATATAACTCTCTTGCTAATTTGCAAATGCTATGGTACTGTAACTTATTCTAATGAGAAATCTCAGTGGGACGATTTTAATAACACAGTTATTCCCTCTAATAAAGTAACAATTAGTATGCCTGGTATTATACTAATTGTTATTAACATGGGATATTGACAATGCTTAAAAGCTAAGTATTGAGCCACTTCAGAAAAAATATCCCATTACAAGAGTAGTTCTCACAGATAGAACTAATGAGCTTCCTATGCTCAAAAGAAAACTTAATCTAAATTTTTTAAATTTTTAAAAAAATTAATAGAAGAGTTTTAGATTTACAGAAAAATTGAGCAGATACAATAGAAAGTTCTCATGTCCTCCCAACCTTCCCAACATATGATTTTTTCCTATAATTCACATCTTGTATTAATGTGGTACATTTGTTATAACTAATGAACCAATTTTGTTATATTATTATAAACTGAAGACCATAGTTTACATAAAGGTTCACTTTCTGTATTCCATGGTTCTATGGGTTTTGATAAATTCATAATGTAACATATCCATCATTATAGTATCATAAGGAATAGTTTTATCCCCCAAAATCCTCTGCACTCCTATTCATCTTTCCCCATCCCCATGAAACATTGGCAACCACCTTCTTTCTACTGTCTCTATAGTTTTTCATTTTACAAAATGCCATTTAATTGAAATAATATAGCATGTAACCTTTTCAAACTGTCTTCTTTCAAGTAAGTAAGTATTTTACACTCTTTTTTTAAATTTATTTTTTAAATTTCAGAATATCATGGGGGTACAACAGTTTGGCCATACACATTGCCCCTGTTCTGCCCGTGTCAGAGCCACATTCGTGGTCATCCCCCAAACTGTGCTCCCCACATCCATTCAGTGAGAGTTTTTCCCATCCCTTCTACCCCCCCTCCCACCCGCCCGCCCTCAGATGAATGTTATTGCCCTGTGTGATGTAAGTGTTCATCAGTTAGTACCAGTTTGATGGTGAGTACCAGTGTTGCTTGTTTTTCCAATCCTGTGACACTTCGCTTCAAAGAATGGGTTCTAGCTCCAACCAGGATAATACCAGATGTGTTAATTCACTGTTGTTCCTTGTTGCTGAGTAATACTCCATGGTATACATATACCACATTTTATTGATCCACTCGTGTATTGATGGGCACCTGGGTTGTTTCCACAACTTTGCAATTGTGAATTGTGCTGCTATGAACATTCGAGAGCAGATGTCTTTATTATAAAATGTCTTTTTTTCTTTTGGATAAATACCCAGTAGTGGGATTGCTGGGTCAAATGGTAATTCTACTTTTAATTCTTTGAGATATGTCCATATTCTTTTCCATAGAGGTTGTACTAATTCGCAGTCCCACCAGCAGTGTATGAGTGTTCCTATCTTTCCACATTCCCGCCAACATTTGTTATTTGGGGATTTTTTGATATGAGCCAATCTCACTGGAGTTAAGTGATATCTCATTGTGGTTTTGATTTGCATTTCCCTGATGATTAGAGAAGTTGAGCATTTTTTATATGTTTGCTGGCCATCATTCTGCCTTCTTTGGAAAAGTTTCTGTTCATGTCCTTTGCCCATTTTTTAATGGGGTTGTTTGATTTTTTCTTGTTGATTTTCCTAAGTTCTGTATAGATTCTGGTTATCAGCCCTTTATCAGAGGTGTAGCATGCAAATATTTTCTCCCATTTTGTAGGTTGTCTGTTCACTCTAGTGATAGTTTCCTTGGCTGTGCCGAAGCTTTTCAATTTGATCAGGTCCCATGTATTTATTTTTGTTGCTGCTGTGATTGCTTTGGGGGTCTTCTTCATAAATTCTTTGCCTAGGCCAATGTCCATAAGAGTTTTTCCAGCATTTTCTTCGAGAATTCTTATGGTTTCATGTCTTAGGTTTAGATCTATTATCCAATGTGAATTGATTTTTGTGAGAGGTGAGAGGTGTGGGTCCACTTTCAGTCTTCTACATATGGCCATCCAGTTTTCCCAGCACCATTTGTTGAATAGGGAATCTTTTCCCCAGTGTAGGTTTTTCTGGAATTTGTCAAAGATCAGGTGACTGTATGAAGTTGGTTTTATATTTGGGTTCTCAGTCCTGTTCCATTGGTTCTACGTGTCTGTTCTTGTGCCAATACCATGCAGTTTTGGTTACTATAGCCTTGTAGTATAGTTTGAAGTCTGGTAGACGGATGCCTCCCAATTTGTTCTTTTTGATTAAGATTGCTTTGGCTAGACGGTGTCTTCTCTGGTTCCACACGAAGCGTAGAATTATTTTTTCTAGATCTGCAAAAAATGATGTTGGTATTTTGATAGGGATTGCATTGATTCTGTAAATTAATATACGTAGCAAAGCCATTTTTACTATGTTGACTCTGCCTATCCAAGAGCATGGTAGGGCTTTCCATCTATTTACATCCTCTGCAATTTCTTTTCTCAGTGTTTCATAATTCTCTCTATATAGGTCTTTGACCTCCTTAGTTAGATATGTTCCTAAATATTTAATTTTCTTTGTTGCTATTGCAAAAGGTATTGCATCTTTAATTTGTTTCTCAGCATGATTGTTATTAGCATATATGAAGGCTATGGATTTGTGTGTATTAATTTTGTATCCTGAGACTTTGCTGAATTCATTTATCAATTCCAGTAATCTCTTGGTTGAATCTTTGGGGTTTTCTATGTATAATATCATATCGTCTGCGAATAGTGAAAGTTTGACCTCCTCTGCCCCTATCTGGATGCCCCTGATTCCTTTGTCTTGTCTAATTGCTGTGGCCAGGACTTCCAGCACTATGTTGAAAAGAAGTGGAGATAGTGGGCACCCTTGTCTGGTGCCAGTTTTAAGGGGGAATGCCTTCAATTTTTCCCCATTCAGTATGATATTGGCTGTGGGTTTATCTATATGGCTTTAATAGTTTCTAGGAATGAGCCATCTATGCCCATATTGTTAAGAGTTCTTATCATAAAAGGGTGTTGGATTTTGTCAAAAGCCTTTTCTGCATCTATTGAAAGGATCATATAATCTTTGTTCTTGCTTTTATTTATATGGTGAATTACATTTATAGATTTGCATATGTTGAACCATCCCTGCATCTCGGGAATAAAGCCCACCTGATCGTGATGGATTATTTTTTTGATGTACATTTGAATTCGGTTTGCAAGGATTTTACTGAGAATTTTTGCATCTATATTCATAAGGGATATTGGTCTGTAGTTTTCTTTTTTTGTTGTGTCCTTTCCTGGCTTTGGTATCAAGGTGATATTGGCTTTGTAGAGTGAGTTTGGGAGGATTCCATCCTTCTGGATATTTTCAAATAATTTCTGCAGTATAGGCACCAGTTCTTCTTTGTAGGCTTGGTAGAATTCAGGTGTGAACCCATCTTGTCCGGGACTTTTTCTTGTGGGTAGATTTTTAATTACTGCTTCAATTTCGGTGCTTGATATTGGTCTGTTTAGAAATTCAGTTTCTTCCTGGTTGAGCCTAGGGAGGTAGTGTGTTTCTAAGAATTTGTCCATTTCCTCCATGTTTTCGTGTTTGTGGGCATAGAGATTTTTGTAGTATTCAAAGATGATGTTTTGTATTTCCATGGTATCAGTTGTGACTTCTCCTTTTTCATTTCTAATTGAGCTTATTAGAGTCCTTTCCTTTCTGCTTCTGGTCAACCTTGCAAGTGGCCTGTCTATTTTGTTTATCTTTTCAAAGAACCAACTTTTCGTTTCATTGATCTTCTGTATTGTTCTTTTGTTCTCGATTTCATTTAATTCTGCTCCGATTTTGGTTATTTCTTTTCTTCTGCTGGCTTTAGGATTGCTTTGCTCTTCCTTTTCCATTTCCTTAAGATGATTCATTAGTTTACTGATTTGTGACTTTTCTGTTTTTGGATGTGGGAATTTAGGGCGATAAGATTTCCTCTCAGGACTGCTTTTGCTGTATCCCACAGATTTTGATAACTTGTGTCCCCATTATCGTTTAGTTCAAAGAATCTTTTGATTTCAATTTGAAACTCCTCCTTGACCCAATAATCTTTCAGCAATACATTGTTTAGTTTCCAAGTTTTTGGAGGAAGATGTGAGTTTTTGTTGGAATTGATTTCTAATTTTATTCCGCTGTGGTCTGAAAAGATATATGGTATGATTTCTACTTTTTTGAATTTGTTTAGATCTGTTTTGTGGCCTAGGATGTGGTCAATTTTAGGAAAGTTCCATAGCTGATGAGAAGAATGTATATTCAGTGTTATTTTGGTGGAGTGTTCTGTAGATATCTGTTAGGCCCAAATGTTCTATAGTCCTGTTCAGGTCTTTTATTTCTCTATTTGTTTTTTGTTTGGAGGATCTGTCCAGTTCTGTCAGTGGAGTGTTGAGGTCCTCTGCTATTATGGCATTGCTGCTTATTATGTTGTCTAGATCTAGCAGTATTTGCTTTATGTGCCTGGGTGCTCCTGTGTTGGGTGCATAAATGTTTAGGATTGTTAAATCTTCTTGTGGGATTTTTCCCTTCACCACTATATAGTGTCCATTTTTGTCCTTCTTTACTTTTATTGCTTTAAAGTTTATGTCATCTGAAATGAGGATGGTTACTCCGGATTTCTTTTGGTTTCCATTAGCCTGGAAAATTGTATTCCATCCTTTCACCTTGTGTCTGAATGCATCTTTGTGTGTAAGGTGTGTTTCCTGAAGACAACAGATACTTGGTTTGTATTTTTTAATCCATTCGGCCAGCCCATGTCTCTTCAATGGGCAGTTCAAGCCATTTACATTTATTGAGAGAATTGATATTTGGGGTAAATTTCTGATTATTCTGTTGGGTGGTATCTTTTGTTTTACCTCTTGCGTCATTGTGGAATCTGGTTACTGGGGTTTTAGCTTTTGCATAGTTTTACATAGGTGGGTGTCTGTTGCTTGCTCTGTTTAGTGTATAATGCAGGTCTAAGCATTTCTTGCAAGGCCGGTCTGGATTTCACAAATTCTGTCAGTGATTGCATATCTGGAAAGGTCTTTATTTCTCCCTCATATAAGAAGCTTAGTTTGGCAGGATACAGAATTCTGGGTTGACCTTTGTTTTGTTTTAGGTGATTGATGATGTCTCCCCATTCCCTTCTTGCTTGTAAGGTTTCAGCTGAGAAATCTGCAGTTAATCTGATCGGTTTTCCTTTGTAGGTTACGTGTGTTCTTTTCGTCTTACAGCTCTGAGGAGTGCCTCTTTTGTGTTTACTTTGGTCAGTCTAATAATTATGTGGCGTGGTGAATGCCTTTTCACGTTGACTCTCCCAGGAGTTCTGTGTGCTTTTTGTACTTGGATATTGAGATTTCTGGCTAAGCCATGGAAATTTTCCTCTATTATTCCTTCAAATAAATTTTCCAGCCCATGCGAATTTTCTTCCTCTCCCTCAGGGATACCTATGATCCTTATGTTTGGCCTCTTTACATAATCCCACATTTCTTGTATGCTTTTTTCCTGCCTCTTGTTTTTGTGTTCTTTCTCTTCAGCTGATTTATTTAGCTCATAGGAGCTGTCTTCTAGCTCTGAAATTCTTTCCTCTGCATGGTCCAGCCTATTCTTAAGGCTTTCCACTGTGTTTTGTAGATCCTTGAATGCTTCTTTCATTTCTAGGATTTCTATTTGATTTTTCCATAATATTTCTATTTCTTTGGAGAACTTTTCATTCATTTCTTGCATTTTTCTTGTGGTTTCTTTGTGCTGGGATTCAATTTTCTCTTGAATTTCATTGAGCTTTCTTATAATCCATAAACGAAATTCCTCTTCTGTCATTCTACCCATTTCATTTGGGTTGGTATCCAATGCTGAGGAACTGATAATTTCTTTTGGGGGTGACTTTTCACTCTGATTTTTCATTTCCCTGAGTTCTTTCACTGGTTTTTTCTCATCTGGCCTCTTGGTCGAGAGCTGGGGGTGTTAGAGCTAGTTTATGGCCCTGTCACCAGGCCCACAATTATTTTTCCTTGGCAAAGCCAGGGAGAGAAGTAGTGGCCTGTATTGCCTTAGGTGTATTTTAGCAAGTTTGGTGGAACTTGTGTTAACTCTGACCTGTGGTCTTCTCCTCTTCCCAGTGGAGTGTGGTGAGAATGACCTCCCAGCTTGGGATCTGAGCTAATGAATTGTACTTGAGGATATGAGTCCTCCGCTCCCTATTAGTTAGGTATTCTGTTATGTCCGTGGCAGACTCTGATTCCCCAGTTGGGGTATGCGAAAGCCCCATGCTTTGGGAGGGGCCTTTCAGCTCCTAGCGGTTACTTTGACCCTGTTTCTCCTGAGGTGCAGGTAGCAACAATTTCTTTTGGCTGCAGTGTGAGAGCTGAGTTGGGAAAATTCTACACAGCTCAGAGGTTGCTCATCTAGCCATGTGTGTCTGCCCTTCTGATGTGTGTCTCCGCGTGATAATGATTGATAGGGGGATCTCCAATTGTGCACCCCTTTTCCACCACTAGACGCCAAGGTGAGGAGGGTGGCCGTCTCTATCCCCAGCAGTCTCCACCGGGGGGATGTTCCCACGGGGAGGGGGAAGTAGTGGCCTCTGGAAGCGCTCTTGGATGGTGTGAAATTCCCTATTGAAGTGGGCAGGATTATGGGGAGCTGCTCTGTTTCAGCCTGTGGCTCTTGAGGTATTTGGTTGTCATGGGAACCAGCAGTTATACCAAATGAGTCATTATAGCCAGCAACCTTCAAAATGAGCGATCTCTGGGGTACAGGAGGGCTGGGACCTGAAGGGCGGGCACTAGGACCAGCACGGAGCGGACTTGTCGGAGGCCAGAACCCGGGGTAGTGCAACCAGATGGACGAGCTGCAAACTGTTTCCAATACCCAAAGGTCCTGCCGCTACAGTTCCGGGATCTCGTCCCACCTGGAACCCACGGATGCAGCTGTCCCTGGCCACCACAGGCAAAGCCTGTCTCGCCCCAGCGGAAGAGCCCCAGGCCGGGCCGGGGCGGAGCTAGAGACACGGCTCACAGCTCCGGGTGGGTGGCTTTAAAGATGGCGGCCACCGCCAGCCTGGCGCACAGCCGGGCTCCGATCGTGCCAGGAGCGCAGTTTTTCTCTGCTGACCATGGTGGCAGCAGCTGCTAGCAACCTCTAAGGGCGTGTCCCGCTCTCCGTCAAACTCCTGGGCCCAGTCCCGCTGACTTCTAGTGGCGCAGTGGTGGCCTGTGGGTTCCCACGCACTGTCCCAGGAAGCTGTATCTTGGTCCCCGCCCAGTTCCTCCCCAGCCCTTGGCAGTCTCTGTATATTGCAGCTGCGAGTTGTGTCTGGCTCTCGCAACTTCCTCCTCTCCACAGGGCTCGCCGTCCCTAGCAACCGCTCTGCCCCAACTCTGGGCTTGTCCCTGACTGCGTGGATGGGGAGGTGCGTAACCGCTTGGGGGGCAGGTCGCGCTGCGCAGACCTGGTGAGCGCGTCCTTCCCGCACTCTGGGCTCTATTGTGCTCCGTGCGCCCTCCGATCTTTGTGAAAATTTTGTACCTGTTTTCTTCAGCTGGGCGTTCGGCGTTGTTTCTCTGTAATTCACAATGCTGTTTTCGGAGTGAGCGGTCCGTGCTCGCAGGCAGCCGCTGGCGTTCTTCACCACCTTCCCTGGGAGCGGTGCGGTGGGAGGACTCTATCACACTGCCATTTCTATTTTACACTCTTAATCCTAATGTAAATGCTATTGTGTTTTTAATTTCAAATTCCAATTGTAAATTACTTATATATAGGAGAGCAATTTACTTGTTTATTACCCATGTTTTCTCCTACCTTGAAATAATTTCTTATAAGTTCCAGGAGGTTTTTTTGTTGGTTCTTTGGAATTTTTGTCATAGGAAATCAGGTTAGCTATGAAAAACTTTTTATTTTTTATTTTTTTCAATCTTTATGACTTTTGTTTCTTCTTCTTGTCATATGCATCAGCTAGACTGCTAGTATGATATTGAATACATTAGGTCAAAGGGGACATTCTTTCTTCATTCCCTATATTAGTGGGGAAGTATACAGCTTCTTGCCTTTAAGTGTGATGTCAGCTTTTTATAAATTTTTTTTATTGAGGAAGTTTGCCTGTATTTCTAATTTGCTCATATTTTTTTATCATAAAAGAATGTTGGATCTTGCAAATTCTTTTTCTGCATCAGTTGATATGATCAAATGATATTTCTTCTTTAGCTTTGTGATGTTATGGATTACGTTAATTGATATTCAAATGTTGAGCTAGTATTGCATACCTGGAATAAATTGCACTGAGCCAGGGTGTATACCTATTTTTATACATTGTTAGATTTAATTTTGTAATGTTTCATTGAAGATTTTTTTTTATTCTAAGTTAATGGCATAATGGTTAGTAGTTCCTTTTCTTCTGAGGTCTATATTTGGTTTGATATTAATGTTGGACTTGTAGAATGAGTTGGGAAGTGTTCAGTCTGCTTCTATTTTATGCTAGGAATGTAGAGAATTGTTATAATTCATTTCTTAAATGTTTGGTAGAATTCAGGATTGTACTCATGGGCTTGGTGTTTTCTTTCATAGATGTAGGCTTATTCAGATTATCTATTTCTCCTGTGTAAGTTTTGGTAGTTTGTATGTTGCAAGGAATTGGTTTATTTCATCTAAGTTATCAAGTTTGTGGGCATAAAGTTGTTCATAATATTCCTTTATTATCATTTTGATGTCCATTGGTTCAATAGTGATGATCTGTCTTTCATTTCTAATGTTGGTAATTTATGTCTTCTCTCTTTTCATTCATATTTAGCCTGGATATAAGCTTGTCAGCTTTTACAATTTCTTTCAAAGAACCACTTTTCTTTCTTATTTTTTTCTAATGTTTTCTTGACTTCAATTTAATTGATTTCCACTCTAGTTTTTATTATGTTTTGTCTTCTGCTTGCTTAGGTTTATATTTATCTCCTATATATAATTTCTTATGATAGAGGCTGCAATGATTGATTTCAGACCTTTCTTCTATTCCAATATTCCTAGTCAGTGCTGTAAATTTCTCTCTGTGTACTACCTTTGTGGCATTCCAGAATTTTTGATGAGTTTTATGTAATTTTCATTAGTGAAAAACTTATTTTAATCTATCTTAAGACATATTATTTGACGCATGTAATTTTTAGTATTGTGCTGCTTAATTAAAATACAAATATTTTGGAATTTTTTACAGCTATGTTTTTGTTATTGATTTCTTTTTTAGTCCTATTGTGGTCTGAGAGCATATTATATGCAACTTCTATTTTTATTTTTATTTTTTGTTGTTTTGCATCTTATTATTTTATTGTGGTAAATATACACAACATAAAATTTAACATTTCAACCATTTCAAAGTGTATAATTCAGTGAAATTAGTTACATTCACAATGTTGTGCAACTATCATTACTATTTATTTCTTTTTTAATTATTTCAATAGATTTAGAGAATAAAATGGTTTTTTGTTACATGGATGAATTGTCTAGTAGTGAAATCTGGGTTTTTAGTGTACCAGCCACCCAAAGAGTATACATTGTACCCAGTGGGTAATTTTTCATCCCTCACCCCTCTTCCACCCTCCCTCCTTCTGAGTCTCCAATGTCCATAATTCCACTCCTTATGAAAATGCATACCCATAGTTTTGCTCCCACTTATAAGTAAGAACATGTGGTATTTGTTTTTCCATTCATGAGATACTTCACTTAAGATAATGGCCTCCAGTTCTACACAAGTTGTTGCAAAAGATATTATTCTGTTGTTTTTTATGATTAAGTAGTATTCCATGGTGTGTGTGTGCATACACATACATATACATACACACCACATTTTCTTTATCCATTCATCAGTTTATTCCATATATTTACACTTAGGTTCATACCATATCTTTATAATTGTGAATTGTGCTGCAATAAACATGTGAGTGCAGGTGCCTTTTAAATATGATGCCTTCTTTTCCTTTGGTTAGATAGCCAGTAGTGGAATTTTTGGATCAAATGGAAAGTCTACTTTTAGTTCTTTGAGGAATCTCCATACTGTTTTCCATAGATGTAGTACTAATTTACATTCCCACCAACAGTGTATAAGCATTCCCTTTTCATTGCATCCATGTCACATCTATTGTTTTTGACTTTTTATTAATGGTCATTGTGATAGGGGTGAGGTGGTATCTCATTGTGGTTTTCAGTTGCTTTTCCCTGATGATTAGTGATGTTGATCATTTTTTCATGTTTGTTGGCTATTTGTATATCTTCTTATGAATAATGTCTATTCATGTATTTTTGCCCACTTTTTAATGGGTTTATTTGTTTTCTTCTTGCTGGTTTCCTTGAGTTCTTTGTAGGTTCTGGATATTGGTCCTTTGTTGGATGTATAGTTTGCAAATACTTTCTCCCATTCTGTAGGTTGTCTGTTACTCTGTTGATTGTTTCTTTTGCTGTGCAGAGCCTTTTAGTTTAATTCAGTTTCATTTATTTATTTTTGTTTTTGTTGCATTTGCTTTTAGGGTCCTAGTCATAAATTCTTTGCCCAGGCCTGTGCCAAAAGAGTTTTTCCTACATTTTCCTCTAGAAATTTAATGGTTTCAGGTCTTACATTTTGGTCTTTAATCCACCTTGTGATAATTTTTATATAGTGAGATACAGGGATCCAGTTCCATTCTTCTGCATGTGAATATACAATTTTCCCAGTGTTATTTATTAAATAAGTTGTCATTTCCCCAGTGTATGTTTTTGTCTACTTTGTCAAATGTCAGTTGGTTGTAGGTATGTGGTTTTATTTCTGGGTTCTCTATTCTGTTACACTGATCTATGTGTCTATTTTTATGCCAGTATCTTGCTGTTTTGGTTACTATAGCCTTGTAGTGTAACTTGAAGTCAGGTTATGTGATGCCTCCAACTTTTTACTTTTTGCTTAGGATTGCTTTGGCTATTTGGACTCTTTTTTGGTTCCATGTACATTTTAAAATTGTTTTTTCTAATTCCATGAAAAGTGATATTGGTGTTTTGATAGGAATTGCATTGAATCTGTAGATTGCTTTTGGCAGTATGGTCATTTTAACAATATTGATTCTTCCAATCAATAAGCATGGGATATTTTTCCATTTGTATTTGTCAGCTTGATTTCTTTCATAATTTTGTAGTTCTCCTTGTAGATAACTTTCATCTTCTTAGTTAAATATATTCTTAGGTATTTTATTTGTTGTAGCTATATTTGTAGAGTACATGTTATATTTTGTTACATGCATAGACTATGTAATAATTGAGTCAGGGTATATGGGGTGTCTATAACCTAGAGAATTTATCATTTTTATGTACTAGGAACATTACAAGTCTTTTATTCTAGCTATTGTTATATATACAACACATTGTTGTTAACCATGGTCACCTTACTCTGCTATTAAACACTAGAAGTTATTCCTTTTTTCTGACTGTATATTTTTACCCATTAACCAACCTTTCTTTATCTTCTCCCCCAAAACATACTCACCCTTCTCAGCTTCTATTATCTGTCATCCTACTCTCTACCTCCATGTGATCAACTTTTTTAGCTCCCACATGTGAGTGAGAAAATTCAATATCTGTCCTTCTGTACCTGGCTTATTTTACTTAATCTAGTGACCTCCGGTTTCATCTGTGTTGTTGAAATTGACATGATTTCATTCTTTTTTGTGGCTGAATAGTATCCCATAATGTATATATACCCCATTTTCTTTATCCATTCATCCTTTGATGGATACTTAGGTTGACTCCATATCTTGGCTATTGTGAGTAGTGCTGCAATAAACATGGGTGTGCAGATATCTCTTTGATATACCAATTTCTTTTCCTTTGGATAAATGCCCAGTATGGGGATTGCTGGATAATATGATAGTTCTATTTTTAGTTTTTTGAGGTAACTTCACATTGCTTTCCATAGTGACTATACTAATTTATATTCCCCTCCAACAGTGTATAAGATTTGCCTTTTCTGTACATCTTCACTAACATCTATTACTTTTTGTCTTTTTAGTAATTGTCATTCTAAGTATGGTAAGATAATATATCACTGTTGTTTTGATGTGCATTTCTCTGATGATTAGTAATCTCAAGCACTTTTTCATATACTTGTTGGCCATTTGTGTGTCTTCTTCTGAGAAATGTCTATTCATGACCTAATGGGATTACTTGGTGTTTTTACTATTGAGTTGTTTATATATTCTGGATATTAGTCCCTTATTAATGAATAGTTTGCAAATATTTTCTCCCATTCAACAAGTTATCTCTTTACTTCATTGAGCAAAAAGAACAAAGCTAGAGGCATTACACTACCCAACTTCAAAATGCATTACAAAGCTATGGTAACCAAAACAGTATAGCATTGGTATTAAAAACAGACACATAGACCAAAGGAACATAATAGAGAACCCAGAAATAAATTCATGTGTTTATAGCCAATTGATTTTTGATAAAGATGCAACAAATATGCATTGGGGAAAGGACACCCTCTTCAATAAATGTTGCTGGGAAAATTGTAAATCCATATGCAGAAGAATGAAACTGGACTCTTATCTCTCACCATATATAAAAATCAACCCAAGATAGATTAAAGACTTAAATGTAAGACCTGAAACTGTAAAACTAGTAGAGGAAAACACAGGGGAAATGCTTCACAACATTGGTCTAGACTAAGATCTCAAAAGCAGAGATAACAAAAAGAAAGATAGACAAATGGGACTACATTAAACTAAAAAGATTCTGCACAACAAAAGAAACAAAAAAATTAAAGAGAAAAATTAATCAAAGCCATTAGAAATGAGATAAAATGTTTGAAATTTAGACAAAAGTATAAAATTGCTACAATAAAATTTGCCATTCAACTCAATGAAAAACAAAAAGCCCACCAGATACAAGTGTTTTAAAATATCTTTTCAAGGAATTGATGTTTTCAATCTCAAACATTTTTTCCCCAGAGGATATAAAAATAACACATACTCCCAAATAATTGTATGAGGCTATTCAAACCTAAAACTTAAAATATCTAGAAAAGAATAATGTAAGATAAATCTTAAATTATAAGGCACAATCCAGCAACACATTTTGAAGATATATTGTATCCAAATTAGATTTATCCTAGAGATACAGGATGGTACTCATAGAAAATCAATTATTACATTATCACATTGAAAGAGAAAAGCCATAGTGTAATTTCAACAGACACAGGAAAAAAGATTAAAAATATCATCACCCAGTTATTTAAAAAAATTAGAAATCATAAATAGGAATATCCTTAATTGGAAAAACATAAAAATAAAAACAACATTCAACATTATCCTATATGCTGATCCTTTTAACTTTTAAAATCAAGAACTATACAACCATGACAATTTCCCCTTTTAATCAAATACTGAGAATCCTAATCATAGTGGCAAAACAAAAGCATAAAGGCTATAAATATCAGAAAGAAAGAAATATTCAAGGAGAATAAAATGACTTACCTTTTTTGCTAGGATTACATTTTTCAAATTAATACTTTTAAGAAAAATGTGTCAAACTTTTGTACAGAAAATTTTAACAGTTCATGGAAAACATTGAAGTTAAAATATACATGGACAGGAGGGGTCAATATTTTAACGATCCCAATTCTCCTCAAGTAGATCTTTATATGTGAAAATTATAATCAAAATACCAACAGAGTATTTTCAGGAGGCATTATAAAGTGTATGTGGAGAAAAAGACCTAAGAACTTCTTGAAAAAGATGAAGGAAGATGAATTTTCTTACCAGATACTAATGCTCAATATTAAGATATAATAATTCACACAGAGGGTTGTTTGTGTTAGAATATAGAAATTAGCAAATGGACCAGAAGAGAGAGACCAAACTAAGTGGGGGCGTGTGTATGTGTGTAAAATTGATATATGATAGCCAAAATATTTTATAGGCTAGAAAAAAAAGGGCCATATTCTATGATAATTGCCCATCCATAAGAAACAAAATAAAACTGGATCTATAATTTATAATACCCATTTTTAATTGCAAATGAATTTAAGTGTTAAGGTAAGATAAATTCTATGTAATTTGGAAAATGATAATATTAAAATTAGTATATTTACCAGAAGACACAATAATGAAATGTAAAATCATAATTCTGCTAGCAAAAGATTTGATATATTAATATCTGAGACAATTACTGTGTCTGTCCTTTGAATAGAGGTCTACCCTGTATTTGTGCCACACATTATTTAGAAAACATGTGCAATGTTTCCTATCATATAAAAGAAAGACATTCTACTCTATCAATAAACAGGTCCAAGGTTTTTTTTTAAATTAATGATACAAACATTAACTTATTAACTTAAAGCATTATATAAAATATATTTATATTTAAATGCAATTTTTGGAACTAACTAAAGTATATTGCACATGTAGCAAAATAAAAGCAAGCTAACATTGGTTAATATGAGTGTTGTAATTAAATTTAAATCCAATTTCTTATTTTACTAAATGGATATTGTGATTAGTAGTGGCCTTAGATTTTACATGGCTTGTTGCTACTATTGATAGGAAATAGAATCATTTGAGATGAGAAATATTTAAAATCCTTCTTCAAAAGATATTTTTAAGTAGATAAGTGATATGTTTTCATATACTAAAATTATATGTAATACCATCAATTTATATATTTCTTCACTTGCTAATTAATATCTTTGGATGTGAGATGTGGAATTTATAATTTTACAAATCTCACCATGGGATTTTGGTATGTAACCCAGACAGGGAGCATGGGGAAAATGTTTGGATCACAAGTCCTAACAGTGTCTTTCTTTTTATTAAATGGCTTAATTCCACTAATGTAGAAAATTAAAACCCTTTTTGGACATTTAGTAAGATCAGTAGGAGTTCAGGCAAAAAAGTGCAGATTTCCAAATCCCTTTATTAAACCAACATGATTTCATTAGTTCTAGACTGGATGGTTAATATGGAAGGGTAAGCATGATAATTAGAGAGAAATCAAGCCCTTTGAACCCTTTGAAACTTACTAGGAGGTAAGGATGACTTAGTACCATTCACCCTGAGTTACTGGGAGCTGCTTAATTCTTCTCACTATGTTTTTCACATTTGTTGATACTGTCAGGCCCTTTTTTTCATATTGATGGTAAAAGACAGACTGTCATGTAGGACAATGAAAGGAAAATGGGGTAAAAGCCTCTCCCTTTCCCTAGTGAAGATCTGTGCCATTCTGGCTATAGATTTACATCTCATGGATGCTAGGCTCGATTCTTCCAAGTAGCTTAGTGATCACTTCAGAGATCAGAAAAGGGTATTTTTATTTCTCACTCAGGTTATACCCACAAAATATTGAAATTCTCTGTATGGTGGGTTTCATGAGTTTGGATTCCAAAAATGTGCAGTGTATGTAATGTAGAAAGATTACAGAGTGAATCAAACATGTTCCTTTGCAAATATCAGCACAAGTTAGAAGTGAAGGATTGAAAAATTGCACAGTGGGTTTACCCTGTACTGAGAGATGTCCTTTAAAGGAGGATCCAAAAGCTCCTGAACAGAGAATCAAACTTTCCTTCAATGGAGCTAAAATTAAATTAAATGTCATTTAATTGAAACCAAATTTACTGGTTTTACAGGCCACTTACTGCAAGGCCCAGTAAAAGGACAGTGGACACAAGTGGTTTTGCTCTGAAAATTCCATTTTGAAAGCTTAATTATGCACTTTAACCATCTGGAGAAAGAAAAAAAAATTACAAGTAATGAAGTGTGTTGTTTTTGATTTATTTTCCCTAAAATAGCTGATAATCTCAAGTAAAAATACAAATTTTTTGCCAAATGCTATTAGTCAAAATTCATTGTAACAGGGACACATTTTTCAAGAAACCATTCAAAGTAGAAACCTCCCATACGACTTTTACTCTTTTCATACTTAAAACTAGATAGATGAAGTTCTGGGTTCAGGATTGTGGCATTCTTTTCTACATCTCCTATATATAATCTTCTTCTGCCAGGTTACAAGGGGAATCATAGTACCCAACATTATTTAAAAAAACATATACAGTAGGTTCCACTCAGTTCAAGTGAGAGACATGTAGAGTTAACAGCTGCATAAATATTTTAATAGATTATGCTTCAGAAATTTAGACCTAATCCCTAATCTTGGCAGATTCTAATGAACTTTAAAATAGGTACAGGAATTTGTGTCCCATACCTGTAATACACATAATATAATAATAGAGCCTACATTCCACATTTTTTATGAGTGTGTGTGTGTGTCTGTGTGTGTGTTGTGTGTGTGTGTATGCAAAATCTTGCTATACTTTTATCTGCATTTGGATGGCTCAGGAAAGTGAAGGTTTGGGGAAAAACATCTAATTATCAGCCAATTTAAGAGACAAAGTACAGCCAGATTAGGGCTGGCTACGAACAAATTTACATTCAAATACTACAGCTGTGTTTATTGCAGGGAGAGGTCATAGGGGAGAAAAGTCATCTAGACAAGAACAACAAACAGGGTTTGATGACCAGCTCTGCAGAAAACCAGGCTTTAAAGCAAGCAACACTAATAGTTTCAAGGAAGCTTCTTATTCTGATAATCTTTGAGTAATGAGCCCAGTTTATCCAAAGGTTGTAGAAATATACACAATCAATTACCTTATAGGTCAATCTTTTCCCAATTTTTTAAATAAAGCTCATTTAAGAATGATTGTTTTCCAAATATAAAGGGCCCAAATGCTGTCTATGAAAGCATATAACGCCATGTTGGTTGAGAAAATCTGTATTTTCCTGGAGAAATCTGGTCCCTGCTTTGACTAAATGATATCCATCACACAGATGTTGAGGTGTCCAACTATGGAGGTCTATTATTCCCTGGGAATGGTGTAGAGAGAATGCTGAACTTTTCAAGATATTTATATTGAAATTATATTCACAAAACATCAAAGAGAAATAATAGAATAACACCATTTCTGGTCTCCTTTTATGACAAGATCATGACAATAATATTTTATCCTACCAAACACCACCATTTTATTCCTAAAACACAAATAGAATTTTACAATATGGAATGTCCAAAACACTGACTTATACTCTACTTTTGTTCCTATTCAAATTTTCAAACATCTGTGTACTTTTCTCCTCAGCGTGTGGTAGTAACCATTTCTCCAACATGCACATTCTGCAATAGGATTCACGCAATAGGATTCTAGCAGGCAACATGGCAGGACATGATCTTTTTGTCCACTTCTGGCCACAGCAAATATAGCTGGGTAACATGGATCATTTAGTGTTGTTGCTGGAGGTAACAATTCTATTTAAGCACATAGTTGTTTAACATGGATTATTTAGTGTTGCTGTACCTTTATAGCTGCAGTGAAAAATTGTTTCTTTAATATTCATGGTAAAACATATACTGGCATTGTCAAGCACATGGTCTAGAAAGATATATGACCCATGAAGGGCCAAAACTGCTCAATTTTTGCTACCCACTGAATTTGCCAAACAAGTATGTTTACTTGATACTGAGGTTATTAAGAAACAAAGTGCTAATTCAATGTCTTACGTCTTACCTTTATTCAGACATATGGACAGTTAGGGTTAGGGGCAGAGTAGTTAGTATTCTACACATTGTAGATAGTGTCTACCTATGAAAGAGCAACAGGAATAGATTATTAGAGTATGTATTATTCTCAGAAAATTCTGATTCTTGTTATCAATAAGTTTAGTACTATTAATTACACTTCCTTGTAGTATTATCTCTGTTAAGAAACAGTTCCTTTGCTAATGAATAGGATTCTTTCCTAAAGTTTCTGATTTCTAATTACCAATGTACTATCGTAGTTATCACTCATTGTTTAAGTAACAACAGGTGAAAAAAAGAGAAATAATGAAATTTAGAGATGATTTGATATACTGTGGTAATTTCCCACATCATCACCTACAAAGCCTTTTTTCCCTCAATCAATTAAGACTCACCATCACAGCAGTTAATTCTCAAGGCACTCACAGTAAATTCTCATCTAGAGAGCTTTCCTTATTCATTTTCTAAAGAAACCAAGATGTCTCTGTTGATCAGTATTTTACCTTGCCTAGGATGTTCATTAATGTCAATACAAAAGTTCATGAGCTGCAAACTTCTGAGGTTAAGATGAAGCAGCTATTACAAGTGTACCCTTTGGCCTAAAGTAAAAGGCTCATAGAATAAATTACTCTTCTGCATATCTCTGCTTAGTGGTTCAAGAGTGATTTTTTTCCTATTTTATAAGATCACATGAAAGCCTTTTCACATTTTTTATTACTTTCCTTGCAGTAAAATCTGAAAAAAAATAATTCACTCTGTCTGAATAGAATCTGTTATTTTTCATCCTCTGAAGATTTATACTTCAATTGAATTTTTTTCTTTCACTATAGTAAAAAAGATGCGCTTTCTCACGTTCTCTTTACTGCTTCTTCTAGGTGCTGTCTTTTTTTTTTTTTTGTAGGAATAAAAATAAGATAAGGGGTACTTTGTATCTTTGTGGCATTACTTCATGTAAGCAGTCTTCTCTGCTGTTGGCCAAAGACCAAACTATAATTTCAATACACAGGACAAAGAATGCCAACATAAAATGTACTCTCTTGGCAAAGGTCATAGAAAATTTCTGATAAATAATCAAGATCCTTGTCTAAGTTCTTTCATTGAATTAATTTTTTTATTCTCAGTTCATGTTTACATGTTTTCTTCCTTTAACCTTTCCTAGATTTTTGGGTATAAATCTATTGTTTACTGTCTTGAAGAAATTATATAGCCTCAATTTCTGTCTGCCTTTGAGTAAGCAGCAGCCTGTGGATGAAACAGCAGCTTCCCACAATTAGTTATGAAAATCTCTTGTACTGTGTAATGGAAATGGATTTGGTGAAAAAGAAACTAATTTTTCAATTGCACTCAAACTCTGAACCACCTTAACTTGTATCTGGCAATGTACTACCACCTTTTGGGTTAATTGGAACTCCATTTTCTGAGAACATATTTTATTAACTGTACTAGTTAGGGCAATTAGCAGCTGCAATAATATAGACCCCAAATTGTACAATGCCTCAAAAATAGTGGAAATTTATTTCTCACTCACTTAATAGTCCCAAATAGATGGTAGTGGTTTGTGTATGACTTTCCTTATGGTGATTCAGGGACTCAGACTATTTTTGTATTTTTGCTTTGCCATTGTCTAGGGCAGCACTGCCAGTAGAACTTTTTACAATGATGGCTTTTTTTTTTTAACAGAATGTTTTAAAAATATATTAATAGATTTAGGGGGTACAAGTGTGTTTGTTACACGGATCAATTGTGTAATGCTGAAGTTAGGGCTTCTAGTACTTATCAACAGAATAGTGTACAATGAACCCAACAGGCAGTTGCTTTTTATAATCCCTCACCCACTTCCCACCCTCACCTTTCTTAGTTTCCAATGTCCATTATACCACTTTATGACCATATATATATACTTATCGTTTAGCTCCCACTTATAAATGAGAACATGTGGCATTTGTTTTTCCATTCCTGAGATACTTCACTCTAGATAATGGTCTCCAGTTTCATTCAAGTTGCTGCAAAAGACATTATTTCATTTTTTATGGCTGAGTATTACTCCACGGCGCATGCGTGTATGTGCGTGTGTTTACATACACACATCACATTTTCTTTCTCCACTCAGATAAGCACATAGGTTGATTCCATATCTTTGCCATTGTGAATTGTGTTGTGGTAAACATTCTGGTGCAGGTACCTTTTTGATAAAATGACTTCTTCTCCTTTAGGTAGATACCCAGCAGTGGGGTTGCTAGATCCAATGATAGGTCTACTTTTAGTTCCTTGTTTTATAATGGCAGTAACCACTATCTGTGTGGCTATTGAGCATGTGAAATGTGGCCAGTGTGACTGAGAAACTGAATTAAAATTGAATTTAATTTTAATTAATTTAAATATAAGTAGCCACATGTGGCTAGTGGCTATCATATTGGACAGTGTCAATTCAGTCTTATTTGCAGTATGCATCCAGCTAGAAGTGGAGGGGAAAGAACATGGAGGAAGCATAGCCGTTTCATAAAGCTTTGTCTGAAAAAGATACATAATTTTCACTCAGATTTCATTGCCTGGGGCTCAGAAATCTGGACATATCTAATGGAAAGAAAGCAAAAAGTGTAATCTTGCTGTGTGCCCAGGAGGATGAGGCGGAGGATCACACAAATTTTAGTAAGTACCTAGCATACCCTCTGCTGCACTGAACAATGAAATAAAGCCATTAAATATCTGAACATATGGATGTATTTCTTTTAAAAAAAATTTGGTTAAGTAATTAAAGTGTCATTACAGAGCCAAAATTGCTTTTTGTTTATATTGACCACCTCAGTATCAAAGAGAAGAGATGGGAACCTTATTCAATAAATACATACCTACGAATAGATCATGAAATTAACTGAGGCAGGTGAAACTTATATATGTCTCTCAAAGTTTGCCTGATCCTCTTCATCTGGATATATACTGCCACTGGTCATCTAATAACAGCTCTTCGGACCATAAACCAGGGCAGAAAGCAGAAAACTACCTCACTGAATCATGCCTCGCTGATAGTACCATGGTCACAGGTTTTTTTATTATGTTCTTTGCACTCTTTTACACCTGTCAGTCCTACTGCTCACTGGCATAGGTAATCCTGGTGCCTGATTCTCTCATGCTGCAGGGACTTTCTATTTTTATAATCCTTATTACATTTGTACTTCCCTGTTTTTTTCCTAGCCAATCTCACAGCTGCCTCTTATCTGCCATGAATGCTGATAATCGTGCTTACCCGGATATTTGCTTTTCTGACCGTTCGCTATTTAATGGCCTATACTGATCTGAGTTGAACTTAGTAACCCCACGTGTGATTGACTTCCAACACCCACATAGGAAGCTGAAGAGCTTTCTGGGGAACTTCATCGTTTAATCTGACATGACTTGGACTCTTGACTCTTTTTCAATTCCTTTCTTATTTTTGTAATAGGCTTTCCAAATACCTTTAATAAACACCTGCCAGGGCTCATAGTGACTACCAAACTGTATGCTAAATGTACATGACAGGACTAGTGTGTATGCACATGGGTTTATTATTCCTAAATTTGCATTAATAGATTTCTACTCACTTTGTATTCTTCCCTACCTAGATTTATCTGCAAATATTATTTCATTAGGGACCTGAGTAGAAGGACTTCAGAGAAAAATGTCAGTTAAAAAATTGTTTACAGGAAGTGATTAAAGATAATATTTCAAATCTTTCCTTCTGGGATACTTTTAAATTGTCAGTTTTTTTTTTATTTTGGCATTTTTTAATTGTGTCTCTTAAATGTATAGATGTTACTTTGTACAAATATAGAGTGATATAAAAAGAACCAAACAACTAAAATGGGACAAGGAAAATTCTTGACAGACTCACGAATAAAAAGACTTGCCACTTTCAGACTGTTTTATTTTCTTAAATTTTGTAGTTGTTCATTTAATTTCTTGTAAGAAAACTATTTCTATTGAACCATTACCAAGGAATTTTTGTTCAGAAACGATTAAGAAATCCAAAATATATCATCATGATGACAGAAATTTTAAAATGCTTGTGTTATAATTACTACATATATTGGTGTCTCAGAACAAAAACACTGATGTGTCACTCTTCTGCAGAGATAAATGAGTTTGTGGAATTGGCTTATCATGTGTAGTTAAATACATACATTGTAGTAATCTTGAATAATTCACTCATCAAATATTTTTGATACATATTTTGAGATTTCACTACAAAGGTTATTTTTATTTGTATGCATTAACTTGGTGCTGTTTAGACTATTAGCTTATCCAGATTGGTTAAAAGAAATTAAAACACCAAAATAATGAATCTGATAATGAACTAAAAAATAAGTAGTAATCCTGCCTTATAAATTGTAGAGTACTCCATAACCCCATTTATCATCATTATTAAAATGGTTGAGATATTACAACAGAAATATCTGACATAAAGTTAAAAAATTATTTAAATTAATTATTCATCAAAGTCAATGTAGTCAGTCAATTTACCCATCAAATATTTATGCATAACATTATTTTTCCAGCTATTATCCTATGTTAGAGATATAGCAAGATGCCTAAGTCCTAATATCTATCCTTTATTTCACCTGTACATTGCTTTATTATAGTTCCTATCACTCCGAATTTATTTTTCCCTGTGTCGAAAACATGAACCAGGCATAGGCACAGACCAAAAGACAAGCTGGGACAAAAGACAAGGGGTTGCTTTGTCCCTGGCTGATATGAGATGGGCACCCCCAATCAAAGCCGCTCTCCCAAGGTCAGGGACATCACACTGAATTTAATCTGTATGCATGCTGCTCTTATATACTAGGTGACAAATTGCCTGAAGGTAAAGACCACAGAAGGAAACTCTGTTGTGACTGGGCTTGATAGGTTTAGGTTCAAAGAATATGAAAAAGTTAAGTCTCAACTTTTGTGGAGGAGACACTTGGCGCTGGGATGAAAAAGAACCACCCTGGATAAATGAGTAATTGCCCTCGAGTGAGATAATCAATTCCCCAGAAACTAGCCCAGCCAATGAAATGCTGGCTCCTTGGGGCAAATATTACTCCAACTCATCCCACTCTCACTTTTTTTGAATATGGTATTTTGAATCATGTAAAACCTAGCTTATAACGTGACTCACAACTTTTGGAGAAGTAATATTTATCTTCAGGTATGCAAAGATTTATTGGTGGGGGAAAAGTGGTGGTGGGGTGGAGAGTATTTTTTGAAGTATTAGCTGATGTTATTTGGCTTCTAGCATTTCTTTCTGTTCCCCTAACCGTTTCCCTACTTAATAAGTAACGTTTTATTGCTTTGAAAACGTTGTATAATAAGGGAAATAAAGAGCTTAAGTGGTAGAATACATTGAATAACTAGTGTTCAAACTTAGGCCATTATGACACTAGAGTCCACATTACTGAACACTACTCAATATTGTCTCCTTTCAGAACATGTGAGGTAGCCAAATGATGTTATTAGAACCAACTCTACTAGAAGAGAATGTCATGATTGTTAGCAATCAGTATATGAGTGACAAAAGAATATTCACTGTGGTTCAAAGGGTATATGGAAGTGATCAGGAAAGACAGCTCAGAATCAAGAAATTTGAGTTGACCTCTAAATCATTGCAGATGGAGGATGACTTAGGTAGGTTTAAAATTGAGAATACATATTAAATAAAGTTTTTAAAAGGTAGATTGTGGTAAAATTATAAAAGGCTTTGTATCCTGCATAAGATTTTTTGCCTTTGTTGTTAAAAGACTTTGAAAAGGATAAGGTGACCCACTTGACTATAGTATCATTCTAGGTGGGATGGACTAGCAGCTTAACTACTAATTGGATCATTTTTTGAGGGTAAAAGGGACTTCTATCAATAATTACAACAGGCAAAAAACTAGGAGTGTTCTAGAAAAACTGGGATGGCCATGATGCACATTAGGAAGAAACAGAGAATGTTTTCCTAAAGACGACACTGCTAGCCTAGCTGTAAAGCATGAGGACCTGCACTACCCTGATAAGAGGGAGGATAAAATCAACCCGATTCATTCAAAGGCACAAGTAGAGACAGATGGACAGAACTTGCTATTTACTTGGATGTGGCTGCAGGATGGATAAAATGATGCCCGTTTTGGTTGTATATGTCTAGGAGAAAATGTCGTTATTAAAAATTGGTAAATCTGTCATGCTAGTCTCAGATTCAACATGTGTTAGATAAAAGAAAATGGTATGTCTATAATGTCATGAAATTGTAATGCAAAGATGCCATTAAGTTTTACAAAGTAAACTGAAATTTTCTGCTAGATGTGAGGACAAAGGATCAAGTTGTATTCATTGTTTTTCTCCCAGAATCTAGGTCAGTCTATGGCACATAGTAGGCATTTCAATTATATTATTTTGATAATCCTTAAAAGGAAGTTTCTATTTAAAAATATGTTTTAATGTTATTTAGCATAGGAAATAAATTACAATACTCTTAAGAAAGTATACTGGAGAACAATTATATTGTGATGATAATTCGCAAACCTTATTCCAAAGCGCAATGCCTCAGGTACATCATGGAAGAGTGAATAACATCCATTTCTAACAAACGAAATAAAGCCACCTGGTGTCTTTACTAAATCAGGATAAATGATAATCTGATGGGATAACAAAAATCAATTAACTAGTTTAATATTTTTTAGCTCACCCAATAATTATGACAAAAATTCCATGAAATTAGAAGATATCACTAATGCCTTTAATGTATCTAATTGTATTCTGAAAGGGAAAACAAGAACTAATCATTTCATCAAACTAGTAATGCAAAAGCATTTAAAAATATAAATTTCCCTTACATGAATTGTCAAACCACTGTTCTTCCCTTTGAGACTCTTTCTAATATATTTATATAAGGTAATAAACCAATTTTTGTTCTTTGTTAATATTATTTTTAGAAGAAGCTCATCTACTTTTAGTTGAACAAGTCCTCCTATTGGCTAAGAAAATATTAATATAATACCAAATTACTGTGTATTAAGGAAATGCCTCATAATTGCCATTTCTTTTCTTAAAGTATTATTTTAGTTAATGTCTTCTTAGATTATAGGTATATAATTCTGGATACACATATGATAATTGAAGGCTTAATTTGATTCACCTTGGGGTGAAAAAAGGTAATATGTTGTGCTACATCCTAACAAAATACATTCCTCTAGGAACCAAGAAGTGGCTGTGAGATGGGCCCCATGCAATATAACTCCTATTGGCCTGTACTTGCAGCAACCATGGCCCCCAAAAAGCAAGGCAATTGAGGGGATTTTTTTGAGATACATCACCAGACAAAAACACTTAACCAGCTGATATAGGAAATAAGAGATCAAAAAACCTAGAACACACTGTGAGGAAGGACAAAGTTAATGGTGAAATATCAGTCAAGGATTATTTTAATAGAAAAATATGATACAGGTTACATGAGAGCCCTGCACAGTAATGAGTACAAATACAGAAGGATTCTTAAAAGGAAAATAAGTCAACATGAAAGGCAAATTCTTATACTTTAAAATTTTATCTAGACCTAGCTGTGCCTTTTCTCCCCTCTAACACCAGAAGGAACTACAATCACACACTTTCTTTACTAACGTTTTTTCTTAGGCTGGGTACCAATGCAGCAATGATACCTACACGAAACAATTATAATCTCAACTAGAACCAAATTTTAGTGAATAGAGATTAGAATTTGTCACAATAATTGTCTTTTATGAAAACCTCATAGATTTTGGGTCTGCTAAAGGGGACTATAGGATGGATTGTGGTTTGTGGAGAGCTTATAATACATATCTAAGTGGGGCACAGGGTATACTGAATAAAATACCTCTTTAAAGCACTTCAAATCCTCTTGGCCTCATCTCACTACCAGCATAGCTGTGGCAACTAATTTTGAGTGGGTAAAACCTGAGAGTTTCTCATGCCAAGCACACACTCTGCACCTCTTCCTTCTTGCCCTAGTTCTTCTCTAATGCCATAGCATGAAAATTTGTAGGAAACTTATGTCTTTTACACATGCACAACTTGGAAGTACTAAAATGTTAATGTCCCATAGAACAATCCTTTATCCATGCAGGAAGAGGGTGACAAATAAATGTTTCCCTTTTTCATCAGTGGGGGCCATAGTTCTGAGATACTTTGTCTTCTTGACAGGTCCCAGCAGTATTGAGATCTGATCATACACAGTCAACAATGCACCAATGCATTCATTAGCTTCCCCTCCTTCCCTGTATTCCTTCATCAGTCCTTCATTTCTGCTCCTACAAATGAGCTATTTTCTCAGACGTTGCTGCACTGGTACCAGTCTAAGGAAAAACATTAGTAAAGAAAGTGTGTGATTGCAGTCCCTTCTGGTGTTAGAGGGGGGAAAAGGCACAGCTAGATCTAGATAAAATTTTAAAGTATTAGACTTTGCCTTTCATCTTTACTTATTCTCCTTTCAAGAATCCTTCTGTATTTGTACTCATTACTGTGCAGGGCTCTCATGTAATCTGTATCATATTTTTCTATTAAAATAATTTATTTTCAATGAGATGCTGAGTTAAAAATGAAAAAAAATCAACTAAATTGTCAAATATGCAAATTAATAACAAATAACGTATTTCCTAGCCAAGATATCTTTTGCATTTTAGTAAGAAATAATTGCTCAATCTAGAACATAAATTTAAGCTAGATTGTGAAGGGACTGTTACTATATGTGAGGAACATAGTTTTAGAGAAAATACATTTTGGTATCTTTTACATTACTTTTGCTATAAAAAATGAGAACAAACTTGGGATAAAATAACAGTACTTACTTTTTCTTGAATATTATGTCTATTGTTAACAAATTTTGACATAATAGATGACAAAGATATGTTAAATTTTGGACAAATTTTCCAAGCTAGCACAGGGATAGCATGTGAGTTATGGAGTTGTAAATTATCAATCTGATTATTCCTTATTTAAATTCAATGCAAGGGGTGTACATTTTGGAATTTGTAAAGTCTTGGGAAATTGTCACAAAATGGTAAGGCTAAAAGCAATAAATGGAAATTATTGTAGTATTCATATGGTTCTTTTGGGCTGATTTTATCAAAGCTACTTTATAAAACTTTTAGAAGCATTGCTGTTGAGAAGTAAATGACTTAACTGTTAACATTATACTCTGTGGAAAATAATAGTAAGTCAATCTAAGATATGATGTATAATTTTCTTAATATTTTCAGAATCTGTCCTTTACTATCTATAACCTAACATCGAATTAAGAAATTTGATTTCTGTGTTTGCCTGAAAACCACAATATTAAATTTGCCATTGAAATAGAAAAATGACACTTGTTTTCTGATTTTTTATATTGGTAATTTTTGCTCTGATTTAGTAAAATTATAAAAGTACATTTAATTATTCAGTCTCAGTGACTTATGTTTAACTGTATTTACTATAATACTATTTTCTTCTAACTCCAACCATTAAAAGTACAGTGGTGGGCAAAGATGGATGTACAAGCATTTTTGGTTTCTACAATTTGCCTGCACTCTTTACGTTGTTAATTTTTTAAAATAATCTGGAACAATTTTCAAGTTAAAAAATAATCTAAGATAAAATGTGAAAATAAATAAAGTGTCCATGGTTGTTCAGCATAACGAGAACAACTGGTAGTGAATATGCTCTGACTTTTGCTTATTTTTTTGAATGCTTATGGAAAAACAATTGTACTAAAACTTGTAGATGCAAGAGTTCTGCCTCTAGATACATAGAAATGACAATTAGTGAAATGGTTTGTAACAGAGATGTGAATAACTTTTATGAAAGGTAAATAAAGAAGCATAAAGAAGAGGGATAAATCATGACTGGTTCATACTTGAGGCTGTAGGATGTACCACCTGTCTCTTTTTCATTTAAATCTTTTTCTACTTATTGGGTCTATGTTTGTTGAAGGAGTGGGAATTACAAATTTACTTTACTTTAGCACTTAATATTTTCAGGTGTCTTCAATTTTTTTGCATACATTATTGCATTCATTCTGTAAAAAGGCAAAACAAACACATTGTAATAATTATAAAGCTGAGGATCAACTAGACTATATGACTCTACCAAAGGACTCAGCTATTCAATAAGCTATTCAATAATTGGATAGGAGCTCACTTAACTTCAATGTCTCCCAACCTTCCTGTCTGTCATTTGTCTCCTTCTAGTTCATAACTAGAGCCTTTTAAAAAGTTCTCTTATTTCCCCAACTCACCATTTTCCTTTAATGAATTCAAGGAAAAAGGTCAAGTATGTTGTTTTTAACTTATTAAAGAGCTACCTGTATCCCTCTATGCATTTTATCCTTTACAGATTTTGTGAGACTTAAAATTGGCCAGTTAACATTTCACTAGTCTTCAAAAATTGCTAAATCAATGGTGAAATAAAGGTAAAAGACAGGTGTGGTGGACAGGGGCTGATTCCCTGGTAAGCCTAAAATTATGAGACTTTCAAACTGAAACAGAAAACATGAGTTAAAATACCATTATTCATTTATTATGTGATCATCCTGAAGAAATGTGAAAAGACGAAGGTATTTATTATTCATATGACATAATACATGAGATGGTTTGAAATAACTTGGAGCTAAACCAACAATAAGAAAAAACAAATGTCAAGACACAAAAAGGCAGGTTATCTTAAAATATTACTATTGGCAAGAAGCATTCAGAGCCTAAATGAAAGTCCTTTATCTTTAACCACCTCATTTAATGTTAGTAGCTTCATCCTTCCAATTCTTCAGGCCAAAAAATTTGGAATCATTTTTGACTCCTGTCTTTCTCTCAAAACCTACATGCAATCCCTTATCTTCTCTTGACAGCTTCAAAATTCAAGCAACGTCTAGCGACTCTTCGTCTCCGCTATGACTGCTGTAACCCAAAACTCCGGCACGACCTGTTTGGATTATTGCAGTAGTCTTTAGCTATTTTCCTGCTTCTTCCCTTGCCCCCTTTAGTCTATTCTGAACAAAATGAGCCTGTTAAAATGAGTCAAAATGAGGAAATATTATTTCAGCTAAAAGACATCAGATGGTTTCTTATGTCATTCAGAGTAAAGGTGACATTGATTAAAATGGGCTACAAGGACCTGGAGGATATGGCCTGCTGTATCTACCTCTCATGCTTAACTCACCACCTCATCTACTGTTAGTCTTTTCCTGTTTTATTCCTTTCCACCATCCTCTACTTCTCTCTTACGGGACATATAAGGCCCACCCCATCCTCAGGACCTTTGTGTTTGCTGTTTGCTCTTCCCAGAATCTTCTTTACTCGTATGTGGCGTGATTCATTACATCCATCCCTTCAGATTCTCACATAAATGCCACACTCCCATTAAGGTTTGGCCTTATTTAAAATTGAAGCATCCCCTTCTAAAATTGGTTTTCTCTGTGTTCTTTCATTCTAATATATTACAATTACCAGCAGCTTACATATAATATATATTTTATTATGTATACTGTTTATTGTGTGTATCCTCTCAGCTCCCAGTGAAAATGAATGTAAGAGAAATTCGTGTTTTCTTCAATGTTTTGTTTACTATCTGACACATAGTAGGTGCTCAGTAAATACTTGTTGAATGAAACAATGACTGCTATAAGGGAAAAAGGCTTCTAGGTATTTTGAGGGTAGAATCTTTTCCTCTTGACTGAGCACTTAGAGAACTATGAAGGCCTGATTTGAATTCTCCAATAAAATTATATCCACTTTTTATGAAAAAATCATCTAAAAACTACTTAGCAATGAGACCTTTTTATGGTGGAATCCATACTTTCATTTTCTTAATCTATTAATATGTGGTCTTTATCTTGTTAGTGTAGTGGTGAGCCTCATTAACGCTTCTTGTCATTTCATAGCGCTAATGTGTATTTTAAAAGAATGAAAAATTAAGTTGAAAAAATTAAAACTGCAAAGAACTATTCAGCCCTAAGTAATAAAATAAGATGTTTATTGTTTTGAACCATAACAGAAAAAATAAAACCTGCATCTAAACTTGGCACTTCTAATTGTGCAACCTTGGAAAAATCATGAAACCTTCTGACTTTTAGTTTCTCAAGCTGTGCAATGGGAATACTACTGACTCTATTTCATGGTCTGTTTGGAAGGATAAAATAAGTACTCAGAAATTTATAGCAAGTGAGTTTTGAGCAGTATTTCTGGGTTTTTGAAAATATGCCAAGATCATGCATACTACACAAGATTAATGCAAACTGTGCTCTTCTGTCCTACTGAATTGTGCTTTCACAGTTACCTTTAGCAATCCAATGACAATTTTTGTTATCAAAAGACTTTATAAGCACAAGTCCACTATATTATTTAGTTATACAATTGCTTATAGTCTGTTTCCAGTTGCTTTTCCTACATACATATAATTAATTCCTTAATGTGTCTTCCAGTCAGTGTCTTCATTTTGATTACCTTGCCTTGAAATATTCCCAACATTTCAACTACTTATTGATCCCAAAGGTCTTAAAACAAGTTTATTACTCGAGCAGCAGCTCAGCACTATTAGACAGAGAAACATGCTCGAATGGAGTTTTCATGGTCTTTATATAAGCCTTAAGGAACTTAAATTTTTTATAAGAAAACAGCACTATGAAATTTTGGCACACTTCTCTACTATTTATGATATATATTTTTCTAAATCTGATTTTTTTAATCAGGAAGATTGAATATTATGGTGTTTTTAATGCCTTGCTCTTATTATTTAAGGGACATTTTGGCTTAGGTTCTTTATATGGAAGCTTCCTAAGAACATTAAAGTGAATGCAGAACAGTGAAATTGGTGTTGTCCATATCAGTGAGCCAGTATTGCATCTGCTTTGATTATTCTTACCAATTTTTTTCAGCCTTTGAGAAGTTTGTTATTTTTTCAGCTGGAAGATATTTCTTCCCTCGAGCAATTCCTTGCTTACTTCCTCAGTGCTGAGTGCAAATTCTAAATCATTGCTTTTCCTGCACTTAGGGGATAAACAAAATGTAAGTATCATCTTCTTTCAAAGTCCTTTCTTTTTTTTTTTCTCCTTTTATTTCAGAATATTACAGGGGTACACCACTTTGGTTATATATATTGCCCAGGCACTGCCCATGTCAGAGCTACAATTGTGGACATCCCCCAAACTGTGTGCCCCACATCCATTCAGCAAGAGTTTTCCCATTCCCTCAGCCCCCCTCCCGCCTGCCCACCCCCTGATGAATATTATTGCCATGTGTGACATAAGTATTGATCAGTTAGTACCAATTTGATGGTGAGTACCAGTGGTGCTTGTTTTTCCATTCTTGTCATACTTCACCTCGAAGAATGGGCTCTAGCTCCATCCGGCATAATACCAGATGTGTTAATTCAGTGTTGTTTTTTATTGCTGAGTAATATTCCATGGTATATATATACCACATTTTATTAATCCACTCGTGTATTGATGGGCACTTGGGTTGTTTCCACATCTTTGCAATCGCTATATCTTTGCAAATGCTATAAACATTCACGTGCAGATGTCTTTATTATAGAATGTCTTTTTTTCCTTTGGATAAATACCCAGTAGTGGGATTGCTGGATCAAATGATAGTTCTACTTTTAGTTCTTTGAGGTATCTCCATATTACTTTCCATAGAGGTTGTACTAATTTGCAGACCCACCAGCAGTGTATGAGTGTTCCTATCTGTCTGCATCCCCTCCAGCATTTGTTGTTTTGGTACTTTTTGATATGAGCCAATCTCACTGGAGTTAAGTGATAGCTCATTGTGGTTTTGATTTGCATTCCCTGATGATTAGAGAAGTTGAGCAATTTTTTATAAGTTTCTTGGCCGTTATTCTGCCTTCTTTTGAAAAGTTTCTGTTCATGTCCTTTGCCCATTTTTTAATGGGGTTGTTTGATTTTTTCTTGTTGATTTTCCTAAGTTCTGTATAGATTCTGGTTATCAGCCCTTTATCAGATGTGTAGCATGCAAACATTTTCTCCCATTCTGTAGGTAGTCTGTTCATTCTGGTGATAGTTTCCTTGGCTGTGCAGAAGCTTTTTAATTTCATCAGGTCCCATGTATTTATTTTTGTTGCTGCTGTGATTGCTTTGGGGGTCTTGTATTGTAGTTTCAATTCCCTCTGCCTGATCCTGTATCCTTCTCTTTTCTTTCCCTGGTCTAACTCCCCAATAAACGTTTTGTATTCTCAGCTTCATCTCAGTGTTCATTTCCCAGAGGAACCAACTGATGATACAAAGTTCACGTGTCCAATCCTATGCAAATGGTCTCCTCAGCTAAGAGTACCTACTCCCTGTCCTTTACGTGGAGTTTCACTTTGCCCATCAGACTTTCCCTTCAGAATGAAGTGCAACAGTTCCCTTCACCTTCATGCTTTCTGGCACTTTACTGTAATTGTTCATTTACTTGTTTTTTCTAATACCTAGTCTTCCCAAGGATAGTCCTGCTGCCTTATTTGACTTTATTAGTCTAAAATTATACCTGTAGATATATTTACTCATTGATTTAGCTGAGTTTTAATTTGTCTTTATTAAGTGAAAGGCTCTGCACTAGGTACAGGAGATATAAATGTAAATAAGGAAAAACATAGTTTCTTTCCTCACTAAGTATACATATATGTGAAAAAACTAATTACATAATTATTTATCTTTACTCCTATGGTTAGTGCAAGAAAAGAAAGAGAGTTATAAGGTAGCAGGAAAAACTTGACATAGTCTTAAAGATTTGAAACAACTACTTTAAGGAAATTTTATATAAGCTAGATTCTGAAGGCTAAGTAGGAATTAATTAGCTGAAGTAAGAGAGAACATGATAAATGTTTATTGAATGAATAAAATAATGTAGTTTTTGTTTATAAGACTACACTCCAGAGACACATACAAGTTTTATTAGCCACATCAAATCTTTCCGTCTTTATTGCAACCAATTACATTTAATATTTTTTTTCTTCCAGGAAACATCTCCTATGCACATCTTAACTACCATTGCCACAAAACTATTTAAATGCACATACAAATCTGACATAGCTGTAAGTACGTCTAGTCTCAAATCTCAAGGTATCATCTTCTGATGGTTTGAGAGCCTATATGATAAGCCCAATGGAGTCTTAAAGCTACTATTTTCCATGATTTTGAGAATACCATTTATTTTTAACTTCCTCAGTAAACCATGCAAACAAGTATTTACCAATGGAATGGATTCTTCCAAATGTTGTTTACAGCAGGCAGCCAAAATTGTATTTTTATATATTTGGCAAGAGAATCTTCGATTGTAATGATGTTTTTATAAAATATATTAAATAAAATGTTCCTTCTAAACATCTGCAAATGCTGGTTTCATAGAAGGTATTCAGTAACTAGTTGTTTAATCAAAGGGAATTGAACTGCATGAAACTTAAAATAAATAAATAATAAATAAATAAGTTTTAAAAACTTCTCGGAAATTTGAGAGTGCGGCTTCTTGACACCAAACAGCCAGTGAAACTAATTTTTATTTCATCACCATGTTGTTGACCCCATGCAGACACAATCTATGTCTATTGTATCCATTTTCACTTCACCCCTTATGCCTCATTAAGCTTGCAATAGAGAAAAGGCTAGCACAAAATAAAGCTTAGATCAATCATTCCTCTATAGGCCAGAGCAGGCAAAATCAATCACTGTCCATTCAAGTGGTTCTCAGCTATTGACTTCAAACTTTCCTGATTTAGAGGTTACTTGTACAGTTAATTGCACTGAGGTTGAATGTTTGTGCTTCAGCATATTCCTTAGCTATCTTTAGGGAATATACCCTACTACATCTCTATTAATTTTATATTTGAATTGATGAAGGTTGGGAATCGTTAACCTGTGATTACAAGCTTGATAATAACACCTTAACACATTTATGAATAACTTTCACATAGAAACTCCTACTAGTTTGCTGAGAAATTTATACGTTTCAGTTTCAAAACTCATGGCATATTGATTTTCAGAAAAGTCTAAGTATTAGCCATTAATATCTCCACATAATGAAAAATTGGCCATAGCTACGAGAATAAAGTAATTTTAAAAATGTGAAAAACATGTGATTTTTGTTGACACGTTTTTAAAACTTCATTTTTTCTTACAATCATAATTATTAAATTTAACAGTTGATCATTGTTACAAAAATATTCATCATATTAAGACTTATGTCTAATTTCTTGCTTTACACATAGTAGGCACTAGGCATTATGACTTTAAACAGGTTGTTTTTGAGCATTAAAATTTTTTTCAAACATGCCCTCTGCACAGAAACAGAACGCTATTGGCATATGCCCAAATACAGTCATGCTTATCTTTATATGGTCTTAGAAGGCAGTCAAAACTCTGATATTCCAACTAAAATCCCACAGGCTTGAAAAATATTAAATTAAGGATTGACTGTAACCATGCCTCCATAAAAACAAATCATTTAGAAGAATACAAAATGAGTCAATTTATCAGTTAAAACTTTTGGTAAATTAAAAGTCGTATGTAGTGATTGGTCAAATGTTGAGTCTGATAATTTATTGTTGTAAGCAAACAAAAAACCTAAATATTCTTACTGTCTAGAAGCCATAGAGTACAAGATTCCAAAAGCCAAATAGGACATGTTTTCACAAGTTAGAAACCAGGAAAGAAAGTGTCTATAACTAAAGCAAAAACAAATGAAAATGATAGAGCTGAATTTTCAGCTTCCTGTGATAAGAATTTCTGAAGATTTTATTATGAAATTAAAAACAATGACTATCTAATGAGATCTGAAAACAAGTCAGTCAAAAATATTTAAAATATCAAAGTAAAGATAACATTATAACGTATTGACCCCATAATGTAATTTCCTTTGAGAACAGAAGGAAAGACCGATAATGTAAATTCTGTATGTAGTATGTTGTTATTGAATATTCTGACATTTATCTTATTCACAAACCTTTGAAATGCTCAGGAACAATTACAAGCTTCAAAAACAAATACAATTTTGAAAACAATTTAAAAATGTTGTCCAAATGTTGCTAAATCTAAATACTCAATCAGAAATTCAGTAAATGATTCCCAGCCATAACTTGCACTGAAACTCAGCTACCCATGTCTGACTAAAACCACACACTAAATAGGAAGAGGCCCTCCAGTTCTTTCACCCCTCAACAGAACTGCTTCTATCAATAAGTGTGTTAAAAGTAGAAATACATTTATTGTATGTCTTTGTTAATGGAAATTGGAAGTTAAGGAGTGTTACAGTGTAGAGTGAACTAGAGTGCAGAATGTGGAAAGAGAAATTGCGTGCACACCTTTAAAATACCAATGATTGAATAAGAACACATAAAAATGACAACTGCACAGAATAATGTAAATATTAATATTTTTTTAAAAATTTGAAATAATAAAAAATTAGAATGGTGCCATATATTAGAAACATATATATTTATTTATATTTATATATTTAGCCAAATTTCCCCATTAAGATGTCTTTTGCCAATTTTCTTCTTTCCTTTGTCTGTGCCACTTATGCTTTAGTTTATTTTTTCAATTAACACATTTATTAAGAAACTGATTTATTTAATGTTTTATATTAATCTTAGACAGTCAAGGGTTTATATTTTTTTAAATAAAACACAACCAAATTTTAAAAGTGTTATCAGAATACCACAGGTTCTTTAAAGATATGTTAAAATATATTTAAAAAGTAAAAAGAAACATCACCTGTATACCTATCAGCCTGCCACAAACACTATTAGTAATTTTATATTTTTCATTCCATTGTTTACATGTAAATTCATGAATTCTGTTAGGCTTTTATATGTTTTCAAATAGTTTGTGGATACCATTACTACCTTTGTTCATACCTATGGATAAGGGTCCCCGAGTTGAAAATCACTGCTTTATTATTGCTTTAGCCTTTTCAATATGTATATAAATGAATTACACATAGAGAGAACATGCTATGAAAACAAATTACGTGATAAGAAACTTCATAAAGTAAATGGTACATTCAATTTATATTTTTGATTAGTTGAAAAATATTTTATCATATTAAATATGTTGAAATTAATGCAAGAAGTATATACATTTTTGAAAATAGTTAAACAGGGTTAATTGAGCCTTTATTTCATATACACAAAAAATGAGAAACCAGAATGAGCCATATTTTAGTGTTTCTCAAGACCAAATGTACTATTTGTATTCTTGATACATTTTATATCACTGTGGTTATCAAATGCTTTTCTTAAACATGTTCTGATATTCCAAGGTAAAATTTCACTATAGTTCTCTCTTCCTGACACCAAAAAAGAGACAGCTGTTTGATATCACAGACATAAGATAAACAATCTTTTAGTGATCACCCATTCTGTTACTATAAGAAAAATAATTTATAATATTCAAACAATATTAAAATCAGGAAAAGATATAACTTTAAAATGTTTCATTTTATGAATTCTCAAAAAGAGTATATTATTTTGCATTGCCAAAGAGAGCATCTTTTAGTTTTGCATAATGAACATGTAAGTAATGGATTTTTATAACTTTGGTGATTCTTAATCACTTTTTGATTTTCTCTCAAAGTGTGTCTCTAAATATAGAAAATTAAAATTGTTCTTATTCCACTTGATGTGCAAATTCAGCAACAGATTTTCAGTTTCTTTTCACTTTATATTTTATACGGTCCTTTTATAGCTCACGAATTTTCTCAAAATCAGTTGATATGTAATTTTTATCCTACTCAGGTAACTCTGTCCTAAAATAAGTTTACTTAATTATAAGAAATAATTAGTATAGTAAACACTTCCAGCATTACACAATCAAAATGTTTATTTTTACAGTCAGAGAAATTTATTTCTGAATGAAATACAAGTCAAGGTTAAACCAATGAGTTAGAAAACATTTCATAGAGATGTTTTCTCTTTTAAATTCATTTTAATCCATCATTTGCATACATTTACCATGAATAAAATATATGTGAACTCATGAATTTAAAATATGAACATTTCCTTGTTAAATAGCAATCTTTTAAAAAATATGAGTCACATTTATTCTTGACCTTTATACTACTCTCATTTTTTTCCTCTTCTTATTGATAATTCTAATTCTTGAAATCTAATAAGTTAAGGATACTTGGATTAGAGAATGAGTTAGTCATTGGGATTTGTGTACATTCAGAGCTTGTCCAAGTCTAAGATTTTAGCCCCATTTCCAAGTCTGATGAAGATTTTTACATTTCCATTACAAGCACTATCTTCTTTGTAGATATATACCCGACTTACTTTCATTCATTGAATACAATGATTTTTCATGCATGAGAGAGCAACTAATTTATAAATATTTGTAGCTTTTAATTTATCTCTATTTTTCCACTATAGTCATAATGATAGAAATTTTAAGTCAATTTTAAAATTGTGCCTTCTTTGTGTAAGATCTTGAATCAGAGTTCAAATATTTAAACTATTTTAATGGGCATTGCTAGTGGTAGCAATCTATTCTGTTCCTCTAGCAATCCTGAGTTGAAGTGAACACAGATATACAATCTCACCCTAAATAAACTAATGGGACAGAAAATGTATATTTTAAAAGTTTAGTGCTTTATCTATTGTTTATTTTGCTCTCTATTTTTTTTTAAACCTCTGGTTGTTTTCTTATTTTGAGAATTAAGATCTTATTGAATAAGGGTCATAAGCTGACCTTCTGGATCTTTAAAATAGTGATAATAACAGCATAGGCTAGTTGTTAAAATTAAAGAAAATTTGATATGTACAATACCAAGTAGAAGAATGCCTCAATAGCTCATGCTTGATAACATTTACTTAATATGATGATAATTATAACAAACTGCCTGATAAATTATGTGCCTGCACATACACTGTTAACAGAATCAAAAACTAAGACTACTAAATTAGCATGATTTTACTTTTCCAGGAAATTCTTGTCTAGGAAGACAATATTGCAATAACATAATTGCTTCAGAAACATCCTGAAAATCTAATTATCTGAAAAGATTGCTCTACTGACTTGCCTTCTTGGTACAATGAATCACACAATCAGGCACATTATTCTTTTATCAAATGACTACTCATTAAGACTTCTCCACAACCCTCACCACTTTGTCTACCAACTGTCAGTTGTTATATCATGAATTTTGAATTCCTGCATTGAAAGATCCACCCTAAGTCAATGTCTAATTCTTATAAATATCTCCCTTCAGCCTTTGACTCTACTACGACTGTCAATGTGGTGTTTCCATTATTGCAGGAAGTAACAACCTCATTTTTGTATAATCAATAGGTTATTTTGGTGGTCTGTTCAGAAAGTCAATAGTTGAAAATGATGATGATGATGATGATAGTAACATTTATGCATTTGTGTAGTAATTTATTTTCACTAGACATTTGCAGATTTAATAATTGCATTTTCAACATGTAAATTGGGAGTTTTTTATTTTCATTTTACAGATGAGGAAACATGTTTAGGGAAGTTAATGCCATACAAATAAGTGGCTGATTTGGGGTAGAACTTCTACTTTTGTGATTCTCTGTCCAGTGTTCTATTTTGGTTTTCTTATTATAAGTGTCTTCTTGTCCTAGATTATTTTCTGTAGTTATTATCACTTTTTAAAATAATTTTTAAATAATGAGACCAAAATAACTGAACATCACATAGGGTCATATTATTCTTAGCAACATTATTTGAACCAAGTGATTGTTTGGAATTATTGTCTATTTCTAAGCCAACATAGTTACAGATGTAAATTTAATTTATTCTCTTTATTCCTACAACATTCAGATTTTTCAAAATTTTGGCAAGGAGAAAGGTGAAGGAGATCTCATACTATACCATTCAAAGCTTCACTGGTGATTTGTTTTCACAAAACATTCCCTTTTGTTTTTGCAATTCTTGTTAAATGAACACAATTGTCTGTAATGTATTTGAAAGAAACTTAGCTTCTATATGTTCATCTTTTCTTTCACAAAAAGGGCATCTGAGAAGAATCACTTGCTTATTTTATAAAGACTTTACAAATAACTCTAAAACTTCTTATACAAGGTGCAAGTGCCTACAAGGGGATGAGGTTCTCTTTAAAGAATTAGCTACTTAATACATACAAATATAAGAAGATACTGCCTTTGCACCACTCAAGTCAGAGCTACAAGCATTCCCAGTAGTATTAAAATCATAAAAAAACATAAAAAAGGGATTTTTCCATTAAAAATACATAAGAAGATAACAGAAGTTGTAAAATTCCTTTTAGGAAATGCATCAAAATGCAGCCTTTGCTAAATGTCTATTTTTTTAACAATCTCAACTGTCAACTATTTATTGACCTTCTAGAAAAGGGCATGCCAAACTTTGTGGCATGTTGTTTCTGTCACAAAATGATGGTGCATTTTACAAATGCTGATTTGAAAATATAATAATAATTTGGTTCCATTGTAGTCTTTTTGTTGGTTCTTATCATGATTAATTAATTCACTTGCATATATAACCCTCAGAGTCTTGGTCATGAGTTAACTAAATAATTAAAGCCTTAAACCAATCCATAGCAACCCTTGTAGAAGAATATTTAATGGTATTAAAGAAAAAATTTTACAGTAATGGCCAAATATGGGTTCATTTGCCATTTAGACTCTTAAGTAAGAAGAGGTTCTTCTCACCATAACAGCTTTTAATACTTTACTTTTGATACTGCAGGGGCACAAAATTCTACTGCATAAGAACAAAATAGCAGATTTTGGTGAAAACAGAGCAGAACAATGCTTTCAGGTTAGAGCTGCAGTTTGGGGAAGTCATTCCCGGGCTGTGGTTGACAAGGAAAGCAGGAGAACTCCACAGTACACTTTTAGCAAATGCCTAATCAAAGATGGTCTTCTTAATAAAAGTCAGTAAGTGTCCTTCAACAAGCACTGGCCCAACCAGCCATCTCAACTTAAAGAAGTTCTTGGAAAGTCAGGAGGTCCTTTAGGTTGAATTTTCAGAGACTAATCCCCACCCTACCTCCGTCGTCTCTCTGGTTCAGTATAATTACAGATCCCATAATGAGGCAGAATTGAAGTCAGACACTAGAACCCATTTGTTTATATATATAAATTATATGTTCTCAATATAGAAAGTTTATTTATTTAAATCAAATTATGGTGTTACCATGATAGATCCCTTGCTATATTTTTCTTCACCAAAGCAACACCAAAATCTTCAGTGAGTGTCTATTAACTAACTTCCCATAGAGTTAGGGTTCCAATGCCCAAAGTGAGCAAAAATCAAAGAAAGTTTTGTAAGATTCTTCATTCTTTATTTTGCCTGCACATGATATGAATTATAACATAACTCTCAGACAAATATCTGGCTTTTGGAATAGTTTGATAACTATTACTGGATTATGTCATCATCAGCATTTTCATATTCCTAGCTATAGTGTTCGCCAAAGTAAAATTTGCCACTTTCAACCACTGCATAAGCTTACCTACTTCTAAGGACTTTCAAGAAACTCATGTCTTGATCATGAATACAACACATGTCAATTCTCGATGAATGGTTTTATATCAGTCTGCTGTCACACCCTTTATCTGTCAGAGTGTTTTCTGCCCATATTATGCCAATGTGACTTTTTCACATCTTTTTAAGTTCATTGGTTTCCAGAATCTTCTATGAATTTCCAAAATGATCAGATTACCTTGATTGCCATGGCTGTGCATTGTAAACTCTCTGTAGTCACAGAATCTGGCACGATTGAGAAACAAAAGCCAACCTTTTAAATGTTTGGATTGAATCCATAATTACCTGGGTAATTTTAGATATAGTCAAGGATTTTCTCACCAGTACAGTAATCCCTCCTTATCCATAGAGGATATGTTCCAAGACCCCCAGCAGATATCTAAAACCACAGATACTATCAAACCCTATATAGTATATACTATACTTTTTCCTTTGCATATATGCCTATAATAAAGTTTAATTTATAAATTAGGCACATTAAAAGATTAATAATAACTAATAATAAAATAGAACAATTATAACAATATACTATGATAAAAGTCATGTGAATTTGGCCTTTCTCTCTCTCTCTCAAAATATTTTATTGTACTGTACTGTAAGTAACTAAAACAGCAGGAAGCAAAACCTCAAATAAGGGAGGACTACAGCACATCTCCAATGTTGTGGTCATTCAAGTCAGTTACTCTTTCCCCAAATGACTGTAGTTAATTGAAAGAATTGCAATAACTACATAAATATATATCTCTAATGTTATAAATATCCTAGGTGTCTTTTATCTGCTCACTTTTAAAAGGGACATTTGAGTTGTACTTAATGTATGAGGAGTTCCTTTGAGCTCTTAGTACTGCTTTCTATGAGATTAGTAAGTGAAGAACATAACTGATCCCATTTGTGAAGGTGGTGCCCTGATAACTTAATCACCACCTGCTATGTTTTGAATGTGTCCTCCAAAGCTCATGTGTTGAAATTTAATCCCTAATAAAATAGCGTTAGGAGGTGGGGCCTAATTAGAGATGATTAGGTCATGAGGGCTCTGTTTCTTGTAAATAGATTAATGTTCTTAGTATGGGAGTAGATTGGGGTTGTTTTAAATGTATGTTTGACCTCCTTTTGTTTTCTTATTCTTGTACTCTATTACCCTGCTGCCTTCTGCCATCATATAATGCAGCATGAAGGCCCTCAGCAGATGCTGGCACCTTGATATTGGACTCACCATCCTCCAAAATTATGACAAATAAATTCATTTCCTTTTTAATTTACCCAGTCTGTGGTATTCTGTATAGCAACACAAAATGAACTAAACCAACTCCTAAAGGCTCCAACTCTTAATGCTAACACATTAGTAATTAAGTTTCAACACATGAAATTTGGAGGATATTCAGACCATAGCATGCTGCTACTGACTTCCCAAATTCATGTTCTTTTCACATGCAAAGTACATTCATTTTTGAATCAGCCCCAAAAGTCTCTACACATTCCAACATCAACTCAAAAGTCTAAAGTCTAGAGTCTCATCTAATTCAAACAGTGATAATCAAGGTCTGATTCATCCTGAGGCAAATTGCTCCACAGCTGTGAGAATATGAAATCAAACAAGCTATATGGTTTCAAAATACAATGGTGGGACAGGCATAGGACATATATTCCCTTCCAGAAGAGAGAAACAGGTAAAAAAGAAGGGGAGGGTAACAGGTCCCAAGTAAGTCCAAAATCTGATGAGGTGAACAACATTAAATCTTAAGGCTGGAGAATAGTCTTCTTTGACTCCATGTCCCACCTTCTGGACATAGTGGGGTGGGAGCTAGGCCACAAGACACCAGGCAGCCTTGTCCCCATGGCTTTGTTGGGCAAAGCAAAAAATAAATACAATGAATAGCAAACAGCTACCTACGTGGTAGATATTAATTCAATTGTATCAATAATCACTTCAAGTATGCATGGTCTAAATATAAAAATTTAAAGACATACATTGTCATAGAGGATATAAAATTAAGACCTTAATATATATTGTCCTCAAGGAACCCACTTTAAATATATATTTTTAAAAACCCTCCTAAGTTAAAATGAAAGGAATGGAGAGATGTACATCATGTGAACACTAACACAAAGAAAGCTAAAGTAGTTATATTAATTTTAGACAAAACCAACTGAAGAAAACAGAAAATTATCAGGGAAAAAGACAAGCACTCCATAATGATAGCAAAGCCAATTCTCCAGAAAACATAACACCCCTTAACATATATGCACATAACCATAGTGTGTCATATTGTGAGGCAAAATTGATAGAATTATGAGGAGAAATAAACATATCCACTATTATAGTTGGAGATTTCAACTCCCCTCTTTCAGTCAATGATAGATAAGTAGGTGGAACATCACTGAGGATAGAGTTGACCTGAACATCACGCCTAATCAACTTGATCTGATTGATGTTTACAGAATATTCCATCCAACACTAGCAGAATACATGATATTTTCAAGCTTCCATGGAACATTCACCAAGGTAGAACATACAGTAGATCAGACAACACACCTTAACATATTTAACATGTATTATAATAGAAACCATGTAAAGTAAGTTTGAAGACCACAGTGGAATTAAACTAGGAATCAATAAGAGAAAGAGTGATCTAGGTCCTCGTATATTTGAAGATTAAACAACACACTCCTAAAAAGCACTAGGGTAAAAGAAGAAGCATCAAGAGAAATTGTAAAAAGTGTTTTAAACTAAATGAAAATTAAAGTACAACTATCAAAATCTGTGGGATGCAATAAAATCACTACTTAGAGGAAAAGTTATAGCATTAAAAACATATATCAGAAAAGGTGAAAGATCTAAAATCAATTCTCCATCTTCTTCATTAAGAAAATAGAGAAAACAAAAAGAAAGTAAGCCTAAAGCAGGCAGAAGAAAGAAATAACAAAAGTTAAAACAGGAATTAATTACTTGAAAATAGGAAATCAATAAAAAATTAATGAAACCAAAAGCTTGTTCTTTGAAAAGATCTTTAAAATTTATAAACCTCCAGTTTTCTAATCAAGAAAAAACCAGAGAAGATACAAATTACTAACAGCAGAAATGAAAAGGGATCATCACTATTGGTCCCATGGACAACAGCAATTAATAAAATCATATTATTAACAACTCTATGCTTGCAAATGGACCGATTCCTGTAAATATATAAACTACCAAAACTCACACAAGGAAAAATTAATGCTCTGAATAGACCTATAATTATTAAAGAAATTTAATCAAAAATTACTAAATTTTCAAAAAAGAAACCAACATGGTTTCCCTGAAAACTCTACCAAACATTTAAGGAATAAGCCATACCACCTGTTCTCTATAATATCTTCCAGAGAACAAAGCAAAGAGAATACCTCCTAACTCACTGTATGTCACCAGCATTAGCCTAATGACAAAAGCAGATAAACGTTATTACAGGAAAGAAAAAACTACATACCAATATCTTTCATGAGCACAGATGCAAAAAACCCCAACAAAATATTACTGAGTCAAATCTAAGAATGTATAAAAAGAATTATACAGCATATTCAGTGGGGATTATTACAGGCTTTCAAGGCTGGTTGAAAATTTGAAAATCAACCAATATAATCCAATATATCAACAGACTATAGAACAAAATCATGTAATCACATCAATAGATAAAGAAAAATCGTTTGCCAAAATCCAATACCCATGCATGATAAAAACCTTGAGCAAGTGAGGCATAAAGGGAAACTTCTTAAACTTGCTAGCTAACATTTGAAAAAAAAGCTACAGGTAAGGTCATAGTTAATGTTGAGAGACTGGACATTTTCCTCCTAAGATAGGCAACAAGGCAATGTTGTCTTCTCAAAACACCCTCATTCAGAATAGCACTGGAAGTCCTAGCTAGTGCAATAAGAGATGAAAAAGAAATAAAATAATTATACAGAATGGAAAGCATGAAATAAATCTATCTGTGTTAACAGACAACATACTAGTCTATATAGAAAATTCCAAAGAATCAACAACAACAAAAAAAATTTCCTGGAATTTTTAACTAAGTATGGCAAGGTGTCTGGATACTAAGTTAACATTAAAAAAAATTGCTTTTTTTTCTGTATACCAGCAATGAACAACATGAACCACAAAATAAAGTAGTATTGAATTTTAACCAGAAGCATGAAATAACCATGAATCCATATTGATATAAATAAATTTTTATAAAATAGATAGTTGGGGAGAAAAGATAAATCTCCCATGCATTAATAAAAATGTTTCTAATAATTTATGCAGCTACTCTGTCCTCAAGGAGGTAGAACAAGACTACCCAACCCTTAAGTATGGACCGCATATAGTGACTTCCTTCTAAAGAGTACAGTATGGAAAGGAGGAAGAATGAGTACCTGTAGAGAAACCTGACAAACACAGTTAGAAGATTAAGGCCAACATCTAAATTGATAAGTCATGCTGATCATATATAACCTTGATATGCTGGGATGAAAATAGCCTCACACTATACTATAAGGCTATAGTAACCAAAACAGCATGGTACTGGTACAAGAACAGAGACATAGACCAATGGAACAGGACTGAGAACCCAGATATAAAACCATCCTCATATTGCTATCTGATCTTTGACAAAGCAGACAAAAACATACACTGGGGAAAAGAATCCCTATTCAATAAATGGTGCTGGGAAAATTGGATGGCCACATGTACAAGACTGAAACTTTTTTTATGTTTGTTGGCCATTTGTATATCTTCTTTTGAAAAATGCCTGTTCAGGCTACCTTTTAATGGTTTTTTTTTTCTTGCTGATTTGTTTGAGTTCCTTGTATATTCTGGATATTAGTCTTTTGTCAGATACATAATCTGGGAATATATTCTCCCATTCTTTAGGCTGTCTGTTTACTCTGTTGATTATTCTTTTGCTGTGTAGAAGCTTTCAGTTTAATTAAGTACCATTTATTTATTTTTGTTTTTGTTGCATTTGCTTTTGGGGTCTTAGTTATAAATTTTTTTGCTTAGGCTAACGTCCAGAAAAGTTTTTCCTAGGTTTTCTTCTAGGATTTTTATTGTTTCAGGTCTTATATTTAAGTTTTTAGCCCATCTTGAGTTAATATTTGTATATAGTGACAGATCGAGACCCAGTTTCATTATTCTGCATATGATTATCTAATTTTTCCAGCACCACTTATTGAATAGTGTGTCCTTTCCCTAGTGTATGTTTTTATCTGCATTGTAGAAGATCTGTTGGTTGTAGGTACATGGTTTTATGTATGGGTTCTATATTCTGTTCCATTGCTTTATGTGTCTCCTTTTATGCCAGTAGAAAATAATATATTTTAAAATGTATTTTCCTTTGCTCCATAAATCATTTAAGCACTATTCTAACATTCTTTGAAATTTAGTCTTTCTTTAAACTTCATTTGAATGTGTATGTATAGCACATTTTTATCAATTCTTAAGTGATATTTATAATATGTTTTATTTCTGTGAGGTCATTTTTAGAGATGATACTTCTCCCTACCATATCATGTTTAATTTTATTTTCATCTTTATTTTAACCAGAAATATGATGGTTTTATTCAGGAATAATAATTTGTTTGAAAATTAAGAACAAATTATTGACTTAAAAAATCCACAATAACATTTTAATGATGGGTATCACTCCCACTTTTTCTTAGTTTCTCATTTCTATACTGCAGATACACTGCCAAAACCTCATAGTGGTTACCATCTATGCCAGTCAGCATGTTTACTCATAGAGTGGGGACTATTATTGCTAATTCTTCCCCACATTGCTAATGATCTGGAGCCAACATTAAGTACTACATGGCAAGCTGTTTAAAGATCCTAAATTGGCACAATATGGTCAACAGTAAAATCAGATCTTAAAGGCCTTAATATTGCCTTGGATACCAGAAAACTAAAATAAATTTTATAGTTCAAAAATGCTTAGGAATAATTCAGTGCCTCAAAGATACCTTAAATGTATTAATAATTAGTCTCTGGCAAGCAGAGTAATGACCCTTCAAAATATGCCTATGGCCTAATTCCTGGGAGCTGTGAATGTTACTTCACATGGTGAAGGGACTTTGTAGATATGATTAACTTAAGGATATTGTGATGGGGAAAGCATCCCAGATTATCCAGGTGCCCAATCTAATCACATGAATTTTTAAAAGCTGAGAACGTTTTCTGACTGTGGTCAGAGCAGGGAAGGGACTGTAATTATGGAAAAATGGTCAAAGAGATGCAATAATGCTGACTTTGGAGAGAAGAGGTAATCCTAAGACAGTGAGTATATCCCTTCAAACTTGAAAGAGCAAAGAAATGGATTCTTCATTAGAGCCTCCAGAAAATAACAGAGTCCTGCCAGCACCTTGATTTTAGCCCAGTGAAACTGGTGTTGAACTTCTATAGAACATTAAGATTATAAATTGGTATTGTATTAGGTCATAAGGTGTGTGGTAATGTGTTAAATAAGCAATAGAATACCAACCCAGAGTCGAAAATAGGATCCATGGCTTTACACACAAAACCTGTCCTCTCACACTATTCTTTTGCTTATCCAGGGCATTTTTTATATCCTTGACATTTACTTTCTTCACTATATTGTAAACTTCATGAAGTCAAGACCAATTTGCTCACCATTTCTCCTCATTTGACCTTATGTAAGTCACATAATATTGTATGGACCTCATTTGTCTCAACATAGTTATATGATTATTAATAATGTTTATCTGTTTAAAGCCATGAGCCTCAAAGTAAGTGTTTATTGGAGTCCTTTAAAAGCCTAATATGTTTGCTTACATGTTAGGAAAATGTTTTGAGCTAGAAATGTGTGCTTTTGTATTTTCCCTCCCCGTGGGGCCTGGGTAACAAGAAGAAATAGGGAACACAAGGGCTGTCCAGAAAGTATCCAGCCATTGTTAATATAATGAGAATGGTTACATGGCTGGATCTTTTCTGGACAGCCCTTGTATTCCCTGTTTCTTCTTGCTTCCCAAGCCCCATGTATTTGCTTGCTTTAGGTACATTTTGTGGGGCAGAAATCAGTAGTTGCCTGGAACAATTCAGTCTGACTTTTGCCGATGTTCAAGTTCACTGAGGGGATAATTCTGGGAATGTATTTGAGGAAAATAAAAGTAGGGAAATGATAGAATTTCCAGAGACTACAATGAAATTGAAAATAGAGTGGTGGGGTTGAGAGTTATGAGAGAGAGAGAGGAAACACGTCCACAGATCACAAGGTGATAAGACTTGAAGGGGAAGGAAGAGATGGCTGCATCATGTGCCGTCAGAGGCTGGATTCCCGAGGTCCGGATGCTGGCCTGGAAACAACATATCTAATAGACCAGAGGGTTTTTACTGACTGTACAATGGACTTCTCAGAAGGAGCAAAGGGGGACTGCTATCAATCACCTAGATTCTTGCCTGGCACCATGGCTTTTTGTAGAATACTGGAAATTTGGGACAAATCTGGGGTAGGAGATTGAATATCTCATCAATCTGGCAGGATAAAGACTCAGAATTGGATTTAAATTGATTTCAAGATAATATTAAATGATATATCTAAGACACCTGAGCAACTATATTAAAATCTAATGTATTAGATTACACAAACATTCTATATTCTCCTCAAATGCAGAATCAAAGTACATTGGTTATGAAGTATTTCAGCACAGGACTTTCATATCTATAAATGACTGATGAAATATATTTTAATGATTTCAATATCTTTAAAAGATGTAACTAAAATATATATGTGGTTCCAATGAATAAAATAACAAGACTGTAGAGAATCATCACATAAAAATAAATAGATAATGTATAGGTATTTGAATAAACAGGATGCTGAAGACAGGTAAACTTAGGTGGCAACTGTGAGTGAAATAAAACACTTTCCTAAGTGAGGGAATGAAGATATGGCAACTATAGTAACTGTTTCTTATTCATATTTGAGGACTGGAACTAGAATCTGTGTTAGCTAGATCATGTTGAACATTTTGAAGAGAAATTAATAAGGTATTCAGGTTGTTAGGGGTATGGAGGAAATACAAGAAGGAGAATCACAAGCTTAAGACTTTCATAAAGACATATTGCTACTCTCCAAAGATTTTAGACAAATTATTTAAATTAGGAGATAAATTATAGGATATGTTTTAATTTATGCTGCATCTGATTATTGAGAAATATGGGGAAATCACTATTAAATATTTCAAAGGCTAATCAAACTTGGCAAGAGTAGTTATAAAATACTAATCAGAAACTACCATATTTCCCTTTGTTTTTTCTTTTATTGTAAAAATATCAGAAATAAGATGGGAGACCAAGTCAGTAGTTAAATAAAATTCTTTGGGGATATATTCATAACCATCTACATTTCTGTTTTATGTCTTTTAGTCTGAATTATTTTTTGTGACAGTATATATTTTATATTTTAAAACATCTATAACCAATGTATAATTTTTTTAAAAAATTGAAAACCCGCTGTATGATAGCATACTAGCAAAGGTATTAGCTTGTAATGATTTCTCCTTTCAAATTGACTTTCATGTATTCATGCTTCATAGCCCCCATTGTTCCCTAGGATATCCATTTCTAGTTGATTACCTCCTATCAAAAAGTATTTTTCAATAATTCCCATATGATCTAACCTTTCACTAACTTCAAATGTATTTTTTGTTCTTGAATGTTGCCCTTTTTAAAAAAAAAAGAATTGTCCAATTTATCTTCTTCAGACATCTGAGAAGCCTATTACACTAGATTTTTTTCTCCATTTTGAAAGCAAAATCTTAGAGTTTCCATAAGCATAACATTGTAGCTCTTTATGCAAGTGAGTTAAATGGCATGCATTCCCTTGTGATTACATGGGTTCATATCCTTACTCTGTTCATCCTAAACTTAAGCCTTTCCAGAGAATTGATAGGAAGCTTTCAACTAGCATATATTCAAAGGAGTGTTTTTGTAATATACTAAACCAAAAAATAGCAGACAGTTGGAGGTATAGTTTAAGTTCAAGGACAATAGGCTAGTGTGAGGAGGCATGATTTTGTGTACTGTACTCAAATTGTACTTTTAGACTAGTTACCAGGAACACATGCGTGCGTCCTAGGGGAGGATTGTAAAATATCTGTATGAATAAAAAACCAAGCAAGGTTTGCCATTTTATTACTGCAGTCACCAAGAAGGCCAACTGTCATGATCATTGGAAACCACAATTTATCAGTGATACAAGACAGTAGTAACTGACCTGCCACATTAAAAAAAAAAAAATCTTAACCCTGTGGGGGAACTCAATAAATTGATGTTCCTGGACATTTGCCTTCTGGCTGGGAAGACATTATTACACTAAATTTTAAAATGGGGATACAAAATGAGTTATACTTCTAAATAATTATTTTAACTTTTCTAGTGTATACCAAGTAAATATACAATAATGGATCGTGCCTGCCTAGATGACTGACTAGAGGTAGAATGCTGTCAATATTCTAAAACTATCTTTCTAAGTAAAAATAAAAATATGTTCACAATGGAGTACATTGAGTCCAAGGGTACATAGATTATTTCTGCTCTTTAGAAGCCAGATGTAATTCTAGGTATTTCTACAAATAAAAACCTTTGCTAAAATTTCTTCCACCATTAATTTCTTGTTAAACCTTCTCATTCCATGTCTTGATCTTTAAATTACACCAGTTGTTTGATTCTCCAGATTCCTTAAGCAGTCAGTTGCTTTATTGCACATTTGTAGAATGGAGGTCATATTAGCTCCATTACAATTGAAAAAGACCATTTCATATCTTAGAAAACACTTTAAAATTCCAAAGCATAATATAAATGCCTGTGTGTATATTTGTGTGTTTATTTCCTGCCTGTCACCATTCTTTTTCATATGCCAATAATTTTGTACACTCTCATATTTGTTCTCCTCAAATATCCAATAGCCCCCTTTCCTCACCTTCTGTTGATTAATCTCATTTCTAATGTTTTCAACTTCCTCATTTTGTCACAACTGAATGTACAAACCTTCCTCCCTCTATCCCATTCCTACCCCATTTCTATTTCTAGTATGTCTGACATGGGGATTCTTTGGAGATCTCCTTTCTCTACTCACACGTAATGGGCAGACCTCTAAGACCTCCAGGACACAATGACAGTAGACATCAATATATTTCTAATGTGTGATTTATTTAGACATAAATCATGGTCATTCCAGTAGTACAGTACTAACCTGTGCAGCCCTTTCATATTTTTTTTATTGAGCCAAAGGTAAAAATAAATCAAACCAATGCATTGTCCTGGAAAAGTCTTTTTAAGATGCCTCTTTAAAAGTCTCTTTCTAGTGTCACTGGCATTAAATACACACACACACACACACACACATTCCAAAATACATACCACCTGCAAACCAAACCAAATCAACAAAGAAACAAAGGTAAACACACACACACATACACAAACAAACAACTTTTGAGGTCAGTTTGACAGTCTGAACTAAAGTCACTATTTGAAAAGAAAGAAATTTTATAAAAAAACTTGAAATATTCACACTAGAACATATTTATATTATAATGCCTTTCATTGCTGGAAACAGAACCTTCCCCTTTTTGTTCAGGGTTATCTCAAAACTTACAGGTGGACTTGACATATCTAATATATGCACAAAATTATTTTTTTATGAAATAGTGGCCAGACTCTCTAAAAACAAATCCATCTTTTCCTTTGAAATATAGGACATATTTTTCATGCCACAAATGATTAGGAAGATGCTGATGATGAAGATTATGGCAAAATGATAGTCAATAATCTATAAAATGGGAATTTTATTATCTCCATTTTATAGGTTAAACAATATTGAACCACAGCTATTGAATAACTCTTACAATTTTACACAGTGTACCATGACATTCATTAAAAAATGTTAATCTAAAAGCAGATTTATAAATAAATTGTTTGATATGAAAAATATTGAGCAACTCTTCTAAACAATCAGAAGAGATTAAATATAGAAAAAAGCTCTGTGAGAGTCAATGAAATTGTTCCCAACCTTATATCTTTACCTCAACTCTTGTTAGATTTCTGATTCCTCAATATCTGCTTTGATTTCTATATATTCACAATAGCCAAGCTTTGGAATCAACCTAAGTGTCCATCAATAGATGAATGGATAAAGAAACTGTGGTATGTATACACAATGAAATATTACATAGCCACAGAAAGATTGAAATCTTGCCATTTGCAGCAACATGGATGGAACTGGAGAACATTATGTTAAGTGAAATAAACCAAGCACAGAAAGACAAATTTTGCATGTTCTCACTCATATGTGGGAGCTAAATATTAAAAAAAAAATGATCTCATGGAGGCAGAAGTAAATACTTCATTCCCATATACTTTTTAGTAAAAAACTAAAAATATCACAAAAAGCAAGCTTCTCTAAATAATAAATTATGTTCCTAATTATATGGAAAATATAGAAGTCACTAAAATTATACAATTCTCCCCCAAACAGTGTATGTTGGACAATTTCTCTAAGCCAATAAGCCATGTACCTTTCATAACATTAGTTGGTATCTAAGCTCTAGGACACAAATTAATACTCAGACCGAAAGCTTATTATTTTTACAGTGAAAATTCATAGGTGTAACTACAACCAGGGACTGGGGTAGTATTAATCATCTGCAATTTAAAAATTGCATTACTTTACAGACATCACCCAACTGTTATATGTAATTCTCAGTTATTCTTGAGAAAGAGTCAAAATCTTTGCTATTTCTAAGAACCTAGTAAAATGACATATTTGTAATTATGTGTAATATTTTCAATTTCATTGTAGCTGAAAGACCAACTTTTTATAAATAAAACACTAAGTAGCAGATATTATTGTTTTCCAAAAGACATCCCTCTTCATGGTTGCAGTCTTAAATGAGTTTGAGGTTTTACCTCTCCCCTTTACAGAGAAAAAGAGTCAGTTCCAAGTTTTAAGGGTAAATCATGAATAGTCTAAGAAGCATATTTTTGTGGGCCGATTCTGTTGCCAGTGATTACTTTAGTATGAGCATATGAAGCAATCCTGGCCAATGTGATAAATAGAAGAGTCTGCTGAGAGACAGCTTGGAATTTCTTCTTTGATCTTACGAAGTTCAATATGGGAAAAATAATCTGTCTTATTCTGGTGGATATTGCATTATCTGTATCTTATGACTGTGACTGTATCTGTGATCTTGTGGTTACAGGAGCAGCCAGCCTAAGGACAAATTCAACACCCTAAAGGTGACCGGATGGAAAGATGATAATAATTAGGAACCATGATGATGTAGTTGTGCTGCCAAATTAATCAGTTCTGGAGTCCATTTGTTTTTGGAACTGGTTATATGAAAATAAATTCTTCCTTATTAGTTGGACCAATGGAATTGGGGTTTTCTTATTCTTGCTGTCTAAAGCATCGGAATAGATATATAAACACCTCCATCCCCAATTTCACATTATGTTTGAATCCCTGTGCCAACCACCAACTACCCCTGTTGAGTTTTAAAACACGACTTAATAAATTATATATTTGAATATGTACTCAAGAGAAATAAATTTTTTCCCATTTATATTTCCAGATTCACCATGGTAAAATAAAAATTAAACCAATTTTAAACATGTATACATATTTTTTAATTTTTAAAACATATTTCTAAGAATAATAAAGTTCACTAAATGGTACTATATACCACAACAATATATTTGCATCCTTCCAAAATATCTTGCACAGAGTACATATGGTTAACTAACAAGCAACTTGTTTATTAAAAAATGCATATTATATTGCTATATCAGTGAGGGCTAGGATTTATAAGAATGTGAGAGGATCAGTGGCCAATGCATGGTATTTAATATAAACATTTAGTACTATTCAATAAATACTAGTCATTTATTCCTAAGCGGTGCTTTTAGTTCTAAGGTAATGCTTAGGAAATAATCTGGGTTAAATATAGTTTTGCAGACTTACTAGTTTTGTGACTGAAGGCTGATTACTTAACTGCTCTGAGGCTCAAAATTTTTATTTCTCAGGTGGATATGACAGTATTCTGTCTTTTTATTGTCTCTTGTGATGTCTAAATGAGAATAACATTTTGCACATCAATAATATATAATACACCTTACTTGTTTGCACAAGATGATTAAAATACAAATATGTATGCCTCCCAGCAAGTTTTAGTTTCTGATTTCTTTTATATCTGTAAGCCCATGACTTCAAATCTAGTTGGTGGCTCTAGTAAATTATTTTGCTTCCTTGTCAAATGGTATTCAGATGAAGTGAAAATTTTGTTATATCCACAAAAAATATTATCACTCACATTTAACTGCTGGGAATTCATAAAATCCTCTGTGAAAAATATAATTGAGAAACTTGAAATTTTCAGTATTGAAATGGTGAAAGTACAAACATGTCTAAAACATGATATGAGATTCTGGATTATAATTTGCTTTAAGTCAGTTTCCTTTCTTCTTTTCTCCTGGAAACCTGATACAAGTAAAACATTGCTTATGGTAAAAATTGACCATTATCAGGTAAATTGCATCTGGAATGAGAGTATTATAAATACCTTATAGGACTCCATAGTTTTGGGCAATCCTGTTTACAGTAACTTGTCTATCCTTTGCTGAAACCTGAAAACCATGCCTATGGAAGAGATTAGTTCCTGTAGGGAATGAGTATTAACCCAGGATGACTTCTACATTTCCCCAATACAAATCTCCTTTTGTGCCCTCACCTATAATCTCTTTCCTAACGAATAAAAGAAAATAGCTCCTGGATGCTACATAGACTATTGCAAGGACACGTATAGAGGTAAAATATGCACCATTGACCTGCTGGCAAATTGTGTTTTCTGACTTAAATTCTAAGTGAACCTATGGCCAAACATGGCCTTTGGCATCCTGATAGTCTGAATGTTTAGTGGACTAAGAAGACCGCCATAGACATTTCAGTGTAATACTAGAGATATGTTCCTTAGAAAACCATAATTAATCATTTCTTTACCAGAAGAAATCTTAATAACAACTCTAACATCATAACAGAATTTTCAATTAGATAATTGTGTATAGAATGCTATATATTTCTAAATCACCCTGGTAGAAACTGAAAAGATACCAAAAAAAACTCAAAAAGGGACTTCTACTTATGGTTAAGTTATGAAAAGTTATAAAAGATTGTTGCCCCTTAAAAAGCAATGAAAATAAAAGTAAAAGTAAAAATAAGCCAGATAAGTCAAATCATAACTACTTTTCAACACATAAGAAGGCTGATGATGCAAATAAGTCTAATTGAATTAAAAGCCCATTCTGGGAGAGAAGAGACACATGGCTCTTCTATTTTGCTCTCATTGGCAAAATAGTGGGAGAAGAAGGGATCCTATGGAGCCTCAGCTACAGAGCAAGCATGCAGCCACCTGCCAGCTTTTTCCTGTTGATCTTCAGTGAGGTAATGGCTAATATGCTGACAGCTAGGACAAGGCAGAGGAGCTGAGAAATTAGCACAGGAGACACATGCCACCTTCCCCAAGTGTTAAAAATCATACATCCAAAGACTGGGCACAGGTCAGAAAGACAGGAAGAGATAGTGGCAATGCAGAAAGCCAAAGCAGACATTAAAAAGCTAAGAGAATTCCTCAACATTCCTGAAAACTGGACACTACACTATAAATCATAAAGAGGTCTCCAGAGACTTTTCCTGCTAACCGGAAATTCTCATCCCTCCCTCAAAATATTTGAAGCTCACGTTGAACTGAATTTATTGAAAGTTGCAAGAATACCCAGTCTCAGCTCAACTACAGAATGACACATTAAATCTATCAACTTGTCAGAATAAAGGACATACTTTTTCTTATTAGTTATTCCAGTTTCTACTGCTATTTTATGTACAATATCCAGCATAGAATAAAAATTTAAAAGTTCCATGAAGAAACAGGGAAATGAGATCTAAGATAAAGAATATAAACAGACAATAGAAACAAACCCACGGTTGGCCCTGATGTAATTTTCAGACAGGGACTTTAGAATAACTATTATGCATATGTATAATGCATAATTATGCATAAGTATATTGGAAATATGTACAATATGCATATGAAAATTTTCTACAGCAACATAAAATATTAAAAATAAATTCAAAAACATAAAAAATAAAGAATTATCTTAATGATTTTCAAGTGGTCGTTTGATCTTCTTTTGTATTCAGCAGAGGAAAGATCATTGAAACTGAAGACATGCCAAACCAAAACATAAAGATAAAAATGAGTGAAAAAATACAACAGACTGTCAAATACATGGAGCAATATTAAATGTGTGTCTGTGTGTGTGTGTGAGATTATTGGAATACAAGATGAAGAGAAGAGAGAAAATAGGGCAGAAAAATTATTTGAAGAGATAATGGCCAGAAATTTTTCAAAGAACATAAAACATGTCACATGGATCTAAGATTAAAACACTTCAAGTAGGAAAAACATGAAGAAAACCAGATCTTGGTATATCAGTCAAACTGCTCAAAACCAAAGGTGCAGAGAAAACTTTAAAACCAAAGATACAGAGAAAACCTTAAAAGCATCCAGAGTCCAGGGCAAGGCCCATTACATAGAGGGAAACAATAAAAATTATGACTACTTCTCATCAGAAATATTGAAGGTCAGAAGACAAAGAAAAGACATTTTTTAAATGTGAAAGTGAGAAAAAAAGAAACCTATCAGCCTATACCTCTGTATCAGTGGAAACATCATATATATATATGAAGGCAAAATAACAATGTTTTAAGAGAGACAAAAGCTAAGAGACTTCATCGCCAGCAGACTTGCACAAAAAGGAATACTGAAAGTTCTTCAAACTGAAAGAAATGATTACATATAGAAATTTGGACCTGCAGGAAAAAATAAAAAATAAATGTCTGGATAATTATAAAATATCTTTCTAACATTAACTTATACACAAACTCATACATATTTGAGTATGTACATGTATCCGTAAGTATATATGTATGTATGTGTGTGTATATATATATCTACTAGTGACTATCATAAGGGAAAAATAATAAAAACATATCATGGAATTATTGCATATGAAGAAATATATAATGATAAACAAGAATCAAAGGGCATGAGGAGGGTAAATGGAACTCTACTATTGTAAGGTTCTTAAGGTATTTATAAAGTTAGTCTAATAATATTACTTGAAAATAGACTGTAAAAAGTTAAAATGTGTACTAGAATCTCTAGAGTAGTTTCTAAAATAATTAAAAAATCTTTATTTAAAAATTCATAGAAGACATAAAATAAAATATTAAAAATCTATTTGATTAATCAGAAAGAAGATAGAATATAAGAAGCAGGGGAACAAGAAACAGGTGGGAAAAATAGTGCAGAGAAAACTTTAAAACCACATGCCAACATAGTAGATTTAAATCCAGGCACATAAACACGTATATTAAGTGTAAATGGACCAAACATTCCCATAAAAAGACAAAGGTTGTCAGATTGGGTTAAAAAAATAGAAAAAACAAAGCAACGACCCAACTATAGCTTATATAGAAGAAATTTACTTTAATCTATGGAACCAGATAAGTTGAAACTAGAAAACTACCTTCTATGTATACAATAAATATTATAGAACTGATATGGCTATATTAATGTCAGATAAAGTAGATTTGATGGCAAGCTATCTATTCCAGACATAAAGAAGGATATTTTGAAGGGATATATGAGTGAATTTTATCAAAAAGTCATAACCATGTCAAATACATATAAATGTAAATTCAGAATTTCAAAATATGAAGAGGTACAATTGACATAAATATAGGAAGATTGAGAAACTGACAATTATAGTTGAGAATTTCAAAATGAACAAGGTGTGGCTACTATCCACAAGAGGTCTTCAATTTGATAATAGAAGTAAAACATATAAAACCAACAATAATTTACCTCAGAATATAATAGTGCTAAGCTAAAGTTACAGAGTACTATAAGGAGATAGAAAAAATAGAATTCTGAATCAAATTGCACTTAGATGGATGTAAGTATGCATGTTTTAGATGAAGACAGTAATGGCAGTATCAAAGACAAAGAGTAGAAAAGTTCAGGATGTGTTTGCAGTATTACTACCCTTCTTATCTGCTTGGAGAATAGAATGCTTAGAAAGGAGTGAAAATTTGAGCTGAGAAACATATGATCAACTATATAAATTTAATAAGAAACCACACATTAATACTTTGCCTTATATTTTGAATGAATATAATTATAAATGTTATAACTTGCAAATTTCTTTCACCTCAAAAAATAAACACTGTTCTATGCTTATACAAAACCAAATTGAAATACAAAAGGAACAAAAATTACGTTATGTAAAATGTTGGGGTTTTTTTTCTTAATTTATTTTTTTATTTGAGAATATTATGGGGGTACAACACTTTGGTTATATATATTGCCCATGCACTGCCCGTGTCAGAGCTACAATGGTGGTCATCTCCCAAACGGTGCTCCCCGCATCCATTCAGTGAGAGTTTTTCCCAGCCCCTCCACCCCCCTCCCTCCTGCCCGCCCCCTGATGAATATTATTGCCCTGTGTGATGTAGGTGTTGATCAGTTAGTACCAATTTGATGGTGAGTACCAGTGGTGCTTGTTGGAAATTAAAATTTACCTCCTAAGGTCCATATAATAAAACACATCAAGGAAATATCATTAAAGGGAACTTCTCCTGTTGAGTTGGAGATAGTAATAATTTGATTACCAGGCATTTTGATATTCTGCCAAATCTGTCGTATTCATCTATGAAACAATTTATATTTCCAAGTTATTGGTGATGACAAGCAACTTGACTTAATCAGAGTTTAAAGATGTGAAAATCAGAAAATAAGCCCTCCTAACATGAGACTACACACTAGAAAGAAAAACTACCGTATTTTGTTAAATCTGGAAGAAATAGCAAGAAGATACTGAAAGGTGGTACATAATTCCTCAGTTCCCAAGCAAGGTAGAGATTTCTCCAAAAAGTGTCACGGTCATATCCAATGACCAAGGTGTTGGGATCTAAAGTCACATGAGGAAAACAGCAGGAGCCTGCCTTTTCCTACAGCAATTGAAGTCATGTCCACCACAGGAGTGTAGGTGAGTCTCCCCTCAATGAGGAAGTCTGCTTACATCCCATTATTCTCATTATTATCCAGACTTAATCTCCAATCCAGGGAAAGAATTAGAAATGAGGGAGGAATATTAAGAGAAGTATAGGCTCCAACTGAGAGCATGTGGATTATATGACTTTACTATGGGCCTTTTTAAATCTCCTAAACAATACAAACTGAGCAGAAAGATGCCTACAAAGCCGAAGACTTGGCAAGAGGAGATTTGATTTTATAAATTAAATGAAAATTGTGTCTTAACTCAGTCCCCCTCCCTTACCCATATAATTCTTAAACAAACATTAACTTAAATATAACTGTCACCTTCCAAAAATGAGTAACGTCTACAAAGGATGCAGTATGAGCTTTATGCACAAAGTTTTCAAAGGGAAGTGAACAAAATCAAAAGACATTTGACAAATATCTGCTCTATGCTTAAGACTGTACTTCGCAGGGCATAAACAGAAGTGCATAAAATGTGATGCTATGCTCTGAGGATCAATATTTTATTGTGGCACTTGATAATTCTGGAAGTCTTTCAGAAGAATAATCAAGTTAATAACATTGTGGAGTTTGGACAAATGTTGACAGAGAATAGATGAATGTAAATCCATGCTGGGATATCCAGATGGGATGAAACAAGAATATAATCTACATCAGTAACACGAGAAAAGAAGAAACATATGGGGAAAGGGAAGACATAAAAATGTATTGCGTACATGCTATGTTCTATGCTTTTGACACGTTCTCTCACATAATTCTTACAACATCCTATTAGTTGGAGGTTATTTCCATTGTATCAATAAAGGAATTGGGATATAAGAATTTTATTTGCCCTGTTCAAGATTACTCAAGGTGTAGGTTAAGAAACAAGATTTGAAACTAACATTAATGAGTCTCTAAAACCATTAGCATAATCTTGAATAAAAAGAGGAACATGTGAAATAAATTAAATTTGCTCTCTGATTTTGAGGTTTGAGTAAGAGGCAAGAGAGAAAGTTAACCACACAGTTTTTTGTTTTTCTGTTGTTTTAACAGTGGGCATTGTGCCATCTACCAAGATAGAGCATACAGTATATTTTAGGGTCAAAAAAGAATCAAGTTTTTATGTCATAAGTTGAGATTTCCACAGCTCTTAAAAGTGAAGACGTCTAAAATGATATTGGAAATATATGTACAAAATTTAGGAAAGATGTTATTAGAGCTTCTAGAAGGTGGGACTATCTTTGTACACCTAGCACCTTGCACATTAATACAGTTTGGCAAATGAATGATGTTGAACTCATGGAAGTTGATGAAAATGTCTATAAACAGAAAGAAAAATGTAATGAACTTAAAACAGAACGACTAAGAGCACGGAATTAAAAAAAAAAGTGCTCAGATTGGTCAAAGAGGAATTTGGAAAATGTAGTGCCTTAAAATATAAGTTATAAAATCAGAAATTAAAGAATATCAAAATCTTTCAAATGTTACCAAAAGATCAAGTGGATGAGATTTTAGAAGATATAATTTAATTCATTGTCCTTAATGGGTAATAGAAATGTCAAAGAAATAAATGTAAAATTTTAATGTTCCAAAATTCCAAGGCCACAGGTAATGAAGTGTATTGAATTTAGTTGGCAGAATGGAAAAAGTCGTTGCAAAGGAGGGGATAGTTAAGGACAATGACGCTAATTTAAGTCATCAATCCAAAGAAAATATTTTCAAACGTTTGAGTCATGGATCTGATTGTACTTGTGCTGTGAAGAGTACGTAGGACCATTGAGACTTGTGCAAAGTTAGCTGTAACTGAAATGGATTATGTCTGGAGAAAATAGTTTGCTCTGAGAAGTAGCTGTGACTAAATGAATTTTGTGATTCATGACACAACAGAGGTATCTCTTTGAATCCAATTTTGCTGTTGCAAACTAAAATAAATATTCCACATAACTGTATAGCTTTAAAAAGTAATCTGACATTACTGCAAAAAATCTGTGTGTATATTAAATGGGATATTTATTTGTAGTAGATTAAAATAATTAAAAGATTAAAATATTGTTAAAAATAATAAATTGAAAGAAAATACCATGTTTGAAAGAAGTCAGCAATCCAGAAAATACCTCTTGACTATGTTCCTCTGTGTCTACCACATCATTTTCTAGGTTGTACTCACAGTTTTCTCAATGCATTCCATTTCTTAAAGGGGCCAAACCTCTGGTAAGTTTTGCCTGTTGACTTGAATGCTTCCTCCAAAACAGGGATGAAACTCTTACTTATTTTATTTACCCCATTATTTCTTTTTTTTTTTTCATTGTTACCCTCACAAGGATATATTTTAAACATTTTTTCCTAATAATTCCCCATGAAATGTTAATACTGCAGGTACACTGTATATTTTTATGTAATATATAAATATCTGTGCTTTATATATGAGAAGAATAAGATTTTTCCTTCTCCCTCTGAGAAAAATTTTTGGTTTTTTAGGGATGATATTGTGCCATTGAGACAACATTCAATTAGACAATGTGTGATGCCTTGGTGAAGGTGTGCTATTAAGAAGGCTACAAAATTCATCAGTACTCATAGCACTTTTCTTTTAAGGAGCCAAGTCCCTTTGGAACACTTTGAATGCAATCTTGAACACTGAAAAAATAAGAGAACAAGCTTTAGTATAGTTTCCCTATTTGGGAATGGTGATTTAAATATTTATTTAATCCAATGCATGACTATGAAAAGCAAAGTTTTATGAAATGTAACCATATTTGCAAAAGTTTAAACACATAATTATATGCACTTTTTATAAACATGAGCAATCTAAAGTAAAAGAAGCAAACCATTTATTCAAATATTTATTAAACACTGAGGATTCAGTGGCTAAAATGAAAATAGGCCTGATCTCAAAAAGACTATTACGTACTTGGTGAGTCACACAAATCAGGTTAATAGAGGCCTAGTTCAAGAGTATAGAAAACTTTGAATATCTAAATTGGAAATGTCTACAGGCAGACCAGCTGGCACAGGGAACAGTTGGCAGGCTATAGCCAATTTATGGACGTGGCAGAGTCTGGAATCTGGATTGCCAAAAGTGAGGAGAGGTAGGCATAAAATCTTTTCCACATAAGAGAGCAGTTGGCTAATGTCAAATGGGAGCAGCAAATAGTGAAGATTTCAACAAGACAGGCTCTGTCACATGTAGCTTTTTTATTTTTAAGGAGGAAGGGACAATTATGGGGAACATCACTAACTCTTGTAAGAGAGAGAAATAAATCAAGCTGCAGCTTGAAGAATAAAGTAGCTGATGTCTAAGCACAAGAACCTAGGTTAACAGAGGTTGTAACCTAAAAGAAAAGAGTTATAAGCATCAGCTGTGTACAAACCAAAGACACACAAGAAAGGATAAAGAGGAAAGACACATGTGGCACTGGACAGCCCAGCAACCACTCATATAAGATTAGAGACCACCTTCCCTCTCCTCTTGTTTTATTCTTCCTAGAATAAAGTACCTGTGAACAGGTACTTAGACTGACAGATTGCCTGAAAAGACAGACAGTTGATTGTAGTCTGTAAATTTAAAAGAAGACTTTTTTTGGAGTCGCAAATTCCAACTCCCTGTCAACCCTGAATCACTCCTTTTGTTTTCTCTTTAACTTGTCTCAAATTAAACAGAATTGCTGCGGGAGGAGAGAAGCAAAGAATTATTTTGGCACATAATGCTTAGCATCAATTTGAAGTAGACTATCTAATTTCCTCTAATATGATAATTTCCCCCTTTCACTGCTATCCCATGTATAAATCTACTGTAAAAAACTCACTTTGTATACTCCAAAGTACAAAGTTTTCACATTTTTTGTAATTATCATCTCACTTCTAATAAATGTTTCATGGCTGTCTTCTCCATCACATGAAAGTCTGTTGAGGGCAGGTTCACCACCATTTCTCTAACACCTAGAACAGTTCCTGGAACATATAAATAATTATCTGTGGAATGACAGAGGGTGCAATAGAAGAAAATAACATTGCGGGAGGGAGGAAAACAGATAAGCTAAGAAGAAGGGAGAAGGGAGGGAAGAAAAATGAAAAAAATACATATAACAAGTTTCATTTATTCCTCAGAATTAGCAACTAAAGGAGATTTTTCTTACCTGATATCTTAAATAAATACTGTTGCAAAAATAAATATGTATCTTAATATATTTTTACACATTTTAAATTTGGCTATCTAGAGATCTATATTACAGATAATGGCTTTATTTAATCATATTAGGGCATGAAAAACAAACCTGTTTAATTACTTACCTGAGAATTAAAGAAAACATTAGGCAGTTTGGGCCAGATGTTATTTTTTTACCAATTGTAAAAATCTTAAGAAACATTTCTGAGTATATAAGGCTTTAATAAACACAAGAAGTTTCCAATGCAGTATTTAACATCACTTAAAAACAAAACAAAATAAAACCACAAAAAACCTAATGGAGAATAAACATTTAATGGAGAAATAGCATTAAAATAATATTATTCTTTGGGACCATAAATATAATCCCATATAATAAAGCTATCCCAGATATTTTAGTTAGCCTATCCTATAAAATATTATAAAGCACATCTATTGCTATAGAGAAAACTAACTTTAATAAGCTCTTGGAGATCTGTAATTCTTGTTTTCTCAGAGGCCCTAGACCATCCCAGATGATCACTACAGCCAGCAGGATCCTGTAGTTCCTTGCATCCACAGCCAGCGAGACATGTTCTTCACATTTTTGTTTGGAACTTAGAATACGATTTCACCATACAAAAATATGAGGTAGATTAAAGGCATTGATAAATACTATATTTCATGTATTTTAAGGGTTAAACTAGGCATCCTTGGCCAGACTTTGATGCACTAATCATCATTATGTATTTTCAGAAATGGATTCAAATTTACAAAGATCAATATACAAATGAATTTTTGGCAGAAAAACTGTTTATCAATTGAGCTATATCTGTAGCTTCGTAAAATATATTTTTTCACACTTGCTTATGGCATCCTACTTAAACCCAAGAGTACTATTGCTATTTCAAAGAAGACTCTCTCTCAGTGATTTTGGCAAGGCTTTACAGTATTCTAAGCCAGCTTGCAAACCCTCAAACAAGTATACATATCTCTGCTTAGGCAGCCTTAACTTAGATCCCTTAAACTTGTTTCAGACTATTTCTTCTGCTCTGTGTCAGAGTATATTTAGTAAGAACCAAAATCCCTGGCTGACTCTGAGGCAAAACTCTTTTAGGGTCTCCTACTTTAGATACTCTGTAAATCTTTGTGGAATATACAGGTACTTTAATGGCTGCTTAACCAGACAGGTTTTGGGAATGTGTTCTCAACATTACCAGTTTTTTTCTCACTGTCTTTCCTTACCTCTTGCTTTTGTGGGCCTGTTTGATAAAACCTACTTTCCAAAAACGAACATAATTTATTTTACATGTAGTTTTATGGAGCAGGAACATAAAAAAATGGATATGCTAATTTGTCTTCCCTTTGGGAAACATTAAGCGGTTTTTCATCTGTGGTACACAGAAATAGATGACACACTGGTGGCTTTTGTTAAAGCATTACTTTCTTAAATAAAATCATACCTATAGTTGAAACAATATGTTGCAAATTGAAAATCAAATTAATGATGTATTATTTAAATATTTAATATTTTCAGTTGCAGAGCATTATATAACATTTATGATAAAATTGTTTAAGGAAAAAGTTATTTTTTCTTTAAAATTTAATCTTTTAAGAAACAAGTCATGAAGTCTGAATCAGAAGTCAGATTAAAATACCATTATGCTTATGTAATATGCAAATATTTTATTCTGTATACCATGTGCATTTTTTCATATTTTAAAAGCAGAAATCTGATGCAGGAATTCTGACAAGGCTTTGTATGATAAAATTATATAAATTTCTTATAAATATACTATTAGAGATACTTCTTTTTAAAAATAGACATACATTTCTCTAGCCTTAGCGTGATATACTTGGAATGACTGTTCTGAATAATCACTTTGCTCTGATATCTCCAATCAGGAAAGATAAAAATGATTGTATATACTTGAACATGTGACTCTCACAATTTTCTCTCCTCTCCAGGATTGCATTAAAAATATGTTACCTAGAGGCAGTACAGTATAAGAAAATGAGCTTTAATTGTGTAACACCCAGGCTTTGTCTCTAACCGCTTGAGTAACTTTTGACAAATTATTTAAACTTTCTAAATGTTAATTTTCTTATCTACATAATAATCTTAATGATCTATTACAGAATGATTGAGAGGCATCACTAAAACAGCCAACACTAATGATGCATTAGACTGGTGTGTAGTAAATACTAGCCTTCCTCACTGTCTTTTCTTTCTTATCCTCAGAGAAACAATAATATCTTAATTTTTAACTCATTAGTTCATCAAATGAAGTAAATCATTGCACTTTTAGCATCCACAACTTTTTAAATGTTATTAGAGTTTAAATATGAGAGGAAGAAGTGTGACCTTTAGTTTATATTGGACTGTGCTAAAATATCTGGAAGCATTTGACATAGACAAGGGCTGAACCTTTGAGATCTTTATTGTCACTATATGTCATAGGTTATTATAAAGTTGCATGTAATATGTTGATGATAATTGAGAGTGATTTTTGTACTAGAAAACTGGACAGTGAACAGTGATACATTTATCAAAGCAATAATGATATATTCATATAATCTGCTTTTTAAATTGAGTATTGGAGTATACAAAAATGCTAGTCAGATTCATGAAATTTTAAAGTATGCAATGTAAATAAAAAGTATCTTCCAAACTATCTAGATTTAGGAAATTCAAAAACATCAGATTTAATCAATCCTCTAGGAATATCTTCATTTGAACTAATGTGGCCTGGCACAGAACTCAATGGGGAGCTTCTAGTCTCTCCAGCACTGTACCAAAGATGGCAGCGAATTAAGGAACTGTGAGTGAACTTTACTCAGATAATATTTCTTCTGTGGACTGGTTCAATCAAGGCCTGATTGAATGACAGGCTCTATCTTGAGAATCATCAGATCTGATGTCTAAAAATGGGGAAGATTCTCCTGAAGTAGAAATTATCTTAGTGCGCATGTTTGCAATTTAGGTTAAGGTAGACAGGCAATGGCTCAGCAGCACTAATTCTTGTGAAGCTACTTATTCTAAGGCCCTATGAATGGGCTCCATTTGCAGCCTATCCTTTTATTTTAAAAATACATTAATTAGGAGACGTACAATGCAAGCCACCATCCACCAAGATGGACAAAGTGAATACACAGGTGACAGAAACAGAGCTTATATGCAGTGCCTAAGGAAAAAGGATTGAATATCTAGACTACATCAGTAACACATGTAAACAGGAAATAAAAAGACAATAACCTCAATGTTAAAATGGGCAATACACGCATAGAAAAGTAAACTCAATAAATCAATGAACACAGGAAGAGTTGTATAAACACACGTTGAGAATGCAAATTAAAATTATATATGACTTTATACTGATCAGTCTGGGAAACATCTAACAGTTGGAGGATGCCAAGTGTCAAGGAATATTTGTTGATTGGTGGAATAATGGTGCTGCCATTTTGTAGAGCACTTAGGTGCTGATTATTCAAAACAAATATGCATCCTCTAAACATGACCAGAGTGAACTCACTGACTTCCTGAATAGCAATAATATGATATTTTGGTCATATTTTCTACATTTAAAGATATATTTTTCTTACTATTCCTGAAGATAAAGAGGGCAGAACTTTGTTCTTGAAAATATTTTGATTCCTGGCTTCTCTTCTCACTTTTTTACCTTTTATCTTACTTGTCATTTGATAGCTATATAGGTGTGATTCCTGAACAGAAGTCTTTTTTCAAATGTATTTCCTTGCTCTGACCATTGCTGTTTATTTATCCTGCAAATAGGGAGAGATGCTCACCTGATTGCAAATCTCTGTTCCAATATGACAATCTGCCCAGGTATTTTCCTTAATCTTGACAGCTACTGATCTGTATCTAGTCATTTTTTGTATATGATTATTGCATTATTCATTGGAAACATACAGGCAGAGAGGCTGTATATATGCACATAAGTGTGAGAGGCTCAGACCAGGGATGTCTATTTGAAATCAGAAGCACAGAGGTAGAGCTAAGAGTTATCAGGTAAAGCAAGGCAGCCAATTGAGGTGTCAATAATCTATAACCATGTCCATTCTGTGAAGTGTAAATGAACACTAAATAAATAGAGGGAGTTCTAGGTTTTGAGAAAGCTGAATATTTAAAATTGTGGTTGCCGTTTTAAAAAAATACAAAATTACAAGTACAAAATAATATATGAAAATGAATACTCACTTTGGATTAGAAAAAAATTACTACAAATTAGAATTTTAAAAAAAATTGGTCTGGGCAAGAGCTTCTTGAGTAACACCCCAGAGCACAGTCAACCAAAATGAAATTGGACAAATGGGATCTTATCAAGCTAAAAAGCTTCTGCACTGCACAGGAAATAACCAACAAAGTGAAGAGATAACCCACAGAATGGGAGAAATATTTGCAAAGTACCCATCTGACAAGGGATTAATAACTAACATATATAAGGAGCTCCAACATCTCAATAGGAAAAAATCAAATAATCCAATTAAAAATGGGCAGATGGTTTGAATACAAATTTCTCAAAAGAAGACATACAAGGCCAGCAGATATATGACAAAATGTTCAACGTTATTAGTCATCAGAAATGCAAATCAAAACTACAATGATATATAATCTTACCTCAGTTAAAATGGCCTTTGTCAAAAAGACAGGCAATAACAAATGCTGGTGAGGATGTGGAGAAAGGGGAACGCTCATACACTGTTGATGGGAATATAAATTAGTGCAACCACTGTGGAGAACAGCATGAAAGTTCCTCAAAAAAATATAAAAATAGAACTACCATGTGACTCAGCAGTCCCACTGCTGGGTATATACCCAAAGGAGGAGAATTCAGTATATCAAAAAGATATCTGCACTAACGTGTTTATTGCTGCACTATTCACAATAGTCAAGATTTGGAATCAACCTAAGTGTCCATCAACAGGTGAATGAGCAAAGAAAATGTGGTCCATATACACAATGGAATATTATACAGCCGCAAAAAGAATGAAATCCTGCCATTTGCAACAACGTGGATGGAAGTGAAGAATATAATGTTAAGTGAAATAAGCCAAGCACAGAAAGATAAATTTTATTTGTTCTCACTCATATGTGGGAGTTAAATATTAAAAACAATTGATCTCATGGAGACAGAAAGTAGAATGATGATTACCAGAGGCTAGGAAAGGTAGTGAGGAGGGAGGGATAAAGTGGGGATGGTTAATGGAACAATATTTGATAGCACAACAAAGTGACAATAATCAACAATAAGTTAGAGTGTACTGTAAAATAGCTAAAAGATTGGAACTGGAAAGTTCTGAACACAAAGAAATGATAAATGCTTGAGGCGATGAACACCCCAATTACTCTTATTTGATTAATTCACATTGTATGTCTTTATCAAAACATCATATGTACCCTATAAAGATATGCAATTATTATAATAATAATTAAAAATAATTATTTTAAAAAAGTCTGTCTATACACAAACTTGAAAATATCCAGAAAAATAGCATAATGTTTATAATAAGTAACTGCTTGACATACCACTCGAATACTTTTTTCCCTAAAGGTTTTGATGCATAATCTTTGATCACTTTTTCCTATATTCTTGTCAGGAGAGAACTTCTGATTTGATTATGCTTTAAAGATACTCAGGTCCTGTGGTTACAATTTTATATATGTGATTACTGAAAGAATGTTCCAAAGACTCGTTTCTGGCTTTGCACTCATTTCAAGGAATACACATTTTAAGCTGATATATTTTGGAATTGTATATCACAGAACACTTTTATATTTCAGTAGAACCTTTGATTAAGCCATCTGGCCAGAGATTCTAAGGTGCCTCTCAAATCTTTGTGTTTGTCCAAACTGCTGTCACTGTTTTTGGTGGCCCCAAGGAGGTCAGGATGTGCCACATCCTGTCAGTACCCCGAGATAAGCAGGGTAGAAGCCAGACCCTCTAGATGTAGCTAGAAATCTTGGGATGTTAGATGTGTGTTTTAGTTCCTTCTGTCCTCATGGTGAAGCTGACAAATAAGTGTTTATATCCCGCTATTTCTGCACTAAGCCAGGGAGAGGATCTGTGGCTAATGCCTGCACTCATGTTCAGACTGCATCTTCTGATCCTGAGAAGATAGCTGCTGGACATTGGCCCATTGTATGTCCACCTCTTTGTTTTCTGTAATCTCAGAAGACTTGGAAACATGGAGCCCTATCTTCTCCTACAGCTAGATGGTTAAAAAGGCAGTCCCTTGGTTGAGAGCTATAGAAGCTGGTGCATGAGCATGCTCTTTTTTGGAAGAATGGCTAGACCTGTATTATCACTGGGGTGAGCCAAGGGAGAAAGCTTGGGAAGTGCTGAGCTCCTACTCAGGCTGTGAGTGTCTATTGTTTGTCCCAGTGCAAGTTAGCTAGAAGCCAGGCCATCAAGCAGGCACTGGAATAATATGCAGTTAACCCCCTCCAGTGAGGAAATGGGAATTGCATGTTTCAGCCTCTTCTCTGCACTTGCCCTCAGGGAAGGTTCCTGGAAGTGTTTGTATATCCATTTAATATCATCTTTTTGTTCTGTGGGGCCAATATCCAAAATATATAAGGAACTCAAACTATTCAAAAACAAAAAAAATGACTGTATTAAAAATGGTCAAAAGATCTGAATAGATATTTCCCAAAAGAAGACATACAAATGGCCAACAGATATATGAAAAACAATGATCAACATCATTAATCATCAGGGAAATGCAAATTATAACAAAATGAAATATCACCTCACACCTGTTACAGTGGCTATTATGAAAAAGATTAAAGATAACATGTATTGGTGAGGATGTGAAGGAAACATGTACACTGTTGGTTCTGACAATGCAAAATAGTACAGCCATTTTTGAAAACAGTATGGATTTTCTCAAAAAACTAAAAGTAGAATTACCATATGATCCAGCAATCCCACTACTGAGAACATATACAGAGGAATTGAAATCAGTATGTCAAAGAGATTTCTGCACTTGTGTGTTCATTGCAGCACTATCCACAATAGCCAAGATATGGAAACAGCCAAGATGCCCATCAGTGAATGGACTGATAAAAAAAATGTATTATAGTATATATACACAATGGAACATTATTCAGCCTTGAGAAAAGAAAAAAATTGGTCATTTGTGACAACATGGAAAAATTGAGAGGACCTTATGGTAAGTGAAATAAGCCAGGCACAGAAAGACAAATATCACATGATCTCACTCATACATGGGAGCAAAAAAACGTCATACTCATAGAAGTAGAGAGTGGAATGGTGGTTTCCAGAAGCTGGAGGCGGAGGTGGTAGTGGACAGGAACAGGGGAGCTGTTGGTCAAAGGAAATAAAGCTTCAGTTAGGCAGGAGGAATAAGTTCTGGTGATCTATTGAACAGCATGTTGACTATAGTTAATAACAATGTATAGTGTATTTCAAAATTGCTACAGGAGATTTTAAATAATCTTCCTTCAAAGGAGTATATGAGGTGAATGATATGTTAAGTAGCCTGATTTGATCTTTCTACAATGTATACATGCATTGAAACATCACATTGTACTCCATAAATACATACAATTATTATTTGTCAATTAAAATAAAATTTAAAAATTGGAATCTCTGGTTCTGTACTTCTCGTCATGACATCTGGTGTGTTGGCACAGAGAAAGGTAGCAATATTTGTGGAAGACATTCCTATACCAGAATGGTTTATAATTACTATAAAACAAGGAAACAGTACGAACCACACAAATATATCTCACTAGAGCTAAAACTCAACATTCCCAAAGCTAGATTGCAGAGGTGCTAGGGACCATGCCACCCACCATAAAGGGAATTATAAAGGACAGTAATTTAGAGTGTAAAAAGACAGCAGTTTGAACTTTTGCAACAAAAATATCTTACTTTCCCAAATTACAGAAAAACACAACAATGTGAATGCATTGCTAGCGCTTCTCCCAGTGCAAGTGAAAGGTCCTTAAGGTTAGGTGCAATTAGCTTGAAGTTATGTCTTCCTTTGATTAAATACAAAATAAATGTGCTGGCTTTGGAATAAGAAAACAATGACTGTGATAATGAAAGTATTAATTGACTGGAACTTTTGTGTACACTTTTGACAACATTGAGGCGATTGGTGAATTTAATGACTGCGACATCTGTATAAACTTAAGTATATAATCTATGTTTTAGTACAGGAGGAGCAAATAGAACTTGGTAAGAGAGAAAAATCAAACGCATAGAAGGAGATATGCCTTCAAAAGTTGTTCTCTCTCTCTCTTTATTTCTTGCTTTGACTTGGTGTTTTCAAATGGGACAGACTTAAGCACATATAATTGCTAACAGAAGGAAGATGAGAGTGATGTAGAGATTTAAAGATAAAGAGTTGATGGATACTTGGGTTGTTTCCACATCTTTGCAATTGTGAATTGTGCTGCTATAAACATTTGAGTGCAGATGTCTTTATTATAGAATGTCTTTTTTTCCTTTGGGTAAATACCCAGTAGTGGGATTGCTGGATCAAATGGTAATTCTACTTTTACATCTTTGAGGTATCTCCATACTACTCTCAATAGAGGTTGTACTAATTTGCAGTCCCAAAAAGTTGCAAGGTGCACTGTCTGGGGGATGGGCACACTTGTAGCTCTGGCTTGGGCAATGGATAGGCAATATAGGTAACCAAAGTGTTTGTACCCCCATAATATTCTGAAATTTAAAAATAAAAAAAATTTAAAAATAAATAAAGAGTTAATCGATGGCAATGACTCAACGTTATAGAGAAAGCAAAAAATGAAGGGATGCCGAGCTTAGGAGAAACGAACAGCTTGATTTCAAGAGAAGAAACAATTCCATTATAATAGAAAAAGAATAAAAGAAGATGAGGCTGATGCAGAAAATATTATTTGTAATACTTATCTCTATGTTCTGAATTGTTTTACAATGGGAAAGTATTACCTTTATGATAAGAAAGTGCACAAATAAACTTGTAAAATATAAATATTTTCCAATCAACAATTTTAAGACTATTTAAGAAATATATTAGTGCTTCAATTATATCTAAATGCAATTTTGTGAATTTAAACAAATAATTTTTAATAAGCACATTTTAACTTGCTTTTTAATTTTAGAAAATCTAGAATTATAGATTTATATATAGTTGCAAAAAGTAATACATATACGTCCCATACACCCTTTACCCAGTTTCTCCAATGATAACATCTTGCAAAACAATAGTGCAATATCACAACCAGGTTATTGAGAATCCAAATACAGAAAATTCCATCAAATCAAAGACTTTTTACAGATATTGCTCTTTCATAGCCAAACTCACATTCCTCCTCCTCAACTCCATCCCCACTCCCAGTTCCTGATCCCAGACAATGACTATGTGGTCTCCATTTCTATACATTTACCATTTCATTAATGTTGTATGAATGTAGTCGTACACTATGTAACCTTTTGGTATTGGCTATTTTTTCTCAGTATAAATACTTGGAGATTCAGTCAGGTTTTTACATATATTGATAGTTTGTTCATTTTATTGCCGAGTATTATTCCATGGTATGTATGTATAATATGTTTAACCGTTCAACCATTGAAGAACTTCTGAATTGTTTCCAGTTTGGGGTTATTAGGAATAAAACTACTATAAACATTTCCATATAGCTTTTTGTTTTAAAATACGAATCCATTTCCACTGGGATAAATGCCAAAGTGTGCAGTTATTGAGTTGTATGTACGACATGTTTAATGTATAATAACGTGCCAATTTCTTTCCAGAATGGCTATATTATCTTATATTCCACCAGCAATGAATGAGCAAGCAAATTTCTCCACATCTTTTATCAGCATTTTGTGTAGTCACTATTTTTATTTTAGCTAAACTTATAGATGTGTGGGAATATTTCATTATGGCTTTAATTTACATTTTCCTAATGGATAATGATATTGGACATATTTTTGTGTGCTCATTTAATTTTTGGTATATGGTATTTGGTGAAATGTCTTTTCATGTATTTTGAATTTTTTAATTTTAATTTTTAAATATGGATACATAATATTGTACATATTCATGGGGTACATGTGATATTTTGATAAAAAGCATACAATGTCTAATAATCAAATTAGAGTAATTGGGGTATCCATCACCTCAAGAATTTATCATTTCTTTGTGTTAAGAACATTCCAATTACACTTTTTTAGTTATTTGAAATACACAATAAATTATTGCTAACTATAGTTGCCTTATTGTGTTACCAACCACTAGATCTTATTTTTTCTATCTAACTGGATTTTTGTATCTAGTACTGTTTTTTACTGTTGCATTTTGAGAGATTTTATATAATCTAGATACTAGACTTTTGTTGGATAGTTTTCAAATATTTTCTCCAAGTCCATAGTTTGTCTTTTCATCCTCTTAACAAAGTCTTTTGCAGAGAAAAGTTTTTAATTTTAATTATTTAATATTATGTAAAATATTACTTATTCATTATATAAATAGTACTTTTAATATCAAGTCTAAGAACTCTTTGCCAGCCCCAGATACAACATTTTATCCTATTTTTTTTCTCAAAGTATTATAGTTTTATGATTTACATTTAAGTTCTTGATTCATTTTGGATTGATTTTTACATATTGGGTGATGTCAATGTTTGTTTATTTCCTATAGATATCCAAATTGTACAGCATAATTTGTTGAAAATAAATCTTCCCTTCATTGAAGTGCTTTTGTACCTTTGTGTAAATACATTTCTGGCTTTTCTACTGTGTTCCATTGGTCTATGTGTTTATCCCTCCACCAACACCACACCATCTTAATTAACTTAATTAAGCAACTTAATTAAAAGGCATTGATATTAGGTGAATGATTTCTCCCACTGTATTCTTCTTTTTCAAGATTGATTTAGATGTTTAGGCTCATGCCTTTCCACATAATTTTTAGACTATCCTGTACCTTGTGAAAACCTTGCAGGGATTTTGAAAGGACTTACTTTAAAACCAATAAATCAATTTGGAGATAATTTATATTTTTACTAGTTTAGTGTCCAATTCATACAGGTGGCACATCTTTCTATTTATTTAGATCTTCTTAATTTTGATTTTTAATTTTGTAATTTTCAAAATACAGACCCTGCAGATGTTTTATTAAGTTTATATATCAATGTTTCATTTTATTTGGAGCAAGTACAAATCCTAATTGTTTTACATTTTGATTTGAACATGTTTATTGTTAGCAGATAGAAGAAATAGTGCTATTTGTTGATCTTTTATTCAACAAATAAAAGTGAATTTGCTAAACTCACTTTTAGTTGTAGGAGGTTTTAAGTAGATTCCTTGGGATTTTCTACACAATCATGCCATCTGCAAATAGGGACAGTTTTATTTCTTCCTTTATAATCTGTATGACATTTTTTTCTTGCCTAATTGGAATGACAAGCAAGTCCATTCTATGTTGAATAAAAGTTATAAGAACAGACATTGTTTTGTTCTTGATTTTAGAGGGAAAGCATTCAGTTTTTCACTCTTAAGCATACTGTTAGCTGCTGTAGGCTTTTTTCAGATGCTGTTTATGAAATTTAGTTGGTTCCCCTGAATTCTAAACTTGATAAAATTTTTATCATAAATGGGTTTTGAATTTTGTTGAATGTCTTTTTTTTTGTCAATTGGGATGACAATATGATTTTCCTTCTTTAATAGATGGATATGGTCAATTGCATTGATTGATTTTCAAATATTGGACCAGACTTGTATACCTGGAATTAATCCCACTCATTTGTGGAGCATAATTATTTGTATACACTGTTTTAGGCTTTATTAGCTAATATTTTTGAAGATTTTTGCATTTAAGTTTATGAGTGATATTAATCCTTAATTTTCTTTTTTGTTTTTTGGGTTTTTTTTTTTTTTCTTTTTTGGATCCAAGATACTATGGCCTAATAATAAGAATTAGGAAGTGTTTCCTTCTTTTTAATTTTCGGGAAGTGATTGTGTAATATTGGTTTGAATTCTTCTTTCAATATTTGGCAGAGTTCTTCAGTGGAATCATTTGGGCATGGAGATTTAATTACAAATTCAATGTATTTAATAGATATAAGACTATTTTTATCTTTTTCATCTTGGTTGAGTTTTGGTACTTTGTGATTTTTTAAGGAATTGTGCCAGATCTTCTAGCTTGTTGAGTGTAAACTTGATGATACTCACTTATTTTACATTAAATGGCTATAAAATTTTTAGTGATATCCCATTTTCATTCCTGATATTGGTTATTTGTAGCTGCTCTCTTTTTCTTCTTGTTAGTTTTTCTAGTTGTTCTTCAATTTTATTGATTTTTTTCAAAGAACCAGATTTTTGTTTCATTTATTTTCTCTTTCATGCATTCAATTTCACTGATTGCTGCTCTTTATAATTTCTTTATTTGCTTTCTTTGGGCATATTTTTCTCTTCACTATCCAGTTTTCTTAGGTACTGACTTAGGTTATTGGTTTGAGACCTTTCTTCTTTTCTAAAGTAAGCATTTAATGCTGTAAATTTCCTTCTAGGTACTGATTTAATTGCATTCCACATATGTTAATACGTTTGAAGAGAATGATTTAGCCATTCTTTAAGGGTAAGTCTCCTAATGACAAATTCTTTTTTGTTTTCTTTCATTTGAGAATATCTTTATTTTACCTTTTCACCTGAACAAGTTTCCTCACATATAGAATTCATGGTTGATAATTTTTTTTTCAGCACTTTAAAAATATTGTGCTGCTTCCTTTTATCCTCCATAGTTTAATATGAGAAATAAGCTGTGATTCAAGTCGATATTCTTCTACAGGGAAGGTGTCATTTATTTATCCCTGCTTTCAAGATTTTTTCTTTGCTTTTAGTTTTCTGAAGTTTGACTATGACAGGTTTGTCCTGGGTTTATTTGCATTTATCCAGATGGGGTTTACTCAGATTCTTGATTGCAAAAGTTTATGCCTTTTACAAATTTCAGGAAAATTTTGGCCAACATTTCTTCAAGTACTGACTGGTTCATCCCCATCCTCTTTCTTTTATCCTTCTGGACCTCTAATAGTAGAAACATTTTATCTTTTCTTTCTCCCACAGTACCCTGAGGCTCTATTTATGCTTCTTCAGTTAATTTTCTCTCTGTTGTCAGGACTGGATACATCTCAGTTTGTCTGCGAGTTTACTGGTTCTGTCCTCTTTCATCTCACTCTACTCTAGACCCTATACAGCAAGTTTTATATTTTTAAGTTCTATAATTTCCATTTAGTTCTGTTTTATAACTTCTATTTCTTTGCTGAGTTTTTAAAAATTTTTGTCATTTGCTTCTAGAAAATGTATAATTGCTTGTTGAATCATTTTTATGTTTGTTTTAAAATAAATCCTTATTAAATAATTCCAAAATCTGATTCATCTTGGTATTGGTATCAGTTTTGTTTTGTTCATTCACATTATGAGTTCTTGGTTCTTTGTTTTAAAGTTGCATGTTTTAAAGTTAAAATTATTTTTGGTTGACCCATTTAGCTGAAGTAATGCAAATCCACATTCCTGATTATATTTAAGTATTATTTATTTGCTATTCTTATTACTATTATTTTTATTACTATTATTATTTTAATAATAATATTTTAAATGTTACAGTATTGGAAGATAGTATTGGACAAAGCCTGAAGATACCATAAGACTCATCATTCTATTTTTATACAGCATGGCTTCTGTATTATCCCAGGAAAATGGGGTTCCTGACATAATCAATCTTATCGTTGTCATACACCAGATGGTCAGCCAAAGCTGCTCATTCTTGTACAAATGCATATTATATGCTTGCTCTCTCTCTCTCTCTCTCAATATATATAAACATTTCCTTCTATATTTCCTTATATATAAACAAGGAAATGGAAACTTAAATTTTCTTTAAAAAATATATGTACATTCTATATAGTAGACAAAATATGGCTACTATAAATTTTAGGCTATCCACTCATAGATTTTATCCTGATGCTATTTTAATCCATGGATTTATAGAGATAATTGGGAACTTTGAAATGATTCAGACTCAACTTGTTATTTGTAGATGAGTAAACTGAAGCTAAAGAGAATAAATTACCTATCCAAGGCTAGTAAGATTGTTAGTATATCTATAAGTTTATTCTCTCCATGACTCCAATGAATCCAATGAAAAGTAATATATGTTGCATGGGCCCTTACTACCTGTATTTTCTAGACAACACTTTTCAGAAGGAATTATTGTGTATAATAGTTATTAATTTTAATCAAAAAAATGTGAATCAATTTCTGACTTCCCTGAGTTGGTAGGTGACATATAGAGCATGAAGTCACTAGGAAATTAGGTAAATATTGGTTAACTACTTGGCTCAGCAAATTTGATGGTTAATTTTATGTGTCAACTTGACTGGGACACAGGGTGCTGAGAGTAAACATTATTTCTGGGTGTGTCTGTGAGGGTGTATGCAAATGAGATTAGCACCTGAATCAGCAAACTGAGTAAAGCAGATTGCCCTCCTCAATGTGGGTGGACACGGTCCAATGCATTGAGGGCATGAAAATACTTATTTTTAAGAAACCATGTGAATTTTAAGGGCTAATTACTAGTGTAAATTCTCATTTACATTTAACCAATAATTGTTGTGTGGCCATATTTTGTGTTTTCCATATTAAAAACCAACAGAACAATGTTAACTCTAAACCCTTGTTGTAACAAGAGAACAGCCAAGTTCAAACTATATACATACTTCCTGAGAACACCTTATTTGGAAATATTCCTTATTTGAAAAAAAATTGTTCAATTACAACTATTCAGTTCTTTCCTTCTTTATATCAACTTTATAATTTGGGAAATAGTGTCTTTGAAAATCACAATGATACAAGATATAAGGCTATTTGAATATACACTTGCATAGACATATATAAAAATATATTTGATTTTTGAAAGATGATAATGTATTAAATATAGAAACAATCACATGGAACAGGTAGAATGAGAAACAGTGAACATTTGCTACAAAAAAGATAAGATGAGACTAATAATGAAAATGAAGAGAATGAAAAATAATGAAAGATTCATTGAGTAAAAGATAATTGTGGCATTTTATTGAGGAGGAGTGGGTTCCAAAGCAATTAATGTGATCAGCTTAAATTTTCTTTCTTGATATTAGTTCTAAATTCTTGAGCAAGAATTTAATAAATATGAATAAATATGAATGTAGAGGAAAACGGGCACAGAATTATATTATTTTATATCTATGTATCTGTACACACATAAAAAAAAAAACCATGCAATCATAGTTCACTTGGCCAGTTCAATTCTGTGCAAACTTCATCAAGTGTACTTACACAAACCTAGGTAGTATAGCCTACATTGGTCCTAGGCGACAAACCTGTACAGCATGTTACTATAGCAAATACTATAGGCAATTGTAACACAATGGTAAGTATTCGTGTATCTAAACATAGAAAGGGTATAGTAAAAATATGGTATAAAATACAAAAAGTTGTATACCTGTATGGAGCACTTACCATGAATGGAGTTTTTAGGACTGAATGTTGGTCTGGGTGAGTCAGTGAGCGAATGTGAATGTGAAGGCCTGGGCATTACTGTACACTACTGTAGACTTTACAAACACTGTACAATTAGGCTACACTAAATGTATTAAAAATTATTTGTTTAATAATAAATTAACCTTAGCTTACTGTAACATTTTTACTTTATAAACTTTTAAATTTTTCAACTTTTGGCTCCTTTGTAATAACATTTGCTTAAAACACAACACATTGTACAGCTGTACAAAAATATTTTCTTTCTTTATATGTGTATCTATAATCTTTTTTCTATTTTTAAATTTTTTTGTTATTTTTTCTTACTTTTTAAGTTTTTTTGTTAAAAACTGAAACAAAAACACACACATGAGCCTAGGCCTACACAGGGTCAAAATCATCAATATCACTGTCTTCCACCTCTACATCTTGTCCCACTGGAAGGTCTTCAAGGGCAATAACACACATGGAGCTGTCATCTTCTATGATAATAATGCCTTCCTCTGGAATATCTGCCTGAGGCTATTTTGCAGTTAATGTTTTCATTATACATAGAAACAGCACAATCTAAAATAATTATAAAACATATAGCATAGTAAATACATAAACCTGTAACATAGTCTTTTATTATTATTATCAAATATTATATACCATACATAATTGTATATGGATATACTATTATACAACTGGCAGTGCAGATTTGTTTACACCAGCATCACCACAAACACATAAGTAATGCATTGACACTCAAATGTTAAGACGAATAGGACATCACTGGGTGATAGAAATTTTTCAGCTCCATCATAATCTTATAAGACCATTGCCATTTTTGTGGTCCATTGTTGAACAAAGTATTGTTATGTGCCACATGACTGTATTCAATTGTAGTCATTCCTAAAAAGAACATTTAGAGAATACATAAAATATTAGAATAGCATTGACATTAAATGTACATATTTATATAACTATGTGAATGTGTGTGTGTATACTCTTTTGTGAGAATGAATACATATAACTTGTTAAAATAGAGCATAGGACCTTGCAAATGTAAAGTGCAAAGCCAAACTTCACACAATACGTATTCAACACAGATGGTTCCATGACAGGACAGAGCATCAAATAAGTGGATAATTTAGTACAAGAAATTTTAAAATGGTTAAATCTATAGAGATTATGTAACAATGTCCAAGCCTACAAAAATGAGCATTTTGAAATAGAAATATTGTGTATGCTTCATCTAATACCTAACTGATTACTTAATCCTTTTCTTTTATAATGAAAATATAAACAACTGGCTTATTTTTTAATTATTTGACATCACAAATATTTTCTGTCTGAAGCAAAAAGTTTATTTTGCATGTTGAACAAATAGCTGCAGTGACATAAATTCCAGATTCTAAAGCAAGTGCAGCTGAAACAGCTAAAATGTGAGATCACCGATGGAGAGAACCAACCACCCAGTGCTGCCACCCGATATAAAGGAAAATATAATATCACATGTATCCAATAAACAACAGCACCACAAACAACTTCTAAGAGACTGTACAGCTCCCAGAGCAAAGGAAGAGATTTTGAGGCGCACCAGATAGACTGTCAAATTAGTAGAGAAATGGAAATATTAGACACAATGTTTTTCTTTCCATGTCAGCTTCTAAATATGCTCAGTGTTATGTGACTGTTGCATTGCACAGAGTACCCTCCTTTTAGATAAATAAAATGGTGAGTTTAGAAAGAAATTTGAAATCTTAAAATCCACCATTCTCTGACCAAATTGGTCGTTTCCTGACTCCCCTTTTCTTTCCCCTAACAAAAATAAAACAAAATAAAAATAAAACAACACACACAAACAAAAATAACCCTGCAAAACACTGAAAACTTTCTCTGTGTCAGTAAACAATCACTTTTAACAGAAAAAGTTGATGAAATGAACATTTCAACATTTTTCAGAGGCTAATTTGTTTTTTTTGTCTATTATCTACTGATAACTAAAAATATAAGTAGGTAAAGAAGAAGTTGTGACCTAATTTTTGCATTATGGATTATAGACTTTTTGTTATCTATATAGAGCAATAAATAAAAAGGAATAGATAATTCATACATATTTCATTCATTCTTCTACTTATTTAACAATTATTACTGAACCCTTAATATAGGTTATTCAATAAGTTGATGTAAACTTTAGTTTTAGTTTTGATATCTAAAAAGCCTGGAAGTAGTCACTCCCATATTACGATAAGAGAAAACCTGAAAAAACTGAAAATCAGTGACTTTTCTTGGACCTATCAGATGACTGACATCATGTACAAATTGCTACCCAGAAATCTGGAGAAACAGGCAAGTAGAGAAAAGCACAGCCAAAATCATCTCACTGGGAGCAGGAGCTGTTGGAACCATAAACTGGTAGGAATACTTAAATACCTAGTTGGTTGAATTGTGTCTCCAAAAAAGATATGTTCAAGTCCTACTCACTGGTACCTGTGAATGTGACCTTATCTGCAAATAGGGCTTTTGCAGATGTACTCAAGTTAAGACGAGGTTATACTGGGACTAGGATGGACACTAAATCCAATGACTAATGTCCTCATAGAGACTCAGGTACACAGAGAAGACACAGAGACAAAAACCATGTGAAATAGAGGCAGAAATTGGAATGATGCTGCTCCAAGCCAAAGAATGCCAAGGATTCTGACGGCCATGAAAAGCCAGGAGAGAGAAAGGCATGGAATGGATTCTCCCTCAGAACATTCAGAAGGATATAACCTGCTGACACCTTGATTTCAGAGATATGGCCTCCTGAATATAAATTCGTATCATTTTAGGCCACCAAGTTTGTAGTAATTTGTTATGAAAGCCTGAGGAAACTACTATAAATAGAAACTTTGACCAATTTGTGGAGGTAAAGGGTAGGCTAGTGGAAGAGTGAGAAACTCCTGGGGCCACAATCTTAGGGTGGACTCCACATTTTCATGAGATTTAACTCCAGGAACCCAAACAGGTTCACAAAGTGAAGAGTCAAGTGAAATCCTCATATTATTGGGAGGGGAAAGGGGAAATTGTCATTTGAAACACACCAGAACATTCTCCATAAAAAAGGCCTACCCAGTAAGAAATAATACATTGGCAGGGACATATCTGTTGTGTGGGAGTTCCAGCACCCTCTAGACTTTCTATCTGAACTGGTGGCAGAGAAAAATTAAGAAGCACTTGTGAAGGTTATAGACCAGGGACCCAGGCATAATAAAAGACTGAGACATACTCATATTCATAGGCCAAAGTCTTTAACTTTTCTTTCTGCTCCACACCTTACCAGCATATCAATAAGGCTCCAGTATAATAACAATGAAATACAGCTGAAAAAAGATTAAAGGCTCAGGCTCCATGCAAAAAGGAGTTTGCATGTACATTAAAAGTTACGGACCATTTCTAAAAGAAATTAAGACACAAAGAAATGCAAGGACATCTCATGTTCATGGATTAGAAGAACTAATGTTGTTAAAATGTCCATACTATTCAAAGCAATCTGCAAATTCAATGCTATCCCCACCAAAATCCCAATAACATTTTTTATAAAAATAGAAAAGTCTTACAATTTGTGTGGAACCACAAAAGGCCCCTAATAGCCAAAACAATCTTGACAAAGAACAAAGCTAGAAGCATCACACTTACTGATGTTATAAAGCTACAGTAATAAAATGAGTGTGGTACTGGCATAAAGGCAACATATAGACCAATGGAACAGAACAGAGAAACCAGAAAAAAACCCAATCATATTTAGACACCTGATCTTTGATAAGGACGCCAAGAATATACAATGGGGCAAATGATGTTGAGGAAACTGGATATCTGCTTGCAAACAAATGAAATTGGATCCTTATGTACATGCTACACAAAAGTCAACTCGAAATGGATTAAACACTTAAACATAAGAATGGAAACTATAAAACGCCTAGAAGACGACATAGGGGAAAGGCTTTACAATATTGGTCATGACAATAATTTATTGGATATGACACCAAAAGTACAGACAACAAAAACAAAAATAGACAAGTGGGACTACATCAAACTAAAAAGCTTTTGTACAGCACAGAAAAAAATCAATAGGGTAAACAGAGTGACACGCTATGGGATGGGAGAAAATATTTATAAACAATATAGCTGATAAAATGTTGCTCTCCAAAATTTATAAGGAATTCCTACAACTCAGTAGCAAAATTAATCTCAAGCTCCAATTAAAAAATAGGCTAAAGACTTGAATAGACATTTCTTCATAAAAGGTAAACAAATGGCCAGTAGGTAATCATAATGTAAGCATATCAAAACCAGAATGAGATAATGCTTCACATCTGTCAGGCTGGCTATCATCAGGAAAAAAAAAAAAAAAAAGGCAGTGAGCATTGGCAAGGATGTGGAGAACTGCTGGTGCAGCTGCTATGGAAAACAGTTTGAAGGTTCCTCAAAAAGTTACAAATCAAACTAGTACATCATCCAGTAATTCTACTTCTGAGTATTGACACAAAAGAATTGAAATTGGTATCTCTAAGAGATATTAGCCCTCCCATGTTCACTGCAGCACTATTCACAATAGTCTGGATGTAAAACAACCTAAATGTCTATGGATAGATGAATGGATAAGGAAAATGAGGCATATACATACAATGGAATACTCTTCAGCCCTATAAAATAAGAAAATTCTGCAATAAGTAACAGTTTGGGTGAACCTACAGGACATTATGTTAAGTTAAATAAGCCAGTTATAGTAACACAAATACTGCACAATACCATGTATTTGAAGTATCTAAAATAGTCAATTTCATAGAATTAAAGAATGGAATGGTGGTTGCCAGGGTCTAGGATTAGGGGGAAATGATGTGTTACTAATCAATAGGCATAAAGTTCACTTAAGCAAGATGATTAAGCTATAGATATATGCTGTATAACATTGTACATATAGTCAACAGTAATGTATTGTACACCTAAAAATTTGTTAAGAGGGTAGATATCATCTTATGTGTTCTTATCTCAATAAAATTTTTAAAAAGAGAAAAAAAGAGAAGGCACAATTACTAATATTAGAAATGAAAATGAAATCAACATTCTGATTCCAGACACATGAAAAAAATAATAAATGAATATTTTGAACAACTCTATGCCCAGAAATTCAATAACTAGATGAAATGCACCAATTTCTTGAAGATACTAACTACCAAAACTCATGCATGGAAAATTAAATAATCTTAATAGGCCTGTATTTATTAAAGACATCAAATCAATAATTAACAGCACTCCAAAAAGGAAAGAACTCAGCCTAGATGGTTTCAATTTATGGAAAAAATGATACCAATTCTCTACAATAGAAGCAGAGTGTGTGCTTTTGTTATGGGCTGAATTGTGCTTCTTCCCTGCCAAAAAAAAATATCGTATGTTGAAGCCCTAACCTCCAGTACTTAAGAATGTGACATATTTGAAGATAGGACCTTTAAAGTGGTGATTAAGTTAAAATGATGCCTTTAGGGCTGGCCATAATCCAACTGGACTGGCGTCCTTACAGGAGGAGGAAATTTGGAGATACCAGGGACGTGTGTGAACAGAGAACAGAGCATGTGAGGACACAGCAAGGCAGCAGCCATCTGCAAACCAACAAGTGAGGACTCAGAAGAAAGCCAACCTGCTGAGATATCTTAAACTTTTTACACAGCTACACAGGTACACAGATTGGGAAGAAAGAAAGAAAACTGGCTTTAGTCACTGATAATATGATTAACTAGAGAAAATCACAAAGAATTGACAAAAAGTCTCCTCAAACTAATAAAAGCCTATGGCTAGGCTTCAGAATAAAAGGTTAATATATAAAAGTTAATTGGTTTCCTATATACCAGCAATGAAAAATTAGAATTTAAAATTTAAAATGCTGTGGTTATTGGGATCTAATGATGACTACACATATAAACATGTGAAGAAGAGGGCTTGGTATCTTATTGTTGAAGTATGGAGGCATAAAATATTTTGTTTTATCTATATAGAACAATAAGTCAAAAGGAATAGATAGTTCATTCATTTATTCATTATTTATCTATTCATTTAATGATTATTTAGTGAGCTCTTATTAGGCTTAGCCAATGAGGTGATAAAGTTGAAAAAAAGATATTTCTTTTCTCAAGGAAAGTCCAACCTATAAGGAGCTATATTAAATATTACCTCCATATTATGCAAAATAACATACGTTTTAAAATATATTTTTAAAATGCTACAGAGGTCAGAGGAAGAGGGAGAGAGCTCATGACTGCATGGTAAAGTTAAAAATGGTTACATTGGAGCTGGACCTCAGAGAAAAAATATATTCTGTGCAGGGAGGACTGCAGAAGCTCTTTACACATATTATCTCCTTTAATCTTTAAAATAACCCCAAGAATTAGGTATTTGAATTATTATGATTTTAGAGATGAGGTATCTAAAGAATTAACTAATTAACTAATTAATTAGCACATTAACTAACGTGCCTAAGATTACCCAATTAAGAAATGACAAAACTGACATTTGATTTTAGTTCTTTCATAATTCTGATAGGGCAAGTGAAGAGGAAAAGCAAAAATAATTTAATTAAAGCAGGAAAATCTGGGTTGCATCGTATCTCAGAGAAAAGATTTGACATACTGAATATTAATTTAACTTTATACAGTAGATTAGAGAAATGTTAATATTTTAGAAAAGTAACATGATAAAAATTATGCTATAGCAAGATTAATTTGTGAAAGGATCCAGTAACAATGGATTTAAGGATATATATTGGCTTTGTTACTGAAAGCCCTGAAGAGAAAAAGAAGGCACACCCAGGACAGAACAGTAAAGAGGCATAGTCATGAAAAGAGCTGTGTTCTGGGGTGCAGAGACTCAGCAACCTATAGCAACCTCAGCAAGAGGACTCAGAGAGTAAATATCCAGTCTGATTTTCCTTTCTCCCTCAGATCTCCTGTCCCATTCCCAGAAATTGAATTTAAAGGGCAAAGCAACCCGTGGATGTTGTGCCTATAGGTTAGCTTCCTGGGCTAGAAAGAGTCGTTAGAAGGAAAATGGGTGAATCTAGAGAAACAAATAAAAGATACTCGCTCACCTCATGTGAATATATCTCAGTCGTCCAAATAAAAACAAAACCATAATTTTGAAAGAGACACCAGAACTAGAATGAAAGAATTCATGTAAGAAATACTGTATAGACCTCAGGACTTGGATACAACATAAAATTCAGGATGAAAAGGAGGTGAAATGTAGGGTTAATATTAAAGTCTTCAGTCCATGTGATTTGAAGATCACAATGTTTTTAAACAAAGTCAAGAAATAACAGAGGAGTTAGATGGCGCGGAGTCAGGGTAAAACGACACCCACTCCACTCCCTCTCTGACTCCACTTGATCTTTAGTTTGTTTTAATGGCTATTTCACATAGATGTACTTCATGATAAATTAATTCAAATTATTTTGAAAAAAATAGAGGATAAAATAAATGAAAACATTATTATTATAATAAATTACCTCAACTCAGTTTGAGATTTTCAACAGGCATTTATTTTAATATTTGGAAGTGCAGGATTTAAGCATAGAAAAAATACAATAATTAGAGAGATAAGTTTGGGAGTCATAGAGGTGGCAGTAGAAGTTCTGAACATAATTGAAATAATTAAGAAAAAGTTTATAAAGTGTTAGTTCTCAATCCATTCAGAATCATGAATCCTCTTGAAAATGGTGTTTTAATTTCCCAGAAAAATGCAATACACACGTGAGCATAATATGTTGCAATTTGTTTCAAGGAGTTCATAGACTTCGTGAAGTCTGTATGAAAGCCCACAATTCCTATTTTAGAACCCTGCTTTGAAATGACACTGGAGATGACCAGGGACTGAAGTGTGCTTAGCATATATTAAATGTTAAACAAATTTCTGTGAGTGAATGAATGAAACAATTTAATTAGGTTTTTGATTTCAATAGAGCATGAAATTCAATCTCTCTATAGCTCAACGGTAGAAAGACCCAGCTCATGTCTACAATGCACTAACTTACAATATCAAAGGGTCTTTTTGTTGCTCAATTGAACAGATGATCAGAAGTATAAAGAAGAAAGTCAAATTTATTATTCTTTAAAATGTAGTAATTCTAAATCACTAGGTAACAAAGCTCAACGTTTTTTAATTCAGAAGGCAGAAATGGATACAGGAGGCCAAATATTCCACCAGGTACATTTACAACTGGATTTTTAAATTTAGTTCTATTATTTCCCTTTGAAATAAATACAAAGCATTTTGAAAAATATTCATAGAGGGCTAACTGAAATTGTAAGATAGTGTGGCCAAGAATTGAGTAAGGACTAAAAAATAATTTTTGCTAAAAAAAAAATTAAGTCGAGAGAAAATAAGATCAAAATATTTTAAAACCATAGAGAGTAAAATAAACAGAAAATGAATCACCAAACTTGATAAATTGGAACTAGAGGCTACCTGGAAGTTTAAAATAGACCTTATATCAAATATAACTTTTTATCAATTTACAATATACTAAACATATAGAATTTATTACTAGAATAGATGGCAGAGTCTGAAGGTAATAAACAAGCTCAAGAAAGAGTTGTGTGTATATATATAGATAATAAGGCATTATGAAAGAATAGACGATCAGCTTTTTATTCTTTGGGTTTAGTTCATAACCCAAATCTTATGAATTCAGAACCATTGTGATAAATCATGTCTATCAGCAAAATATCTTCTGCACTCACAATTAAAAATAGTATGGAGACTTGGGTAGCCATTGATCTGACCCATACTACCTCTTGTGTTATTTTATATCACTATAACTTCATAGTCAAAGTGAAGTTAGCATTTGCAGCACCTGAGAGCAAATGTCTTTGGGTGAGGAGGCAGGATTCTAATCCAAATAAAGTTGCCCATCTTTGCTACTAAGGTCATAAACTTGAAACAGTTACTTTTTAAGTACCTAATTTGCCACTTGCCTACTACTGGTACTTATACAGTGTATCTATACTTAGCAGGTTGTGGTGAACACCTTTAAACCTCTGTTAATAAAATTGACGACAAAGCAAAGAAATCTGTCTCAGTTGTTTCCCCCAAGTGCTGTAAAACTTTCAAAAGCTCTGCTTCAGTATCTCATCCTCCCAGCCAGTGTGAGCTTTCATTTTTGACAATTTTACCAATTCTTACACTTCTTGGGTTCTCTTCTTTTCCAGTTATTGGCCCTTTAAATTACTGCTGCTTTGGTAGCTCTCAAAAGCCATCCAGAGGATTTTTTGTTTTTAATTCTGTACAGTTAACCCTGTTGTTCTCAATAGAAGAGTTGGTTTGTAGAAATCTGGTCAACTATTACAATAAACTTTCATTTTAAAAAAAATTTCTTAATCTGTAGACAATTTATCAGTGTGTTTTTGAAGCAGTTGTGCTTTTATCTTCCTCTACAATTCTCCTGTTTCACAAGAGCTTGTATGTCTTTGGAATCTGATACAATTAACAATTTGACTTCTCTTTCCTACAAAAGCCACTTTGATGCTGATATCATTTGTAAGACTCTCACTCCATTTCTACTTTGCTACGTACATCATCGTGTATTGGAAGTATTTATAGGACTTAATCTTAAGGCACGTTTATTATAAGACAAATTATTTTATTCAACAACAGTTTTATAAAAAGGGAAAAGAAAACATTGCAAAGTTAAATATGCACACCAATTTAAGGTCAATTTTAAATTTAAATATTGAAAAAATATGATATAAATACTTAAATCCCTCCATTTGAGAATTAGTGTTCCTCATTCCCTTTAGAATCTTCTTTTTTCCTCTCCTCTGGGAGCACAATCATTTTTCCAGTTTCTATAAAAATAAATTATACAAAAATATAAATATGATGAAATTATCAAAGAAAATGGATTTTGTAATTCATGTTTAGCTGTACTAATGGTAATAATTACTATTAAATGTAAAAAACTTTAGTTTTTATGCTGTATTTAATTATTGCAAATTATAGAAACATAAAATTTACAAACTAATTTTAACAAGTAAAAATTGGTGTAAAAATGATTGCTGTGTGGTAAATTGTTTGCTATTCAAGGCTGAAAATGTGCTTATTTCAATTTAAATGATATTGTATTTTTTTATTTGCTATCTATTAATAAGAAAGACTATTTTCCAAAAAATATATATAAGCTGTGCTACAGGAAGTATATTTTAGTGGAAAACCCAAATAGAATGATAAAATCATAGTGGAGTAAATAAAAATAATAAATAATGAAATTGTGATGTTTCAGATATAGAGACAGAAAGAATATTCTGATAAATTCTGATAAGTGAAAAACTTTTCTTCATCTTGATATAATATAAATTCTACTGGCTAAATATTCTATTCTATTCTTGATGCATCATAAATAGGAAGGAGTGGTCATTATAAAGTGTAGCCCAAAACAGAAGATACAATACAAAATATATGTCATAGACATTTCGTTACATTTTCAATTCTTTGCTGTTGATTATAGTCTAGTAATATTAGGGAAATAAAATATTCAACCATGTCATGCCATGCTGTTGTTGACTGTGTTTTGTGCAAGGCATAAAAAAATGTTTTCAGATTAATAACATATTATGTATAGAAATTTTAATATTGAAAAGGAGACTAAAAGGCAGATAATTAGATTGCTTATTTGAATTTTTTCTATTCATACAATCATACTTACAATTCAATTCTTTAAAATATTTATCGGGGAGGAAATTTCATTGAGTAAAATATACAATATCTTTGTATTTGAAGTAATTTTAAGATCAAATTTCAGTTTTAAATATATATAATTACATGTGACTGAAATTTTTTTAGAAAAGATCAAGATGTACAAGTTCCTTGTTCTTAAATTGCTTCATGAATAATAATTAAAGATGTGTTTGTATACATAAAATATGCATAGTTTTTATAAAACATTCATCAGATATTTAAACTACCTTTTGTATTTGAAAGCACCATATTTACCCTTAGAAAGTGTGAAATTATTTGTATGTTATGACATTCATGGTTGCAGTTAAGAAATCACCATATCTAAATGCAAAAAAAGGTATCTTCACCATCCATTTTTATGTTAAAAGAACTGATCTTCAAATTGAAAAAATAAGGTGAGACTATCATAAATAGTCTCCATGCGTCTTTGGTAGGTTCAGCTCTGGCCAAACTGTATAATGGCTTTGCTACTTAGGCAGGATGTCTAAGGAGAAATAGACATTTGTTCAAACTTCGTTTCCTCCACTTGACAGTTCCTAGCTTCTCTTTTAAGGCTCCTACCAAGCTATCCATCCATAGGGGTGTCTAAAACAAACAAATAAAAATGATTAAATTCATCTACATATTTAAGAAATGGTTTGTTTGATTGATTGTTTTAGGTTCTGGAAATACAGTTGTGAACAAGCTACCCTCAGGTAGCTTCCATTCTAATGGAGGGAAACAAGCAATAAATAAACAGGCAAATGAGTATAAGACACAGTGAAAGATAGTGATAAATATTATAAAAAATAGCATAATTGTTTTGCTCCAATCTTGGTATGTTACTAAAAAACAAGTGGTTAGTGACCATAAGAAAGTAGTGATTGTACAAAATACTTTGAAGCTAAGTAGCTACAGACTTCTTTCCACAAAGCAATCACCTTCATAGTGTAGTAAATGTACTCCTGGAAAAACACAAAGACATTCTACATTAGAGAGATTTTAGGTGTGGATTTCTTTCCAATAATCTGTTTTTAGATCCTCAACTGCCATAAGTACTTTCCCTGCCTGAATATGCTTCCTTACTTCCCTCTCTCCTTTCCTTCCGTCTATCTTGGAATTATAATTCAGAAGTGTCTGTCATGAAAGGAGAAAAAGATGAAATTATACCTTTTCAGCAGACAGCCAATCTAATTTGGTTGACAGATTTTACAATGAAGGACTGGTCTACCAATTAAGTTATACGATGAACATTTTTCACAAATTGAATGATCTAAATCTGTAACTCCAAGGGTTTGGTAAAAGTATATTTAGAGCTTATATGCAACATACAATAGGCCAGAAAATTTTCCATTGAAGCTACTTAAAATGTTATTTTATTTATTTATTTTTTATTTATTTCAGAATATTACAGGGGTACAAACTCTTTGGTTACATATATTGCCTTTGCACCTCCTGAGTCAGAGCTACATGCATGCCCATCCCACATACAGTGCCCACCGCATCTGTTAGGTGTGAGTTTACCCATCCCCTCCTCCCACCGCCACCTGCCCAACACCTGATGAATGTTACTTGCCATATGTGCAAATAAGTGTTGATCAATTAGTACCAATTTAATGGGGAGTACATGTGGTGCTTATCTTTCCATTCTTGAGATACTTCACTTAGAAGAATGGGCTCCAGCTCCATCCACGATAATACAAGAGATAGTTCACCATTTTTTTTTTTTTTTATGAATGAGTAGTACTCTATGATATATATACCACATTTTATTAATCCACTTATGGACTCATGGCCACTTGGGTTGTTTCCACATCTTTGCAATTGTGAATTGTGCTGTTATAACATTTGAGTGCAGATGTCTTTATTACAGAATGTCTTTTTTTCCTTTGGGTGAATACCCATTAGTGGGATTGATGGATCAAATTGTAGTTCTACTTTTAGTTCTTTGAGGTATCTCCATATTACTTTCCACAGAGGTTGTACTAATTTGCAGTCCCACCAGCAGTGTATGAGTATCACTATCTCTCCACATCCATGCCAACATTTGTTGTTCTGGGACTTTTTGATAAAAGCTATTCTCAGTGGAGTTAAGTGATATCTCATTGTGGTTTTGATTTGCATTTCCCTGATGATTAGAGATGTTGAGCAATTTTTCATATGCCTTTGCACCATTAGTTGGCCATTATTCTGTCTTCTTTTGAAAAATTTCTGTTCATGTCCTTTGTCCATTTTTTAATGGGGTTATTTGATTTTTTCTTACTGATTTTCCTGAGTTCTATATAGATTCTAGTTATCAGCTCTTTATTGGATGTGTAGCACACAAATATTTTCTCCCATTCTGTAGGTTGTCTATTTGCTCTAATGATAGTTTCCTTGGCTGTGCAGAAGCTTCTTAATTTGATCAGGTCCCATTTGTTTATTTTTGCTGTTGCTGAGATTGCTTTTGGGGTTTTCTTCATAAATTCTTTGTCTAGGCCGATGTCTGTAAGAGTTTTTCCAACATTTTCTTATAGAATTCTTACGGTTTCATGTCTTAGGTTTAAGTCTGTTATCCATCGTGCGTTGATTTTTGTGAGAGGGGAGAGGTGAGAATCCTGTTTCAGTCTTCTACATGTGGCTATCCAATTTTTGCAGCACCATTTATTGAATAGGGATTCTTTTCCCTAGTGTATCTTTTTGTTTGCTTTGCCAAAGATCAGATGACAATATGAGGATGGTTTTATATCTGGGTTCTCAGTCCTGTTCCATTGGTCTATGTCTCTGTTCTTATGGCAGTACCATGCTGTTTTGGTTACTATGGCCTTGTAGTGTAGCTTGAAGTCTGGTAGATTGATGCCTCCCAATTTGTTCTTTTTGCTTAAGGTTGCTTTGGCTAGACAAGGTCTTCTCTGGTTCCATACAAAGTGTAGAATTACTTTTTCTAGCTCTGCAGAAAATGATGTTGGTATTTTAATAGGGATTGCCTTGAATCTGTAGATCACTTTAGGTAGTATAGGCATTTCAACAATGTTGGTTCTGCCAATCCATGAGCATGGTATGGTTTTACATCCTCTGCAATTTCTTTTCTCAGTGTTTCATAGTTCTCCCTATATAGGTCTCTCACCTCCTTATTTAAATATATTCCTAAATATTTAATTTTATTCTATGCTATTGTGAAATATATTGCTTCTTTGATTTGATTCTCAGCTTGACTCTTATTGGTGTATATGAAAGCACTGATTTGTGTGCACTGATTTATTAAAAATATGTGTATCTCCCTGTACAATTGGAAATTGCTAAAATTTTAGACAGCAATTTCCAATTGTATGGGGAGATACACATATTTTTAATGAATTAAAGATATTCTAGCAAAAATATTTGGAGAATGTGTTATGGAGTATGCTAACATCAAGGTTAGTAATGTTAGACATCATAAACTATTTTTTGTTAAGGAAGGTTATTAGTTTAACTATGAATTTGGTCCTATCTTTGTTAGGAAAGAGATGGTAGTAGTGTTTTAGTATTAGAATCTGAAATGTTTTGTTTAAATGCTTGAGTAAGTTTTGTTAGAGAGATGAAATAGCCAAAGTTTTAAAATTTTTTGTGTTTCTCTAGGGTTGGCTGTTTCTGATTATTCCAATGAGGACACACTTTCAACAACTTGGCATGAGAAGTCCTTACTGGCCCTTTCAGTTTCCTTAAAGAGAATAACAAAAGGTTTTTTGGTGCTCTTGGTTGTTGTCAAAAATAATAGTACTTGCATGGTACAAAAGTACTTGAAAAGTACAAGAGTAAAAAAAGTACTCATATTGTGAATAGAATTGTATGATATTAAATGTTATTGTTAAAAACATATTTTTAAGAAACTCCCCAAATCACATTTAGATGACCTTAATCACATATCTCAGGGTCATTTACAACCTGACCCTTTTCTTCTCTGCAGTGAATGCAGTGGTGTATTGCCCAGATGCCCCCCTGCCTCTGAGGACTGAAATAATCATTCCCCAGGGGCTAACAGACTACAGTTTGGCCCCAAACCCCATTGCCTGAAGGTAAAAAGAACAGTCTTGCTCAAGAACATTTTCAAGTCAAGTTCAATAATTGGTCCATCCTCAATTTTGAACAAGTCTGAAGTGCCATCCCAGCTCCACAGTTTTCTGTCGTGCTGCCTTAGTCCTTTGTTGAAACTACATCTATAATCCATCTTTTTCTACTCAGCCCTACTTCTTTTATTGTTGCACAGTATTGAGCCCTAGAACACTCCCAAATGAACTTCCCACACAACTCTACTATGGATCTGCTTCAGGGAAGCTTAACCTATAACATTCTCCTTATTCATATCCAGTTAATTATTAAAATCTACCTATTTATCTCCTACATAGCTCTTAAATCTGCTACCTCTTTCCCATCTTCCCTACTATGACGATATACCAGACCTTTATTAGTACAACCTCTATGAAAACAGTATGGAGATTTCTCAAAGAACTAAAAGGAGACCTACCATTTGATCCAGTAATCCTATTACTGAGTGTCTATCAAAAGGAAAAGAAGTCATTTTATCAAAAAGACACCTGCCCTTGAATGTTTATTGCAGCACAACTCACAGTTGCAAAGATGTTGAATCAATGCAAGTGCCCATCAATTCATGAGTGGATTGACAAAATGTGGTATATGTATACCATGGAGTATTACTCAGCCATAAAAAGAAATGAATTAATGTCTTTTGCACCAATTTGGATAGAACCGGAGACCATGATCCTATGTGAAGTATCTCAAGAATGGAAAAACAAACACCACATGTACTCTCTAATAAGTTGAAACTAACCGATGGGCACACATGTCACTGGAAATCAAGCAGGAGGAAGGGGAAAGGAAGGGAGAAGCAAAAACCTATCTAATGGGTACTATAAACACTATTCAGGTGAGGAGCACACTAATAGCCCTGGCTCAAACATTACAAAAGCTATCCATGTAACAAAAACATTTGTACTCCCTTAATACTTTGAAATTAAAAAAAGATATACCAGACCTTTATTTTTTCTTACTTGACTTCTAACTGCTCTGTCTGCTTTCATTTTTCTCTCATTTTACCTGTCCTTAAAACACCATAAAATGATCTTTTAATATTTCAACTATGATCAATCCCTCAAGCATCTTAAATCTGTCAGCAGCATCTCATTTCTAGAACAAAATCTGAACTCCAACGCTGGCAAGGATGTGAAGAAAGGGGAACACTTGTGTACTGCTGGTAGGAATGTAAATCAGTACAGCCAATATGGAGAACATTATGGAGATTCCTTGAAAAACTGCAAATGGAACTAACATATGACTTAGCAATCCCACTCCTGGCTATAGATCCAAAAGAAAGGAAATCAGTATATTGAAGAGATATCTGCACTCCCATGTTTATTGCAGCATTATTCACAATAGCAAGGATATGGAATCAACTTAAGTGTCCATAAATGGATGAGTAAATAAAGAAAATGTAGTATAGAGATGCAATGGAAGATTATTTGGCCATAAAAAATAATGAAATCATGCCATTTGCAATAAGATGGGTGAAACTAGAGGATATTATGCTAAGTGAAATAAGCCAGGCACATAAAGACAAATATTCCATGTTCCACTCGTAAGTGAGGGCTAACAAAATGGATCTCATGGAGGTAGTGAGGAGAATGGTGCTTACCAGAGGAGGCTGGGAAGGGTGGTGAGGGTTTGGTGATGATGCGGGTTTGGTTAATGGTTGTAAAAATACAGTTAGATAGAAGGAATAAGTTCTAGTGTTAGATAGCAAAATAGGGAGACTACAGTGAATAATATCTTATTATAAAATAGCTAGAAGAGGAGATTTGGAATGTTCCCAACACAAAGAAATGACAAATACTTCAGATGATTGATATCCCAATTTCCTAGCTTTGATTATTGTACATTGTATGCCTTTATCAAAATATTATATGTAACCCACAAATATGTACAACTTTTGTATATCATAAATATTAAAAATAAAAAAAATGTTTAAAAAGGAAGATATATTAGGCATTATAGGAACTCAGCCTTCAAACCATCCTTCTTTTTACTCTGTACTTCAGCAATTTTGGACAATTTATAGTTTTCTGCAAATTTGATATTCTTTCACGCCTACATTATTTCATTTATGCTTTTCTTTCAGTCTGGAATTTCATTTCATTTTTGTCTAACTCTAAACTTAGACACATCTTACAAGGATCAAGTCGATTTTTACTTCCTTTGGGAAGCCAAGATTTTCCACAGTTTGCTTCCACTCCTCAAAATGGTGCAAAAATTTATTGCATCACTTATTATATTATATTTTCAATATAATCTAATGTAGTCAAAATATTCAATATATTATATTTAGTACCTTCCATTCAGGTACTTACATACAATACCTTTGTTTACTAATCTTTTTTCCATGGCACCTGGTTCAATAAATAACTGAAAAAACAGGCATTAATTAGAGAAATGTTGTTGCTGATTGAGAAAAATTTGCACTGCAATTTTGTTTGATGACTGTAGGATTTTCTGGAGGACATTGCAATGAATCTCCACCAGAGGAAATATTCTTCCTCCAGACTTCAAACGATTAAGAACTAATGCTTAACTATTATTTTGAATTCATTAAAAGAGATACTGTGGGGAATAATCAAGAAATATATGACATTGTTTCTGCCCTCAGGAAGTTTATAATTTGAGGAATAAAACAAACAGATTAAATGATTATAAAAATATCATATATCCTAAAATACATAAAACATATATTATCAAAGGAATTTCAACAGAGTGAGATGATGTCTTGAAATCAGGAAAAAAAAGGAAACAACTACAATTATTAATCAACTACAGTTTCTCATTTAGTCCACACAACACCTCTTTAAGTTAGCTAATGTTCCCTCTACCATGTACTTGAGGGAATCATGCCCATTAACAATGGCATTAAATGGCTTTAAGGACTTGAACTCAGGACTTTGCAACTCCTGAGTCAAGAGCTTTCCCCGGTGATAATCTATTTAGCTTTTCTAAAATTAACTTTACTTCATTTAGTGCCAGTTTACTCAATTATATCTCTATTGTAATTTAAATTATTTCATTCTTTCCTCTTCATGGGTTTCACGTCTTTAATTGGCTAGATTCCCTCTTGGTTTCTTCCCCGAAATGCCTATCAACCTACCATGTCTCTTAGGAGTTTTAATGATTAAAGAACATATCAACATATCAAAAACAGATATAATGACTGGGGAATTATCCATCTGACCAGGAAACTATCTCTCTGAAAAAATTACTGGACTGCTCTAAAATATAAGATAACAAATTATAAAATTCAAAAAGAGAATATGGCCAACTATTTGCTGCCAGCAGTGCTAGGATTGATGACATGTCCCAAAATAGACTCTTTGGCAATAGCAAATAGCCAAGAGGTTATATGCTCTACATAAAAGGGGACTAGTAGTGGGAGACACAACCAAGCAGATAATCACATTTTTGACATGTTGGAGTGTGCTGGTTATAGGCTATTTATGTGGTCAGTTTCTGGAAATGCATAGCTATACAGATGCTATATTCAGGGCACTGTAATTTAATGTCATTATAAACAGTAATAATATGGAGGAAAAGAGTGTACAGATGAAAAACTGAATTGTGTGTGGGAAATGCTTCCTTTTGAAAAGGAAATTAAAATATACTTTATAAATACTTAATATATTGACTTAATTGTTTAGCTCTGTGTTGCTACATTTTTAAACAATGGGTATTTATACAGACACTATTACCTTGAAGAAAGACACATTGAATTAATATATTCATTACACGATACCATATAATTTGTTGTGAAACAAAAAGAGGAGCAATACATCCTTTTTTGAAACATTGGCTTTTAAAATGTTCCCCGATTTTCACAGTGCTATTTATAAACATTTTGTGTGGATTTTTCTGATGAAATAATTCTTTTATCAGAATAAATGAGCAAGATTAGGTACAATTCAGCATAGTGAGGTTAGTTTAGGACCACTGGATCTATTGGCTGGAGTTTTCTGACCGCCTGCCTATACAGGGCATCCTCAGCTTCATTGCAGGAAAAATCAGTATATGCAAGCTTCAAGGTGTTGGAGTTTCTTCCTGTTAACCTAGTGGGAAAACTTTTTATGCATGGGTTATTTCCACAAAATAAGATGTTATGTCTTGCCTACAGGAGATTTCTAGCTGATAGTAGTTGTATCTATTACATAAGTAGTGCAAAGAGTATGAGGAAAAAAGAAGGCAACGTCTTCATTAGAAATCATGTTCTGAATGTAAGAATTGATATTCATAATCCCAAATGGTTCTTACTCTTAATTTTAGTTCTTTTCAGAAGTCAGGACAGGAGAGATAGAACTGATATCAGCCTTTATTGTTGGAAGAAATAACTGTTGAGGTAGAGTAATTAAAACATAAGAGCATTAATATATAAACTTGTACTAGATCCACTTCTGTACATGTATAAAATTTGGTTTGAAACTCAGTCTTTTTCATTAGTTCACAAAAATTTTTCAAAATATACTTTTATGTATACATATTCTTTTCCTCATACCCATTTTATTTCGTCAATCACTTTATCTATGACCAGTTTTGTAATAATTTTAATGTAGAAAATTGAGGCATCTAAAAAATTGACAATTTTAATAAGTATTATAAATGGAAAATAGTACTAAGATTCTGTGAAGACACAGGCTTGTGAAAGCACTTCAGTGAAAAGCTACAGTAGAAATGTAAAATACTGTACTAGTGTGAAAACTTTCAATTACAGAGTTTGATATAATTTTCGCTTCTCTACATGATGAAACTTCAGCTAAATTGCAAAGAAATCTCAAAAAAAGATTACAAAACTTTGAGTTTATACAAGTGATATACGAATATAAGTTTGTAGTGACAAACAATACCATTACTTCTGTAACTTCTACTTCTGCCTGCACCATGATGAACTTTGGACTTTGCTTTACTTCCATAAAACCAAATAAATATGTGATTAGGATCCATAATATGTGTAATTGAGCTTATAGATAGAAAGAAAGATAGATTATATATTGTATATAATACATATCATATCATATATACATACATAAGTATATGTGTATATGATAGAGGTTTCTTTATTAGATTAAAAAACCTCCTTTCACTTTCTATTTCACCTATTTGAAAAGTAAAAAGAGAAAAATATAACTTTAGATGCTACATGCACCTGGTAAAATAAATGTATTTGTTATTGTTTACCAACCGTAATATAATATATATAATTTATCATTGATTAAGTTTCCAGTTGGCAATGGATTTTGATTTAGAACAACAAAATGGAAACAACAGATGCAAACCCATTGATTTTTGGCAGCTGGAAGTTGAACAGCTGAAAGATATGACATTTTGAAGCAGGGATGGAAGAGCAAAAATATTTGGCACAAACTGAATAGTTTACAACAGAAATATTGCTTTCTGAGTCACTAGTGCATAGTATAAGCGCAAAATTAGGGTGGATAGTGGAAAAATAACTATATATATATTTTTTTCAGTGTTAACCTTATGAATTCAAATTCAACATCTGCAAAAATAACAGACAATTTGAAATGTGTCTTTTAAATGAATTTTAATACCCAGAGAAATAAATGTAATCTTTTAAAAATCTTAAGCCTGAATTGAACTTGAAATATACGCATATAGTAGTATCTCAAAGTTAAATGTTAAGCAATAAAATTTCAATGATTAGTAACAGTCATAAACCTGTAGCAAACATAAGAATGCCTTAGAATATATAAAATTTTGTCATAAAGTTCATTCAAGGAATATATCCAATATACTTTTTTCTTGTTCCTATTTTTATTAACTCATTTAATATATAGCTCTTGAACTTACTTACTTGGCATCAGCCTACAGCAAATTGAAATATAAAACTAGAGTAAGACTATTAGGCACAGGTTAAGGATGAGCTGTCTGACAGTCCTGAAATCGAAAGAAGAGAAAAATAAGAAGCTGTCTTGTGATAACATAACAGTAAATGGATAAAGATTGGCAATAAGACTTCTGATTAATCAAATAAAGTTTAAATTATCAGGTCAGCTTATGAAGCAAGAGGAGGATATAAGAAATTTTAAGGAAAAAATGACCAGAAAAATATGTAAACTTTAAAGAGACATTCGTGCTTAACGGAGTAAGACTTACATGGATAAATAGGTAGTTATGTGATTACTTGTTTCTCACAATGATAACAGTAAAATTAGATATTGTTATATTATCAAATGTATTTTTCAATCATTCATTGCAAATAGTGAAGAAAAATGCTAAGACATTTAACCTTTCCTATATCTCACAGTTTGAGTAAAGCACACACATGCATATATGAATGTGATATGTGATTTTTATGTATATATGTACATATGTGTGTATATATCAAATGATGATATATTATAACTAGTGTTATAGATTAGTAAGTAAAAAAATAACATACGGAAAGTACGACATTTCTCTACTATGGAGAGAGGCAATAAAAAATTGCTTCACAAAATAAATGATAATTGAGCTTAGTCTCAAAAAATGAGTAAAAGTTTATCATGTAGACTAGGTAGGAAAGGATATTCTGCTCATAAGAAATAGCTTTTCGTCAACTATAAATACTCTGTTGAATGACTAGTAAAAAGTTCAAGAGTATATTTCATTGAAGAAAGTTATAGACTGCAGTCAAAACATTGGAGACTTTATTCTCTAGGTCAGAGATTAGCACCTTTTTTTTTTTTTAAATAAAAGCACAGATAGTAAATTTTTATTTTTTCCACGTGGCAAACAATTGCTTAAAAACATTTTTTGCTTCAGAATTGTTTCTTTTTTTTTTAAATTTCAGAATATTACGGGGGCACAAATGACCTGGTTACATGGATTGCTTTTGTACTGCTTGAGTCAAAGTTATAAGTGTGTCCATCACCCAGATAGTGTACACTGTAGCTGTTAGGTATGATCCCCTCTTCCCCTCTCCCACCTGTTAAATCTGCAGTTAGTCTGATGGGTTTTCTGTTGTAAGTTACCTGATGTTCTTGCCTTATGGCTCACAGGATTTCCTCTTTCATGTTGACTTTGGCCAGTCTGATGACTGTGTGTCCTGGTGATTGCCTCTTTGCAATGAATCTCCCAGGTGTTCGTTTAGTTTCTGGTACCTGGATAGCTAAATATCTAGCAAGACCAGGGAAGCTTTCCTCAATTATTCCCTCAGATAGGTTTTCCAATGCTTGTGTGTTTTCTTTTTCACCCTCAGGGATGCCTATCATTCTTATGTTTGGGCTTTTTACATAATTCCATATTTCTTGTGGGCTTTATTCATTCCTCTTATTCTTTTGTCCTTTATCTTTGACTGAATTGTTTAATTCAAAGGTGTTGTCTTCAGGCTCTGAAATTCTTTCTTCTGCCTGGTCTGGTCTATTCTTAAAACTTTCCACTGGGTTTTGTATTTCCTTGAATGAATTTTTCCATTCCAGAAGTTCTATTTGATTTTTTGTTAATAATTCGATTTCTTTAGTGAATTTTTCATTCATTTTCTGTATTGGTTTTGTGGTTTCTTTGTGTTGGTTTTCCAATTTGTCTTGTATTTCTCTTTAGCTTCCTTATATCCAAATTTGGAAATTATTATCTGTCATTTCGATATTTTTGTTTTGGTTGGTATCCATTGGTAAAGAATTGTTGTTTACTTTTGGGGGTATCCTTTCACTCTGATTTTCATACTTCTGGAGTTCTTTTGTTGATTCCTTCTCATATGGCCTCATGATCAATTCCTGTTTGTTCTGGTCCTGGCTTGCTGGCCTGTCCCCAGGTCCTGGAAGATCAATCCCTGACCGTGCCAGGGAGAAGACTGTTGGTTCCAAGTTGCCTATGTGGTGTTCAAGCAGATTTGATGATCCTCTCAGATTGCTTCTGTCTTGCTGTCTTCACCTCTTCCCACCTCTTCCCAGCAGTGTGAATTTTGTTGGTTCCCCCAGCTTAATCTCCAATATGGCAGGTGGTACTTTGAGTATGAATCAAACATGCCATGTTTGTTTGAATTGGAAGATGCTATGATGAGCCATAGAGTTGTTCTCCCTGTTGTTGCTTGATATTTGTGTGAAAGAGCCAGCTGCTGAGATGTTCTTTTTTGCCCATGGTAGGTTCTGGTTCCCCAAATGGAGTACTTGAGTGCCCCAAACTTTAGGAGAGATCCTGTAGCTCCCAGGAGTTGCTTGCTTTCCACCACCACTGAGGTTGGGGGAGGAACAAGGCAGTTCATGGCTAGGTTGCAGGTGCCTGAGAGGCTTTGCAAAGCCTTGGCAGGGCTCAGAAATTGCTTTTCTGGCCACTAAGGGGAGCCACTGGTAGGAGGGTCAGGGCAAGCTCTCCAAACCAGGAGGGCTGTTGAAGGGGTATGGTCTAAATCTTGAGTGCTAAGGCACTGGGCTGGGATCTTTCTGCCCTTATCCAGTAGTGTGGTTTTTCTGTGGGGAGGAGTGGGCACTCTCTCAAATTGCTGCTCCTTGGACCCCCACAGCACACTCCTGTCAGTTGAGTCAAAGTGTGCTCCCTCACCACCTAAGTCCAGCTCTCAAATCTTCCCCCATTCTGTGTGTCTGACCCACTAGCGTGCGTCTCCGTGGAATGCCAGGAGGCAGGGAGTTCCCAGATTGTGCACCCCTGTTACACCACAAGTCCTCAATGGAAGAGGTGTGGGCCCCACTATCTGTGGGTACCTCAGCCTGGAGCATGCACCTGCCGTAGAGAAGTGGCCACTCCTGAACTTGTCAGCTCCAACTGCTGTCCCTCTTGTAATGCATGGGGGGAGGAGCCGCAACACCTGGTTAGCAGGTGCACCTGAGTGCCAGACATTTGGTTGCCATGGGACCATGGGCGAGGCTATTTATCTCTGAATGCCACACCCTTATCTAATAAGGCAGTTCCCCAGTGGAGGGAGGGAATGGGCTCGCTCCCAGATCTCCATTCCTCAGCACCCCACCACACTCTCCTGTCGGATACGTCTGCACAGCCTTCCTTGCTACCTGCGTCCAGCTCCCAGAATTCTTCCCTGCATCTCCCTTCAGCCCTCTCATGTCGGGGGCCACCGGAACCGGCTTATTTGTCTGAGCTGCTGGCGTGCGACCCCCTGAAATGCCAGCAGGCAGGGAGTTCCCAAAGTGTACACCCGTCTTCTACCATAAGTCCTCAAGGTAAGAGGTGTGGGCCCCACTCTCTGTGGAGAGAAGCAGCGGTTCACGAACTTGTCAGCTCAAACTACTCTGGAGGTTTAGTGGGTGGGAGAGGGGCCTCTGCTCCCATTCAGCCTGAGCTCAAACTGCTTTCTCAGTTGCAGTGCATAGGAGAGGTGCAGGGGAGGAAGTGTCTGGGTGGAAGAAAGCTGGCACTCTGGCCTCTCTCGTGGTACTCTCCTGGGGGGAGCCCCTCACAGACTGCCCAAACTCCTGGGACTCATTAGTTCGCCCCACTATTCCTTATTTGCCACCATGCCTGGGCTCGCGGAGGGTGGAAAAGACTTCAGTAAACTTAGTGGCTCATTGTTCACTGAAGGAATCTAGGAGGGGGAGGGGAATCTCCCCTCACCCTTTCCCTGGGCTCTGATCCTCTCTGGCTTTGATCCTCACTGATCTCTTCTCCTCTTTATCTTCTTCCTTCTCAGCTTCGTGGTTTTTCTCCATGGGGTCCCCCATCGTCTCTGTTGTTTCTCTCTGTGATCCACACCTGAGCTGCAACTCTTCTCCCCTTTCCTCTATCTGATATCCTACCTTCCTGCCGGGATGGTCCGACAGGCAATGTCTTTAGTTGGCCATCTTGGACATCTCCCAGATAGTAAATACTTTAAGCTTTGCTGGTCATACGGTTTCTGTCACAATTATTTTCCTCACATTCTTGGGCTCTGACATCCCAAACTGAGTGAGCTGTAACCACCCCCTTTCCTAAAGCCCATGCAATTGCCTTTTGCAACCTAGTAGGAACCCAACATCTCCTTAAGGTCATCACCAGCCTAGATTCTCTCCTCATTTAACTTCAGCTCTTATACCTTGCACTAGGTCTTCCCCATGCCATCCCTGTGGACACCCTCCTCACTTTGTTTGCATTCTGTCATCCCATTCCAGGATGCTCCTCCACATGGATGACCTCTTTTGCCCACTTGTGCTCTAGGTCTCTGTCCTAGTCCACCCTCATGTGTTGATGCTGTGCTCATCCCACTTAGCTCTGACAACCTAAGCCAGGCTGCCCTTACTCATGGAAGCTCTCTTGACCCTGCTTATATTCAGGGGGCCTCATCAGACTGCTGCCTTTCATGGATATTATTTTCACAGTCCTAGTTATGCTCTGTACTCGGCATGCCTCCACAAAGCTCCCTGCTCACCCACCCTAGGCTCTGAATACATGGAGATGGAGGTTAGTTACATATAGGAAACTAGAACAAATCATTTAATGCAAAAAGCATGGTGCAGGCTGAGTTTCTCACAATGGGTGAGGAGAACTTCAAATTTGGAATGGAGAAACCTAGATTGAACCCTTTTATAACAAATCAGATTTGGAAGTATTGGTGGCAATTCATGGCTTTTGATGAACATATGCAGATATATAGACATAACTATAGATGTAAATGAGTGTGTATAGATTTGTGTTTGGTGTTTGTACATTTATTTATTAGCTGTATTCCATAACTCTATAGAAGAGGATCTGGTAACAGTGATACACTAACAGCAGTAAGCATACGTAGCATACATATCTTGGCTTCTAAATTGCATCTTCTTCTAAAGCAAAGCAATACCCCTGAAGGAAATGGCTAACTCTATAGGAGTTAGGAATGTGCAAAACTGGAATATCTTGTTCCAAAAGGTAAAGAAGAGTAGAGTTTAGAACATGATGAGGACATGTCTAAAGACAAAGGATCCCACTTAAAGAGACTTCCTCTGGCCAAATTGGGGACACTTGGAGGAACAAAATAAATAATGATAAAAATGAGTTAAAATATATTAAATGCAATGGGAAGACATGATTCCATAAGATATCAATAAAGGAGTAATAAAAAAAGAAAGTTTAATGAGAACAGGATATAAGCATAGTATGAAAGCATTCCCAGATCCAGTAATTATTCATTAAAGAGGGAAGCCCATGTAAGACAGAGAGAGAAGACAGCTGTCTACAAGCCAAGGAGAAAGATCTTGGAAGAAACCAACCCTGCCAACACCTTGATCTATGACTTCTAGCCTCTAGAATCATGAAAAAATAAATTTCTTTTGTTTAATCCACCAATATTTGGTACTCTGTCATGGCAGCACTAAAAAATCAATTCAATATTTATACCAAAGGTGTATAACATGAATCAAATGATGAAAAAACATTAGACAAAAACAAACTGGATGGCAATCTACAATTATGTAGCCTGTAATTTTCAAAAGCTGCAAGTTAGAAAAACCTCAGGCAGTTTCACATTTTGCAAGTAATCCAGACTAAGTCGCCTCAGGGAACTTTGTCAGCTGCCTGCAGTATAAATATACTGGCCCTTCATGCCATGCAAGTTGAAGACTTGCAATGTTGGGGAAAAAAAAAAACAAAACAAAAACTGATTTTCTACACCTAACAGCCAGAGATAAGGAGATAAATTCAGAGCCTTTCTCAAGAATCTCCATTTAAGTGTCCTCTGCCACACAATGGAATCCAGCTCTCCAAGAAACATCCTTCCCACTCAAACATCTAAACTTAGTGCTTAGATGGCCACAAGTTTGTTTTCATTAAATTGAGAAAGATGGGCATAAGCTGAGAAGAGAAAGCTAAGTAAATGAGAGACTTTATACTTAAAAACCATATTTAGATGATAAATTTGGCTTTAGTGAATTACATTTAGAACTGACTGCTAGTGAATAGTCCAGAAACTAAGTTTTGGGGGTAAATATATTGCCAAAAGAAACCAAAAATATCATTTCAATATCTGGAACTCTTCAACTCCTAAAGCAACTTGCATTCAAGGAAGCAGGTTGTAGAAGCTGTGTCATTGCAGATGAGAGTACACAATCCAATGCCATTTGATGCAACTGTGCAGGATGATGGGTAAGAAAGAACCTTCTAGATGGCAAAGCCGGAGACTATAAAGGACAATGAGCAGGTTTGTTTGTTTCAAAAAAAAATTAATAATGAGGAAGTTCATATGTCAGGTAAAAGAGTCTTCATAATTCTGAAATTAATAATTGCTTTAGAAAAGTGACTGTGTCCCCACCAAATTTCTGTCCATTCTTTTTTTTCAAAATGGGCATTTTAAGATTGGGAGTTTTTATTGAAGTCATATAGCCCCTACACCATTAGTATATATTAGTTGTGTATGTGTAGGGCAGAAAATGTTTTAGCTTTCAGGTTGAAGAAAAATGAAGATCTATATATCTGGATCTGATAGCATTACACTTTAGCATATTGCCCATAAATAATGGATTTAGAGCATGCATGGAACTTTGAAATTGTCTCCTTTAGGGGTGTGAGCAGGTGTATATATTGCAAGAAGTGCACCTATGGATATTGTGAGCTTGGAGGGATGGACTGCAGCCAACCCTGGTGATTGTTATCTAATATACCTAATCCCTTGCTTCTCTCGGCAATAATGCCCCTTGTTCTGGGCATGCAGCTACCTATTCAGACACTACATTTCCTAGCATCCCTAGTAGATAGGAATGATGTAATCATGTGACTAAATTCTGGCCATAAGGATTTAATTGAAAGTGAGGGATTCAACTTTTGAGAGTCAAGTCCTTAAAAGGAAGATGCTTGCCCTTCACCTTTTGTTTTTCTTAGTCTGTGAAGAGAAGAACAGAACAGATGTCTGTTATCTGCTAGTGAGTTTCATCTTCTTCAGCCAATCAGCTGATATCCATATTTTGATGAATGTGACAGCAAAAAAAAAAAAAAAAAGAAACAAACAAACAAACAAACTTTGGGCTTTGAGTAGATAGTTACCTACTGAAATCTAGATAGCCTATCTCTATCTGGACTGGTTCATGAGAGATAAAGAATGATAAGAAGTATCATTTAATCTCACTGATATTACAGTTTAGTCTGGGTCCTACCTAATAAAAGAACATTATTATTCTAAGTAATCTTAATCATAGTCAATGCACTTCCTCATTACAAATTATGTGCCAAGCACTCTACTCAGTACTTTAAATGAATCATCTTACTTCCTGCCACCCATTAAAAAGCATACAAGTTTTATATACTATGACATTCCTTCCTGTATGGATGAAAAAAGAGGCCTGTACAGTTTAATACTAATGATTTTATAATGTTCAAAAATTGTCAAAACACATTAAACAAAAATGATTAAATAAGTTATAAAACATAATTTTATCAAAATATTTTTTGGGTATTATAACAGCCATGAAACACAAGTGAAAATATGACAGAAAAGTTTGTTATATTTTGTGGAAAAAGAAGAATCCATAATTATACATAGAACATGGACATAATTGCCTAAAATTTAAATGAACTAAAAAAGCCTATGCATAGGAATATACTGAATAAATATTATATATACCATATAATTAGCAATACATCATTGTAGGCTGTTGAATCCTAATGAAAAATATACACACAAAAAACATAGTTAATTATTATCTTCCCTAATAAATTTAGGTTTTTATATTAATAAACAGATATTTTTATTTTCTTTATGACCCTAAGTTACTCCAGATAATGTTGTGTGTCTCAAGGAATTGGCAGATTGTTTTTCAAAATAAGAAATAAATTCACCAAATAAAAGATCTGCCGTATTATATATGACCCATATTTAAAGGTAGACTATAAAAATAAAATAGTTAATAATTGATGATCATGCATTTCTAATATGTAGTATCTCTAAATCATTATTTTTTCATTCCAAACATACACTTTTTAGAATGCAATGATTCAGTTGTTTCAAACACTTTTACTGAGTTCTTATGTGTTCTGGGAACTGTGCTAAGTGCTGGAGATATAAAGATGAAAAAAGAGACTTGTCCTAGTTCCAGAAGAGTTCATTGTCCACTGGGATCAATTATATTTAAAGAAAAATACATTAAACAGACATTGGAACTTTGAATATATAAACACTGTGTATGGATTCTTTATTGATCCTGTTCTAAGATATTAATTGTGCTACTTCTTTACAAATATTTAGTAATTTATTAAAATTATAAACCACATTTATCTTAATAAATTTTTTAAATGCCTAAACATCCAAGGTTATTGTGCCCCTATGTCGTGCCTTATTTGCATTTTAGACACTGGGGAGAAAGATAAATAAGACATATTTGAATGGTAGCAGTTTGCAAAAAGTAACCAGTAATTAAGGTTTAATTCCACAGATGGCAATTAAGGCAGAAAATAATCTGTTTAATAATTTAATGTAGAGAGGAAAAATAGGATGCAAAAAATCTGATCTACTCTCCTCAGTAGTAAGTACTGTTAAATGTTAGAAAGCTTATGATGTTGCAACATCATATTATCTTCATTTAAAAATTATTCAGATACCTAATAAAACTTTTATAATATGAAGCACTTCATTTTTTATTTCAAAACATTAAGAAGGTACAATTTTTTTTTACATGGATAGCTTTTATAATGCTTAAGTCAGGGCTATTAGTGTGCTATCACCCGAGAAGTGTTCATTTTACCCGGTAGGTAGGTTTTTACCCCTCTCCTCTCTCCTCCCCACTTCTTGATTTCCAATGACCTTCACATCTCTCTGTGCCCATGTGTGCCCATCGATTAGGTCCCAATTATTAGATAGTACGTGTGGTGTTTGTTTTTCCATTCCTGAGATACTTCACTAAGGATAATGGTCTCCCATTTTTTAAATATTCAAAGTAGACAATTTTAAAATTCATGAGCCAAAGAGTATAGTAAAATTTGTTAGAATTTCACAAAGCTCATCCATTAAAGCAAATAATTTAAAAAATCACTTAATATGGGCAAAGGACAGAAAGAGACATCTAAAAAAAGTAAATGACAAATATGCTTTGAAAGATATGCATATTTTATGGCAATCAAAAGAAGTGAATAAAAATAGAAAAGCTAGCCTATCAAACTGTTAGAGACAGCAATAAATGTTCATGAATATGTTGTAACAAAAGCCCTTTTATGCAAGTTATTTCAGATAGTTAATGAATACAACAGTTTTGGAAGACATTTTATCAAGATGGATAAAAATCCTTAATGTTGGATAAACTCTAAGACAAGTAATTCTATTTTTATGAGTTTTCTTTAAACATAAATATGTTCAAATATGCAGAGATAATAATATTCATTAAATTGTTGTACTAATGTATTCTTATTGCATAAAATATACATTGTTTAAAAATCAGAAAAAAAACAAGCAAACATAATAAATTAAAAATTACTTCCATTTCCAGAGACAATAGTCATTGATATTTTTGTCTATGTTTAATGTATATATTCTATTTTTCACAAAGTTATTTTATATCCTTATATGAATATGCATAAAGACATGAATATTGCTTTGAAATCCATATAGCTAAAATATGAAAGACCTCTAATAAACTAAAGAATTGCATGAATAAATTATGGTACACCCATAAGGATTTGTTAGTAGGACTTATCTTACTGGTCATTTTCAAAATGGACTTCTTTATAGCACCTTTAAATTTTCAAATGTTCAAATGTGTATACATATTCAGTTTTTAATTAAAATTTAATGTATCAATGAACCCTTTTAAGCACTTTGAAGGTCTTCCCTGCTTATCATACATCTCCACAGCCATGTTATTTAGAGGCATGATTATATTAAGCATATAAGAACCCCCAAAATTTTATATACAAATGTTGTGTGTATTAATGGTTAAGATATCTGTAATTTGATCCTTTTCTTAATGAATTTCTATAATCTATGGAAAGTTAGTATTTTTTTTTAAATTCATAATCATAAGCAGCTTGGAAATGTAGGAAAATGTAAATATACCTTGTTCTTTATAGAAACAACAATTTTATAATGAGTGTTTGGTGACACTTTATGGATAAAGCAAATAGATTGACAAGATTTTGTTTTTCTCCTAAGCATTTAAACAGAATCTGACTCATTACAGTCAATATATATTTATTCATTGAATGAATAAATCAATTTTTTTTTATTTTTCTAAAAGAGTCAACATTGTATTTTAGGAGCAAAAGTTAATTTTTTTTTTAAATCAGGCATGGTATCTCAGGCTTGTAAACGCAACACTCTGGAAGGCTAAGGTAGGAGGACTGCTTGAGGCCAGGAGTTCAAGACCAGCCTGGACAACAGGGGGAGATGCCATTTCTACAAAAAATAAAAAAAAGTAGCCGAGCATGGTGGTGCTCACTTGTAGTCTTACCTACTCTGGGGGCTGAGGCAGGAGGATCCCTTGACCTCGGGAGTTCAAACCTGCAATGAGCTATGATCGTGCCACTGCACTTCAGCAAGACTCTGTCTCTTAAAAAAAAAAAAAAGAAAAAAATTAAAAATTACTAAAAGAGTTTCTATGCTTAACCATTGAAATGGTTCATTTGTAACTTTGTAAGCAATTTTTTATTAATAAAATATTGTTTTAGTTTTCATCAAGAACAATTTCCAAAAATATAATTTTTGCTTCGGTCATTATTTAAGATATCAGAACTTTCACCCTTGAAAGAAAACACATAGAGAAAATAAGTATTATATTATGAACACTGAATTTGGACATCAAGGCCAACAAATTACACACTAAAAAAAGAAAAGTAAAAAGAATAAAAATTAAATATAGTTCAACAACCAAGACATTAAAACTTTTAAATATTGATTAAAATGTATCAATAACAGTGACTTTCAAATATTACATACATGACTTAATATGTATGTACCTTATTTCTGTGTTTTTAAAACTTTCTGACTACTTAGTGCACCATAGAATCATCTTAGTGTGTCTCAATCAACATTTCATATTAAGATAGAATGGAATAGAATACATATTTCAGAGTTCATCACTTTTAGTAAAATTAGACATTATTCTGTGAAACTTTTGTTTCAATTTTACATTATGTCTGTGTTTGTGTGTGTGCCTCTGTTCTTGATATAATGTACCTCATACAGTAGGGCATGGGTAAAATATTTGAAAGTCACTGTTATATCTCATTTAATCATCACAAGTTTGTGTAATAAGTATGATTACTAATGCCAATTTACAAAAGAAAAATTAAGTTTCAGTTTTGATAAGTAATTGTCCCAAATTTGTATTTAGGAAAAGTCTCAGAGGCAAGTCTTGAACCTGAGACTCTGAGCATATTAGAGAGCTTTATGATATAGATTTTTCTCTTTTTCTACATACTTATTGTTTTACAAATTTCTTGTTTCTCCCTCCCCCAGCCCCACTCTCCTCTCTGTTTCTCTCTTTCTGTTCTCTTGATGATCCAAAATGATTCTGCTCTGTTTTAGTTTTACTCTTTTATTTTATAGCAATTCTGGGGATTCCCACCTTTCACAGAAAAAGAAACAAAAATGTTTCTAAGACAAGTACACCATCTTCTCTATTATCAATTTGTAAATCCCCTCATATGTCAAAAGACTTGCAGTTATCCCTTCGAAAATTTATGAATTTCTGGGCTATGTCAAAGATCTCCTTCCTCTTCTCCCAGAATTCCAGCAGACTCATATCAACACATATGAGTGTGTTCCCTGGTGACTAAAGATTTTAAACATACATTTCTGTGCTCATTTACCACCCATGTATTTTCATTGATAAAATATCTTGTTAAATCTTCTTCCCACTTAAATTATGTTACTTTCTTTTGACTTTTGAGAATATTTTTCTGAATGTATTTTATCAGATTATCAGATTTATTATTTATAAATATTTTCTCTCTGTAGTTTTCATTCTCTCTTAGTAGTTTCTTTTGAGCAGCAGCAGTTCCTAATTTATAAAGAAAAATTTATCTATTAAATATTTTCTCTTTTAGTGATCATGTATTGTGTCATATGGAAAAAATTTTTGCCTAACAAAATGTCACAAAAATTCTCTGATGTTTTCTGAAGTTACAGTTGTGGATTGTACATTGTTAAATGGAAAAAAAACCTCTTAGCAATGTTTAAATTTTAACTGAGTTTATTTGAGTGAAGAAAAACAAAACAAAGCAAAACAAAACAAAAAGAATTCAATAATTGGATAGCTTTTTGAACCAGAGCAGATTTAGAGAACTCCAACCAATAACATGATCTGACAGTATTGATAGGAAAAGGAAGTGCCATGTAGAGTCACCTTAATTGGTTACAGCTTTTTTATTGGTTAATTGGTTACAGAGCCTCCTGCAATTAACTAGAGCTCAGCTACTATAGTTAACTCCATATTGGTTGGGTCTGTTAGACTTAGTGCAATAGCCTAGTCCAAATCAATAGCCTCTCACAAATTTTATTTATAATAATAATTCCCCCTCTTTGGTCAGACTCTCACCTATTTAACAATGTGACCAAAACTTAGAGCATCAGCACTACTCTGTTACCATCATCCTAGAGTAAAACTAAAACAGAGCAGAACAACACTATTGAACAGAGCAGAACATCCTCAACACTTTTAGCTATATAGTGTCCTCATGATTACATATTTCTTTGAATTCTTATTCTAGTCAAGTTCAGCACATGGTGGCACATAGACAGCCATCTCTCATAAGATTTTTTGAAAGAATACAGCATACCAGGGAGATTTTACTGTTGTGACTATTAGGAGGATAATACCAAGAATTTGGAGTATGCTCCTTAGCCTGGTCCCCATGAACCAAACAGTCTTTTTGGGTAACTGAGTCTCAATAATATCCAATGTATTTATCCATGTGTACAAAAGAATTACACTGTACAAACTCATTCCTGTTCAGCTAATAAGTAATCTAGCACCTCATAACCATGTTAAATTAAAACAGGAGGTGAGAGCAAGTGGATCCAGAAAACTAGTTATATAGCATTATCCTTTCAAGTGCAAAAAAACAAAAAGGGTAGGAATAAGCAGAAAAATTAAGAGGGGCAAGAGTCTTATTATGAGCAATCTTTTTCTGATGTCTTGGGAAAAAGCTATCCACATCTAAAATGTCCTCTACTTCTGGGGACAAAAACTCTTTCCTAGTCAGCCTTTCCCTTAAACTCTCCAACAAGTGTGCAGTTCCAGGAGACTGGGGTTAGAGAAAGACCTTTCAAGTTGTAAGATATGGACCCAAAGTTCATGGCCCAATAAAATGGTTTCCTCTGTCATTGATGAATGCCTCATAAGAAAACACATTTTACAATAACCTTTTAACTACTGTTTTAACATTGGCCATAAATTATTTTAGCAATTTTAGAATGATAGCCACACCAATATTTATTGATAATTTGGATCACCTTGCCTATTTCATAATGAGTTGTAAAATGTAAGAATATCAACAATGGAAGCTTCAAGGACTCAGGGAGGACCAATTAGCCATCCAGCCCCTCTGTGAGTCTATGTTTAACATTGAATTTATGTCTTTTCAGATATCAATTTTGCTTTAAAAAACTCAAAACAATAACCAGATGACAAAGACTTAGAATGGCCATGTTAAAGCCTTATAACCAACAACTGACAAGGAAAATTGGTTATCTCTATTGCATTGAATATTTTAAGACAATAACTAGAATTATGATTGAATAAACAGGGCTTCTGACAGCCCTAATTTTGATATAGCAAAGGAACCCCAATTCAACCATCATAATTCTACAGTACCTTTTGTACAGAAGGTCTGTTATTCCAGATAAATACAGGTGGAGGGCCCATTATTTTTGAACATATAACCAGCTAAAGTTCCAGAAGTGGAACAATCATTACAAGGCTTAGAATTAAAGAATTCAATACATACAATGCTCACCAACGGGAAGAGCCTCAACCACCAGGAAGACTTCCCACAAGCTAAAAGTCTTTGCTATAACAAATGGGACAACCTGTCCTCAAATTCCCAAATAAAGGTGTCAAACTTAACCAAAGAGAGGTCAAGCAAAGGACCACCAAAAAACCAAAGAAACACCTGCTGCCTGATATTAAGAGGGGGTCATTTGGGCCAATTTGAATCTTAATTGGTAGAGCTCAATAGATTTGTCCAATTTCTTTTGTGGATTTAGCCCAAAGTTCTTCAGGAACCTTTTTAAAAGAGCTGAACTCTCAGCGTTTTTGACACTTACGTTAAGGGTAAAAAATGGCAAGGGTGTTGAGAATTTTTACTATCATCAAAGTGGGTGTTAACAGAAAAACACCCAAACTCTGTAAAATAACTTATATTTATTCTTAGCTAAATGTGTGTGACCAGCCCAGAGCACATGGCCTCAAGAGGTCCTGAGATGTGCCTGTGATAGCTAGGTTACAGTTTGGTCTCATGCATTCTAGAGACGGATTACAGTAACCCTAATCATAGCAGGGATTAAAACTAGGTTTGGCTGAAAAGGTGAGACATCTTGGGGTGGGCACTTATAAGTTACAGGTGGGTTTAAAGATTCTTTGATTTTTTAATTGGTTAAAGAAATAAAGTTTTGTCTAAAGGCTTGGAATGTTTTAAGATAGTGGTTTTAATAGAGAAGGACTGGACCATTAACTGAAAGCAAGTGACTTGTGTTGAAACTTATAGCAGGTATTGTTTAATTTGTCTTGTTAGCCTTAGGCCTGTTAATAAGTTACAAAGGCTATCTCCAAGAAGGGGTGGGCATTATGAGGCAGTCTGACCTCCTCTTATGGCATTCTCACTCTTCAGGGACTTTCGGGGTGACTTGGGCAATGGAGTGTCCATTCGCACAGAGGGGCTTAGAGTTTTAGGTAATTTAGTATTCACATGGGAGTTGAGTTAATTTCAATAATTACCTCCTCCTTTTGAGAAAAGAAATTGGCAACATGATTTATTGTAAGAAGTCCCATCCAAGTAAGAGAGTTGTTGCTGAGGGAACTAATAAAAAAAAAAAGACTGACACTATTATACTAGTACTATTAGATTTCTGAAACACATCCATAAAATATAATTTAAAAAGATTTAACATCACTTTATTATTTGACAATACTTCCCTCACAATTCAACATATCAAACAAGCCTAATTAATTTAACATCTTTACAAGATGAAAGATATGATCCTTTGAGGCTCTGCAGGGCCCCAACTGGAAAATCCTGAAGTCAATTCTAGGTCAAAAAGAGTTCATTTAGAATTTGATTTTGAGAAGTGTGTCAAAAATATCAAAGGTTCAAAACACTTGATCAAAATAATATTGTAGCTCACTGTGAAATAATAGACATTCATTTAACCAGAGTGATAAATATCAAAAGCTGCAGAGTTATAATAAAAGTCCTAGATCTTAGAAAAATTGAATCCTCTCTATTAAACAAAAGACCTAATAAAGCTCTTTTTCCTATTAAGAACAGATCAATTCTCTAAGAAAACCTTGTTGTTGTAACATAGGGAACCAAATTTTAATAATACATAGTTATATTTTTGAAATTAGTGCTCAATTCTTAGAAAAACTTAATTCTCTTTTAATTTTAACCAACTTATTCACACATAAAATTCCTTTCACATAAATCATATTTCATAAGCCTTCTATAACCTTCTTATTCATTCAGTGTTATCTATATTATTCCTTCTTCCCTTCTGAAACAACCTTTAAACAACCTCAAAACTAGATACAATTATTTTTCCTTAACAAAACCACATCTTTCATACCTTACAGCTCCACTTGCCAAAAATGTGTTTTTCTTTCTTTGAATAAGTAATTTCTAGTTTTAATTACATATATTAATTAGCATTTTTAAACTCAGCCTTTATTTCTAGTGAAAACCTAGAAAGCAATTTTGAACTATTTTATATGAGCATTTTGTAGATAAACACCATTACATTATTTTTTAGAAATATTTTTCTTCAATGCAACCCTTTTCATGTTTGTTAAGAGATCCAAACATACTTAACTTCTCTATGCTGCATAAAACCAAGATATTCTACTAGCAAAATTCATTCATTAACATTAAACAATGAGACCAGAACTATATAAATGGCAACAAAAATGGCTGACATGAGGTATTCAATTCAACAATTCATTTATTTGCAGATTCTAATGAGTGGACAATCCTTTTTCTTTATAGTGTTTGACATGATTACTAATTTTATGTATTTTTTGCTTGTACTGTGTGCATACATCTGTTTCTCCTATGACACTCCTTGAGAGAAGGAACTACATCTGCCAACACCTTGTTTTCCATTATATCCCTGGCCTTAGTAGAATGTGTTACATATAGTAGATGCTCAAATATCTGTTAAATGAATGAAAGTGGCCGGCTATTCATTGGTTATCAGGCTCAACCAGTTCATCATTTCATTACTCGATGTTTTCCAGTTAGTCAAGGAACATTCTACATTTTCTCAATGAAAGCAGTGAAAAGCTGTCCTCTTCAGAACAATTTCTAGTAGCTTACTGTAATCATTAAAAGTAATCAGGACGCCTCCCACTACTCAGAATCACATTTATCGTGTCTTTATCAGACGTTACTCCTCCAATACACAACAAAATCAGAATGGTTGAGAAGCAAGTTTTGGTGTTTTAACTTACATAAAAATGACTCAGACACTTAAATATCTATTACTTAATCCAATATAACATAACTTCAAAACCTCAAGTTACTGAAAAATATTCCTGAAACTATAATAAGCTCATATACAAATTTTCATCCCATTTTTATTTTCCTATTTCTTTGTTCTTAACAATTATGTTTGACTTGCTCATTAAACAAAGCTAGTCACTGAAGAAGTTCAGGAAACACACCAAAATATATCACTTTGTTATAATGATTACCAATAGGTAAGCAAGGTGAGGCTTTTTGATTTCTCCTTATCTGCCTAAAGACAGAGCCTTCAAAGGGACTCAACTGATATCAATCCTCTGAAAATTAACTCTTAAAATAGGAGAGGAGATTTCACTACACTCAGACCTTGTTACAAACAATCATCTGTACTTCTAAGGGCCCATTCGTCTTTCCCCAAAACAATTTACTCTGAGGACATCTTCTTCACCCCCACTGACTATTTTACTCATTTCAGAAAGGGGGTTGAATAAAGGGACCCTTGCTCTTTTCTTGATTTATCTAATTGCTTTAAATGATTATTAGCTAGGTTGTTCGTTGTAATCAGATTTCAGGCCTAAACACCATTACTTGCTGAGATAAAGGTATAAGTAGAAAGCTACCTTAAGACAAAATGATTTAAGGTGAAGCATATTATACAGACCTAAGTCATTTTTCCTTCTGTATTTTAAAAGCCTCTAGTGATTTAGTCCTTCCTTTCTTCCAGGTGCAGAGAGAAAGAAACCCTTATAAATGAAGATTTTTTTCCCATAGATGTAAATTTCCTTCATTAAAGATAGGTCCCAATATAACTAAAAACAGGCAGCTCCCCAACCCAGCTTGGGTCTTTTTAACTAAATACTGAGTTCAGGGTGGAGCCCATTAACAAATAGGGTAAACAAAGTATCTTTTGTACTGAACAAACATACCTTTCACCATTGTTCTGAGCTCGACTTTAACTTAAAGAAGCAACCACCATTGATCTAAGGGTTCAACTTCTATAAACAACTTTTTTATTGCTCTTTTTTAGTCTTTTAGAACATTGGTCCCCAGCCTTTTTGGCACCAGGGACAGGTTTCACAGAAGACAATTTTTCATGGCGGTGGGCACGTTTTGGGATGATTCAAACGCATTACATTTATTGTGCAGTCAAACCTCTCTGCTCATGATAATCTGTATTTGCAGCCGCTCCCCAGCACTAGCATGACCTCCTCAGCTCCACCTCAGATCATCACGCATTAGATTCTCACAAGGAGCGTGCAACCTAGATCCCTCGCACACACAGTTTACAGCAGGCTTTGCGCTCCTGTAGAATCTAATGGCCTCGGCTGGGACCGGAGGCGGAGCTTATGCGGTGATGCAAGTGATGGGGAGCAGCTGTAAATGCAGATGAAGCTTAGCTCATCCACCGCTCACCTTCTGCTGTGTAGCCAGTTCCTAATCAGGTACGGGTTCGTAGCCTGGGGGTTGGGGACAGCAGTTTTAGAAATCTGTGTGTGCTAATTTAAGAAGATGTATCCCATTTTTTCTGTGGGGTTTTGATCCTTCTTTTTCCTAATATGCCCCCCCAAAAAACAGTTTTACCCAAATTAAAACCTCTTCATGGTGGCCAAAGTAATACCAAATTACCTTTGGTAAGATTCACCCATTTCTCTGAAAAAAAAAAAGTACAGGATCTGGTGGTTGTTATACATGAAATTGACTGGAGTTCCAAATGGAGGAGTTCCAGACCCTGGACCCAGTCCAGTTTTTGTCTGAGCCATGTGGTTACCACAGTCCCCTAAAAGGTCATGTGCCCTCTCACAGCACAAACTATTCCTGGATAGAGTTACCTACCTACTGAATCCAGTTTAGTTTTTGTCAAAACTTCCAAACCCAGTCCGATCAAACTTTTACCCAAACATACTCAACTCAAAACACAAACCCATGGAGTTTTGGAATGTGAAAGAGAACTTACCTATGACCCCCATATGCAGCAAGATAATAATGAACACAAAAGGCTCAGTGCGTACCTATGTTTAGGTTACTGAATACTTCTGGGGATCACTGGAACTCTCTTTAGATCCTACCAACTACAGCAAGTAAGTTAAAAGAAAAAAAATACTTTAGAAAAGTTTAAATTTTAACTGAGTGTATTTGAGCAAAGAAAAACAAAACAAGAACCAGTTGTGGTGGCTCCAGCCTGTAGTCCCAGCTACTCTGGAGGTTGAGGCAGCAGGATTGCTTGAGCCCAAGAGTTGGAGCCTGCAGTGAGCTATGATAGGCCAACCTACTCCAACCTTGGCAATAGAGCAAGACCTCGTCTCTTAAAAAAACAAACAAATGAACAAAAAACAATAACAAGACAGAGCAAAATAAAACAAAAATGATGGGAGAATCACTCAGCCCTCTAAACCAGAGCAGGTTTAGGGCACTCCAACCAGTAAGGATCTGACAGTCTTTATGGGAAATAGAAGTATTGTGTAGAGACAGCTTGATTAGTTACAGCTTAATTGGTTAATTGTTATAGAGACTCCTGCAATTAACTTAATGTTAGCTACTGTAGTTAAACCTCATGTTGGCTTTGTCTGTTAGGCTTAGTGCAGGGACCTAGTCCAAATCAATAACCTTCCATAAATTTTATTTAACATTTATGTTTAAAATCCATTATGAGTTAATTTTTATATTGGCTGCAAGATGTGATTTGGAGGTTTGTTGTTTTCGTTTATTTAGATGTTATCCATTGAACCCAGAAACACGGTTGTTGAATAGATGTTTTTGGCCGCTGAAGTGCATTTGCACTTTTGGCAAATATCAATTTACCATGTATGGATGAGTCTAGTTCTGAACTTTATATTTTCTTCCGTTAATCTATTTGTCTATCTTTATGACAGTAACACATTTTGTTGATTACTATAACTTTATAATAGATCTTCCAACTTTATTTTCTGAAAACTCTTTTCACTGCTCTGGATTTCAACATTTCAATGTGAATTTCAGTTGATTGATTTCTAAAAAGAAATGAAAGAAAACCTCTAAAAAATGAAAGAAAAATCTACTAAGATTTTGATTGGGATAGCATGGAATATATAGATCACTTTAGGAAGAATTGAAACAATAAATACATTGAGTATCTTGATCTATCAATATTGTATATTGCTAGATCTACTTAGGTCGCCTATAGTTCCTTTAAGCAATGTTTTGTAGTTTTCAGTGCATAGGTCTTGGTAACTCTTTGATTTATCCCTAAATTGTTGGTACTCTAAGTGACACATTTCTCATTCCTGATTATTTGTAACTTGTGTCTTTTCTCTCTTTTTTTGCTCGTAAGTCTGGCCAGAGATTATTCAATTTTATTAATAGTCTGAAAAAAATCAGCTTTTGTTTTCACTGCATTTATTTATTGCTTTATTTATTTTGTTTTCTGCATTATTGACTTTCCCTATAAAATTTCATTATTTCCTTTCATTTCTGTGCTTTGTGGTATATCTGCTCTTGTTTTCCTAACTTCGCAAGGCTATAGCTGTTTACATTGATTGGGTATTTATTATTTTCTAATTTCAGTGTTTGCTGCTATAAATTTTCCTCTAAGTGTGGCTGCATCCAACAAATTAGGTATGTTGTATTTTAATTTTCACTAGGTTTAAAATATTTTTAAATTCCCTTTTGATTTCTACTTTGATCCACATGTTATTTAGAAACATGTTATTTAATTTACAAATGTTTTGGGATTTTATAATAAGATGCCTTTCAATTATTGATTTTTAATTTAATTCCTTCATGGTAACAAAATTTATTTTGCACTACTTGAATCTTTTTGAATTTAACTAGCCGTGTTTAAGGTATAAAATATTGTGAATGTTGTTGGTAAATGTTCTGTGTGTACTTGAGAAGAGGGTACATTCTGCAGTTGTTGGGGAAAATGTTCTATAAATGTCAATTTGTTCAACAATTTGTTAATAGTGTTCAATTCTTCTCTATCTTTACTAGTTTTCCTGTATATTTGTTCTCTCTCTTATTGAAAAAGGGGTTTTGAAATGTGGAAGTACTGTTGTAGATTGGTCTATTTCTCCTTTTGGTTTTTTCAAGTTTTGCTTGTGTATTTTTCATCTTTATTATTAGGTGGCAAGATGTCTAGAATATGTTTTTCATGAGTTGATCCCCTTGTGCAATTACTCTTTTATCCTTTTCTCTGAAATCTACTTTGACATTAATAGAGCCACTCCTACTTTTTTTTGAAAGATATTGCATGATGTATCTTTTTTATTCTTTTACTTTTAACGTATTTCTGTTTGTATATTTAGTGCGTTTTTGTAGGCATTATGTACTTGAGTCTTCCTTTTTTTATACAATATAACAAATTATGTCTTTTAATCTGTGTGTTTAGTCCATTTACTTTTAATTTGATGATTGCTATTGCTGGGTTTAAATCTACCACTGCTATTTGTTTGTTGTATGTACCAGCTGTTCTTTTTTCCATTTTTGTTCTTTTTCTAGCTTCTTTTAGACAAAAAGTTTTTTTGAAAGTACCATGTATATAACAATGTACTATATATGTATATATGAATAATTGTGATAGTAAAAGAAAAAACCTTGTATATGTTAATAAAATTCTCAAAATTTGAAAGTAAGGTAAAATATCATTATGTAATTGTTCAAGACCATGCTATTGCATTTTTTAACAAGCTGTCTGAAGGGCATCTTACTCTTTGGAGAAATACAACTTGGCATAATTGTTTGGGCTTGAATAGTTTTTAACTCTTTAAAACTGATAAAGTGTGATATTTTTGTATCTAGTAAAGAGAGAATATTCCCAAAGTTTATAAAAATTATTTTAGTTTGTAGTTTATTGATCTCACTTTATTGTTCCTTTTCTTCACTATTTAAAATGTTTCTCAAACCCTCTTTTGAATTAGATTTGTATCTTGCTATCTCCCTTGTTAAGTAAAGGAAGTTTTGACACATGCTTTCTATTCATTTGAGCAAGTTGTTAACATTTTGAGAATTATAACTGACTCTTATGGAAGTTCCACTGAGATGTTACTCTGATACAGTTCAACTGGCTTGGAAAACAGTCCATGGATCAAGGAAAATCATAAGTGTAACTTTGACCTTCCTGATTAATGTGTTCTGTCTGAGTTGTGGAAGAGAGGTCTTATTTTACAGCTCTGATATATTAAAACCTATGACCTAAGATGTCTTTGTCTTTTAAAACTTAGAAAATGAAAAGAAAAGGTCTCTAAGTAGTAACTGAAAGTGGTTAAAAGATGGTGAAGTCCTGATTATCTTGTTTATTATCTTTAAAAGTAGAAGTCTGAAATGTCTAGTCTGGTTTTGTCTCGGAGTTCAAGGTGGCAATCTTGCCTCCAGAATCAAATCCTTGTATACATTGTTCTGGTTGGACAACTGTCTTTTAGTTTTCAAACTGGTAGAGTATGAGGTGTTTCAATGTGCAAGATTCAAAAGGTGAAATCAAGTAATGAACTTTCAATTGTCTGCTAGTGTTTCTTTTGTTTAAGGAATTTTATGGGTTTGGGGGCTTGGCATCCCAAAATAAGTGGGAAGGAAAGTGGCAGCACACCAGGGTTTGTATGTCTTCTAACTGAAGAGGGTGAAATGTGTACATTTTTAATTAGGGTAGAAAATTGCTCTTTCTTAGAGGCCTGCTTACTTGGAAGGGCTTATTTTTGTTTGTTAAACCCCACGGGAAGTGTTTTCATATCTTTATGTGCCTGTATTTTATTTCATCAGTGGACAAAGTAGTAAAACTGATGTTGCAAGCTCTTCGTGATCTTGGGCATTTTATCTATAAGAAAACAGCCTTATTCCTAGTTGTGTTAATATTAATGTAAAATCTTTTCCTAGGATATAATACATTAAATTATAAAGTTTCTTTAAAGATGTTTCTATTCTGAATAGCTAACAGAATAATGCTTATGACAATCTAACATGATCTAGTTTGGGTATTGGGAAAGAAGAAAAAAGTCAACTTCCAATACTTTAAATATGGTAGCCTTTTCAGAAAACCACCTTCTCTAAGGGATTGCTATCTCAGATGCTAAATTTGAAAATTTTGTGTGGAATAAAATAAAAATATATATTGTGCATATTTTAGGCTTGGGTGTGTTTTTTATAGTGTGCTGTGTTAATAAAAAATTCCTAAACTTATTATACTCATTTTATTGATTGGTAATCTAACATTACTTCCAAGTAATTATTAACAGTAAGATTATGAAATGTAAATTGTTTTAATACAATGAAATATTATTCATCCTTAAGAAAGAGATCCTGCCATTTTCTACAACATATATGGACCTGGAGGACATTATGCTAAGTGAAATAAGCCAGACATGGAAAGGAAAATATTTCATGAATTCACTTACATGTGGAATATTAAAAAAAAAAAGTGCTCAAATATGCACAGAAAATGAAACAGTGGTTACCACAGGAATTGGGAGGTAGGAAGGAAATGGGGAAATGTAGGTCAAAGAATATAATATAACATATACAAGAAGAACAAGTCTAGAAATGAAAATTAAAGTTAATAAAATTGTATTGTATTAGAGATTTTTGTTAACTAAGTACATTTTAGCTACTCTTGCCCCCAAAATCTAACTATGTGAGATGATAGACATGTTTGCTTCATTATAATAACCATTGTACTATATTTCTATATGAATCCCATATTATGTTGTAAACCTGAAATATAAACAATAAAATCTGCTTAAGAAAAACACAACTAAATCTAATTTTTACAGTTTTTGATGGCAAGTTTAGCAGTTAGCCATTATTGTGTAACAAAAGCACCACAAAACTCAGTGGCATATCATGATATACTTTTATTTTCTTGGTCACAGGTCTCCAGGTCAAGTAGAGCGTCTCTACTTATACTGGGTGTACAAGTTGGCTAAGACAACGCTTTTTGAGCTGTGGGTTCTGTAGGTCATCTGGGCTGTGTCTGTCCTAATTGTAGCTCATTATTCTTGGGCAGGGCAAGCTAGAATGTGTTTTTCTTATGGCAATGGCAGGAGCATGTGCAAGTAGGTCCTGCCACTAAAGTACATTTTAAACATTTGATCGCATCACAACTGCTGTCAACGTTCAAGTCCAACGCCACAGAGGTTGAAGATATACCCCATAGTGGGATGGAACAGAGAAGTAGAAATCTCTTGAACAATAACCAGCTGTCACAAGTAATAATTTCTCTGTAATTTGTTGGTTTAAATATAATTTCTATGATCCTTAGTTAACTCTACAAACTTAGACTAATAGTAAATTGAAGTAATTTAGTGAACAATGCTTGGATCCTTGGGCAATTTTTAAGTCTGCTAGAATACAAAAACACATATATATTCCATATCAGTCATTAGATAACAAGATGATTAAATGCATACCTATATTTGGATAATGTTAGTATATGTGGTAGCCAGAATTTTTATATGATCCTCAATGACCACAACTTTGTATAATCTCACTTTGTGTTCAGAGACAACTGTGAATACAAGGGACTAGCCACTCCTGTAATTACTTTATCTTCTATAAGAGTGTCACAGCTCAAGGAGAAAGATTTTTCTTTTGACTTTGAAGAATTAACATGACATATTGTGTGAGGGTCACATGGGAAAGACCTGATGAGGGCATTTTCCAGGAGCTGAAAGGACCTCCAACAATAGCCAGCAAGAAAATAGGACCTCAGTCCTACAGTCACAAGACTTTAATTCTACCAACAGCTGGCATGAGCTTAGAAGAAGGCCCCAAACCTCAGATAAGATTATAGTACTGGCCAACAAACACCTTGATTCCAGCCTGGTGAGATTCTGAGCAGAAACTCAGCTAAGCCACGGCAAGACCCCTGAGTTATGGAAACTGTGAAATAATATTTAAAGAGGCTCATATCTTAAAGTAAAAATGTGTACCAGAAAGTAAAAGAAGATATTACAGGTTGAATGTCCCTTATCAGACCAGAGTGTTTTTGGATTTCAGATTTTTTCAGATTTTGGAATATTTGTGTTATGTTTACCAGTTGAGCATTACTAATCCAAAAATTTGAAATCGAAAATGCTCCACTGAACATTTCCTTTGAGCATCACGTTGGTGCTCAAGAAGTTTTGGATTTTGGAGCATTTGGGATTTCAGATTTTTAAATTAAGGATGCCTAACCTGTAAAAGATCGACTTGTGCATATACAGAAAGTGGTATATGCAAGAGCAGAATTTGGTTTTCTCTTTGTTAAAATGACAAATTGGTTTTGGAGCATTCAGTGTATATTAAGAAGAGGCAGTGTAATTTTCCCAGGTATGAAGAGTTTCTGATTATACCAAAATAACTAGCTTTCATTAGATTACATGAACAGATTACCCAACTTTTTAAAAGAAGAAGTTTCCCTCTGGTATCTGTTATAGTGATAGCGTTTTTCCGCCTGAGAAACAGGTTATTTACAATCTTTGTATTGCTGCTTGGCCATTCAAAGTAAAATCTGTGGTCTAATTGAAGCAAATTAATAAAACTTTACAACACAGAATTCATATACTAACTTATTTAGTTCTTGCTTACATTTTACCATTAGATTGTATTTTTTCACCTCAAATTGATTCAGGAAATTGATGTTTTATAACAAATAATCAACCAGTACAATATGAGAAAAGATTTACCCTAATTTTCTATGTAATTTTTAGCAAGTCTTTTAATTGTCTAAAGTAGTTTTCACTTCTGTCCCACTAACTGAATAAAACTTACCTGTCTTATATTAAAATGGAAAAATGTAAGTACATTTTGTATAATATGCGCTCTGTATGTAAAATGTTTTTGTATTTGTATTTTTTATGCCTAGAGGACATTATCATATGATAAATCAGGTCATATTTAAAGTAATTACATTTACATGCTGCCATAAAGTGTTTACTATCATTATATCTTTATAAAACACATATACAAAAACATATATTTTGTGGAAAATGCCTTTTATAAATATTACTAAACTGAAGTTAGAATCAAGGTATATTAAAGGAATTAAAGTAATAAAAATTGTCCTGAGAAAGTAAAAAACAAAGCATACAAACAGAAAAACAAACAAAAACCCCTGGCTGTTCTAAAGTTGCAGTGAACTTTTTAATATTTGATTCAAAATTGCTCTAATATCAGAGGCTTTAATAATACTTGGAGATGCTGTTTAAGACTGTCATTAAGTGAGGACTGGAATCATTGCTATTTTCCTTATTGTTAAATTAATTGCTTGCACTTCTGTAAATAATTTATAATTGGTAATAATTTAAAAATATTTTGACAGGGTTCTGATGCAATCACAACATGGGACACATATATGATACTTATATGTTATGAATTTCAAATTCCATTTCGTTTTAATTGGGTTAGAAAATTGACCTCCTAAGAGATGTATAATTTTCAAGTTTTTCTATTCAGTAATATGACTGCAGAGTTAGCATGCAGTACTATTTTGCTCTCTTTACAGAATCTTCTTAAGGTCAGGTACCTGTTATGCCATCATACTTTAAATAATATCTAGAGAAATGCCATAATAAATTGATGTTAACAAGTTTAAAGTAAATTTACCCAAGAGATCTTAGACTTCTTCTACAGTAGGTGTAATAGCCAGTGAAGGTTATGGACTCCACTCTTTCCTCCATTCTATTCTCAAATTTCTCACACAAATTCCCGAAGGTAATAGTAAAAATGACAGCTTTAATGGCCCAGGTAATTAGAACCCAAGAGATACTGCCTGAGGGAATAACCTTGTGAATCTTTTTATTTTTTCCCCATAAACCTTTTAAGAAAAAAGGAAACAAAGTCCCTGAAATTATTATATAAATAATCTCTCTGTAGCTGCAACTTCTTCTATCCTCAGGAGATAAATTTATTCAAAAGGGAAAAAGACTAAAGAAGAAAACATTTGCAGGGCCAAGTCCCTTGGCCAGAAAAAGCTGTGGACTGGAGAACAGGAGGTACCTTCTCTAATTTAACTCTAATCAATTGATTAAGTAGTTGTGTTACCATAGATTACATGACTTGCTCAATGTCACAAAGCTCGTTATCAGCAGAGTTTTGATAAGAAGACTGTGATATCTTCTCAGATGGTCTCTACCAAGTTGTTTCTCTTACACAGATGATGGTGTTTGTCTTGCAAGGAGTGGGGGCATATTTTCCAATTAGCCAGGTTAGCGAAGTTTCTTGAAGCTTGGATTTTTTTTTTTTGACCTTCAACTTTGATGAATTAGTGAAAGACTTTAAGCAGCAAAAGGTAAAAATCAGGTTGAAATTCTAAAATGTTTACAGTGATGAGAAGGATGAATGAAGGGGCACTTATTATGGTTCCAGGCCAGAGCAGAAGGGCTCACCTGTGATAGAGAAGCCTAGGATAGTTTGACAAGGAGACATTATGTAAACATTTGGGAGATTAACAAACACAGGCTTTGGGATTGAACCTCAGGGAGAAGATTTAAAGAATGCTACCTAAGGCCTTCTATCATGTTTGAAAATAAATAGCCAGAAAGGATGACAAAGAAGGCCTTAGCCTTTTCCTTAGCTTGACTAAACTTTAGATCAGCTTTGAACAACTTTTAGGCCCCTGACCTTCCACTCATCCCAGCCTTTCCGAACCAGATAGCTCAACCATGGAGGTCCCTCCCCTCCCTCTTCTCACAGATTTACTTTAATAAACTTGTAATTGCAAATTCCTTCTCTGACCTTTGAGATGTAAATAATTTTAAAAGCCATGCCACTTACAGACACAAGACTGTCTTTGTCAAGGACCTGGGAATCTTTTATCTGAAGTGTAATGACCATGGAAGTTAGTACCCTTATCTCTCTTAGTCTCTACTGGAGGGTAGGAGCCTGACTTTCATTGGTAGTGCCTTGCTGCAAGTTGCAAAATGACCTGCCTCTTGCAATAAAAACAGGAAAAGCTTATTTTTCCTTTGGATAAAGTAAATTAGCTAATAAAAATGGTCATTCCAATTTTTTTGTTGTTTTTATTCTTTGTTTACTCTCAGCTCCACCCTGACATTATATTCTGAACCTATGTTGATTTTTATCCTTAGATAATAGTGTGCAAACTAACAATTCAGAAAAAGCTGTTTTTCTTTGGGGGAGCCCAGTTAGGCCTAAGTGTTCCAAAAATCTTTGCCTTGTCAACATCAGTATCTAACTAGTTGTCTAGCACAAACATTTTAATTTATTTTGAAAGGAAAATTATATTAAGTTTCCTGGGGCTGCTGTATAACAAGCTACCAGAAACAGCGTGGCTTAAAAACAACAGAAATTTATTGTCTCACAGATCTGAAGGCTGGAAGTCTGAAATCAATGTATCATTGGGGCCCTCTGAAACCTGTAAAGAAGAATCCTTTCTTACTTCTTTTAGCTTCTAGAGTTTGTTGGCAATCCTGATGTTGCTTGGCTTGTAGACGCATCACTTCAATCTCTTCTTCCACCTTCAAATGGCCATCTTCTCCCTGTGTGTCTTCACATTGTCTCCCCTCTGTGGGTCTCCATGTCCAAATTTCCCTCTTCTCATAAGGACTCTAGTTATGTTGGATTCGGGGACCATCCTACTCCAATATGACCTTTTAATTAATTATATCTATGATAATTCTATTTCCAAATAGATCACATTCTGTGGTACTAGAGGTTAGAACTTCAACATATTTTTTAAGGGGACAGAATTCAACCTTCAACAGAGATTAAAGGAGAAAAGAAGATACCATGCCTGCAAATTCAAAGTCTTTAATAAAGCTGTTAGAGTAGTTACACTTAACCACCTTGGGTTTTTCTTGGGTACTTTAAAACTTGATGGAATGTGAATCAGTCTAACAAATTGGGAAGCACAAATACCAAGTCCTTTAATTATAAATACCTCTCAAATATGAATATTTTTGGAAAAGCATATATTGTTGGCTACTCACAATAGATTTGATGATTTTTAGCAAATATTAAAGATGATATAAATACATACAAGTATAAATACTTGTGAAAATTCAATAGACTCCTGCAATGCAATTCAGAAACTACCACTTGGTGGCAAGATAATGCTGCTGTGAATGGGCCTAGCAATGACCTAAATACTTACTTTTTTGTATTACAAATCCTTGATAAATTTGAAATAGGTTAGTAAAGGTAGTCAGGCTAAATTACTGATATTCTTTTTTTTTTAAGAAAATAATTTACATAATAAAAGTGACTGGTGAAACACACATGTAAATTCCAATTCAAACAATGAATTAATTCTTTTATTGACTATCATTAGTAAGATATTCAAAGGAGATATAGAAATGAATAAGAAAAAGTATTCCATAGAAATATGTTTTGTCTGTATGTTTGTTTACAAGTCCTAGCCGAGGGTGTAGTGTCATAAAATATACATTTTAGTTCTAATTCATTTGATTGAGCATAATTGTCCAATCCAGAATTATATTTATCTCCTGGTAGAACTTTAGAACAATGTCTTCCTATATTATTGAACTGCTGATACCTCTCCAGAATTAATGAAGCTTCTGGCAGAGCAAGTGGATTCTTTACTTACCTCATAAGTGGCGTGGTCTGACAGTGTTAAATGTGGAAAATATATAAGATTTGCCTAGTGAAACATGTTCATTCTAAAACAAAGATGGAACATGACTGTTTCTGAGGATTCTCTGAGGAGAAATAGAGTAACAATAGAAAGTACTTCTTTTTTCATATATATACACATGTGTACATATACATATGTAATTATACATATATATAATTAGAAATAGATTTGTGGGAAGAAAATTATGTGGTTATAGAGAATACCAAAGATTTAATGATATTCTTGAGCAAAGGGGATTGAATAGCGATTAGTTAGTTGTTTTGTTTTCCAACAATTAACCTCTTTCAATACCTAGATTTTTCATAAGTAATCATTCCAGGGGATATTTTAAATAAAGAGTAGCTTCTCATTGGCATAGGAGATATAAGGGTTTGAATTGCTTTATTTAGATGTTATTTCCAGGCAGTGTGTCACAGTAGTTAGGAAAGCAAGCTTTGCTATCAGGCTTCTTGATTTGGGCCCCACCTCTATAATCTATTATAATCTATATTATAATTATAATCTTGGAAGGATCTCATGAAAGAAGTTTCTACCAAATTCCTTTTTCCTAAGCCTTTTCACAGCTTACTAACTATTTTCAAGTAGGGAAAGATTATGGGTCGTTTTGGTTGCTGACAGAAGATCAATTTTTCTTGCTCGCTCTGGCCTTTGGTGCTCTGCTTTGGCTGGCAATTTGAAATCAAAGAATGCCTAGAGGTGTCGCATTTTCTGGGAAACTACTGGAGACCTGTAGTGTTAATGCTGAATGTAGTTCCACGATGAGCTTTTCAATTTCTATGCCGTGCCCTTTAATGAATTTTGCCAGGAGCTGCAACTTCTCAACTTTTTTTCTCGGATCTTTTTAGCCTCTTAACATATTGCCATAGCTGATAGAGAGACAGATCACAAATTCACTCAGGGTGCTGAAATAGTTCACTGCATGGTTATTGTTATTGGCAAAGGATCAACACGATATTTAAGCATCAGACTCTAACACTGAACTAATATAAATGTGCCATGACAATTAGGTCTTAGAGAAATGCTTCTTTATCTTAGTTTTATGGTTGGATATTTGTTAATTTAACAGTATAATTTACCATACACAATATGGGAATGCACAAACAAATGACTTTGGGAAGTTAAATTTAAATATTGAGAAATAATTTTTATGGAAGTATGTCCCATCTCAGGACTTCAAAGTTTGTTTTCACATGTTTATAAAGGTTTTTTTCATGTTAGTAAAATAAGCTATTTTAAGAAATATTTTTGCCAGATTCACCTCCTATCACAAATAACAAGTGTCACAAAGGTTACAGAACCAAAGAGGACAAGAGTTTCTCCACAAAGCACAGTAAACAGAGAAACATGACGATCAGTCACTGGCTGTTTTCAGAAGCAAGGACCACACTTCTTTCTGTTCTCCCCTTTCTACTCAAAATGCACAGAAATGGCAAAACCATGGTCATACTTATTTGCTTGTTGTTGTAGTCAAAGCATAGACAAGTTTGTAGCTGTGTAAAAAAAAAAAAAGAAAAGAAAAATGTGAAAATAATAAAAGGTAGGGGTGAGAATATAAAAGATAAAAAGCGCTGGTAAAAATTTTATGCTTTTCTTTTGGATCTTGAGGTATTTTCCTATACTGTGGGGAAAGGTGTCCTCAAATAAGCAATGATCCACAGTTGGGGGCCCAGTTCATCATATATAGTGTACTTTTTCTATTGTTATGAGGAATTTTACAGTGTCATCTATCTTTAATATTTAAAAGATAAATAAGGATAAATGCATTTTCCCCATTGAAACAAAACACACACAAGTCAAAATCAGTTCAGAGATTTTTAAATAAAACATTAAAACCTTGAGGCAGGTGATAATAAAGATAATACAAATGGTAATTTAGATAATAGAGCACACTTTTATTTGCCGTTAGGGGGACGGGGATACATAAGAGATTACATCCCAAGAGTGATTTAAGATTTATCCTTTCAAAATAGAAAGAAATTTGAGATATTTTAGGGGACTAGGCTGCACAGAAAGGACTGTCCTGCGAGATCTCTAGGAGACATAGAATTGCTACTGAAAGGAAAGTGCACTATTTATTTGTCACCTTCTTTGTCCCGTTTGGGAGTGAATCCCTTAGCAAAACTCATAATATGTGCTGGAGACAGGTCAGAATCTATATTCTACCTCTGGGTGGAATATCAACTTGTATCCTGTCCAGATGTGACAAAGGCCATACTCTGGGTCTCTAAAACCCAGTTGACCTTTCCATCACTGCTGCTTTTGACCACCCCCATAAAATGTGATCTCATTCTTGTCTGAATTCTCACCACTGACTTCCCGTAACATTCACTAGTATTTGATCATCTATCACATTGAGCTATTTCTTGTATTATTATTATTATTATATATTATCATATATAATACATAATCTTGAATTGTTGTTTGGTTCATTTTATTTACCTGGTATATGAGTTTCTGATTTCCACTCCCACCAACATGTAAATAGCTTGGGATTTCTGTGTATATCCAACCCTCTCAGTTGTACAGGGTAAGTTTCAGTAAGTTTGTTGATGACAAAGCTTCCTAACACTGTTCTAGCCCTAACTTACACCCTTTAGAATTTCCAAATATTTTCTCTTTGGCATACAGCGTTGCAGGAAATGAAAAGTACTCCATAGCCCATAACACATGTTTGCTGTAGATAGACAGTGTGAAGAATTGGCTGGCCGCTACAGCAGGGCCAATATCTAAAATTGAAAAACCTGAACAAATGGAATAAATAATTAGAAGATTGTTTTGGTGATCAAAATATCTGAGCAAAAGGAAGTGAGATTATCATGGGTAAAATGAGCCATTTGTGTCTCACAACAGAAATCACCTTTCAGAAAAAGTGTTTACAATACCAGAATCTCCCAAAACCAGACTGTGTTAAATAAATAGCATCATATTGTTTGCTCTGTCATTTCCCCTGTTTTCTAGGTATCCCATCCCAGTTGACCATTCTTGTTATAGTAACATATTATTTTTTAGATATATTAATACTGTTGATTACATTAGAGTCTCTATCCTAATTACTTTTTAATTGGCCTATAAGGAATTTAATGCTTTCCTGTTTGACAGGTAGATTTCCTGTTTCTGTTTTTCTAGTTTTGCATGAAGAGTTTATCCTTTTTTCCTCTTTCTTATTTTTTTAAAAGATTTTGAGGCATCTCTCTAAGATTTTTACATGCTCTAGTTAGGCATGTTTAGAAAATAACTCATAAAAGAAACTACAATAAGCCTTTTAAGTCAATTATGAAATACATATATTTAATCCCAAAGGAAAAGAAAGCAAGTAAGGAATATAAAAGGCTTAAAACTTACCAGAGTAAAAGAAGAAATGACATTGTGAAGTTTATCATGTTTTCCCATCAGGATGTAAATAACGTGACAGCATAATATTGCTAATGTGATGTATATGACTTCCATGTAGTTGTTTAGGATTTTGTAAACAATTACTATTAAAAAGGTTAACACCTGATATCATACTTTTTTTATTAATTATAGAATTATGTGATATCAAAGATCACTAGCTGACTTTTTCACATAATTTGTGACAAATAGTAATTCTCAGAAAAATTCTGTATTTTCACACTAATGTTTTATAAATATAGTAAAATTTATTAAAAATATGCTTTCTGTATGAATTCATATGAATTACAGAAATTACCATACATGAATTTTATCCATTCTTTGGAATTATAAAATAATAGCTTAGAGATTTTAGGGATGATTTAGATAGTAGGGGGAGGTCGGGAATAAAGAATATAGATTTTATTTTTTCAGGCAGATATGTAAAAAAGGCTGTAAAAATTTATGCTGTTTTTATATTTATGTATCGAATGTCTACCTTTTTTCTTAAAAAACTCTAGATAAAACCTCTAGATAAATTACATGGCTTAATTTGAGTAATACCCTGGTCTGAATAGTAATAGAAAGACAAGAAATTTGGGGAAAGCTGTGTCATCTCTTTAAAATAAAGTTATCCTGGGATTTCACATCTTAATTTACATAACTCAAACTGTAGTAAGTTTAATGGAAATAAATTAGCCCTAATTGGGACTTATTCTCACAATTTATCTCTTTCAATGGAAACTTTGTTGCTAAAAGACACTGGAAACTATGTGAAATTGAGGACAAAATTTAAGTTATGATTGTGGGAGCAATGAGTTTAGGGAAATAACCTTTGCCTTTATAGCTTTTTTTAAGTCTCAATGGGTAAGATTTTTGAACAATTTATAAAATATATATAGCAAATCAGAGTTTCTTGAAAGATAAGACACCGATTCACAATTTCTATAAAACTTTTTGTTTCAGTGCCTAAAGACAGCAGCTTCCCTACCAGTCATTTTCAAAGAATTAAATGTATTCACTGGTAGATGTATTTGAAAAACATGGTCCTGCTTTTGAATTTCACCTCCTTGTGGTCAGCAGCCTGTGAAGCCAGGTGGATACCCTGAGGATGTTTCCTCTTCAGTAGAGCAGGCTATCCCGGGGCTACTAACACCTGCTAGCATATGTCCTGGACTCTGGCCTGCATGGCTAGACAAATTGTTTTAGACTGATTGGACTACCTGATAGAGACTGCGGGGGGAACTAAATACCAGAGCTGTTCCATATCTCTTTTCTATTTATTATTAGAGAACCATGCACAGGCCATGTTTACCTGTCAAGTATTAATAATCCTAACCACACTGTAAGCCTTCTTGAAGCAGCACTTAGTTCTACTTAGTGCCTGGCTCAGAATGAGTGCTTAATTAGTATTAGTTGAATGATAATTAATCAACCTCCTTCCCTGTAATTGTTCTCTTCTTTGCTAACCTGATCATACACATGTTTACATACATCTATGCATACAACTTTTCCTCAGCTCACATACTTTCATCTCTAGTGACCATTTTATTAACAAAGGATAAACCTCTCCCCCTTAAAAATGTCTATTTTATTAATAATAATCACAACTACACAAATTGGAAAATAGTAGTATGTATATGTGGAAGATGCTACTTTTTTTAGTCTCAAGACAAAGCTTGCTGCTTGTACGAATTACAGATCCCTTGTACTACCTCTGCAGCTCCCTGCCTGCCCTACAATGCCTAGTACGGTACATAACATACTGTACTTATTAGGTAAATAATTATTTAAACAAATGAAGCAGAACTGGATTAATATGAGATCAGATTTAACTATGAGATATACATACATGATATATCATAAGGATCAAATTGATAACAATGACAAAATCAGTATTGGTAGCAAGAGGTATAAATTCTCAAATTCCCTAATGTGTGCGTAGTGTTTTACATATGTTATTTTAGATAATCTTAATAGTTTGCAAAGTCGGTATTATCACTCCCATTTAACGGATGAGGAAACTGAGGTTTAAAAAGTTAACAAGTCCAGGGGCACCAAGCAGACAAGCAGAAATCTTCCTATTATTTCATACTCCATTCTTAATTATAGAGATCTTATCCAAATATTGACTTGGATTTTCCTTGAGGATTTTGTCAGTTGAGACTTTATTTCTCTGATCCATAAAATAAGAGCTTAAATGCCTTCAGTACTCTTCCTTCTCCATTTTCCTCTACCTCACTGATTTAGCATAAGAGAAAAACATTTTTCATACTTGTTTTCATTTTTCCTCCATTCATTTCATATAGGACTTTCCTAAGAGATACTAGTGATAAATGGGTTCAGTGCTAATGGTATATTTATGAACTTTTAAAGTGAAATGAAACATTATAAAAGAAGTACTGCTATAAACATTTAAAATCATTGAACTGGTTAGAAAATATATTCAAAATCTTGATAAACATTCCAACTAACTGCATCTCCTTCTAGCATCAGCGTTTATCTAAACGAAAAAGAAAAAGGCAAGGCATTATCAGTTTTTAAACATTTTTCTATTTTTTTCTGACTTATGCTGCCTTACATTATTTACATAAATGTTTATTACAAAGTGGTATATTTCAGTTGTCCTAGAAATTAAATAGGTATTTGTGGTTTTGCCTTGGAGCTTTTTTACTGAGGCCAAAAGTGGACTTAACTTACCTACTGAGCAATGACAAAAATAAGAGTTAAATGTGAATATTAAGAGAAAAATATTTTAAATTATAGTATATGTGCATATAAGGGGAACATGACAATTTTTTCCTAAATAACAGAGATAGAAGAAAACATTATAAACAGCAAGAGGCTGGGGACAGTGGCTCACGCCTGTAATCCTACCACATTAGGAGGTCAAGGCCGGAGGATCCATTGAGGCCAGGAGTTCAAGACCAGCCTGAGCAAGATCAAGACCCTGTCTCTACAAAAAAATAGAAAAAATATTAGGCTGGGCATGGTGGTGCATGCCTGTAGTTCCAGCTACTTGGAATGCTGAGGTAGGAGGATCACTTGAACCCAGGATTTTGAGGTTGCAGTGAGCTATGATAATGCCACTGCACTGTAGCCCCAGTGACAGAGCAAGACCCTGTCTCAAAAAAAAAAAAAAAGGAAAAGGAAAAGGAAAAGAAAAAAAAGCAAGAGAGAAAATAAAGGAAGGCTAGAGAAAGGGCTTTCTGTTATGCCCCCAAGGGAAAACAAATTACTGTTAAAACTTGAACATTAGCTAAAGAATGTACTCATTAAATGCAGCAGTAATTTTATAGAGAAATTTATTTATGTGTACAATATTTAAAATTTGATAACATGAAGACCTTCATTTCCTATATTATCGCAGACTAATTTATTGAGACAAACCAACTAGCTGAAAAGAACTAAAGATTCTAAAAACAAACACAACTTGCTCCTGTTTGGAGAAATAAAACATTCTAGAACTCAAACTTTGCAATAAAAAATTTTCAAGGAAAACCTGAAGCTAAGAATAAAGAATAACAAAGTGTCTGGGAAAAAAGCAGCATAAGTGAAAATGAGCTATTTAAAAAGGACAGTAGACATGAACCTACCAAGCCTTAAATATCAGAATGATCAGATACAAAATAAACAACTCTGCTTACTTTGTTCAAATCCTTTTTTAAAAAGTCTTTGAAACCTCTACAGAATACAGAAATGATACACATGAACCTAGAAGACTTGAAATTTTAAAAAGTGAACAGAAATTGAAAATGTTAAATATGGAATAATCTAAAATAAAAATTAGGTGGATGGGTTTATAAGCTAATTATAGCTAATCATACAACAAAGGAACTGGAATTTAGGGTAGGAAAAATATTCAGAATACAGTAGGTAGTGACAAAGAGCAGAAAATTAAAAGAAGTTAAGCAACTTAGTGAACAGAGTGAGAAAGTCTAGTTGTACTTCCAAAAGGAGAGCAGCAAGAATGGGTCACAGGCAATACTAAAGAGGTGATGAGTGAGAATTTTCCAGAATGGAAAGGCACAAGCCACAGAGATAAAATCGCATTGAATCCCAAGCAAGATAAATAGAAGGAATATATATCTTAAGCACTGCAGTGAGACTAAACAATTATAAAAATCAAGAGCAAATTTTAAAAGCAACCTGAGGAAGAAGAACTCTTCAAAGGAGTAAGACTGAGCTTGGTTCTAAAAAACAACCATGAGAAAAAAACATACCCTGCAAACCTGTATCCCAAAAGATATTTTCATACCTACACAGAGTTTGCCGTTAATAAAGGAAATTTGAAAGGATATCCTTTTGGCAGAAGGAAAGTGATCCCAGAAGTAATGCTTTTAGTACAAAGAGGAATGGAGCAAAATGAATTGGTAACTCTGTGAATAAATCTTAGCAAATGCAACTGTAAACAACAATAATAATTATGTGTGAAGTTTAAAAAACAAAACAGAATTATAATAAATGACATTGTTACTAAAATTGGTTGAGAATGTATTAAGTGGTATTAAAGTTTTCTAGGAGCCTTTTATCACATAGGAATAACTTACTCAGGCTATTGTTAATCATTAGGCTTTGATAAATGAAGTACATATGTTGCCCTCTTTGTATATTTTTAACTTTTGAAATATGTAAATGTATTTTCTATTTTTTTAAATTATGTTAAGCACCTTCTTCCCACACACAAATATTGTAGTAAGTGCTTGAAAATCTATAAATGTATGGCTAAATCATAGCAGCTAAATTATCTAGGAATATTTATTTAATTCTTAAGAGTAAATACATAGAAGAAATGTTTCCTTGAATGTATATCATCCCTTTTTTTCAAAATAAAATTGTATGCATACAAAAGGAAAAGTACATGTGAATAATGAGTAGATGTTTTAAATTTATAATTATAGTTTTTACTCTTCTACTATTGTTAATGAGAATTATAAGCTTATATGCAATTATAAGCAAAGCCTTAGAAGTATGTGAATCCGCAGAAATTTTTCAGAATAATTGAAAGGAACATTTTTTTCTATATAAGATAATCTAATAGCTTTCGAACATATAGTACTTATTCACCTCTATTAATTTTATCATAATGCTAAAATAATGAATTTGCTCACACTGGCCTATATCATTAGAAATTAATGTTGGATTTACTATATCCTGTTAATAAAAATGCAAAGGAGAAATTTTTTAATATTAAACCGGTAATAGCTTCCTCTGCCTTCTAATATTGGTACATAGTTCACATTTATAGAAAAAATATTTTTTATTGCTTCCTTCCACTTATCATGATTAGTGGAAAAAAAATCGGTGAGATCCTGAATAGATGACCATCCCTTAGGGAAAATAAGAATGAATTTTGGCTCGTCTCAGGGAGGCTAACTCTTCCGCTAAGGGAGAAATGGTGAGAGATCCATAGGGAAGGGCTTAGAGAGGGCTGAGATGCGCTGCGTAGGAAAATCAAAACACTCTGTTTCTCCCCATTTCCACTTCACTTCCTCCCTCTCTCCCTTCTTACTTTCCTTTTCCCTTTAAGAGTTTGGGGTCAAAGAGTGAGAAGAGGACAGAGGAAAAGGAAAAGGTGATGGAGGAGAAGGACACAAAAAATATGTTGTGAGGCTGAGGACTAGGTTGACCAAAAAAAAATGTGGGAGGTATTTTTAGAAACAAGGAAGTCTAAATTTAAGCTGCACACCATCACACCAACTTTCCTTACAGGCAATCTTCAGTAAAGTGTGCTACATACACAGAGGATTTATACATTTTTCCTATTTATCTGGGGGGGGGGGACATCAACATCTGCAGCTGTTTTTCATGTTATCTTTGTCTCAGGATGTAGCAGACTGAAGACGGCCGTCACTGAAGTAATTCAAAGGAAGGAGGATGTCTGAATGGAGGTATAGAAAAGGCGTGAGCCATCCTCAACCACTAACAATCTTCGGGGAGATTTGAAAGTATAAGGAGCTTCTGCAAAATTTTATATTTAGAATTCAGAAAACAGCAGCCTTGAGCTTTTATGTGTGATATATTATTTAAACATAATTAGGTTACTAATTCTTAATCAGATGTTGTTATATAAATTACTGATGTACTTACTATTTTACTTTGTGATTTTATATTTCCAAGCATATATTAAAATAATGAAATGAGGGGAAATATGTTTTCTTTCATCTAATAATCTGTTCCATATATGTTTATTGTATTTGCCCCTTTGGGGGTATAAATTTTATTTAAGTATTCTACATGCAGAAAAGTACACAAATTATAAGTTGATGAATTTTCACAAAGTGAACACACCCATGTAACCATGACCCAGATCAATAAATAGCACTGTACTAACACCCAGAACCCATTTTCATGCTGTAGCCCATCTACTACCCTGTAGTCATTTTTGCCTGTTTTAGAACTTTACATGAATGGAATCATACATTACCTTTTTATTCTTTGAGTGGCTTTTTAAAAAAATAGTTATGTTTGTCAAATTCCTTCCTGTGGTTGCAGGTGCCAATAATTCATTCTTTTGCATTGTGTTATATTTCATTGGATGAATATAAAGCAGTTTATCAGTTCTGTTTTTGTTAGGTAATTTAAGTTATTAATATTTCATGTTTCTGACTATTATAAATTGTGCTGTTATGAACATATGTACATGCATTTGGTGAATGTATGTGTGTACATTTTTGATTTGTATATAACTAGAAGTGAAATTTCTGGGTCACAGGGTGCATGTGTGTTCAGCTTTAATATTTAACTTACCATTGAACCACTATTATGTCAGTGGAAAGACACAATGAGGTGAGGCAGATTAAGTATTTACTTTAAACAGACTGGCAGTTAGTCCAGTTCAAAATACATTTTTACTAAATAATCTTGAGCATATTACTTAATTTCATTCACCCCCATTTTATTTATCTGCAAAATTAATATAAATATATATATATAACATACCATAATAGAAATACTAAATAAAATAATGTATGTTGAAAAGCATATAACATATTTAGTGTTTGATAAATATTTATTTGTTTACCCCCTTGCCTGGGGTGTAATTAAAAAATTAAATTATAGGTGAGTCTGAATGACTGCCTAAGTCAGGGCTGTTAGAGTTATCTGGCAGTCTCTGTGCTAACCCATGTTGTCTCTCGCCATATGTCCCTACTGATTTTCATTGGTGTTTCATGAACTTGGTGTGCACAGTTGGCACAGTAACTAATACTCATTAACTAAGAATTTATTAAGCAGTAGCTATGTGTTCAGCATTGCTACATGCTATATGAAGATTGCAGAAAAAGCTCAACCATCATTTTCTATCCCTCAAAATTTTAATATAATTTATTATATTTTATAATATTTTAATTATATTTTAATATAGAATAAAAATATTTTATTTTATTATTTACTAGTATTAATTTATTAATGTAGAATAAAAATAATTGTAGAACAAATTAAAATATGATTACATTATAAAAGTAGTCACATCCTCTGCTCCATACTTTTTTCTACTTGGTTGAAGTTATTAAGCTGCCATTTTAAACTTGTGAGAATATAAACTTTGAAAGAAAACCCAATACTTGTTATTTTTATCAGCCAGTTTATACAAGTTTTAAGAATATTTTCTAAGACAATATTTTTAAAAACAATTGTATAGGACCTTGATTTTAATGAACTTTTCTACCGAGTTCTAGTAAGTAAAAATGAATAAAATTATTTACAAGAAAAGGGAAGAAAATGTCAACATTAATGAAGGGGGCTGTGTATTGGGACTACGATTCTGGGATAGGTTTTGCTCTTCTGTTCATCATTGTTCAGTATTAGAGAACAAACTATCAGGAGCAAAACAAAGCAGTTTGTAAATAAGATTGGCAAACAGAAGCTAAACACAAGCATTTTTCCTAGTAAGAAATAAAATTTATTATTTTAATCATAGGCTAAGTATTTAGATGAGGCCATGGTGCTCTAATATGATTTTTATAGATTATTTGTTTGTTTATGATTTGTTATTACAGATGTAATCCAGTACCATTATGTCTCTGAGTATTTAATTTTGAAAATACATTTTCATAAAAAATAATATTAATGATATTATTTCTAGTTAAAAATATGGTGCCTGTATTGCATATCATATATTATGCATGGCACTGAGAATTCAAAGACATATAGCGACATGATCCCTCACAGCAAAGAACTTGGAGTTTTTTAGGAAAGACAGACACATACAATAATGGAAATCTTCTCAAGATGTAAGAGTATTGAGTAAGTGAGTGTGGTATGTTCATATGGGGACTTACCGGGTTACAGAACAGTATCAGTGAAGACAGAACAGTAGGGGTAATTACTATGCTGAATAAAGGCCTTTGTGTGGTGTTGGTGAATGTGCTATGTCTATACAAAGACATAGATGGATTAAATAGCATGATATTTCAGTTGTATTGGCAACTAAAATGGTTGGGGTTGTTTTTTAACATTAGGTGCAAATGAAGATATAAATGAGTAGAACATAAGATGGGTTAAATAAACAGGAACATGATCATAAAGCACCTTGTATATTTCCATCTATGCTAAGGAATTTGTCTTCATTTGATAAATTGCTGGTTGTCATATTTCTGAGAACATAGTATCTTGCACATTTTTAAAAATGCAGATACCACCATCAATTCTTCTCCTCATTCTGATTCATTTGGTTTGATGGAGGACCCAGGTAATTTGCATTTTTAAGTTTTGCACTGGGAGAAACACTGTTTGAGGCATTGAAAACAACTGAAAACTTCATAGCAGAGGACTGATATGTCAGATCTCTGGTTTTCAAGAAGAATAAGCCCAGGCTGACTAGTTAGGAGGCTATTGAAAAAGTACAGGTGAGTGATGATGAAGTCCTGAAATATAATAGCGATTTATGACAAAGGCAGCAATGTATTCAATAGTTTAATTGGGAAATGACAGTCTATTCAATAAGTGGTTATCAATAAGCAAAAGTAGATATCTGAACTTCTATCAATCACATACAGAAAATTTCTATTGCATATTGCACACAAAAATTCCAATGTGTTGAAAAAAATCTAATTATGATAGGTAGAACAATAATGCTTTGGAGGAGAACAACTTTATGACTTTGGTTTAAGTGCAGGTTTTTTAAAAAGTGAATAAAAAGTTTTAAAAGAAAAAATGATTAAATTAACTATATTAATATTAATATCTCCTGTTCATTCAAGACATCATTGAGAGTTGAAAAGGCAACCCACAGAGTATGAGAAGCTATTTTAATACATATATTCAGAATATATAACTATTTCTTAAAATCAATAAGGAGAATAAAGAAAACTCAATTGAAATATGAGTTACACTTACTTTTGAAAATTGGATTCCAAATGGCCAATTGTCATACAAAAAGTTGCTCATAAGACATCAGAGAAATGCAAATGAAAACTATAATGTGATAGAACTCTACACCCACTGGAATAGCTAAAATGAAAATGATAAAAATAATCAAGTGTGGACAAGGTATTTGAAAAATCAGAACTCATGTACTGCTTTTAGGAATGTAAATTTTACATCTACTTTAGAAAATCATTTGGTTCCATCTTTTAGTATGAATAAATGAGTACCCTAGTAATTCTATCACTACCCAACACAAATATGTACCCAGGTTCAACAATGCACAGATGCCATAATGTTGACAGAAGCATTATTCATAAGAGTCACAAACTAGGAAATAAAACCAAATTTTCATCTACAGTTGACTTAATAAATTATGGTCCACTCAAAGAATGGATACTACATGTTCCAGTTGTCTATTACTGCATATAAAACCATTTCAAATTTAGTAGAATGAAATAACAAACATCATGATCATGGATACTGTGAATCAGAAATTGAGATAAGGCACAGCATGGATGGATTATCTCTATCTATGATATGAGGCCTCGGCTGGGAAGACAAATGGTTGGGGATGACAAATGGCTGAGAACCAAAATCATCTGAAATCTCTGCACTGGAGTGTTTGATATCTGATTCGGATTACTCGAAACGGAACATTTGTGTGTGGCTTGGTCTTCTCTGAGTATTTCAGCTGCATTCTAGGAAGGGAGAGTCCTGAGAGGATCTGAGGAGTATCTGAGGAGCTAGTGTTTCAGTAAATCACGGACAAAGCCGAAATACCTCTTCTGACCTTGCCTTAGAAGTCACAAGTCACACCCTATTCAATAAGCCACATTGTATTAATTACAAGGTCATTGAAGTCAGCATAATGCAAGGGGAGAGGAATTGGATTTCATCTCTAGGAAGTGGCAAGGCCAATTTGTAGATCGTGTGGGCTAAGAAATACTGTTGTGGCCATCTTTAGAAACAAAATCTGCCACAGAATACATTGCGAATACAGATGAATCTCTCAGAAATACTGTTGAGTTAATGAAGCCAGATACAAGAGAGTATATGTTGAATAAATTCATTTATATACAAAATATTAAAAGCAGCAACACCCATTTATGCTTTTACATATTAAAATGGTGATTACCTATAGGGATAGTGATTCAAAGAGAGCAGCTAAATGGTTTCTGAGGTATTATTTATGTTGTATTTCTTTTATGAATGCTAGTGACGAGGTGTGTTTAGCATGTGAAAATTCAATTGTTTAGTTATGATATAAACATTTTTTCTGTGTATATATTATACTTTAATATGAAGTTAAAGTAAAAAGAAAAACATTCAACATATTTATATTCAGCATATGTGGTCTTGTCACTATCTTAAGATCTTTTCTAAATTTTTCTCTTTTTTTTTTCATTCATCGCTTTGCAGTCTGTTTATTGTTTCAGTCATTATACATCTGCACAAAACTGTTGCAAAGATGCATGCTACTTGTTAGAAATAATGCTTCTAAAAATAATGCTGATTTATTACTGATATAACTGCTTATTATTTAATTAACACAAAATAATTTATTTCCAAAGGTAAAATCAGTCTCACCACTATGAGCTTCACCTTGTTAAAAAATAAAAAGTTATTGTATAAGACATGAAGAATTATAATCCATGAAAAAGATGATGTATTTTAATGGTATTTATATTTATGTATATTTGGAAATAGTCATTTTCCCTAGACATTTGGAATCTTCCACATTTTCCCCTTATAGATACCTTTTTCCTCACACCCAAATATAATCTACTGGCAAATCCTTTCAATTTTTGCTTTAACACTTATCCAGAATCCAGCCATTCCCTACCACCTTCACTAGTATTATACTCTGTTCTGAGCCACAATTATCTCCCACTTAGATTTTTTATAATAATAGTATCCTAATAAGCCTCCTTGTTTTGCCCTTGCTCCCTTACATTCTAATTTATAGCACAGCAGCCTGTGATGACTTTAAATCTATCAGATCATGTAGATCATGTTGTTCTTACGCAACCATCCTCCAATGGCTTTGATGTTACTCAGAGTAAAAGTTAAAGTTCTCCAGAAGGCTGTCAATGTCCCGCAATACCTCCTAAGGTCTCCTAACTTTGTTCATTTTGCTTTAGCTACCTAGTCTTCCTGCTTTTATGAAAAATGTCAGGCAAGTTCTCACCTTGGTTCTCTGTATTTGCATTTCTTTTTGCATAAACTTCTTTCCCCTCAGATCTCTGTATGGCCTGTTCTCACACTTTCTTCTGGTTTTTGCTCAAATTTTGCCTTTTTACTGAGGCTCTTCCCTGATCTCTCTATTAAACATTTCAACCCTTTTCCAGTTCCCATCATCATCATCATCATCTATTCAACCATTCCCTGCTTATTTTTGTCCAAAGCACTAATCAACTTTTTATATCTGTTTTTATGCATTTATTTCTTTACTGTACATCTCCTCTATGCCATTTTCACCCTTAACGGAGTGAGTCCTAGCTCCATGAGGATGGGATGTGTTAACTGTGTTTGTGTGTGTGTGTGTGTGTGTGTGTGTGTACATATTCATGCCCCCGAACTTTTGCTCTTCCTGAATTCTCTCTTTGAAACAACCTTCTCTACTCATTGCTCTTTGTTTTTCAACTTTCAAGTTTCGTGTTTAAGCTTAAATGAGGTTTTCTCAGGGAATGTTTTATTGGTCATTTGACCAAAAGTAGTCTGGCCTCCACCCTTTATTTCCTATCATATTTCCCTATTTATTTCTTTGCCAGATCTTTCACATTACATAGATATTCTGTTGATTTAATTATTGAATTATTTGTCTTTCTATTAATAATTGGAATATAATATGAATGAAAAGAACCTCATTAGAGAATGAGTGTGTGAATAGGATACACTGAATAGATTTTAGCTGGACATTTGCCTTTTTTAAACAATCCCTCTTTATAGGTAAGCATATATCTGCTTTTTGAGTATAATTTTTTATTATATCAGTAAAGATAGGTAAAACATTCAGTTTAGTAATATTTTTGTTTGACAACATATTGAACTTTTTTTTCACTTCTACTTTTGGGGGTACTCTGATTTTTTTTCAGGCTACCATATTTCTTTCAAAGAAAAAGGGAAGCTTATTTCATCCTTAGCTTCAGAGATGAGCCTGATAAATCCTATCATAATCCCTAAATCAATTAACTGCAAAAATCCTTTTGGCCCAGGATTGGGATATGGCTGACTCTAAGACAAAGAGTTGATAAAGAGGTTCATTGGGAGCTTAGAAAAAGTTTTCTATTTCCTAAAAGAAAGTCACCAGAAGATATTATTTCTCAACCTGATGATTTTAGGTTTGTGATTGTGAAACTTTGACCTTCCATAGTTATTTTGTTGCTATGAGGGAGACCACCTTGAGAATGAACTCAGAGAAACTTATAGTCAGGGAAATTGCAAAGACACAGACCAAATCCACTGGATTTAGCTAGATTGAATCCAGTGACCTCTGGACTTTCAGTTGTGTAAGCAAGTATACTTGTTTATTTGATTCATTATAGTTGTCTTTTCTGTGCTTGCAGCCAAAAGCAGAATAACTGAAGTTCAGAGTTTTGACTCTTTTTAAAATTATTTATTTATTTATTTATAATTTCAAATTATTAAGGGGGTACAAATGATTTTGTTACATGGACACCTTGCATAAGGCTTAAGTCAAGGGTTTTGGTGGGCCTGTCACTAGAATAATGTTTGTTGTACTGAATAGGTAAGTTTTATCCCCACCATTCCCCCTTCTTGGTTTCCAATTGTGCCTGTGCGTACCCATCGCTTAGCTCCCATATATAGTGAGAACATACGGTGTTTGGTTTTTCCATTCCTGGGATACTTCAATTAGGAACTTCAGTTTTGTCCAAGTTGCTCCAAACGACGTTATTTCATTCCTTTTTATGGCTGAGTAGTACTGCATGGTGTATATATACAATATTTTCTTTATCAACTTGTGAATTGATGGGCATTTAGGTTGTTTCCACAACTTTGCAATTGTGAATTGTGTTGTGATAAACATTCAAGTGCAGATGTCTTTTTGATAAAATGACTTCTTTTCCATTGGGTAGATACCCAGCAGTGGGATTGCTGGATTGAATGGTAGGTGTACATTATTTCTGTGAGGAATCTCCATACTGTTTTCCACAGAGGTTGTGCTAATTTTCAGTCTCACCAACAGTGTATAAGCGTTCCTTTCTCTCTGCATCCATGCCAGCATCTATTGTTTCTTGTCTTTTTAGTAATGGCCATTCTGATACGGGTAAGGTGGTATCTCATTGTAGTTTTAATTTGCATTTCCCTGATGACTAGTGATGTTAAGCTTTTTTGGATATGTTTATAGCCCATTTCTCTATCTTCTTTTGAAAAACTTGTGTTCATGTCTTGTGTCAACTTTTTGATGGGATTGTTTGTTTCTTCTTGCTGATTTGTTTGAGTTCTTTGTGGATTCTATTAATCCTTTGTAGGATATATAGTTTGCAAATAGTTTCTCCCATTTGGTAGAATCTATTCACTCTGTTGATTATTTTCTTTACTATGCAGAAGTTTTTTAATTTACTTAAGTCCCATTTATTTATTTTTGTTGTTGTTGTATTTGCCTTTGGGGTCTTAGTCATAAATTCTTTGCCTAGGTTGATGTCTAGAGAGTTTTTCCTACATTTTCTTCTACACATTTTATAGTTTCATGCCTTAATTTAAGTCTTTTATCCATCTTGAATTAATTTTTTTATATGGTGAGAGAGGGGGGAGCTTTCTCATTCTTCTGCATGTGGCTATCTAATTTTCCCAGGACCATTTGTTGAATAGGTTTTTCTTTCCCCAGTGTATGTTGTTGTATACTTCATCAAAGATCAGTCAGTCATAGGTATATAGTTTTATTTCTGGGTTCTCTATTCTATTCCATTGATCTATATCTCTACTTTTATGCCACTACCATGCTGTTTTAGTTACAATAGCCTTCTAGGATAGTTTGAAGTCAGGTAATGTGATGACTCCAGATTTATTCTTTGCTTAAGATTGCTTTGGATATACAGGATCATTTTTAGTTCCAAATGAAGCTTAGGATTACTTTTTCTAGGTCTTTGAAATAAAACATTGGTATTTTGATGGAAATTTTGTTGAATCTCTAAATCATTTTGGGCAGTATGGACAATTTAATGATGTTTATTTTGCCAATCCATGAGCAAGGGTTGTTTTTCCATTTGTTTGTGTCATCTATGATTTCTTTCATCAATGTTTTGTAGTTCTCCTTGCAGAGATCTTTCACCTCCTTAGTTAAGTATAATTCTAGGTATTTTGTTTTCTTCGCAGCTGTTATGAATGGTATTGAGTCCTTTATGTGACTCTCAGCTTGACTGTTATTAGTATATAGAAATGCTACTGATTTGTGTACATTGATTTTGTAACCTGAGATTTTGCTGAATTTATTTATCAATTCGAGGAGCATTTTGGTGCAATCTTTACGATTTTCTAGATACAAGATGATATTACCAGCAAACAGGGATGCTTTGACCTCCTATTTCCCAATTTGAATACCCTTTATTTCTTTCTCCTGCCTGATTGCTGTGGCTAGGACTGCCAGTACTATGTTGAGTAGTACAAGGGGGCACCCTTGTCTTGTTTTAGTTCTTAGGAGGAATGCTTTCAACTTTTCCCCATTTAATATGATGCTTGCCATGGGTTTGACATATATAGCTTTTATAATTTTTAGGTATGTTCTTTCTATGCCAAGTTTGTTGAGGGTTTTTATCATGAAAGGGTGCTGAATTTTATCAAATGCTTTTCGTGCATCTATTGGGATGCTAATGTCTTTGTTTTTGCTTCTGTTTATTTGGTGAATCACACTTATTAATTTGCATATGTTGAACCATCCTTGCATCTTGGGATGAAACCCACTTGATCATGGTGAATTATCTTTTTGATGTGCTGTTGAATTCGGTTTGCTAGAATTTTGTTTAGGATTTTTGCATCTATGTTCATAAAAGATATTGGTCTGCAGTTTTTTTGTGTATCCTTTCCTTCCTGGCTTTGGTATCAAGGTGATACTGGCTTCATAGAATGAGATAAGGTAGGATTCCCTCCTTCTCGATATTATGGAATAATTTCTGTAGGATAGGTACTAGTTTTTCTTTGTAGATGTGTTAGAATTTGGCTGTGAATCCATCTGGTCTAGGGCTTTTTTTGTTGGGAGATTTTTTTTTTTTTTATTGCTAAAATCTTGTTGCTCCTTATTGGTAAGTTCAGGATTTCTCTTTCTTCCTTCCTGATTCAGGTTTGGGAGGTTGTGTGTTTACAAGAATTTATCCATTTCCTCTACATGTCTAGTTTATTTGTGTATAGGTTTTTGTAGTATTCATGGATGATATTTTGTCTTTCTGTGGTATCAGTTATAGCATCTCCTTTTTCATTGCTGGTTGAGCTTATTTGAGTCCTTTCTCTTCTATGTCTGATTATTCTGGCTAGTAGTCTATCAATTTTTTTTGTCTTTTCAAAGAACAGACTTTTTGGTTCATTGATCCTTTGTCTTGTTTTTTTTTTTTTTTGGTTTCCATTTCACTTAGTTCTGCTCTGAGCTTTGTTATTTCTTTTCTTCTGCTGGATTGGTTGTTCTTCTTTTTCTAGTTCCTTGAAATGTGATGTTAGGTTATTAATTTATGCTCTTTCTGTCATTTTGAGGTAAGCATTTAAGGCTATGAACATTCCGCTTCATTCCCCTTAGGACTGTTTTTGTTTTATCCCATAGATTTTTGAAAGCTTGTGTCCCCTTTGTTGTTCAGTTTAAGGAATCTTTTGATTTCCCTCTCAATTTCATTATTGACCCAAGGGTCATTCAGCAGCAGGTTTTTTAATTAACATAACTTTGTGTAGATTTGAGTGTTTCTCTTGGAATTGATTTCTAGTTTTATTCCACTGTGGTTTGAGAAGATACTTGGTATGATTTCTTTTTTTTTTTTAATTTGCTCAGACTTTGGCCTAAGATATTATCAATCTTGGAAACTGTCCCATGTGTTGATGAGAAGAATGTATGTTCAGCAGCTTTTGGGTAGAATGTTCTGTAAATGTCAAAGTCCATTTCTTCTAGAGCCCCATTTAAGTCCAGTGTTTCTTTGTTAATTTTCTGCTTCAATGTTTTGTCCAGTTCTGTCAGTGTGGTGTTGAAATCCCCAGCAATTGTGATGCTACTGTTTATTTCTTTTCTTAAATCTAGTAGAATTTGTTTTATGAATCTGGAAGCTCCTGTGTTAGGTGCATATATATTAAGGATTGTTATGTCTCTTGCTGAATTGCTCCCTTTACTATTAAATAATGACCATATTTGTCTTTCTTTTTTTTTTTTTTTTACCAGTGTTGATTCAAAGTCTGTTTTATTTGATATGAGAATGGCTACACCTGTTCACTTTTGGTTTCCATTTGTGTGGAATATTTTTCCCATCCCTTAACCTTGAGTCTGTGCAAGTCTTGTGGGTTAGATGTGTTTTCTGAAGACAGAAAATACTTGAGTTATGTCTTTTTCATCCATTCAGTTAGTCTATGTTTTTTAAATAGGGCATTCAGAGCATTCATGTTGAGTGTTAGTATTGATATGTGGAATGTTCTGTTTATCATGTTGGATGATACCTATTGTTTTGTTTTTCTTCTTGTGCTATTGTCTTTAAGAGCTGTGAGCTTTAACTTTGGGTGTTTTTACACTGGCTAGTATCTATTGTGCTGTTCCATTTATAATGCACTTTTGAGCATTTCCTATCAGGCAGGTCTAGTAGTGACAAATTCCCTTATTGTTTGCTTGTCTGGAAAGGTCTTTATTTCTTCAACATTTATGAAATTTAGTTTTGCAGGGTACAACATTCTTGGCTGGCTGTTGTTCTATTTAAGGACACTAACAATTGGGCTAATCCCTTCTGGTTTGTAAGGTCTCTACTGAGAAGTCTGCTGTTAGCCTGATGGGTTTGCCTTTGTTGGTTAGTTGTTGCTTTCATCTTGCAGCTTGTAGAATTTTCTCCTCCTTTAGGACTTTGGTCAGGTTGATGACTATGTGTCTTGGAAATGACCTGTTTGCTGTGAATCTTAACAGTGTTCAATGATCATCTTGTATCTGGATATCTGAATCTCTGTTGATAACAGGGAAGTTCTCTTCAGTAATTCTCTCAAATAGGTTTTTCATGCATTTTGCTTTTTGTTCTTCTCCCTCTGGTATACCAATAATTCATATATTGGCTCATTTCATATAATCCCATGTTTCTCTGAGTGATTATTCATTCTTCTTTATTCTTTTTTATGCATCTTTGACTGACTGAGTTAGTTCAAAAGCCTTGTCTTGAGGCTCTGAGATTCTTCTGCCTGGTTTAGTCTGTTGTTGAAGCTTTCTGCTGTATTTTGTAATTCCCTAAGTGACTCTTTCATTCCTTTAAACTCTGTTATATCCTTTCTTATGTTGTCTATCTCTTTAGTGAGTTTTTCATATTTTTCACTCATGTTCTGAAATTTTTTTGGGTTTCTTTTTGTTGATTTTCAACTTTCTTTTCAATTCCATTCATCTTGTTTACCATCCATATTCTGAATTCCATTTCTGAAATTTTGACAATTTCCTTTTGTTTGGGGTGCATTGATATGGATCCATTGTGATCCTTTGGGGGTGTTGAACTAGCTTGTTTTTTCATGTTGCCAGAATTGTTTTGCTGGTTTATTCTCATCCGAAACATCTTCTCTCAGCTCAGGGCTGATAGGTTTGCAGTGCACCTGTTCTCCTTTACTCAGAACTCTCCTACTTAGTGAAAAGGAAGAGAAATACCTATATAGCACTTCTGTGTCCTTCTCTAGGGGACTGACCCATGGAGAGAGGGGCAGATGAACTGAGAGCCTGTAATGAGCTGTTCTCTTGCATTGTCCCATTCCCCTATTTTTGTTACATTCCAAGCTGATGTTGGGGGATTCATTCAGATTGGTGGGTTGGTCCCCATGTTTCTGTTGAAATCTTGGACAGGGGACTGGGCAAGTCCCTTTCCATGGAGTCAGGTGGTGTGACTTTGGCCAGCATCTGGAAGGATTGCAAGACCTTGGTGGGCACCTGGATGCATCACAGGATTGCAGCCAGTGGCAGAGTGCATCAAGGGATCTTGGCAGGTGCCTGGGTGGGTCATAAGAAATAGGCCATTGCCTAGGCGGGTTGTGGGACATTGGTGGGAGCCAGGACTAGTCAGGGGTCTTGGCCAGGATCTAGATGGGTTACAGAACTGCAGCCAGGGGTAGGGTGGCTTGTTGGGCCAGCAGCTGGGCCACCTGCAGCTGCCAGGGCCAGGAAGGTGTGCAGTGCTCTGCTGGGGAGTTACAATGGCTGGGGCTCTCCTTCTGTCCAAATCTGTCTGTAGCAGCTGCTGCATTGCTATTGAGGTGGCAAGATGTCAGCAGCAGATAGTGAGGGCTGATGGGCACCTGCTCTGCTCGGGTCCCTGGGAGGCAGCTGGTGGGGAGGGGTTGGGGAGGTGCACGGCACCCTCTCATATTTATTTTATCACCACTTTCTGCTATTGAACTCAATTGGAAGATTCTGCATATCTTTCATTCTTTAGGGCTTATATTGATTTGCAAGTCACTGTAGCTATTTCTGGAGGCACTTTATGGTAGAGAACTTATGTCTATTACCTTCACATTGCTTTGAATACAGATAATATTTTTTAGTGAACTTCCAAACATGAGACTTTAGTTCCTGCCATTATTACTGTTATTGATTAGTTTAGTGTCTTCCAACAACTAAAATCAATTAAAAGTCAAAGGTAATACTATTTTGTTCTATATTCCACAGACTATACACTGATGGGAGTTTCTTTCAGGTAGTAAGAGACCAATTTCAGAGTTTGTCTGCCTCTTTCAAAGATGTATATTCTTTCATCAGTAAATATTGATTCATTTTCAGTCAGGTTGGAAATGTTTTAGAGAGTAACTCTCAGTACAAATAACTAGTCTTACAAGTCAGTAATATCTAAACGTTGCTGACAGTATGCTATACTTCCAGATGAGTTGAAATTGCTCTCTCATATTTTTCCTTGCATACTGTATTTTCTTTGCCAAAATATATTGAATGCAGTAAGTTCTCCTTTTGTAATAAAGTAATAGATAAACAACAGCAAGTGATAATATCATTATGATTTCATGGTAAGTTCAATTTTATGAAGAACATGTATAACTTGCAAATATATGGCATAATATTTGGTTTTCACTTATTTTCCCTTTGTTTTAGAATATCAAAAAAAATCCTATTCTACTGGCTCTTAGGTTACAGATAAATAAAAATATGTTTAAAAATACTGTGCTTGTTATTTACAGAAAATAATTTTTCCCAGTTGTATTTTTGAAATATTGAACTCATCCAATATTAAACATCTTAAAAAGAATAATTAAAACAATAATTAATATAGTACACTTTCATCCTTTAAGACATTACATAAGAACTAAAATTTTAGATGAACAATGTGGATATCTTATTCAAGGTATTCAAATGTTTTTGGTTTGATATCTTTTTTTTACTGATTGATAAATCAAATATCACAATCTCTCAGAATAATTAATTACATCATGTTCTAGAGAATATACTCCTAATTTAACCAAGTTTTTTTTTCCTGTTTTACACTGGTTTGATACTCTTTAATAAAATATGAATTAGATTCTTATTCTTAAAAATTTTTTTTAAAGTAATGTACCATATTATAATAATGCTTATCTGTGAAAATATTGCTATGTTTTACTGTATTATCACTTTGGCTTATTTTGAGTGCGTTAGCTTACTTTGAGTGCATTCTCTCATTTCTGTGCAAATAGAAACTGTACTTGCTTTTTAGGGAAAAAAATGTTTGAAATCTCAAAACCTTAGTTTCTATTCTTGACCCTAGGAAAAAAAAAATGAATCTCATGTTCAAAACTACACTCCTAAATCTCCAAGTTCACTTGTCTTTAGAAATAAATACTTCTAAACAATTGGGAATTAATAATATACCATCTTATAGAAACTATTCCAAGAATGGAAGAAAAGAAAACATTTCCCAGTCTTCTCTATAACTTCTTTATACCAAAACCTGATAAAAACATCACAAAATAAAATTGTAGAGAATCCCCCCAAGAATGTAGATAACAAACATTTAAAAAATATTAGCAGACTGAATCCAATCATGTACAATAACAGAAAAATAGCAAAAACTTTCACATCAGGAATGAAGGAAACATTTTATATTTGAAACTTAATCAAAGTAAGCCACCACATTATCAGAAAAATAAACATTTTATGATCATATAATGTAGAAAAGGATTTGATAAAAATTATCCCTAGTTTATGATAAAAATAAATCTTAAGAAATTAGGAATAGAATGAACTTCTTTAAACTAAAAGTAAGTATTTCAAAACACCCATCAGATCCATCACACATAATCATGAAATACCATCAGCATTCCTCCTAAAATAAAGATTGGGACAATGATACTCACTATTATCTTTTTTTATTCAACATTGTAATGATGGTCCAAGGTAGTGCAAGAAGAAGAGAAAAATAAATAAAATGTATGCAGAATGGAAAAGAAGAAATAAAATTATCATTATTAAGATAGTAGTAATATGTACTTAGAACATTAAAAAGACTCTACAAACATCCTATGAAAATGTATTAAGAAAATTTTACAACAGCCTTGATTACAAGTTAGATATACAAAAATCATTTTTAAATACTACCAATCAAAATAGAAAATATTTTTCAAGTAGAGTATCAGTAACATTATCAAAAGCCTAAGACTGTATCTAGCAAGTTATGTGTCATACCTTTCAATGAAAACTGTTAATGCATATTGAAAATATTTTAAAATTTTTATGTAAATAGGAAAATATACAATGTTCATGGATTAGAAGAATAATTTTATAAAAATGTCAACTCTCTTCAAATTCACCTGTAGATGCAAAAGAGTTATAACAGGATTTTTTTTGTTTTATGGAAATTAAGAAGCAGATTATAACATTAATATAAAAATGTAAGAGGATAAAAATTTCCAAGACAATCTTGAATAATAATAACAAAGCTGAAGGATTTCTGTTACCAGTTATCTGGACATACAAACATAAATGAGGTATTGACAAAAACATAAAAAATGGACAAATGAAGCACAATATAGCATTTAGAGACACACTTATATGTAATGCCTTGAAACGTGACAAAGATGACATCACAAGACAGTTAAGAAATGATGGTATTTTGAATAAAGGTCTTTTCAAACGGATTTTCATATGGGAAAGATACAATTTAACTCTTACTTCAAATCTTAAAAAATGTAATTTCTACCTAGCATATTGTATTTCTGAATGTTGATGGTTAAACAATAAAGCTTCCAGAAAAAAAAAGCAGAAACATAGCTTTATGAATTTGAAGTGGACAAATATTTTCTAAAACAAACACAAAAAACTAACCATAAAAAATGCTATAAATTTGATCACTTTAAAATTGAGAATTTCGCTTTATCAAGAGGCAAAATTAATAGCATGCACATATGTGGGACAGGGTGGGAAAAGTGTCTACTCTAGATATGTCTGACAGTTTTCAAAACACAAATAGCCAGCACATATGAAGAATACAAAAAAAAAAAAAAACCCTACACATACATAAGCTAAAGGCAGACTTCCAAACAGAAAAAAAAAAGACAAAAGATTTGGTTTGATACTTCAGAACAAGAGGTTTTAGGATTTTTTAGAAAGCCAGGTGAGAGGAGTTTTAAAAGGAGAGAAAAGATGAATAAAAACCTGACTCTTGTTGAGGAGGAAAAGGACAGAACCTCAAGAAATGGTGGAAATGTTGTCTTTAGATGAGAGGAAGAAGAGGCTCTCAATTGTAAGAGAAAGTCAGGGAAGGGGAAGATGGGGCTATGATTAATTACAAGATTGATATGTAGATGATGATCAGAAGGTTCTCTTTTAAGAGCTTTGTGTAAAGAGAGAGAGGTCTTCTAGTGAAAATGAAGAGTCAGGATGAGGGACACGTGGAGGTTTGAAAAGAGTGGAGATCAGCACTGTGGGAAATCAACAGAGAGTTGAACAGAGGAAATTAGTAGAAATTTCGGAAACTATTTATGGTCTATTTGAAGTTGGTAGTCTTAAATTAATTTATAAATTAATTGTAGAATCAATTTGCTGTATTTTGTGAACTCAGCTCTCAAGGAAGTTCTTCCTAATCCTCACCTCTAATTGTACTGGTTCCCAATCTGTGCATCATGTCTTTTTCCTTTTACATTTTCCTACTTAATTAGCTTTGATTTTGCCATCAGGATGGATTTTGGATTGAAATCAAGATTGATAAAAATAAAACACACATATGTCTTTTAGTGGCTTACCAAGTTACTTTTCCTCATACAACAAAATGTCTTGAGGTAGAGTTCAGAATTCCTTCAGTAGTGCAATAATATCAAGGCTGTGGGTGGCTGTATGTGCAATTTTTGTTCTTTCTGTCATAATCATAAGATGAATTTAGCAGTCTCAAACATTGTCTTCTCACCAACATCCTAAGCAAGAAAGAAGAGAAAGGACAGAAAAAGGGATTGCCTATTATTCAAGAAAAATTTCTAAAACCTTTCCAGAAGTGCCTTTCCCTACCCTCCATCTTGATTTATCTTCTTGAGGCCGCCTCCAACTAAGATACTGTTTTTAGTAAGAAATCGAGGAGAATGTTTACTAGGTAACTGAGTGTGGTGTTGGCTGCTGTTTGCTGTCCAATAGCACTTTTGCAATGTCCTAAGTTTCTTGCCCATCTTTCACTTTGTCACACATATGTAAAAGCTCCAAACCTGGATATTTGTGACAAAAAAAGGTTATAATCAAGAGTAGAATGTTTGACCTATAATGTTTATAAATAAAGAAAAATGATAATATACAAGATTTATTCATGACAGCTAGTAAGTAAAGTAAAGTAAAATTTTGTTGTTGAAAGCAATTGGTGATGAGGTCAAGGAATTAAACATCAAACTAAATAGCAAAGTGATTACTGAACAGCTCAAAACAAAAATTTTAAATGGCTTTTTACTTTTTTTCTTTTTAACAATACTTGCACATTTTATAAAACAAAGTGTTCAAAAAGGGAAGATCTTAAAAAAGATTTATTTATTTCTAATAATATATCTACTATTCTAGGCATAGTTCATGCAAAAGTGAGTATGTCCTAAAAACTCCTTAAACTGCACACTGACTAGGAGATATACATGTGTAAATGCAAGACATGTTTATAAATTTCAAAAGTTTTAAACCAGAAAAATTTATTATATACTCTTTTCCTGTCAGATGTAATTCAATATAAAAATAATAATAAACCCTAAATAAGTATAATAATATCTAACAAATATTTCATTATTCTTGTAATAACTATTTAAATTTTCTATAATATTTTTATTTATTTACGCGTTTATTTTTAATTGACAAATAAATTGTATGTTTCAATATATGTACACATTGTGAGATGGCTAAATCAATCTAATTAACATATGTATAACTTCATGTATTTATCATTTTTTTTGTTCTAGGAACACATATATTGAATCTTTCAAACATAAAGAAGACGTAGACTAATATAGCACACATCTGTGGGCTCACTTCCCTAAACACGTCATCATGATCCCTCCTTAGAAGTAACCACTACCCCTAATTTTGCATTTATCATCTCCTCTGCATGTCTTTATAATGGTATTAAATAAATGAATATCTTCAAAGTATTCAATTGTATTTTATGCTATCATGTTATACTGTATATATCAATATGAAACTCCTTTTCATCACTTTTCATGTGATATTTATCCATTCTGATATCTAAAAACTAAGTTGATTTCTTTTTGTGGTAGAATGTAAAATATTTGCTGTTTCTCCAGTGGATGAATTATCCCTGTGCTGTTTAGGTCATAATTGGCCATGAGAGTTGTTTTGAGCAATGAAATATAGAGAAAGTGATGAGTGTCAGTGGTCTGTCTTTGTGATTTCTTCCTCTTTTCCATGAAGGGCTTGAATTGTATAAGGGGATCTCTATATATTTCTAGAATGCAAAGGTAGGAGAGAACAGGTCAGAGACTATCTGATGATGTAGTGTGAGAAAATAACAAATTTTGTTTTTGAAAGCAACTGGGATGATTTGTTATCACAGAATAATTTAGTTTAAGCTGACTGATATAATTTAGTTTCATTTTTATTGACTATTTTATTACATAAATACACCAAAAATTTTTATCCATTTTTTGTTGATTGTGTGGACTGTGCACTTCACCAATTCATATGTTGAAACCCTAGCCCCCTATATGACTATATTTGCAGGTAGGCCTTTGCAAAGGTAATTAAGATTAAATGAAATCATAAGGGCAAGGCAATATATCCAATATAACTGATGTCTTTTTAAGAAAAGGAAGAGACACCAGGTATGAACATGTACATAGAAAAGGCCATGTGAGGACATGGAGAAAAGGTAGCTATCTGTAAGCCACAGAGAGAGACCTCAGGAGAAACCAAACCTGCCACAATGTTGATCTTACTTACACTTACAAACTTGGTAACTGTGAGAACGTACATTTCTATTGTTTAAGCCACCAGTCTGTGGTATTTTATTATGGCATCCTTACCAAACTAATACATAAATGGACAGTAACTTTGAATTGTTTTGTAGTACAGACACTGGTATGATGAATATACTAGTTCATAATTTTTGTGGGCAAATTTAAGAACTTTTTCTCTATGATATAAACAAGAAGTGAAAACACTGGATCAATAGGAGCTGTATCTTCAACATCGATTTTGAAGAACTGACTTTGTTGGTTTATACTCTTACAAGATTATATGAGAATTCCCATGATCTACACCATTGCCACTATTTGATCTGTGGTTAGCTCTTCACAAATACATAGTTACTTCATGATTTTAGTTACCCTCTGTGCAGCGGATGTGACAAACATTATCGTATCTCTGTTAACACATATATAACAAATATTTCTGGTAGATACTTTATATTCTATGAGGAAAATATTAACATATCATTATTGTCAAGCTGAATGTGAATGAACATAATTACCAGATGGAGTTTGCACAACTCTCAGATTAACTAATTGTTAAAATGAAATCAACACTGAGCATTTTGTGCTTTTACTCCAAAATTATCTGTTGAACAGATAGAAGAGATGGATGCTAGGTATTTTTAATTATATACTCGACAAAATGTTAACCTAATCATCAGTAAAAATATATTTTCTTCTGAATACTAGATTTATACTTCTTCCATTTAAAATATAGAAATAAGATAGTCTAAAGGTAAAAGGTAAATAACCTAATCTTATGTGATGCACACCGGGAAGTAATTTGTTTGCTCCTTTTATGTACATGATCGCTTTAAAAAAGACTGTTGATCATGCCAATCAAAAATTATATTGAAAATAGTTTTATTGCAGAAGCAATAAAATAGTCTAAAGAAGAAAATTATATTTCTTATATTTTTATTCAAAACCTTCAAGTGAAAGAATTGTTCCATGGAATGAGTCAGGCAATGTCTACTTTGTTTACCCCTCTGATGGTTGGTACTTTGTGACTTGAAACCTAATATGCATCAGACAATGCTTCTGAACAGCCAGTGCATATGCATTTCTGTGCCTTCTCACCATTTGGGGTGAACAAAAAGACTCAACCTGGTATAGCAGGCAAATCTACATTATTTATGAATGTTACATTAAAACTGAATTTTGATATATAGCATTTTACAAACATAAATATATAATTTAATTCACAGAATTTTAAAATAACAATATAGTTTATGGTGGATTTTCCATCACAGAAATAAAGCAAATCAGAAAAAATATTGCAGTTGCTTTCTGAACATAAAATACTTTAATTCTAAATAACTAATGTATGCTTCCTAAAATAATCATAGTTCTGAAAAGCCTAAACTGGAGAATTGTCACCATTAACATCTACAAATTGAAAAATAGCAGTAAAATTTAACTACAGTGAACTAACTCAACACTTGATTAAAAGTTTCAAGTCAAAATTTACCTTTTAGTTTCACATCTGACAATTATTTATGGTGTTACTATAGCTATGAAATATGGTGAAAATACCACAGGACGCTTTAACTCTACTACTGCCTGCAGGCGTTACTTCATAATTTAATAGAATCAGGAATGAATTTGTTGACATCTAGTAAAAGGAATCTATTAAGAAACCTGATAAGTTTCCAATGGAAAGGCAAACAGATTAATCATAATAAAATCCATGCAATAGCAATTCAATATAAAGTAATATAGTTTGCCATGTAACCAAGGAACATTATTTATAGCCTATTTTTCATTTAAATTCTGTAGTAGTCCAAATATAGGAGGAAAAAAAGTGATGTGATGTATCAAAAGAATAAAAGAATTGTGACAATTTATGTTGGGTGTATACATAAACACTGTTTTTTTATTTTGACTGAACAAAATGCATGAGTGAGTGTGTGTGTTTGTGTTTGTGTGTGTTACTATTTTGTTTTTGATACAGAAAAAATTGTAATCATTTATCTGGTTAAGAAAACAAAACAAGAACACAAAACCTAAGTAGGTAGCTGAAGTACAGAATGTTAGTTGTGCATCTAAATGTATTATTTCCTGATTATTAACTTTACCCAATCGATTCTGTTTGTTCAAATAAAGAATATATCTTCAAATTATATTGCAGAATTTTGCTAAAACTGTTAATAAAAGTCATTAATATAATGATTACTAAGCATATAAAGTGCAAGATAGATGTTAAATTTGTTAAACTTTTTAGGACATAAAATGAAGTATAACCATTGTCTATACTCTCAAGGTCTTGGTAGTGTAGTTGGCAAGATAAAAGTTGTAACCATTTACATAAAAATTTGACTTAGCTCTGGACAATAGTGCATAGAATATAAATATTTTTATAAATCTTTCCTCAAAAAACCTGAGTTAAATTAGTAGGGTGTTTGATAGTCTGGATTATATATAAATTTATGCATATTGAAGAAGGAAGAGAATGTAGGTAGAGAAATAATTTATAAAATTTTCAGATTATGTACATTTGGGAGTAAGAGCCATGAAATAGGTTGCTGACAGTGGCTGGAATAGATAAAATTTAATTTTGCTACAAAAAGAAGCAATTCAATTGGTAAGCAAAATATTTGAGGATAAAACCTATAATGAAAGATGGCTCTGATTTTTCTAATTTTTGAGAAGGTATTCATAAAAATAATGGTGATTTAATGAAGGTGATGCAGTCAATAAGACAACTACTATCCCCCTAAATTCTACAAATTAAATCTAATACTGAAATTTTAATAAAATTTAATCAACTAACCAGCCTGAGAAATTTCTCCTTGGAAAATATTTCTGATTAAAATTTTTTCGGTATTAAGCATACCTTAAAATATCCAAAAGCATTTGAAAATTTCAGAAAGAATATCAGTACTGAGGCCACGGCTAGAGATTTTGGTTGAGAAGTGATATATAAAGCAATTAACACTAGAGATAGGTAAAGTCGCGGGGAGGGTTAAAATTGCCCAAGGGGAAATACAAAGTCTTTGGAGAGATAAAGATCTGAAATTGGACTGGAGGTCATCAATGACCTCTCACACAGCAGTTTCAGTGGCTCTGGGAGGGAACAAAAGAAATTGTGGAAAGGTATACATTAGCCAATCCACGATGTATACATATCTTAAACCATCATTGTACTTAAAATTACATTGTACATGTTAATAATACACAATTTTTATTTGCCAATTAAAAATAAATAAAACATTGCTAAAATAAGTATAAGATACCAATAACTATTAAAATAATTTATGTATTTCTTTCCAGGTGTTTATATTAATCTGTATATAAAATTCAGTATAATTTTTCTCTCTGTGAATTAGTGATACTATACTAAGTTATGGTGAGGTAGCAAACAACCGAAATATGCCATCAGGTTAACATGGTAGAGTCTTATATACCATTGATGCTCTAAGTCCACTAAGGGCCTAGTGGGTTGGCAGGATAACTCTTCTCAATCACTGAGGCTGATGCAGCTTCACATCAACATGCACTTCCAAGATCGCTGCAGCAGAGGAGGTAAGGGTTGTCGCTCACATACTTGCTCTTAAACCTCTCACCTGTAACTGACACAGCTTAATTCCTGCTAAGTCACATTGGCTTGCATTTCATTTGCAAAAGCTAGGTTTGCAGTTATGATTGTCTTCCAGAGAAGACAAAGTGTTATCCTACCATTTTTCTGGAACATAATATATAGTAAACAGCAGTACTGAATGCCTAGTACTTTCTGTTCACCTGCTTGTGAAATTTGCCCTAGTCATAGAAAATAGTATAGAAAATTTGTTTTACATTACACAAATACATTTGAAAAGTGCAAGTGTAACAATTTAGTTAAGTTGGCTTAAAAATTAGATTTGTAATACAACAACATCAAGATTCAATTTGAATCACTAATTGTAAAATGAGAGACTAAAAAGAATTAAATATAACAAAGGTAAAATATTCAAATTTAACATAGTATGTCCCCTAATAGTAAAGAATGTTAAAAAATAATAGAATGATTGAGAATTATAATTATAATGTGGTAATTGTGATGATGCTGAAAATATACCCTTTATAATAGGATAAAGCTACTTAAATTTTTCTAGAAACTCCACATATGAACCAAAAACCCATGCTAGGAGCTGGCAGTTGGGATTGTAGTGTTTCATTTCAGTAGGCAGACTAAGTTTATAGTGATACACAATCTATATGTGTGAGTACAAAAGAAAGAAAAATATTTAAAGTACTTGCTATGTTAGTTTTAATAGTAACACTTTCTTTAATGTTCTAGTGTTGTTTGTCATAAATGCATATATGGAGAGAAAAATGTTTTTACATTGAGGGTTTTAGAAAGAGCAAAGTCTGCTCAAATGGTTATCAGGGAATGAACAGTTATTATTTTAAATGGGTAAGCACAAAAATTCAATTACTATCTTAGAGCAAAAGTGAAAATTAAATGTCACCATTATCTTCATTATATCACTCCTGTTTTTGTCTTTTATGCTCTTTTCAAATTTTAAAACAAAGAGCTTCAGTGATTTATCTAGAAATCATGATGGATAACTTAAACAGAAAGCTTTTTTTTTCTTTAAAGTAAGTAGTCATGCAAATAAGGAATCATGTTGAAATATACCTATGTGTCTTTACAGTTTAATGATTTTAGATAACAACCAAAGTAACTGTTAAAATATTATATTTTCTAATGTGATTGATTTAAAACAGTGTTTCTTTGCATTGCATTGAGTTGAACGTAGAATTCATTTTGCATATCTGTTTCTTTTTTCTCTCTTATCCTTTCATAGATTTGGAAGATAAATGTTTCAAATTCCAATTTTCAGTGAATACTTTATTATGGATGTCTTTCATCACAAATAACATGAATTCCAGCGTCATTTTTAACAAATTAGAACTCAATTGTTCTACTATCATTTGTGTACTTTTTTATAATCTGAGCTATCATTGTTATTCTTACTTATTGAAGACTTACTTGATGTCTTCAAATAATAAGAGAATCTTTGAGGAAAGTGGTTAATTTAAATACTATAATAAAATGCTGCTTAATGTTTAAACTTAATATTTTGGTATAACAGATTTCTTAAAGTAGTCAAAAAGTAAAAATTACAGAATTTTTATACAGAAAAAATTGTAATATTACTGATTAGTTTACTTCAATAAAATTTTTGCAAGACATTCTATATAAATAATGAGGAGCCAGTGTTCTTCATTCTAATATACTACTTTAAAATTTTCAACAGTGAGAAGATTGTATAAGAGGACTACAAAATTATTCTAAATCTTGAATAAAATTATATTTTATTTTCCACCCATCCAATACAATAATCCATATTGCTGATTTGGCATGGAAAATAAAAGTGGAGTTCATATTTCATATATCAAGAGGGGCACATTGGATTTAAGAAGTATTTTCAGTTAATTTTACTGCTTGGCTTATGGTAGCCTGATATTTTATGAATTATCCTTATTATACATCTGAAAGACTTATACATAATTCTCGCCTGCCTTCAAAATATATTTGTATATTTTTCTGTGAACACCAAATCACGAATAAATCAGGTTTCCATGTTCTGAAAAGTAATCAAGGTTGCTGAATTTATACCAGTCTGAAAACATATTCTTAGATTAACTTAATTGTTATTGAAAAGTTCCTCTTTCTCTCTTATTTTTTATATTTTTTTGGGGGGTAGCTAAGTCTAGAATTTATTTTTTTAATTTATTTTTTAGTTTCAGAATATTACGGGGGTACAAACACTTTGGTTACATATATTGCCTTTGCATTGCCCCTGTCAGAGCTACAAGCATGTCCATCCCCAAGACAGAACATACCGTACCAGTAGGTATGAATTTACCCCTCCCCTCCACCCCCTCCCACCTGCCTGACACCTGATGAATGTTACTTCCATATGTGAACATAAATGTTGATCAGTCAGTACCAATTTTATGGTGAGTACATGTGGTGCTTGTTTTTCCATTCTTGTTATACTTCACTTTTAAGAATGGACTCCAGCTCCATCTAGGATAATACAAGAGGTAGTTTGTCATCTTTTTATGGCTGAGTAGTACTCCATGGTATACATATACCACATTTTATTAATCCACTCATGTATTGATGGGCACTTGGGTTGTTTCCACATCTTTGCTATTGTGAAATGTGCTGCTATAAACATTCGAGTGCAGATGTCTTTATTATAGAATGTCTTCTTTTCCTTTGGGTAAATACCCAGTAGTGGGATTGCTGGATCAAATGGTAGTATGACTTTTAGTTCTTTGAGGTTTCTCCATATTACTTTCCATAGAGGTTGTACTAATTTGCAGTCCCACCAGCAGTGTATGAATGTTCCTATCTCTCTGCATCCATGCCAACATTTGTTGTTTTAGGACTTTTTGATAAAAGCCAATCTAACTGGAGTTAAGTGATGTCTCATTGTGGTTTTGATTTGCATTTCCCTGATGATTAGAGATGTTGAGCAATTTTTACAGACTTAAACCTAAAACACGAAACCATAAGAATTCTTGAAGAAAATGTTGGAAAAACTCTTATAGACATTGGCTAGGCAATGGATTTATGAAGAAGACCCCAAAAGCAATCACAGCAGCAACAAAAATAAATAAATGGGACCTGATCAAATTAAAAAGCTTCTTCACAGCCAAGGAAACTATCATTAGAATAAACAGACAAACTGTAGAATGGGAGAAAATATTTGCATGGTACATATACGATAAAGGGTGATAACTACGATCTATATAGAACTTAGAAAAATCAACAAGAAAAAAATCAAACAACCCCATTAAAAACAGGGCAAAGGACATGAACAGAAACTTTTCAAAGGAAGACAGACCAATGGCCAACAAACAAATGACAAATTCGTCTCTCTCTCTTTATATGCTGAGTTCCATAAATATTGTAATTTCACATTAATTCATAAATCATATTAGAATCAGAGGGTGTAAAGAGTCTCAGCTGTAAGTTATAAACATACATTTATGTATCAAAATATTCTAATAAATTGCCCATGATGATAAGATCATTACATGGGATAATATATTTTTGAAAGCTACAAAGTGGTACACATGTGTTAAGTCATATTAAAATCCATAATGTAAATAATTGTCTTGAATTTATGATTTATAAAAATATTTTATACTGCAGCTAGGAATAATAGCATAGTCTGTGCTAAGATGTTCATCGAGAAATAATCAGTTACCCATTCACATTGGTAAAAACAGAAGATCAATTATCAGCTTATATCAAAAGTGGAAATAAAATATTATTATCTCTTCAGATTTCTCCTCCTTTGCTCTCTTATGCTGGCTTTCTAAATTTTAATACTGATTTGATGGATGGCTTTAAGCCTGATTGTTCTTTATTTGTCTGTCTTCCCTGAATTATTTATTGAACTATTTCCATAATGACTTCAAAGAAATTTAACCAATAGATCCGTATTATATTTTGTTCATTTTCCTCCAATATTGTAATTGGCAGACTGTCAGAGGGAATATTAGCATCAGCATCTTATAACATTACTCAAATAACATTTTTAAAGCCTTTGAAGCTTTTGAGTTGTGTTGCATGATATTTTATCAATGGGTTATTGGTAAGACTGCTGATTAAAAAGTGAAAGATTTAGCAACATATAAACTCTTAGGAACATACATGAGGTGACTGTTGATAACTGACAGTTGTAAAGTTTCAGGGGATTAGTAGATAATATTTAGCATATAGCATGCTAAAAACTAAAGCTTCTGCAACGAATTTAAATTGTTAATATAATAAAAATATTAGTTGTCAATATAAAAAACATGTTAAGGAGTGGAGAGTATGTAACAATCATTTTGGAGGTTACAAAAGCAAAAATGGTTTGAAAATGCTATATTGTAGCACAACAAGCACATAAATCTTGTTAGCTGTTAGCAAAGTTGTGTGCAAGTAAGCACCTTCAGCAAAATCAGTTATAAATATAGTAAGAAGATGGTTCATTGCAACTATCTATTGAACGGTTTGAAAAAAGATTAATAGTTGTTCTATTTCAAAAATAAATTTTAGTTCATATATTGGCTCAAGAAAAATTTATAATTAGTACAAAAATATCTTATAAATTATATCTTATTAAAATTCTCAGATAAAAACCAATAAGAATAATATCCTTATTCTTAATATTAATATTACAAACTAGGATTTGAAGAGATTAGGATATGTTCTTAAGATTAAACAGGTAGAAGGTAGCAAAGTTGGCATTTGAACTTTTTCTATGGTGTCTAAATCCTACGTCTTTTCTTCTGTATAACCTGATCCTCACTTCAGTACATATGACAATATTTTCTGTAACAAGTTTTTAACAATTTAAAATAAAAATTGGTCAATCAGTTTTATCAATAAAATAGTTCTATTAATCAAATAGTTTCTATTAATAATATCATTTTCTACTACTTAAAGTGAGAGGGCCTATTATAAATTTTTTCTATGATGTTCTTTAAATATTTAAACTTTTTTCCCTTATTTCCTTAAACCAGTTTCTCTGAGAAAACAACTAATTTTTCTTCAGGATTATGTGCTTGTTGTGCTACCACATAGGATTTTCAAACCATTTTTGCTTTTGTAACTTCCAAAATAATTGTTAAATACTCTCCACTCCTTACCATGTTTTTTTTATATTGATAACTAATATTTGTATTATATTAATAATTTAAATTAATTGCAAAAGCTTTAGTTTTTAGCATACTATATACATGGATAGTTTAAATAAAAGTGTCATATCCATTTTAAAGATATTCAACAAAATCTAATTACTGTAACATCTGATACTGTTAAGAAAGAAAATATATCAAGACCTGAAGGAACATGCCAATTCAAAGATATAGAATTAGCTGGGGTTTATATTTTTAATTGTTTTATTTCTGTCTCTCTCTCTACTGGATCTGGGACACCTTTCTTCTTCTGCTCTTAGACATTAGAACTCCAGGTCTCCTGGCCATTTTGAACTCCAAGACTTGCACCAGTGGCCTCCCACACACACCCCTTCATCTTCTCAGGCCTTTGGCTTTGTACTGAGAGTTACACCTTTGTCTTCCCTGGTTCTGAGGCTTTTGGACTTCGACTGAGACATACTGCAGCTCCCCTAATTCTCCAGCTTGCAGAAGGCCAATAGTGGGAATTCTCAGCCTCCATAATCATGTGGGACAATTCCCCTAATAAATCCTCTGCCATATATCTATATCAATGTCTATATCTATGTCTACATCTATATCTAAATCTATATTTGTTTCTCTATCTGTGTCTATATACAGTTGACCCTTGAACAAAACAGGTTTGAACTACATGGGTCCACTCTTCTGTGAATTTTTTTTGACCAAAGGAAGATTGAAAATACAGTATTCATGTGTTGTGAAATGAGTGTATATGAAGGGGTGACTTTGCACATAGGTGGGTTTTATAGGGAGGACTTTGGAACTTGAGTATGTATGGATTTTGGTATATGTGGGGGTCCTGGAACCAATCCCCCACATATAATGAGGGATGATTATATAACTTATTGTTTCTGTCTCTCTGGAAAACCCTGACTATATCCATATCTATCTATCTATCTTCTACTTTTTAGTAAATAGCAGTTATTCAATTTGCATTGTTACTTACAATGAGCTTACTTTGATGTCCTGTTTTTCATAATTCATTTTCAGACTTACTGATGTTCTTCTACTTACTAATTATTTATCAGGCTTGCTCTGATGTTTTATTCTGCATAATTCTTTTTCAGAACCTCTTAAAATTGCCCCTGATAGTGTATCTAGCATATATAGCTAGTCATATCCGTCAATATTCCTCAGTAATGTTAGATTAAGTTTGTTTTCCTATAATATACACAATCATCCAACTAATTTTTTTTATAAATCAGTTCTTTTGTAACAGCCAGAAAGTTTACATCATTTCTTTTCTTCTGTTAAGTGCCTACTTTCATTCCCTTTCTCCTACAGAATTTTATCTTAAAGTAATATATGTTTATTCTTGAAAGTTGTATTGATTCCACTACCACACAATTCTAGACAAAAAAAAAATTAGGTAAATTTAAATGTATTTTTATTGTTTCCTGTCATATAATATTAAGAATTGAAACAATTATTCCAAAATGAGTTATTTTCATAATGATTATTAGAGAAAAGTATTTCATAATGAACATTTCTGATATTCATGCATATTAATATTCAAGGATATCATGTTATAAGAAATGTATCTCATACAGTTTATGGAGCTAATTTTTTTACTTGACTCATATATGTGAGTAAATTAAATAACTTATTCCTAAATGAGAATAATTAATTACTATTATTTATTCAATTATTCTCATTTAATCAATTTGAATCCTATTTTCATATTTATAAATGAGAGTGTTGGGAAAACTTGCATGTGTGCTTACATAGATGGAACTGGGAAAATATTTGAACTCATTGTTTGAATTTATAGGCCCTTGTAATTATAGGTCAAGAATCAATAATAATCAGTGAAAAATTACTGTCATTATTGACAATTGGCTGACAAATTGATTAGATCCCTCTTTCCATTATGCTAAAACAACTAATTTGAAGCCAGCTGTCTTGCAAGAGGGATTTGGTACCCAGACATTAAAGTCATTCACTTTTTCAATTTTGGGGAATTACAAAAAAGCAATACTAACACTTAAAAAATACTAAATATTCTACTTGTCAATCTTTCACCTACAGCAGTAATTCTCAAGAAGGGAAAATTTTGCCAACCTGGGGATATCTGGCAATGTCTGAGGATCTTTTCGGTTGTCACAACTGGAGGTGGGTGGCCTGGTAAAGAAGAATTGCTACTGGCATCTAGCGGGTAGAGACCATGATGTTGCTGACTATCTTACAGTGCATAGGACAGCCCCCACAGCAAAAAAATTACATGGCCCATATTTTCATTAACACAGAGGTTGAGAAACCTTGACTTAGAGAGACTTTTTTATTGGTGAAATTATAATTAGGTGAAGTTTGGGTAAACAATTGTAAATTGTTAATTTTAATATTTTTTAAAGCTTGATATTATTAAAAAAACCTACATATTTATGTCAAATTTGAATTGTGTAGTACATTTCAAAGTGACATTATAAGGCAAGAGAAATAGAGATGTACAATTTAGAATCATAATATATAGCTAGGAGAGTAATTTTATTTTATGGTTATGCTTAAGACAGTTGGAACAGCATATAGACGTCTGAGAAGGAGGAATTACTTGTAATCAATAATAAATGGTTTTATAATGTTGTAGGCATTATGTCCTTGATTGTATTTTTGGACATCATATAAATATGCAACTGAAAAACAGTAGGTTAATGAACAAGAATATTCATCAAGATGATTTTCAATTCTAAGAATGGAGAAAATCTGGATACTCAAGTTGACAGCAAGTCTATATTTTCCAGCATGTTTGTTTGTATGTTACAAAGTTAATATTCTATTTACTAGATAGATAGATAAATAGATAAAATAGATAAACATCTATAGGCAGACAACAAAGCATGGTGTTTTCCTATGAGTTTGTCATCTGAGTATAATTTTCTACCAAAGCCTTCAGTATTTCTTTCTGATGTTCTTTTGTGATCTCAGGACACTTCCAGAGGAACAACACATATTTAGTCAATGGACAGGGTATGGAAAGATAAGTTCATTAAATTAAAATTGTCATCACTCTTACTGCTCTATTCAACAAAATTTCTGAATTCAGAACACACTAGTGTGGGCCAAAATACCTTATTTTCAATGACAATCTCTGAAGCAGAAAGACATGAAGTCATTGTTGGTGTATGGTGTCTTGATCAAAGGAGGCTTTATGAATACAGGCAATAATATTCATCAGGGGGTGGGCAGGCGGGAGGGGGGTGGAGGGGATGGGAAAAACTCTCACTGAATGGATGCGGGGAGCACAGTTTGGGGGATGACCACGATTATAGCTCTGACACGGGCAGTGCATGGGCAATATATATAGCCAAAGTGTTGTACCCCCATAATATTCTGAAATAAAAACAAAATGAATACCAATATTTTAAATTGTTCTTTTCCTTGCTGTTTTGGAAGTTTTAACACTTAAAGATGTACTACTAAAATTCAAAATGGGCAAAATATGTGTTATTTTATTTTTTTAAGTGGGAAAGAAAAGAAGAAACTTCACAGTTTCTTGATTGAAGACATGTTTGACACATCACTAGGAAAAAGAAATCATGCAAGTTAAGGATATGGCAAATAATTCCTTTAAAGTTATCCATGTCATTTTCATATGTATAATTAATATACATCTATATCTATAATTATAACTGTCTCTCTCTATAGTGGTTTTAATCCTTTTTTTCCTCTTTTCTGAGAATTGTCTGCTTGTAGGTCTTTCGTGGTAATTGTCCTGTTTAGTTTTTCTGATGAACTTTTCAATGAAGTATAATCTAGATTAAGAAAAATATGAACATCAAAAATAAGTAGCTATACAAAATTTCACATACACATAACTAGCATTCAGATCAGGACACAAAAGATTATATTATACAAGAAGGTGTAACTCTTTATTAAACTTAGAATTTCTTTACTGTCTCTCAGTAATGTTTCTAGTTTACAGCACAAAAATCTAATATACCTTATTTTGAATTTGTTCCTAGATATTTAATTATTTTTGATGCTATTTGACTAGACAACTAAAAATTTTATTTTATATTATTTTGCTACTAGTATATAAAAATAGAAATAAGTTTCTTAGATTGACATTTTATCCATCACCTTCACTTACTTATCTATAACAATTATATTGTTATGTATGTTCTTTTCAATTTTTTACATGTCCACCATATAATATTTAATGAATAGGAAAAAAGGCCCAAAGAAATTTTTCAAATGAGGCATGAAGAGACAAAATGGTGGAAAATACAAAAGAGAGGTAAGAGAAAATGAAAATAGAGGAAACATAATAGCACTTGGATCCCAACAAGAAGGGGCAGGAAAAAATGAGGAAGAAACAACTTAAAGCTACACTTCAATAAAAACTATGTCAAGTCAAAGACAATAAAATAATCTTAACAATGTCCAAAGAAAAAAGACAGATAACTTCTTAAAGAAGCAAAACAATGAGATCACATGTTATTAAACTGGACAATGGAACACAGAAGAAAATGAAGTGGATTCCTCACACCAAAATATAATGTGACAGCCTAATTTTACAAATGTTAAATATAACTTGAATATAAAATTAATGTATTTAAATAAAATTGAGAGGATCGACACCAGTAAACCCACACACTAATTGGAATTCTACAGGCCTAAGTAAAATGATGAGATAAGAATAAAGCAGTAAAAATTTGAAAGATAAATGTACAGGTAAATAATACATGCATATGACTTGCAAAAATAACAATATTGCAAGGGGGGTTAAAATATATTTAAAATTGAAATATAAAGTAAAAATGGCGTGTAAATTGGGGAAAGGGTTAAAGTAAGTTAAAATGTTCTAATGCACTAGTGTTGTTTAGGAAAATGTAAAAATAATAATTTATATTAGATTTTAATGAGTTGGGTACATAGTATAATCTCTAGAATAACAACTAAAATAATAATAGAGAGTATAAATGTCACTAGAAATGAAATGTTAGAAATACAAAAAGAAATGGATAAACAGGCAAAAACCTCACCTCAATCCAAAAGAAGAGCAAGATAAAAGAACATAGCACAAATAGGAATAATAGCAATACTAAATGGTGTATTGAGATATAAATATCTCAATAATTGCATTAACTGTATATCTATGATGAGATATTAGATAGAATTATATGCCACTCAAAGCAGAAGTAGAAAAACCCACAACCCTAGTATTACTATTTTAACTCATTCTCAGCATCTTAATTTTGACTTAAGATATGAAGCATGTTCATTGACACTAGAATTCAGAGAAGGGAAAATAATTTCTTAGCATAGAAAAGTGTTATTAGTTTTGATATATAGACTCATATTATGATAATAGATGAGTTTATATTTCTCATGTACACCCAGTAGGTTTCAGGAAAAAAAATCAATCAAATATTGAGGTAAAGAGATATGAATAATTTTTATATTCACTCTTACAAAACCAGGCCAAGGCTGAGTGATTTCTTCATCACAATATATTGTCCCAAGTCTTGTTTGTAGGCTCAAAGCTCATCTTGTCTACATCCCAGAGCAGCCAGAGGATGCTCAAACTGAATCCATCTCTTTCCTCACAGTACATCAGAATCTAGAAAAGGAGGAAAATCTTTTTCATATTGAGGACACTTAAAACTGTGATATGTTCTAGACGCAAGAGAAGATAAAGTGGGTCAATGATGTCATTATTTCTTAAAGAAGAAGTTATAAATTCCTGAGGAAATAGCTTGGGAACAGAATGAGGGAAGGTAGACAAGAAATATGCATCATAAATGACATAACCAGACTCAAAGGAAATATGATTAATTTCTATGACTTAAATCTCATGATCTATGGGATGAAACTGAAAAGAATTATCTTCGTCCCTTTGCGCTGCTTTGATAGAATACCATAAACTGATTGGTTTACAAACAACAGAAATTTATTTCTCACAGTTCTGGGGGCTGGGAAGATCAAGGCACTGGCAGACTCAGGGTATGGCGAGGGGCTACCTTCTGGTTCATAAATGACCATCTTCTCACTCTGTCCTCACGTGGTAGAAAGAATGAGAAAGTCCTCCAGAGTATGTTTAATAGGAGCATTAATCCCATTCATGAGGGCTCTATCCTCATGACCTGATCAGCTCCCAACAGTCTCACTTTTTAATATCACCACATTGGAGGTTAGGATTTCAACACATGCTTTTTAGAGCAACAGAACCATTCAGTCCATAACAAGCCCTACTACAGCAATTTAACTGATTTCATTCCCCCCCCCACCTATTCCTTCATCCAAACATGACATATGTATTGCTAGCACCTTGATGCATGTTCCTTCAGAACAGTCATATATAACATGTACATGTTTATATAGTCAGTGCATATCTATATCCAAAAGGTCAAAGTAAAAATAATTTTAGTGGCTAAATATTAAAGTACACATATCTGTAATTTATTTAATGAATGGCCTATTAGGCATTTTGATTTTTTTCTTTTTGTAATTTAAATAAAATGTACCTGGAAAACTAGGCTGATAAATATTTCTTTGAATCTTCAATTAAATCCTTAGTTATCAAAAATCTCTTCCTAAAATCAACTGATATATAGTATGTCATTTCCTTTATCAGTCAGGATAAGGTAGGTCATGCTACAGTAACAACGTAATTCATTAGATTGTGTGCCAAGAGTCTCTATTGACTGAATATGGCTGCATCTTACAAAATGCTTTAGATATGCACCATGCCATAGGAATGTGTTCATTGTAAATTGCTTTCAGACCCTTCAAATTTCTGTCAGAAAGCATCAGTCATTCTTTTTCACTTGACAGCCATTGCTCTAAGCAGTTCACATAGTCACCCCTAATTTCGAAATTTTAAGGACCTCAAGAAGAAACCAGAAGAAGAGTCCTAGTCATTATAATATTTCTCTCTTCAAAAAAACTGTTATTCCCTTTCCTTCTTATTTAGAATCCTACTCTGTGTGGTCCCTAATTACTTTCTGACTTCCCCCTTCTAATTGTCCAAACATGTTCAAAACTCCTTTGCTTATGTTATCCACTCAGTCTAAATTTTAATTCTCTCATTATCACATATTGAAATACTTTTCATTCCTTTCTACCTTCAAGTGCTATGTTACTTGATGACCATTCTCAATTTCCCAGTCTCCTTGAAGTCACAATTAAAGACCTTTCTTTATTTGGGGATTTCACACCTTGTAAATTATGCATCCCTGCAACACTTTATTGAGCCTTGAATTGCTATCCATTTATCTATTATCCTTTTCTACTAGAATTAGGAACTAAATTTTATTCTTCAATTTGTACTACAATACTGGCTAGAAAGAAGGTGCATAGTAAATATTAATTAAATAAGATTGAGTAGAGATAGAGATTATACTACATACTTTTTCATAGTTTGAACTATTTCACATTACTAATATTTTATTTTTTGACCTAAAATAATGGTACTTCATGTGGTCCAATCTAATATTTATTGGTGTTTTTACAACAGCATTAGTAATAGATATTTAATAAAATTTTATATTATGTTTGTACTGAATTTTCAAAATTGATAGGAGAATTTGTAGTGGGAAAAACAAAATATTTGAAGATCTAAAATGAAAAAAATTGATCATCATTACTCCATTCCCTAACCACAAATTAGGAAAAAAACTGGTTAGTTGTCATAGAAATTAAATTATCATAAAAATCAAGATCTCTAAATTTAATGACGGTAAAGTCTACACAAACAGATTTTACAGTCATTAAAATTAGAGTTGTCATTGTTATTCACTCATTAGGCTTGCCTGTTTCTATTAGAGATGTCTAACTTTTCTAGATTACCTGATGATATCATAGATAAATTACATTTTTTAATCTACAATGTTGGAGGTTCTTCCATATAAATAGTAACATGTATAATAAAAATAATAAAGTCATTGATCTTTATTGCTGGTATTATTTTCTCTTAACACATTTCTTTTCTTTATCTTTCTTTCTTTTTTTTTGAAGTAAGCAAGCTATATCCTATTTATCTTATATGGGCCAATGGAATAAATTAGTATAAGAAAAAAATTAAATATTTTCAGATATTTTTACCTAACCAGAGAAAAATTCTAAAAGAATGCAAAACCACTAAATGCAGCCCTATAATATTAGAGCCACAAATTGTCATTGCTTTGATAGACAAAAAAATAAAAAAGTATGATGATTTTATGTACATGATTGCTCTACTTTTATACCTCTGTGAAGATTGAAAAATTAAAAACTGCAAAGCAGTTTATGCTGTTTAAATGTAGATGATGTGTAAGAGCCACTTAAGTCAGAGAAGTGCTACCTGTCATTATATCTCCCACACCACTGAGAGAAATTAGGTGTTTGAAAAGCTGTAATGTGCCTTTTAGTTGAATGCTGAGGCTTTAATTTCCTCTCTGTGGCATAACTGTGATGTGATGGTGTCTGTCTGTTTAATCTGAATATGATACTCTTTCTTTATAAAAGTAAAATATAAAACCCAAAGAAGTCTCTTTTTTCAATTTGCATTTACACAGTCCATTAAAAATATAGCACTTTCAACAACTTCCATTATATACAAAATATGCCAGTTTCCTGTATTTTAAATCTTTATAACAGGACAGTAAAAGGAACTTTTTCTTCCTCAGTGTCTATTGAAATGTCAGTGAGACAGAATTAGATACCAAAATGATAGACCAATATGCATATGAAGCTTTTTAGACAAAATGACCCACCACTCTGAAGTTGTAGCACCTTTCTCAGGAATATAAAAAACAGACAAAAATTTGGGAGGGGGATTTTGTAAAATAATTCTATAAGCCTGTTATGCTACAGGGCTAGAAAGAATTAGAATATGAAAATTTATCTCTTTAAGTATAGACCAAGAACTCATGCCTGACTCACATCTTAGAAAGCTACAGTGGAATTGTGGATGGAGGCCTGAATTTCACTACTCAATCTGTTCCTTCAAGAATTCTAGACTGGAAAAGAAATGGTACAGGGCCCACTGCTTTAGAAACAGAGCCCAGATAATTCCAGAGTTTGTTGGATTGTGAATGTTTCCAATGGATGTTTTGGCCATGCTGGGGTTTCTGTAGACCCCTAACAATAGGGATCCCTGTTGGAGTGAGTCAACCTTAGGCAAAAGAGGCTGAGTTTATTCCACCAAACACACAGTGACTGCCCAAAGAGAAAGTAATTATACCTTAGAATAAAACTGCAGGCATTCCTATAAGGAAGCTGTTGTAAGGAGAGGAGTTTCAGGAAGGACCCTCTGAAGAATTGCAACATGTTCTTTACTGAATTAACACAATCTTGTCCAGACCCATAAGGGACAATAGCTTTAATCACCCACCCGACCTAGAGAATTCTAGGCCACCTACCCAAAGTAGCAGTGTCTTACCTTTCACCTCTTTTTATGCCCTATCCATTCAAAGCCTGGCTAAGGGTGAAACAACTCTAATGAATGCAGGAGGGTCGGGTAGGGACAGAGGAAGACAAGAAATCAACCACATGATCTCTTTTCCACTCCAGACGCACCAAGTAAAAGAAGCTAGACAGGAAGAAAGAAGAAGAGTTAATGCTAAATCAATTCATAACCTCAAAATATAAACATACATGTGACTGAATCCTCTAATTACTAACTTAAGGCATCTTTTTTGTTTGTTATTGAGAGTTTTCTCATATCTGTGAATTATCAGGAAAGTTATTGCCCTGTACTCGTCTACACTCAAGGGCAGGGGAGATTACAACATTAAATGTATTAGAAGGGATTTTAGGAGACCAAACTAAAGTTGTGTTTTGACCCCAATTTTTCTGTTATTTTAAACATATTTGTATATATTTATACATACTTGTTGAACATATATGACATTGAAGACTTTTTCATAAGTGTAAAATAATAAATTATATATTTTATTTCTTATAACAAGAAAACTTCATTTATTGATATTCTTTCCTATTCAACTTTCTTTATTAAAATGTAATAACATAGAATTGAAACTTGATCTAATGAAGAATCATCAGTTGATCTGCAGCCTTGTTGTTGATGAGGGTTCTTTTACTCTAAATGTATTTCTCTGACGTACCTGAGCTATCAATGAAGAGGAAAGTCTTGCAATTGTTTATATTCCAGTATTGCTTTCTTTTTCTTCTGTGTCCAAGAAAGAACTTTCTAATTATATGTGTTAAATTAAATTAAGTTTTGTCCCTGAGGATGCATCTGCACTTGAGTCCTTACATAAGGAACTGCAGCCTGGCTTAGTACATAAACTAACTAAAAACCTAACCTAGCAGTGCACTTTTGCAACAAATCAGCCTTTACGCTCAGCCTTTACAGCAGCTGAAACTGCAATCGGTCAATCACAGGCGGCCAGCTGCTTCAAATAAGGCAAAAGGCCAAGATGTAACCGATTAAGCTGTCTCTGCATGGCAATTCTGTTTTGTGTCCATAAATGTTGTCTAACTATTTTGCAGCCCCAGAGTTCTTAGTCCTGCTTCTGAGGGCTGCCCAATTTGCGAATTTTTTTTCTTGTTGGTTTTTCTCAATTAAACTCTGCTAAATTTAGCTTGTCTTTTTTCTTGAACATATGTTTCCATGACTCTTTAATATGTGTCTTATTCTATGTCCTGGTAGGAGGGTGAATACAGGCCACTTATACATATTAGGTCCTAATCCCTAGAACCTGTAAATATTACCTTAAAAGAACAAGAAACTGTGCAGATGTGATTAAATTAAGGATCTTGACATGGGGAGATTATGTTAAATTATTTGTGTGGGCCCTAGCTGAAATCTCAAGTTTCCTCATAAGAAAGAGCAAAGGGAAATTGACACTTACAGAAGAGAAGAAGGCATGTGACCACAGAGGAAAAGTTGGAGTGATGGGGGCCACAAGCCAAAGAATATTAGCAGCCCCCAGGAGCTGGAAGAGGCAAGGGACAGGTTTTTTCCTAGAGCACTGGGAGGGAGTTTGGCCCTGCTGACTTGATGACAGCTCAGTAAAACTGATTTCAGACTTTTGGCCTCCAGAACTCTGACAGAATATATATCTGTTGTTCTAAGCTACCAAGTTTGTGGCAATTTGGTACAGCAGCCATAGGAAACTTTCTCTCTCTCTCTCTCTCTCCATTTTTCTAAGATCCAAAGCTGAAATGGACCTCAGTGGCTATTTATTTCAGTGGCTTTTAACTTATGCTTCTCTGAGGCTTACAGTTTCTCTGAATCTAATTAAAAGACCTAAAGGACCTGAAGGACCACTGGTCACTGGTTGTAGTTGAGTGAAGAGACTTGCTTTTCATTATAAAATAATAACAATAATAATAATTGAAGTCTTGAAAAGGTCTGTTGACATTCCAAGTATAATACTATTGGTGGTTTACCCAACAGCCCTTCCTTCCCATTTCCATGTGAGCAGAGCCTTGACTTTTAAAAGTGTCCATCATTTTCCCTCAGACTCAGTGTTAGATTATAAACATTGCAAGCTAATTGTTCACGTTGTAAATGATGGGCTTTGGAGTAGATAAGTGACTTTGTTTTAGTGAAAAATACATTAAGGGAGAAATGCTTGGGGTGGGGAGTAATGGAGTGGGGAATTTGGAAAAAAGGTATTTGCAAAAAAAATAGTATCTAGAAATATATAATCCCTCCTGTTTCATTTCGGGCCTGGAACTGCTATAGCCATCTTGTTTAGAAGGGAGTTACTGTGCAGATCAAAGCTTGTACACAGCAGATGGCAGAGCACATAAATGGAAAGAACCTGAACCCATGATAATATCATTGAGCCAATGAATTAATGTACCATGGGAGATATAAACTTATTTTTAAACTACTTTGAATTTGTTTACTTTAATTAAATTGAAATTTCTCCAATATATAAGAATAATGTTATTTTAAAATAAATTTGTACGTGTGAAATAGGAATTGAAATGATTAGAAATAACTAAGTCACAGGAAAAAATTTCCTAAAGGTATTAATATTTATAGCATCATTATCTTAGCAGTTATTAGCCTAATATTCATTGAGTACACATAAATATAGGATTCAAAGGTAATATATCTTTATTAAAAAAAGAAGGCAGAGACATAGATGACAAAAAATATATTTTGTATAAAATATTTAAATGAGAAAAATCACTGCTCACTTTTTAGTGTTTTTTGGGGAAAATGACTCATAAAGTTTTTTCCTCATTAGTTTTATAGGACCTATTCCTATAATTAAATACTGAATATGAGACATTTGGGAAAATCAATAATGTTTCCAGGTCTCTTGCATTTTCAAAGCTGTATTAAAATAAAACAGTAATACTGTATTGAAAAAAAGATCTTACAAGAGGATGTTCTGAATATATATATATATATATTTCAAATATATTTTTGCTTACAACTTTTATTGCAGGAGGTCATATTCCTTTTAAAGATAGACCAAATTTATATAAGAACACAATGCCTTTTCTATAAAAAGGGTGTCAAGGGAAAAGCAAAGATAACTTTACTGATCTCTCTGCCCTTCTGTGGGACTAAATTAACCCGTTGGTTGTAGGATTTTTTCTACATTTCTAGAGAAGAAATGTTTATGCATAATAAGTCATATTAAATAATTTCCAATATTAGGTAGTACATGTGTAGAGACAAGAAATAAAAAAGATTTAAGAGAACTACATTGCATAATAGTGAGTGAAAAAGTTATTTCCAACATAATGAAAAATGAAATGATTGAATTTTCACATGGAAAAATAAAGTTATGAGTATGTTTTCATTTTAAAATATTTTTAATAGGTGCTTGTTATATTTAAAGCATCTGAATATGCTTATCAAAATAAAATAAAATATAACAAAAATATCCCTGTTTCCTAGCCCTGTAAAATGCTATGTGACTTTGGTGTCAAAATGTGCACCAAATTTTGCTATTATGCTCTCTGTAAATACTGCTGTTGTCTAACAGCACTTGATGCTGCATACGAAAATATATTTGAACTGTTATTTTTAGTAGGACTTTCCTGGTGCACGCCAGGATTTAGTAGGTGAGCATTTGATAACTGGAACCTAAAAAGAGGCATTTGAGAAAACATTTCAATTCTGACATCAAATGTCTACTCTCTTTTTATTTGAGAAAGAGGGAGTAAAATGTATTTGTTTAGTTTCTGAGAAGTTTAAATTTGGTACAGGAGAAAGAAAATGGGTTTTTAGAATCTGATTTAGCTAAGTTCACATTCCAGATCCACCACTTATTACCTAGTGACATAAGATTTACTAACTTCAACTTTTCCAGTATTCAATTTATAACTAACTGAAAGATGTCTTGTGAAGATCAAATGAGGACTTATGGATCACACTGTACAATGAGTCTCAATTCAAAAACTCCTACTATAGATGTATGAACTAAACAGTAAAAATTAAAAGGCATAGCAGAGCTCAGAGAAAACATCCTTATGCATCAGAGATAGAATGGATTCACAAAAAAGTATGCATGAGGGAGGCCACATGTATGTCAGGTTTGAAATCATGAAGCAGGCTGTTGCATGGAGGTGCCAAAAGAACTCAACTGAAAACGGAGTTCCAGAGTCAGGTTTAGAGACTAAAGCCAGGGATTGGGGTGAAAGATAACTCAAACTCACTATGAAATGAGGCTGAGAATAGCAGAAAGGTTGGAGGCAAAGACATAAGCTTGCTATCAGGATCTAAGCCAAACATGCTTTTGGGTCTTCCATATTCCCATATCTTACAGTCATTCAGAACCATCTATCTAAGACATGGTTTTATTGGAGGATAACATGGGCCTATTGAAGTAGCTACAAAAACATTAATCAGAGAAAGAGATAAAAATGAAAGGGGAGCTGGAGATAGAAAACAAGGTACAAAATGAGAAAGAGTGAGAGACAGTGAGCCTACTCAAAATGAGCTTGGAAATAAAAATTCCAAAGCACATGACATAAATCTAACACTAAGAAAGTTAACTAAAAAAAATCCACAATTCAGAAGAGAAATTTTTCAACAGTAAATTCAGAATAACTATCCTAAATATGTTCACAGAGAAAAATGATAATATAAAAGAAATCATCAAACCAATCAAGTTGGAAATGGAAAAAAAATGACATTCAGGTGGATATGAAGAACTTAAAGTATTGTCATTGATATACATATGAAATAGGATAAAATCAACGAGATACAAACAGTAACCTAGAAGATAATTAAAAATTTATGTAAATGATTCAGAATGCAGAAACAAAGTGATTTTTAAAACATGTGAAATAGCAGTTAAGATAGAAGACATATGGAGAATCTAAAATAATCTAAGGAAAATGCAGTAGAAGGAAATGAGAGAATGGAGAAAAACAATGTTTGAAAACATATTTATAGATAATTTTTCGGAACTAAGGAAACACAGGAAATACAAGACCTGAGTAAAAAGTAGGACACATAAAAATGGTTTCACACAATCACACCATACTTAATCTCTAGAGCGTCAAAGTTAAAAATAAAATCTTGAAAGCTTCCAGAGATAAAAGACAAATTACCTATAAAGAAATGGCATTTTGACTGACATGGAAATTCTTACTGGTGTCAACAGAGATTACAGAACAAAAAAGTAATGGCTTAAAATGCTGAATAAAAATATCTATCATTCTAAATTTTATAATCAGAAAAATTATATGTCATGGATGAGGGAAAAATAAAAGGCTAAGATAATTTCACATGCATAGTCCATTACTAAGAGAAATTTTAAAGAATAGATTTCAGTTTTAAAGAAAAGAGAACCCAGAGCGAAAGTATGGCTCACAAGAAATAATAGTAAGACAAGAAATTAATAAATCATTTTGGTGAATTATTTTCTTATGATGATGGTGATAAATTTCATGTGTTTACAGACAGAATAGAACTATAACGCTAAACATCCATAATATGCTTGAGGAGCCGATGAGTACTTAAAGGATGATTAGATCCTTATCATGATTAAGAGTGAGGATAAGCATATTGATTAACTGCAGTTTTTATTTGATTCATTAAATGTACATTTACAGATTAAAATTCATAAGCAACTTATATATGGAACAATTTGAGCATTAGAATATATAATTATAAATAATAACTCACTAAATAACATAAAAGTTTACAATATAATTAAATAAATGAATAAAAAAATAATTAAATGAATGGGAAAGAAGAAAAAGCATTTCCATGAATACCAACTAATAAATGTTGAAGGAATGGTGCAGTCAGGAAATTACCAATGGTTGCTAAATGCAGTATGTCGAAGTTTGATGAGGAAGCAGATATTTACCTAATCTCAAAGTATCTCATTGCAAATTGCTTATTTACTACAAAAAGAAAAATAATAACTTTGAAATAGAGAAATCTGAGGAACAGTACTGTAACTCAGTGATCAAAGTTAACATCACCAATAGTGGGGCAACCCAACATCTTGTGGCTATTGATATGATGCATCAAGAAGGATATTACATCATTTTGTGGCATTTCTGCTGAAAATTTGTAACCTGAATTAATAATAATGAATCATCTCACAAGCCCAAATTGAAGGAAAGTCTTCAAAATAACAGCTCTATGTATTCTACTAAAATGTTAAAGTGCAGAAAGACAAAGAAAGTCTTAATGATTTTTCCAGATTAAATTAAATGAATGAAACATAAAGCTAAAGGCAATTTGTGATCCTGGATTGGAACCCAGACTGGAAAAAAACTAGTTAATACAACATTATTAAGACAATCGACAAGATTTGAATATGGACTGTCAAGTATATAATAGTATATTATTAATGCTAGCTGTCCTGATTTTAATTTTTGCAATATGCTTATGTGAGGAATATTCCTGTTATTAAGAAAATCTAACTGAATTTAGAGTAAACTAACTTTTCCAATACTAAAATACCTCCAATACTCTCTCAAATGCATCTGAAAAAATGTATATAATGTGTATATGTTATAGATAATATACATTATATATGCATTATAAGTTATATAGGTTCATATTTATACATAACCTGAGACAAGTGGAGAAACACAGAGAGAAATTAAGGAAAAATTTTTACAGATGAGGGATTTAATCTACAACTTCTATATGAGTAGAGGGGTACAAAATATTGAAGTGAAGATGAAAATAAAGAGGCAAAGTAAATGAAGGATAAAAAACACAAAATAAGATAATATTAATAAAGAAAATACAGTAGAAAGCATAGCTGCCACTCAAATCCTGGAGACTAAACAGTTGCCTTGGCCTTAATTACTGATTCAAGTTCCAGGAAATTATGCACGTACTGTGCTTGTCAGCATCTTTTTAAAATATTAATACCTTTTTTTGTTTAATGGAAAAATACTTTCAAACATATTGCAGTTTATCTGTAGAAAAATCAGTGTACAGTTATCTTAATGCAACACTTCCCTAAGTCATTTAAAAATGTCAAAACAATAATTCCAAAAAGACATTATTTCAAAAACCTTCTGATACCTGCCAGAGGTGACAATGCCTCATTTTAGTTGTACCTTGTTACTTTTTGAGATTTTTAAACTATGAAATATATACACTTCCTTATCAAAAGCAGCTGAAATATCAAAGCCTACTCACACTAATCATAGTTCTTAACAAACTTCACAAATAATTCAAAGTCTAAAAGTAAGACATAGACATAAGTGTAGCATTCTTTCCTGGGAGGGTCCTGAATCTTTCATATGCAGCTTCCCCATTTCTTTGTTCTGGGATATGTTTTGGTTTCAAAGCAACAGATGATTGCTTAAAAATGTGTGCTGAATATTGATCTCAGAAGAAGTCGCTTTGTTATTTTTTAGTTTCACATCTTGTGGGTCACAAATATAGAGATGGAATGTGTGACTAATTTTTATCCTTCAGCAAGCCATGCCCAAATTAATGAACCCCAGTTTTATTCCCTCTAAACAATTTGAACACACCAGGACTATCTTGCTAAATAGAATGTTTGAGGAAAGGATCCCCTAATAACTTTCCATTAATAAACATCATTAGACTGTATATAAGGAGGTCAGAGGGACATCACTTACTCCCTTGGGCATTGCCAATGTCAGTTTTCTTTGGGTACTTCCAAGTAGAGAAGTTGAAAGCCATAGGCCATTTATTGTACTTTCCTTCCCACACAGCCAAATAAGTAGCACATTACCCCTAAAAGTTTAGAAGAATTCTACTATTTAAATTAGAGGAATGATATAATTTGGAGAATGTATCCAAATGATATAATTTGTGGAATTTTATTACTATTCATATTTTGGTTTAGGTAAATATAAAAATATTAAGTTATTTTTCAGGAATTCTTTATATATTTTTCTCTCAGTTCAAGACAGGGTCACACTAAACATTTATAGTTCAGGAAATTTTGTTATTAAGTCAGATGGCTGTATTTATAATCATTGTAAATAAAGTATTATAGGTGTACAGAAAGGTGAAAAGTTGGATATGGACATACTATTGATTATGCTGTCTTAAAGCCTGTCTCCTCAAGATAAATCTAATAGACAGCAATTTCAATTTTTGTTCAATCTGTAATTTGTTAACCAGTTTTTTTCTATTCAAGAAAATCATCACTAACAATTAATCTCCTAGTAAGTTCAAATTTACATTTAATCTTGTTTTTTGAAAGTGAAAAGAGTATGTAATTGACAGTTTAATCCCCACTGATAATTCTATTTTTAAATTAATTTAAAATAATCCTACTATTTTCCCTGTATTTTCCACCTAAAAATGAAGTACCGAGATGTAACATTAAAAAACCTGTTTCTTTACTTTTGTGGCAGTGCAAAAATTCATTGTAGAAAATTGTTGTTGGGGGGGTAGCAAGATAGCCAAATAGAAACCTACTATCCATACAAGAAGCAAGAACCTTCAGAAGACCCAAAAATCAGGTGAGTGATCACAGTACCTGGTTTTAACATTATATCAAGGAAAGAGACACTGAAAAGGGCAGAAAAGACAGTTTTGCACTGCCTACACCACCCCTCCCCCATCCCCCGCAGCACTCCACCAGCACCCAAGCAGAGAGAACATCTGTGTGCGGGGGAGGAAGCGTGAAGTGATTGTGGGAATTTGCACTGGAACTCAGGGCTACCCTGTCACAAGTGAACACAGCACGAGGCAGAATATTTCCAGCACCCATGGAGGGAGCATTTAGACCAGTCCAGCCAGAGTGAAATCCTCTGCCCTAAAACCCGAGTTCTGGCTAGCTCCACCACCAGCTGACACAAAGCTGTCTGGGGTCTGGAATAAATTCATGAAGCAGTCAGGCCATAAAGGCTACAGTCCTTGGGCAATTCCTGTGGCTGTGCTGGCTCAGAGCCAATGGACTTGGGGTGCACGTGACCCAGTGAGATAGCAGTAGCAATGGCCAGCCAGTGCCTGTGTCACTCCTTCCCCAACTACAGGCAGTGCAGCTCAGAATGAGTCTTCTTTCTCTTGGGGAAAGGAAAGAGAAAAGCTCAAAGGACTTTGCAACTTGAGTACCGCCTCAGCCATAGTAAAATAAAGTACCAAGACTCCTGAATCCCCTGATTCCAAGCCTTAGTTCTTGGAAGGCATTTCTAGACCCACTCTGGGCAGAAGAAAACATGCTGCCCTGAAGAGAAGGACCCAGTCCTGTCAGTATTCATCACCTAATAACTAAAGAGCCCTTGGGCTCTGAATAAACATCAGAGACAGCCAGGTAACAGTCACTACAGGCTCTGGGTGAGATTAGGCTGGCTTCAGGTGTAATCTGGTGCAGTCCTAGCTGCGGTGGCCAAAAGGGAATGCCCACATCACTCCTCCCCCAACTCTTCAGCCCGGCACAGAAAGTAAGGGAAGAGAGTAAGAGATTTTGCCTGGTAACTCAGGGAATTCTCCCATATCTTTCCCATGTCCACCAAGGTGGTACTACTAGGAATCTGCAAGAGTCACAGAGTTACTTGTCTTGGGGCAATGCCAGTGCTGATAAGGATGTAGTGACCACACTTAGATCACAATGTTCATTTCCCTTTGAATACCTGAAAAGCCATCTCAAGAAGGACAGGTTCGAACAATCCCAGACTTCAATAAAATAAATCCCTAACTCTTCAATGCCCAGACATTGGCAAACATCCACAAGCATCAAGAAATGCAGGAAAACATGACCTCACCAAATAAAGTAAGTAAGGTACCAGTGACCAATCCCAGAGTGATGGAGATATGTGACCTTTCAGACAAAGAATTCAAAATAGATGACCTGAAGAAGTCAATGAACTTCAAGACAACACAGAGAAGGAATTCAAAAGCCTATCAGAGAAATTTACCATAGAGATTGAAATAATAAAAAAAAAAAATCAAGCAGAAATTCTGGAGCTGAAAAATTCAATTGAAAACTGAGGAATGCATTAGTCTCTCAGCAGCAGAACTGATCAAACAGAAGAAAGAATTAGTGAGCTTGAAGACAGACTATTTGAAAATACACAGTCAGAAAAGAAAACAGAAAAATAAGAATAAAAAGGAATGAGGCATGCTTACAAGATCTGGAAAATAGCCTCAAAAGGGCAAATCTAAGAGTTACTGGTCTTAAAGAGAAAGTAGAGAGAGAGATTGGGGTAGAAAGTTTATTTAAAAAAACAATGATAGAGAACTTTTGAAACCTGACACAAGAAGGTCACAGAACACCAATGATATTTAACCCAAACAAGACTACCTCAAGGCATTTAATAATCAAGCTCCCAAAGGTCACAGATAAAGAAAAGGTCCTAAAGTAAGTAAGAAAAAAGAAAAAAAATATATAAAGGAGCTCCAATACAACTAGAAATCAATAAGAAGAATAATATTGGAAACTATACAAATACATAAAAATTAAACAATATGCTCCTGAATGACCAGTGGGTTCATGAAGAGATTAACAAGGAAATTAAAATACTTCTCGAAACAAATGAGAATGAAAAGACAACATATCAAAACCTGTGGAATACAACAAAGGCAGTTATAAGAGGAAAATATTGCAATAAGTGCCTACATCTAAAAGCTTCAAATAAACAACCTAATAGTGTATCTTAAAAAAACTAGAAAAAACAAGAGCAAACCACACCCAAAATTAGTAGAAGAAAAGAAATAATGTACAACGAGGGTTTGTAAATATTTTTGAAGATTTTATGGAATTCAGTAGATGTATTTTTATCATTTGAATACATTAAGAAAGAGGATATAATTTTATATTGAAATATTAATCATAATAAGATAATAACTACAAAACATAGCTTAAAGTAATATATTAAATAAAATATCTGTGTATGCCAACACAAAAAAGAAATAATAAATATCAGAATGGTAATAAATGAAATTGAAACCAAAAAATATTACAAAAGATCAATGAAACAAAAGGTTGGCTTTTTGAAAAGATAAACAAAATTGACACACCTTTAGCCTGACTAAGACAAAGAAGAGAGAAAACCCAAATAAATAAAATCAGAGATGAAAAAGGAGACATTACAACTGATACTGCAGAAATTCAAAGGATCGTTAGAGATTACTATGAGCAACTATATACCAATAAATTAGAAAACCTAGAAGAAATGGATAAATTCCTAGACACATACACATTACCAAGTTTGAACAAGGAAGAAATCCAAAACCTGAATAAAACAATGACAAGTAACAAGATAGAAGCAGTAATAAAATGGCTCACATCAAAGAAAAGCCCAGGACCTAATGGCTTCACTGCTGAATTCTACCAGGCATTCAAAGAAAAAGTAACATCAATCCTACCTAAACTATTAAAAAAAATCAAAGAGGAGGGAATATTCCCAAATACATTCTATAAGATCTATATCACACTTATACCAAAACCAGGCAAAAACATAACAAAAAAAGAAAATTATAGGCCAATATCTGTGATGAACATGGATGCAAAAATCCTCAACAAAATACTAGCAAACCGATTTCAACAATACATCAAAAAGATTATTCATTACGAACAAGTGGGATTCATCCCAGGGATGCAAGGATAGTTCAACATATGCAAATCAATCAATATGAAACATCATATCAGCAGAAACCATATGATCATTTTAATTGATGCTGAAAAAGCATTTGATAAAATTCAACATCACTTCATGATAAAAACTCTCAAAGGACTGGTTATAGAAGGAACTTACCTCAACATGATAAAGCCATATATGACAGAAAAACAGCAAGTATCATGTTGAATGGGGAAAAATTAAAGCCTTTCCTCTAACATATGGAACAAGACAATGGTGCCCACTTTCACCACTGTTGTTCAACATAATACTGGAAGTTCTAGCTAGAGTGATCAGACAAGAGAAAGAAATAAAGGGCATCCAAATTGGAAAGAAAGAAATTGGAAAGAAAGAAGTCACATTATCCTTCTTTGCAGACAATATGATCTTATATCTGGAGAAACCTAAAGACTCCGCCCAAAATCTATTAGAACTGATAAATAAATTCAATAAAGTTGCAGGATACAATATCAACAAACAAAAATCTATAGCATTTCTATATGCCAACAGTAAACAATCTGAAAAAGAAACCAAGAAAGTAATCCCATTTACAATACTACAAATAAAATAATATACCTAGGAATGAACTTCATCAAACAGATGAAAGATCTCTATAATTAAAACTATAAAATATTGATGAAAGAAATTGAAGAGGACAAAGAAAATGGAAAGACATTGCATGTTCATGGATTAGGAAAATCAATATTGTTAATATGTCCATACTACCAAAAGCGATCCACAGATTCAGTGCAGTCCCCATCAAAATACCAATGACGTTTTTCACAGAAATAGAAAAAACAGTGCTAAAATTTGTATGGAACCACAAAAGACCCAGAATAGCCAAAACCATCCTAAGCAAAAAGAATAAAACTGGAGGAGTCACATTACCCGATGTCAAATTATATTACACAGTTGCAGTAACCAAAACAGCATGGTACTGGCGTAAGAACAGACACATAGACCATGGAAAAGAATAGAGAACCTAGAAATAAATTCACACATCTGTACTGAACTTATCTTTGATGAAGTTTCCAAGAACAAACAGAGGGGAAAGGACAGTCTATTTAGTAAATGGTGCTGGGAAAGCTGGATATCCATATACAGAAGAATGAATCTAGATCCTTATCTCTCACCATATACAAAAATCAAAGCAAAGTGTATTGATGACTTAAATCTTAGATGTGAAACTATGAAACTTCTAAAAGAAACTTTGGGGTAAGGCTTCAGGACATTGGTTGGATAAGCACTTCTTAAATAATACCCCCAAAGCACAGGCAACCAAAGCAAAATTGGACAAATGGGATCACATCAAGCTAAAAAGCTTTTTCACAATAAAGGAAACAATCAGCAAAGCGAAGAGGCAGCCCACAGAATGGAAGAAAATATTTGTATACTACCCATCTGACAAGGGATTAACAACTAGAATATATAAGGAGCTCAATAGGAAAAAAATCAAATAATACAATTAAACAATGGGCAAAGGATCCGAATAGACATTTCTCAAAAGAAGACATACACGTAGACAACAGTATGTGAAAAAATGCTCAACATCATTAGTCATCAGAGGAGTGCAACTCAAAACTATAATGAGATATATTCTCACCCCAGTTAAAATGGCTTTTATCAAAAAGTCAATAACGAATGCTGCCAAGGACACAGAGAAAGGGGAACCCTCATACACTGTTGGTGGGACTGTGATTTAGTGCAACCACTATGAAGATCAGTATGGAAGTTCCTCACAAAACTAAAAATAGAACTACCATATGACCCAGAAATCCCACTTCTGGGTATATATCCAAAAGAAGGGAATTCAGTCTATTGAAAATATATCTGTACTCCCATGTTTATTGCAGCACTATTCATGAAAGCCAAGATTTGTAATTAACCTAAGTGACCATCGACAGATTAATGGATAAGGAAATTGTGGTGTGCATACACAGTGGAATTTTATATAACCACAAAAAAAGAATGAAATCCTGCCATTTGCAACAACCTGGATAGAACTAGAGAACATTATGTTAAGTTGAATAAGCCAAGTACACAAAGACAAATTTTGCATGTTCTCATTCATATGTGGGATCTAAATATTAAAAACAATTTCTCTCATGGGACAAAGTGTAGAATGATTGTTACCAGAGACTTGGAAGGGTGGCAGGGAAGGAGGGATAAAGTGGGATGGTTAATGGGTGCAAAAAATAGTTAGATAGATAGAATTAACAATATTTAATAGCACAGCAAAGTGACTATAATCAACAATAAGTTAAACAATACTTTAAAATAACTAGAAGAGTGAAATTGGAATGTTCCTAACACAAAGAAATGATAAATGCCTGAGATTTTAGATACCCCAATTACCCTGATTTGATTAATTCACATTGTATACCTGTATCAAAACATCATATATACCCTATAAAGATATACAACTATTATGTACCCATAATAATTAAATATAATAAAAAATTAAAAAAAGAAAATTGTTAGTTTTTTATCAGTTGGGGTTCATTCAGGAAAGCAAATTAAGGGTGTGATGGAAAAGGGGATTTTTTTATAGGGGTTAGAATTTAAGGAATTGTAGAAGTAGATGGAGAACAGAAGGTCCAGACAGGGAGTTAGACAATAAAAGGAGTTGTCAAGTGGTCATTCGAGTGTAGCGTCCGACCGAGGTGATGCGTGAAGAAGTAAGACAGCTTTTATCTACAAAATGGTATGTGGGCTAGTGTGACCAACGGCCAAGTGTCAAGAACAAATAAAACAGAGTCCAGAGACAAGGTACAGTAAAGTGGAAGCCACTACTCTGTATCTGTCTCATTCATTGACTACAATGTCTATGAGGCAAGTCATGCTGCCATCTACCTTCAAATCTTAGCAGTCATCTTAGAAACAACATCTTACTAACAAACAAGTAAGAAAGAAAGGTCATGGGAAGATGAATTCGGTTAACTAATCTGACTTAGTGTGATACATGACTATAGTTGTTGTAGTCTCAACCATGCAAATAGCAATGTTCTAAACAACAGTAAAACATGATAAAAGATTAAATAATTCCGAGCTATACAATTTGATTTGATACAATAATTTATAAAAATTCAAACAAGAAAAACATTAATTTATAAAAAACAATTTTTGTTTTCAATATTTACTTACAGAAACAAAATTAGCAAATCATCAATTACCCACATATTATGATCTTCATTCAAAGAGGATACTTTAAGAACCCAGCTTCTAAATAATGAATTATGCAAAATATACTTACAGGAATATCTCACATTGAAATAGCTATTACCTAATAACTTTAGTAACTTTATTGTTATTATTACTAATTTAGTCATTCACTTTGAACAAAATTGTACTGATTTTTTTAGGGCTATGGTACAGAATAAATTCACAAAGCACATTAAATCATCAAGATATATCAAAAAAGTTTTGATTATGATGGTGTTTTATATTTCTTATTTTGTTCTTAGTCATGTAAAAAGAACGCCATAACTCATAGTCTTAAGAGGACATCATCTCTTCCTGTCCCAAAAGCACTTATCTCTGACTTCTGTATGGCTTTTTATTCCATGCATTGTTGTAATTTATGTCATGTTATTATCCCCCTCGGAATACTGCAGATTTCTTGATGTAAACCAGTTTGTCTTGTTCATTTTTTCCTTCCCTCAGTGCTTACCAGAGGGCAGGGGATGTGCTAGGTATAGAGAAAAAGTAGTTAAAAGAAGAGGCTATAAATTAAAATAAGAACAAACAAAACATAACAATCACTTATTTTTAGGATAATTAATATTCTTTGATAAGTATATAATATGATAGATGTCTAAACAAATGGATTCTGAAATAGTGGCCAATATTTTTAGGAAAGCAAAACGAATAACATTGAATTCCACCAATCGGGATTAAAAAAATTGCCTGATTGAATTAAATTAGATGGTTTGTTATTTAGTTTCTCTCCTCTTTTCTTTAATATTATCTTTCCTGATGTCTTTTCTTATTATCATATCTGCAATCACTATTTATTTTGTTAGACAAGATAAGCAAAATTGTTAAAGATGTATGTATATATTTATAAACTTTATTACATAGTTTAAATTCTTTAAAGGAGAGTTACTATGTCAAATAATGCATAAATGGTCTTATGCTTTTATGTTTATTTCTTTCACACCTGTCCATGTTTGGACTTTACGATTAAAATTTTCCCAGATTAGTTTATGTAAGAGGATGCAATAGCTGAGTTTAAATAGGCCAAGTGTATTAAAAAAAAACTGAGGGAAAATAAAATTCCCCAGATCATAAAATAAACCATTACATAGTATTCAAGTCTTCCTTTGACTTTGTTTATGGAGATTTAGACTTGGCTGTCATCAACCACATTTTTCAGTCATAATATTTCAAAGAGATTTTAGAGCGGTTGTTTTATAAAATTAGAAGAAATTGGATTTGAGACCTTGATGTTGACCCATTCTTCAACTGCTAATGAAATCATTTTCCTTTACATTTGGATCTCCTTACAACTTTATCATTTACTACATGAAGGTGAGATTACTCACTGGTGTTCTTAATGACTTCCTGCATGTTGCCTAGCCTGTCCCCTTTAGGTTATCCACTTTGTAAATGGGAATTATATGACATTACGGGTTCCCAGGGTGTTATGGAAGTTAACTAGGAGGAAGATGTCTCTAAACTTATTTGAACTCCTTTTGGGGAAATAGTTTTTCTCTACCTTGCCCCTTGCCTTTTGTAGAAAATTGTAGTTTTTTGCCACTCCTTTTTGAAGACATTTCTCTTTGAAGTATTATTGTAAAATGATAAAATATTTATCTCTAGTTAAAATGTAAAAAATAAAAATGAAAAACCCAACAAAACAATAAAAACATAGAAACATTAAAAAAAAACAAGAAAAAACCTGAAATTGAGTCAGTAATAAAACAGCATATAATAGTTTAAGTATGTATGAGAAGGAAATAGCCAGGCCAAAAGTAAGGGACACTATTAAAAGGCAAAAGGGAGAAAAAAAGGCAAAAGGAGATGCTAAAGCAGAAAATCCTGATATTGCCAAGGGCATAAGTGATACCTTAGCCACAGTACTTGCTGACTGCATGATGTATTTGTCTGAAGACAGGTATATAAAATAAAATACATTATAGTAGAAACATATTTTTAAATACAATTCTAAAAATATTTGAATGAAATGCAACTATGGATATTTGAAACTAAATTCTTTGGATATTTTTGTCATATCTTTACTCTTTCTAATTTTGGCCTAAGTAATTTTTCCTCACCGTGCATGTAATTAAATATTTAGACAAAATTTTCAGTGCAATGCTAAAAAACTTAAGTGGTCTATGATTTGTAATCCCAATAAAGAAATTCAATATTTCCCACACAAGTCCCATCACTATATCAAAAATAAAAGCTGTGTGACATACTTGAGAACGAAGGAAAGCGAAGACTATCTACTTCTGGTAAGGTGCTGAAACATAACATATATGCAAATTATTTGGAAACACTTTTTCCAACAGGGTGAACATTGCTAAATGAAACAATACACTTAAAGTCAATTTATAGCACAGTCTGCCAAATTTGTTTTCATACTAAACGTGAAGAAACAACTAACATCATATTTGCTATTACATAGTTTTTTTAATGTAAAGAGTAATAAAAATCCCTGGAGACAAATTATAAAATATCTACAACCCCCTACTAAAATATAGTTACTATTAAAATTTGCTGTGCATAATTGATGGACTTTGTTTTTCTATCTTTTCTTCCTTTTTCCTTCCCTTTCTCCCTCCCTTGTTCCTTCCTTTCCTACTTCTTTCCTGCCTTCCTGCCTTCCTTCCTACCTTCTTCTCTCTCTTTCTTTCCTTCTCATTCTCTCTCTCTCTCTCCATATATATATATATACACACACACACGTGTGTGCATATTTATGTTCATAATGAAGTATACTTGAGGCATGAAAATCATGTTATATTTATAAATAATGAGAGCATGAGGAAAGTAGTTTAATTACACAAACACAAACACACACGTATGAATAAGTGAAGGACTTCCCCCACGTTTTTGTGCTATTTATAAATATGGTATGATGTTAATGTCTTTTTTGTACTTCACCATAGACATGAACAATCATTTAGCTAATTAAAAGTTAAGTTGTCTAAAATGTTTAAACATTGTAAATAATGCCCTGATGACCATACTTGTATAACAACTTTGAGCACCTCTTGGTTTATTTCATGGCATATAATTATTGATATACTTGACAAGATAAATATTCACCCCTTTAGAATTAATGCACTATAACAAATAATGTTATTCACTTTTCAATAAATATTTATTAAATGCATAAATATATTCCATGTAGTGTTCTAGCAGCAAGGATATAGCAATGAGAAAAGAAAAAGAAAAAAACAAAAAAACCCTTCTGCCTTCATCAGTCTAATATTCCAGAGAGGGAGATAGACAAAAATAAGTAGTAAAAATATATAGTACGTTAGATGTTCAGTTTTCTATAAGGAACATAAAGCAGAAAAGGATATGCAGTATTGGAGTAGGGCAATTTTACTACTTAGGAAGTATATTCCTTTGAATAAAGGAATAAGGAATATAAGAGAGTATACTATGCAGGTACCTGGAAGAAGAGAATTTCAGCAACGGGGAGATGCAAACGCAAAGGCTCCAAGCCAGCAAAGAAATACAGCAAGGAAAAGAGTATAATGGGCATAGGAAGTGATACGAGCGTGTAAGAAGATAAAACTTCAGCCAGGAGTTGGGATTGCAGATAATGTACAACTTTATAAGCTATTTTACAACTTTGTATTTCATTTTGAATGACACCAGAAACTTGGAGGCTTTTGAGCAGAGTGGCAAAATCTGACTTTGTTACAGGAAATCTCTGGCAGTAGAGTTGAAAATAGAAGAGGAACCGAGTTGTAGTATGCCTGAAGAGGCATTTACAGTACCCCAGATGAAAGGTGACTGTGACTTGAAATGGTGGCAGTAGAAGTAATAATAAGAGTAAGATTCTAGTTCTGTTTTCAATGTTGAGCCAATAAAATATTGTCTAAGGATTGGAAGTCATATGGAAGAGAATGGAAAGATTCTACATGTCTCCAAGGTTTGACCTGAACAATCACAAGAATGGGGCAACCATAAATTGATATGGGGAGACTTTGGAAAGCTAAGTTTGGGACCAAGATTAGTGGCTCAGTTTTGAAAATGTCAAATTTGAGATGCATATGAAATGTTGAGTGGTCACTGAAATCTGAGCCTAACTTCTGTGGGTAAGGTCAAGGCAGAAGATGGAAATTTGGGATTCACAACTAGGTAAATGGTATTTAATGGTATAAGACTTAAGGAAATAATCAAGGGATTAAAGGACACAGAAAACTGAAGTCCAACCAAGCTTGGTGGCCTGGAGACACAAACACTAAAGGTTTAGGGATATAAGGAAGAAAGGAAATAAGGCAGAAGGAAACTGAAGAAATCATAGTATCCTGAAAGTCTCATAAAGTTCTTTAAGGGCAGAGTCTTCAAATTCTGCCTATAGATCAAGATGAGATTTGAGATGTAGTTGGATCCAAATAATTCAGTAGATTAAATTTTTCATGGTGTATTCATTAAAATTATTTCTAAAGGAAGCTTCGGCACAGGAAAATAAATAAAAACAGAGTAAATAGACAACCTGAAGAACAGGAGAAAATATTTGCAAAGTATACATCTGATAGGGGACTAATATCCAGAATTTGCAAGAACAACTCAAAAAACAAAAAAAAATTAAATAATCCCATTAAAAAGTGGGCAAAGGACATGAACAGACATTTTCAAAAGAAGACAGACAACAAGCCTGTGAAAAATGCTCATCATCACTAATCATCAGAGAAATGAGAATTAAAACCACAACGACATATTATCTTACACCAGTCAGAATGGCCATTACTACAAAGACAAAAAATGACAGAAGTTGGTGAGGATGTGGACAAAAGGGAACGCTTAAACACTGTTGGTGGGAAAATAAATTAGTACAATCTCTATGCAAAACAATATGGAGATTTCTCAAAGAACTAAAAATAGAATTACTGTTTTGATTCAGCAATCCTAATACTGGGTGTCTACCCAAAGGAAAAGAATTCATTATATCAAAAAGTTACCTGCACTTGTATGTTTATTTCATCATTATTCAAAACAGCAAAAATATGGAATCAACCTAAGTGAACATCAGTGAATGAATGGATAAAGAAAATCACAAAAAAAAAGCCATAAAAATAAAGCCATGTTTTTTGCAGCAACATGGATGGCACTGAAGGCCATTATCTTAAGTGAAAAAACTCAGACACAGGAAGACAAATACTGCGCATTCTCACTTAGAAGTGGGAGTTGAATTATGCATACACATGAATGTAGAGTGTGGAACAATGGACGATCGAGATTCGAAAGAGTGAGGAGGTGAGAAATTTCTTAATGGTTACAGTGTGCATTATTCTGGTGATGGATGCACTAAAAACCCTGACTTCACCACTATGCAATCTATCCATGTAAAAAATTACACTTATACCCCATAAATTTATACAAAATTTATAAATATTATTTAACAATACAAAGAAAGAGAAAAAGATAAGTTATTTTTTCAATTATTTGTAAAAACATAATACTTGGTCACTATATATTATTATTGTAACATAAAACATTTTACCTTGGCTTGTAGTAGTAACGTCCAATAAAATACAATCTTGTTATCTTTGAATAACAAAAATTAACCCAATATTTTTAAAATATGGTATTTGTACAACTGTTTTATGCGGATGTACAAATTATTTAGCTGGAACTCATTCTGTGAGCTATAAAATTTCAATTAACCCAATATATTATTATATTTGTATAATTCCAAGCCTGGTAAAATAAAACCTATAGTCTAAGAGATTACTTTGTTTTAACCAATTCCAGTTTTCAATTTTAAACAAAGTTTTCATTGTTGTTATTATAAAATGAATACAGTTGTTAATAATAATTACTTCAAAATCTTACGCTCAACCACATCCGCAACTACATAGTCACCCTGCGTCTCCTTGCTAATCCATTCACATTTTATATGGAATTTATTCTCTGCCCTCTGAGCACACATCTTTTCCGAATTCCTTTTTTTCTTAAAGCTCTGATTTTGGAATGTGGTTCCAGCTAACTAAAAAAAAAAAAAAAAAAAAAAAAAACAAGCACTATAGTCATTGCATTCTCCCATTTCTCAAAAATTTGAGACCATATTTTACTCTTCTCCCTGACTCAGACCCCTGTTTCTGTATCACGTGCTTTGCACTGTGTTAGCACTAGCATTATGAACTCTCTCCTGGCTTAGACAGCCCAGGCCCTTTCACTTTTTTTGTGTAGGATATTTGACGTGGTTATAGGCTTCATTTGTCTGTGTGTGTGCGTGCACGTGTTTGTGTTTTGTCCCCTTTTTTTTTTTTTTTTTGATTAAGAACTTGTCCTTGGCTCTCTGCTTTGCAGGATAACACTTAACAGTTGAGCCAGTCCATATAGGAGACATGGGAAGATTGAGTGCTAGGTTTAAAGTTTGTGTTTGCTTTAAGATATGAATGAGATTATGGTGTATTATATTGGTTTTGTGGAGGGGCTTGATCAAGGCCCTCTTGTAATGTCTCCCAGGCTAATATCTGTTTTATTAAATCACCCTCCACGATGTGTGGTTTGATTGCCCCTTAAGGATTTATGAATAAAAGCAGGTACCAAGAAAAATTATTAAATAAAATGTTAAAGTAAAACATATGTATAGCAATATAATGCCCCACCTAGTTCTCTGTTAGTGGGTCAGTGCACACGTCCTCCAGGTACTGTGAGTGTGGTTGAGAGCACCTATTTTCAGTTACTGTGAGTTAATGGCTGCCCTTCTTCTGTCATGGATTTATCATTGGCCTGGGCTGACCGGAGTTGACTCATGAGGTAGGTTATGTTCTTCTTCCCCCCATGATTGACTGGACCTGAGGTACAAAACCTGACCCCTTGTTTCCTTGCTTCAATGAACAACAACTTTACTGTCTGGTTTATGCTTCAGAGTACTCTCCCTCTACTGCTCTGATTTTGAAACTCCCCCATATGTACATGTATGGAATAGCATATATTGTTATACAAAATAATGGAAAAAACAAGATTAAAAATTGTGTATACTATGGGACCATTTTTGTAAAGGACAGAATCTATAAACTTTTATGTTTCTTTAAACATAGAATATCTCTGGAAGCATACAAAGGAAAAAATGTAACCTACCTATCTTAGGTTAGGTATTTGAAGCATTAAGGGAAAAACTATAAGACAGAAAATTTATTTTCTTTTAAATGCTGTATCACATGAAATCTTTACTTATTCAAAAGTTTTGTTATTGTTTATTTTTTTTAAAGTGACTGCTTTTGTCAGTGGCTGCTTCCAGTTTGTGTGGTAGGACAGCCACTGTTAAGAATTAGAGATAATGTTACAAGTAATCAAATTGTGATCTCCTTTGGTACGGGACAGATAAGAGAAGTAGGAAAGGATCAGTGTTGGCTACAAATAAGTCTTCTGATGGGTTGAGAGCCATCACAAGCTCAGAGAAGGGATAAGATGTGGGCCCAGCTGCCTAGTTGCACACTAGATACCTGAACTCCACCTCTTTTATGAATCTGGAATATTAGTGCCTATCTGCTTAGTAGAACAAGTGTCACTATTTGAGTAGGTAGTTATAGCAGAGTTGTTAGTTTGGCAAAATCTTTACTGATTAATTTATATATTTATATATATACTTATATATGTTTTTATGTATAGTGAATTATGGCATTTTATTGGACAGTTTATACTTATGCTTGCATAATATTAAAATAACTTGTAAATAAAAGAAATGAAGTTAGTCCTCTGTATCCATGGTTTCTGTATCCATCGATTCAACCAATGGCAGACTGAAAATATTTGAAAAAAATATTCCACAAGGTGCCCCAGAGTAAAACTTAGATTTGCCTCATATTGAATACCGTTGAATACACTGGAATAAAGTGATGTGTAGGCATTGTATTGGGTATTATAAGTAATCTAGAGATGATTTAAAGTATTTGGGAGGATGTGCTTAGGTTATATGTAAATACTACAGGATTTTATATAAGGGACTTGAGCATCGATGGATTTTGGTGTCCACGGGGGTCCTGGAACCTGTCCTCCATGGATACTGAGAACCTACTGTATATAGAAAAGGTTTTTTTGGTGGATGGGGGTTTGGGGGAGAGATACATCACATCAACAGGAAAATATTAAATTAAAATATTTTTGGAAAAAATTAACTATATATGAGCAAAATTGCATTTATTTAACCCATATATATTGAAAATTAAAAGACTAAGTTTATTCATTGGCATTTGTTAAGATTTCCAAGATATTACTAAAACCCCAAAAGGAACTTTGTTGGAAAACTCAATTAAGTTTGATCATATGTATATTTATTCATTTTGCTTTGTCTTATATTTTTTTTCCACAAAGTCCTGTACAAGCCCTGGTGTACACTGTATCATTAAACAGTGGGGGCTGTGATTAATAGATATGAGAAATGCCACCTGGGCAGGGATTTGGATAATAATTTTTAGAAATGTGAGATTAGGTTAAACACTATGAAAATGTAGTGTTTAACCTTAAACATTCTTAAGAATAATTAAGTTTAGACATTTCCTGTGATAAATATCATATAGTCTAGTCCTACTAGTTTCATTCAATAGTGGCTCTGAATATATAAATGCCCTCTATCTTAAATATTTTGTTAAAATTGTTTTAATTTTTTTACATTCATCTTTGTAACTTTAATTTACAAGTATATTTTACATGACAAATATGTGCCTGGCTCTCTGCTGTGGCATATAAATGTGTAAAATGTTGTCTTTAACAAAAGAGTTTCATAATCTAGTAGGGGAATGAGGCATGATAATACAAAGCAGTACTGTGAAGTCTTTATTCTTGATAAAGTATGCAAAAATTGTGCAGCGTGGTTACTTACAGATTATAAAATACATAATTGGGAGCCCTGGTTACTGGTATTTATATAGAATGTTAATATTAGTATCATCTCAAGAGACAGAATTTTAAGAAATAGTTTCTTGCCTGGTTAGCTAAAATATTTACACAGTATAAAACATAAATGTGTTTTGAAGCCACCATTTTTTCAGCACACTTTGATAGCTCATTTTATTACATATTACATGCAAATATAACAGAGAGATATTGTTTTATAAAGGAGGAGAATAAAAACTTCCAGCACCATCTTCAGTGAAATTGGAGATAATCAAAACCATAAAACACAAATAGATGGCAGGACTACCAAAACAGAGGATCCATGTTCAACTACTCAGAGTGGTAGAAGGATCTCCTATGATTCTGTAGACACCAAAATCTTTTCCCCTCACCCCATCTAATTCATAACCTGAAAAAACTGCTGAACATGAAGCAAGAGGGAAAACAAAGGAGACACAAGGATCAGTTTTCAGCTACATTCCAGAAAAGGATAAGACATCACAAAAATCTTTGAGCAATTAATTCTTGCTCAAAGATCTTTGAGCAATTCTAGCCAAATGCTTTGAATGGTTTATTCACCAGAAAGCAGATACAACTCAGTTGAATTTTAATATATCTTTCCACAATCATTTATCTGCCAGTGCATCAGCTCATAACTAACTATGATTTTCTTAGGCAAAGAGTAGGTCCATTTAAAACTCTCTTCTTTAAAAAAAAATAAGCAAAAAAGAAACTTCTTATGTAACAGTCAAAAAAGACAGGAAACTATTTAAAAAAGATAATAGCTAAGTCTTACATAGTGCTTTCTATGTACCCAGTTACTAAGTGCTCCATCCTCTCTAGTCAGGTACTCTATTAAGTGCTCATATATGTCTCACAGCAATTCAATCATGTAAGTAGTAGTGTTATCCCCATATTTCTCAATATAAAAATAAGTTAAAGAAAGAAGAATTGGCTTGATCAATGTTATATTACATAGCAGAGAAATGACTGGATCCCAGGCAGTATGGCTCTGAAGTTCGTGATCTATGTTATTTGCCTCTGTTGCCTCTGAGAAAACAAAAGAAGATGAATCATAAGCAATGCTAAGGAAATAAAACAATGAACCTTTACAAAAATGAGATATACATCATAAACACCAAGAACTAGAAGGGTTGCTGCTGAACACTGTACATGTATCCAATGTCATGGAGAACAGGCTCATGAAAGTCACACAAGGAACAAATGTGTTATATATATCTGAAAGTCAAACAAAGGAGATCCAGATATGCACAGAGGGTGTTATTGAAAACACCAAGAGAAAAATGGAACAACAATCTATTAAAGATATAACAAAATAAAACTACCTGACTAGACCCAGGAATCTACATAGTGGTAGTAAATACCATGTTTTAAGAAAAATTCATTCAGAATGGTACACATAGAGATATTTTCTGGTTGAGTGTATTGATTTTGTTATTGCTCTTTACTCTTTTTTTTTTTTGCTTTTTTTTAGTATTTTCCCAAAGCAAATCAATTATATCACATGAGAAACTACTGTAAATCAAAACATAAATATACAAATACAAAGTACAATCCAGACAGATGTACAGTGCTGAAATATGAAGTGAAAGGGAGTGTTCATTCACACACACACACAGTAGCTTGAGACCTGTTGTAACTAGTGGTTGTCTCCAATGACCTTTCTAAAGATGGCAAAATTGACTTTGGTTATTAGGACTATAATTGGTCATATTTGATACTAGAATATCTAAGCATCAGCATGTGACTATTTTAACCAAAGACTTCATGAAATATCTATTTCTAAAAATGTATCTATGCATTGAAAAAGTTGTAAAAAATTTGCTCTACAGACCAGTCCCACTTTAGGATTAAGACCCGGTTCCAACTAAAGCTATTAACTGATATAGAAAGTATTTCAAATGTGGCTATTCTGATGTATAAAGTTAAAAAGCAAGAGTGCTTGCAGAAAGAGTATAAAAGAGAGTGTGTGTATGTGTGTAAATTTAATGCAGTTGAACTTCTAGTCTTTATTTCCCAAACACATTGTCTAAATTATTTTTGATTCTTTCAAATGATTATCTCTTAATTTCAAGGTTTATTAAATGTGTCTTCAAAGCAAATATTTTTAAGTTGAAAATTGATTGTACATATGCAGAAATAAAAATATTTTAAAATTTAGTTAAAGTCAATGTGGAATGAAAAATGCTTACCCTTTGACTTTATAAGTGGATGAGCAAGATATTCTCATTATACTTGGATTTGGGATAGATTGCAATCCCACATTACACTGGCACGCATCAATTACTACAGAGAAAGCCAGTGAAAAGTCAAATGCAAAGCCCAGAGCAAAGAGACAGTGAGAACATAACAGCGTAAACCTTTTTTTTTAGATCCAGCATGAAATTAGTACTGTTTAAATAATACGGAAGATTTACAATAACACCTGGAGATTCTTTCAATGTTAAAATAAGAATAATAAAAACTTTTTTATATTACAGAATTATTTTATAGCCTTACAGATTTTATGAACCAAAAAGAAAACTGAATGTCTATTCCAGACTCCATCATTTTTTCTCTAGAACAAGATAGAATCATCTTATTTTCAAGGTAGAGTTCTATTTCTCCATGTTTCTTAAGCCACCTTTAATAAACTCATATCTTTATTTTTAGATGTCACTCTTGGACATGAAACTCCAAAAGATTAAATACTGGCAAGCGCCATCTCATCATATCCTCCGGATGCTCTTAAAACCATTCAAATTCGAGGTGCTCAACATTTTCTGCATCAATAATGTTAGGAATGGTATTATTGGGTTTGATAAAGGCTTATTTTTTCCTTGCAATGCTGGACTTCTAGACTCCTTTTGTATTGTGTTTTAGACAATGAGAGGGGAAGTGAAGATGTTTCATGCCCTGAGTCTCTTAACACTACCGATGTAGAAGTAGAAGAGTTGCAAGCAAGACTGCAAGGAGACTAGCTGTAGACTTCAGGACTCTGGCACCTCTCTTGGTGGTCTGTGGCTTTGAGGTTGTTGTGATGACAGTTGTTGAAGCTGGTGTGTGGGTTACTGGATTCCGTGACCTTGTGGGTAGGAACAGTGTCAGAAAGATCAGCCTGTGCCTGAAGGAGAGGTTCTCATAAGAGCAGCAATAGCTGTGAATGTGGCACACCTATCTCCCTGCCTTCCTAACCCGTCCCTACCCACTACTCCCATTCTGGAGCCCTCCCCCCATCCCTATGGGGCTCTTACAATTGAGGAACCTCCCATCTGAAGACCCTCCACCAACCTGGACCATGGCACTGGGCAGGAGAGAAAATTTTGAATTTTAAATGTGATGAAAGTATTTGCCACACTTTCAGGTAGAAAACCATTACATGCTATGAAAAGAACTAATGAAGAGAAAAAAATCAAGTTTGGCTCAGATGTCTCAATAGTCCAATTCAGAGAAATGTAATGGCAGTTGAATTCTAAGTGATGAAAAGGGTGAATCAAATGTTATACACACGACTACTTTCATTCATATAAAAATGCAGAAGAGAGACATTTACAAACAGTGCAAGAGCTCAGGGAATAGAGCACCCTTAGACTCTATGGAATGATATGTTTTGAAGATGGGATACTGTCATCAAATAGAGTCAGTGAAATAAAGAAAATTCAGTCTGGTAATGTGATGCCTCCCAATTTGTTCCTTTTGTTTGAGATTGCTTTGGCTATTCAGGCTCTTTTCTGATTCCAAACAAAGCATAGAATTATTTTTTCTACATCTGTGAAATATGACAGTATTTTGATGGGGATTGCACTGAATCTTTAAATCACTTTGGGTAGCATGGACATTTTAACAATGTTGATTCTACTGATCCATGAGCATGATATGTTTTTGCATTTGTTTGCAGCATCTGCAATTTCTTTCCTCAGAGTTTCTTAGTTCTTTTTGTACAGATCTTTCACCTGCTTGGTTAAGTATATTCCAAGTATATTCCATTTATTTTCTTTGTAGCAATTGTGTATGGTGTTGAGTCTTTGATTTGACTCTCAGCTTGACTGTTATTGGTGTATAGGAATGCTACTGATTTATGTACATTGTATTTATAACCTGAGACTTTGCTGAATTTATTTATCAATTCCAGGCATCTCTTGGTGGAATCCTTGGGGTTTTCAAGATATAAGATCATATCGTCTGCAAAGCGTGATAGTTTGACCTCCTCTTTCCTGATTTGGATACCCTTAATTTCTTTCTCTTGCCTGATTGCTCTGGCTAGGACTTCCAGCACTATATTGAATAGAAGTGGTGGCAGTGGGCATCCTTGTCTATGCCAGTTCTTAGTGGGAATGATTTCAGCTTTTCCCCATTCAGTATGATGCTGGCTGTGGGTTTGTCATATATAGCTTTTATTATTTTGAGATATATTCTTTCTATGTCTAGTGTGTTGAGGGTTCTTATCATGCAAGGGTGCTTAATTTTATTGAATCCTTTTTCTGCATCTATTGAGGTGATCATATGGTCTTTGTTTTTGCTTCTGTTTATGTGGTGAATCACATTTATTTATTTACGTTTGTTGAACCAACCTTGATTCCCTGGGATGAAGCCCACATGGTCATGGTTGATTATTTTTTCAATGTGCAGTTGAATTCGGTTTGCTAGTATTTTATTGAGGATTTTTGCATCTATATTCATAAAGGATATTGGTCTGTAGTTTTCTTTTTTTGTTTGTGTCTTTTCCTGGCTTTGGTACCAAGGTGATACTGGCTTCATAGAATGAGTTGGGGAAGATTCCCTCCTTCTCAGTGTTACGGAATAATTTCTGCAGAATAGGTACCAAGTCTTCCTTGTAGGTCTGATAAAATTCAGCTGAGAATCCATCTGGTCTGGGGCTTTTTATGTTGGAAGATTTTTTATTGATGCTTCATTCTCGTTGCTTGTTATTGGTCTGTTTAGGAGTTCTATTTCTTCCTGACTGAGTCTTTGGAGTATGTGTATTTCTGGAAATTTATCCATTTCCTCTATATTTTTGAGTTTATGTGCATAGAGATTTTCATAGTATTAACAGATGATATTTTGTATTTCTGTGGTATCAGTTGTAATATCTCTTTTTTCATTTCTGATTGAGTTTATTTGGGTGCTTTCTACTCTATTCCTGGTTAATCTAGCAAGAGGTCTATCAATTTTTTTTATATTTTCAAAGAACCAACTTTTTGTTTCATTGATCTGTATTATTTTCTTGTTTTTGATTACCAGACTTCAAACTATATTACAAGGCTATAGTAACAAAAACAGCATGGTGTTGGCTCAAAAATAGTGATATAGAACAATGGAACAGAACAGAAAACTCAGATGTAAAACCATCCACATACAGCCAATTGATCTTTGACAAAACAGACAACAATATACCCTGGGGAAAAGAATCCTTCTTCAATATATGGGGCTGGGGAAACTTGGATAGCCACATGCAAGAAGAATGAAACAGGATCCATATCTCTCACCACTCACAAAAATTACTTCAAGATGGATAAAGTACTTAAATATAAAGCATGAAACCATAAGAATTCTAGAAGAAAATGTTGGAGAAAACTCTTCTAGATATCAGCCTAGGCAAAGAATTTATGACGAATAATCCAATGGCAATAACAGCAACAAAAATAAATAAATAAATGCAACTTGATTAAATTAAAAAGCTTGTGCACAACCAAGGAAATAATTAACAGAGCAAATAGATAACCTACAGAATGGGAGAAAATATTCACAAGCTATTCATCGATAAAGGACTAATAACCAGAATCTGCAAAGAACTCAAGCAAATCAGCAAAAGAAAATCACACAATCTCATTACAAAGTGGGCAAAAGACACGAACAGATGCGTCTCAAAATAAGATAGACAAATGGCCAATAAACATATAAACAATTGCTCAATGTCACCAATCATCAGGGAAATGTAAATTAAAACAACAATTAGATATCACTTTACTCCAGTCAGAATGGCTTTTATTAAAAAGTCCAAAAACAATAGATGCTGGCATGCATGCAGAGAGAAAGGAACACTTATGCACTGTTGGTGGGGCTGCAAATTAATACAACCTTTATGGAAGACAATATGGAGATTCCTCAAGAACTAAAAGTTGACATACCATTTGATCCAGCAATCCCACTGCTGGGTATTTACTCAAAGGAAAAGAAGTAATTTTATCAAAAGGACACCTGCACTCAAATGTTTATTGCAGCACAATTCACAATTGCAAAGATGTGGAATGAACCCAAGTGCCCATCAGTTCATGAGTGGATTAACATAATGTGGTATATGTATACCACGGAATATTACTCAGCCACAAAGAAGGATGACTTGCCTTTTGTAACAATGTGGATGGAACTGCAGACCATTATCCTAAGTGAAGGATCTAAAGAATGGAAAAACGAACAACACATGTACTCACTATTAAATTGGAGCTAACTGATGAGCACACATATGCATAGAGGGAAGTGAAAACTTATATGTGGAATATTTTGTTGCTTATAATTGAAACAGGAAAGATGTGTAATTGAATAATTAACTCATGGTCAAGCACCAGTAGTCTGCAATCTGAAGCTGCTTGGGCCTGTTAAGACCCACCCCTTAGATGAAGCCTGTCTAGATGACATTAACTTATAAGCCTCTTATGGTTGGCATTTGCTGAAGTCACACTTGTGCTTCAGATTTGATTGAGCCACCCTCAGCCCCATTCATACACTCCTCATACTTGTGCCTTTCTTGAAGCCTATAGGTCCTATGCAATTGCTGGGGTCCATGGTCATTTATGGAATGTCTGGCACATGCAGCCTACATATTAAGAAATTGTTGATGACACATAGAAATAGCAACTCACCTAGCAATAAAGCATCAATGAGCTGCCATGACCTGTCAAGATAAAATATTATGAAGCCTAAGGCTTTGTACCTCTTGTTCAGGCCAACACATAAAAACCAAATTGTAACAACTATTTACTTTTAAAATTATGAAAGTCAGATTTATGGCACAAAATAGGCATCTACAAAAAGCAAATTCAAAATATATAAAAAAGCTCCAAGCCAACACATGCATCTTAATCCCAACATGATTCTCTCTGTAATGTACATTTTACTCCTCCATTTTCTACTCCCTATGTATTTCTCAAGGTTTTTAGCCATATAACATATGCTAGATAAAAGGGGGCTTAACTAATTTAGTACTACACTTCTGCACTCAAGTACTAAACTAGTTGAGAAATAATGACCAACAATGTATATTAAAGACAAAGCATTTATTGGTCAATGCTTTCCCTATTACTGAACCTGAGGTTTATGATTTGCATTCCTAGCAGGGTTAGGCTGATAAAGGCATTCCCTTTTAAGGACAGAAGCTATACCTGGAAGAGTAGAGCAGACTTGTGCTCCTTGTGGGTAATTCTTTACTGAGAGAGTGATGAGGAATTGTCTAGTCAACATTTGCCCTCCCTCTCTTTTCAGATTCAGTAATTAAATAACTCATTCGCTTTTCCTGCTATGCGGTGAGTGAGTGGATGTATCTAAGTTAGTATTGTTACACTAAGGTAGCTTCCCCTATCTAAAGAAAATACCAGGAGAAGCATTACACCTACCTCCTTTAACCCCTGCATTTCATTCCCCAACTTCCACCAATACTTCACATTCTAGAATACTTCATTTGAGTTTAACAGATTTCTCTTGATTCATGTCTTTAAAACTTCAGTAGATCTAGGCTCATATTCATTTTGAACAAAAATGATACTGAAGGATAAAAAAGGAATATTTATTTTAACTGGGAAGAAAAGATCTTTGCTCCCTTCTATAGCTGCAATCCAAGAATTATGTTGTTCTTCCTGTGATATCTGCCATAAGTTACTGTGCAAAAGATGTAAACTTACTTGGCTCATTGTTGTAGTCTTCTTTACCCAAGTCTTGTGGAAATGGGCATTTTTTTTTTGTTACTGCATTCATCAAGGAGAAATCTTCAGCATTCTGTAGGTTCTCATTCTAAAGAGTCTACAGCTAATCAATATGGGTAGATTGTTTCATTTCTTCCATAACATATATTATTAAAGAACGAGTAATGGTGGATGTTTACCAGGACAAGAAAACCCCATACATTTGGAGTGCTAGTTTAATGTACAGAAGCTGTGTTTTGCCTTGGTAGGAATCCTAAAAGATGTTACAAATATCTTGTTTACTGGATGAAGCAGAATATACCATATTTCAATCGTGTTTCAAAGAATAAACTTTTAACTCACTTTTTAAAAACGAATGCTTGGCCATTATTAGACCATCTTCTCCCATCCTTTCTAATCTCCTTCTATCCTACAACAAACAACTTATACCCCTTTATGAAAAACCCAACTGTCATTTTGAAAAATATTTTTCTTTGTATCTTTGTATTTTTAATATTCCATGAGGTATACTGCTGTAAATTAAGTAATTTTTATGATGACATCAATTTACAATGCTTCCTAGAATCTAGCATAGAATTTTAAATCCAATATTAGGATATCAAAATGCCTATATGTATTAATGCCTATATTTTATATAAATAAATACTTATTAATATATTTATATATAAAATATTTTTCTTTGCAAGCATCATCTTTTTAATATTCCATGAAGTATAGCACTGAAGTATACACATGCAAATTTATAATTGTGTTATATATAACATATATATAATTAGATGCTATATGACATATATAATTATATATAGCATATATAATTATACTATATAAATATATAATTCTACATTTATAATTTTTGTATGTTATATATAATTATATAATTATGTTATAAATAATACAAATGTCATTTATTATGTATAATCAGATGAGAAAAATAGTTTATAGTTAAAAGGTCATTAAACCTCATAGATATAAGACAAAACATATTTTGTTTATTTATTTAGTAGGAAGAATTATTCTACCTAGAAAAATATAATGACTACAAATTTTTTGTTAGAAAGTAAAAGTAGAGTTAAATGCGACTAACCCTCATTACAGTTTATTCTGATTCCATTGGATATTAAGTCTCCATATAGTTCATGTGTATTTCAATAATATTAATATTTAATATAATTCTAATATTATTTCAATAATTTTTTAGAAAAACTTTAAAACTATTTTTACTGTGTTTGGCAAGATGGCTTAATAAACATCTGTACCTAGACTAGTCTCAGTTTTCTCATGACAGCTGTGAATCGTACAGAGCTACCCTCTTTCAGCCCAGACCCAATCTAGTGTTCCCAGGTAGTTCCAAATACCCTTGCTCCCTGATCGGATCTTTCTGTGTTTGGGTACATACAAACAGGATGGAGAAGAACAAAATAAAATCACACTGGGGTAAGACATGATGTGAGGATGTGAATTGACGTCTTTTCTGTTTTAACTCCCCAAATGTCAATTTTCCTTTAACCCCTTTTCAGGTAATTTCTCCCACCCTGCAAACCATATAGTCCTCCTTAGACCTCATGAGCTGGGAGAATCAACAGAAAGATCTTTTTATATTTATAAAAACACCCCAAATATGTCACTGCTGTTATTAACAAAGACACATTTTTTCTCTTTTTCCAAATTAGTAAAATGACCAAAAAAAGTGAATAAATTTTTAACTTAGTCTTTCATAACAGTTCTGCCTGTCATAAAAGTAGGAAAGGAAGAGGAATATTTTTATATGGAAAGAAAAAGATGATGTGCGACATCAAGCCGTGTTCGTGCTGGAGAGTTTTCTTGCTGGCTGGAGCCCTTTAGAAGGGAATTAAGAAGCATAATTAATGTAAGAGCTAAGAATTGCTTGTTCTTTTGCCTTGGAGTGCAAATAATGGCACACTTATTGTTTTTCTTATACTTTTTTTGGGAAAATTCCAGGACGAAATAGAAAAAACCACCCCCCAAAACTGAGAGGGAACCAAGAGACCAAGGAATGACTCAAACAAGACCAGCTTGATGAGTTAGATCAGTTTATTAGAGGTTACTTACTAGGGCACTTTCTCCTGGTTGGCACAGGAATTTCTTCCACAGGAGCTTTTTTGCATGCGAAATTTGCATCTGCCCATCCTGTGGTGTTGCCTCAAGTCTCTTCCCAATGAGTAATACAAAACATTACATTGTACCTTGGCTTGTTCCAGGAAACAGTTACCATCATCATCGCCTGTCATGCAACCCATGTTATGATAATGATATTACAGTTTCCAACTAGGCTGGGGTTTTAGTATTACAATTAGCTAAAGGGCACGATAGGACAACCAAAGCAGCTCTAAAGCAGTCAGGGCCAGTTTGAGGTAGTTTGAGCCAGCCTTAGGTGCCTTAGCAGGCTAATGCACCCAAAGAAAGTGGTGGGCACTTTTCCCTAGGCCCAGTAGTTAACTTGGTACCTGTTTAGTCTGCTTTGTAACAATTTTTCTGAGCATCCCAGGCTAGCACAGTGTTTCTGTTACATGGTGGGGAACCTGCATTTTTTTCCCTCAACACTAAATTAGTATAAGGCTCTAGTACTAATGTACCAAGATTGGTTGAATGTCTACTCTTCCTGTTTTGGATCTCAAAGTAGAAGGTGGACAGGGTAGGTGATTAGAAATCTTTGAAAAAGCTCCCCTAGAATTCCAGCTTTTAATGAAGAGTTAGTGATTATTTTGCTCTTCCCCCTTGCCAGTATGGTTGTGAAGTCTCCTGGTTCATTTCTTTGTCTAGGCAAGCAAGGTCTTTCCAAGGAGAATGTCTCTAGGGTGACTCCAGTCCTTCCACACTAAATATAAGCATTAGGGTGCCTGTTAACCACAGTTTTATCCTGAGGCTCATACACAGGGAAAACAAATCTACCCTACACATGTGTATGCCATAAATTTCTAATATGTTATATTAAGTCCTCAGTAAGTTAATGTAGTGACTAAGCTTTTTTCCAGAAATTGAAACTAAAACTATTTTGGGTGCCAAAAATCATTAGTAATGAGTCCAAGTAGATGTGATTTTCTGAGTTGTGGGAAGCCATAGTTGGTAAGATATTATTTTGTTTGTTTACTTGTTTGTTTTATCATATATCCATCATTGTTATTAAAATATTCGCTAGGCTTTTTTTTCCCCCATCCTTACTTCATGTAAAGCTTTGAATTATACTAGTTCATTTTCCTTAGCAATCTACATATCTGTGTTTTTATCTAGTGATAAGTGAATCGTTTTAATTCTAAATAATTATTTTTAATTTATTATTGTTCTAAATTTAGCTAAATTTTAGGTAGATTTAAAAAATCTACTGACATTGAAAAATAAAAGTAAAAATATACTGAAATAATACTGTTTATGCATGTGTATAAAAAGATATTCTGGCCTTTGGTTTTATCATTAGTTAGCTATTTCTTATGAAATGATATGTTCTTTCATGTCATGAGTTACTTTCTGCAAAAACTCATCGGGGCAGACTTTGCAGTATAGCTGCTTAAATATATTTTCAGAGGTTTCCAGATTCATGTCTGTTTTATTGCACTTGTAAAAAGTGACAGCTAATAGACATTTAATTCTGTATTTTGAAGGCTAAACCTTCCTCATTAAATAATGTATCTCTGAATTGCAATCACATATTGAGTAATTTCTATTGTATATGTTCCTTGTGAATGTGTCAACAAATTTTCATTCCCTAGTCATCTAAAAGAAAATTTTCAAATAAAAAGAAATTGCCCCCAATGGTACAGAGTAATAACTGTTATGTTAATGCAAGCTTTGATAAGGTGAGTGCATAGGTTGGTGAACCCCTGGGGCCACTTAGGAAGGCTGTGGCGTTAACAGAGTCTGCAAGGTTAGATCTTCCTTGCATGTAGTTGGAATTGGCCTTCAGGGCCCCATGTGGACTCATAAATGGTATGAAATGGAATACCCAAGCATAAGCCATTATCTAGTATTCTATTCAAAGACTAAAGTATTTTTGTTCTTTTGTAAGTTGGATTAACAAATTTAGTTTTTCCCAGGAAAGGAAAGCTTCTATTTCCTTCTTGCAAAGGAAAACATCCTTGTGGACTCTCTTTTTCTATTTTTGAGAAAATAGTTCAAATGTGTCTTGTTGGAGTGGATCAGCAGAGTGAGGTCTCTTGACATTGAGTGGCCCTTCATAACTCTCCAGGGTGTGATTCTATCAGACATAAAGTATGATAAAAGTGAAACATAAAATAGAATTAGGTGAGGTAATGTTAAAATTGTTTTTATATAAAAATGAAATTTGAGTAAAATTGTATATAATGCATTATATATATTCCATCATGTATATATCACAGCCACTTTTTTTTTTTCCTATCACACAGAGATTTATTTTTTTCTTAAGCATCCATTTACAGGTGAATGTACATGGACCTAAGTAAATATTTCTCACGCTTTTGGCTCATGATGTACTGTGTTGTATGTAAGATAAAAGAGCATGAGCCAAGATCCACATGGAATCACTCTCCATCTGCTGCCCAGTGGCTCTGCTCCACGTAGAACTCTCTTTATTACCTTTAGCCTTTTGCCAGCATTAGCACCTGGATGTAGTTTAACTTCAATTAGTAGGCTGTATTTTAGGCAGACACCCAACAGGAAGGAAAAACATATTTCGGGGAAGCACAGAGTATTTCAGTTTATTTTTATGCTTGGGAGGGTGGTAACTAAAAGATTTTCTTGCTGAGAATTTGACCTTCAGTATACACACAGGATTTCGGTAGTTCTTGCCCATGTAATAGCCACCCTCTAGAACAAAATCTCCTTATTATATAGTATTTACAGGATATTGCTCAGTTCTCTGCAGTTGATGGTTGAATGAAACGACTCCCCAAAGGTTGCTTGCAGACTTGAGTGGGGTCAGTCACGATGCTGACCCTGGTGAGCTGAGTCAGTCTCATGTATCGCTTGTGCTTGATTATAACGAGCCTCAGCCTTGGGAGATTTAATTTCTATTGCTACTTTTTTCAGAGTATCTATGTCCCAGTCCTTTTATTTGCTGTGGGCAATTTTTCTCTTGGTTAGACATTCAAGCATATTTAATGTAAACATTTAAATTGATAGTCCTATGGAGGTATATTAGTGTGATTTAACATTAAGTGAGGCTTTTACATGTGAGGTGACTCTTTTCAATAAATATTTATAACATAGATATGAGTTTCCTCTGACATACTTGTACATATGTAAATATTACCTTTTCTTATTTTTATGAATCACGTTAAATTTAATAGTGAAGGCCAACCATAAATGTATAGCATTCCTTTTATTGAGGTATGTATTCGTTTTCTGTTAAATATTTCTGCTGTAGAAAATTACCACTAGCTTTTTAGCATGAAACAACAAAAATATTATCTTATAGTTTTATAGGCAAGATGCCCAATAAAGGTTTCACAGGACTAAAATCATGGTGTTAGTAGGGATGCATTTCTTTTTGAAAGCAGTAGGAGAGAATTAATTTACTGTCCTTTTTCAGCTTTTAGAGACTGCTGCCATTCCTTGGCTCATGGCTCTTTCCCTCTATTTTCAAAATCAGCTATGACATCTTGAGTCCTTTTTGTATTCTATTACTTCATTTCCTCTCCTGCCTCCCTTTTCTGCTTTTGAGGACTCTTGTGATTACATTGGGTTTACCTGGATAATTCAGTATAATATCCCCATTTTAATTCTGTTTTTTAGTAAACTTTAATCTGCAACTTTAATTTCCCTATGCCATGTTACATAACATATTCCCAGGTACCAGGAATGAAGATGTGGGCATCTTTGGGGAAAAGGGCATTTTTTCTGCTTAGTGTTAGTCTTAAGTAGTTGCTGTTATCAGCAGCACTGTTTCTGCCATTAGAGAGTGTTCTCCATCTATCAGGCACTGTGCTCTCCCCAAATTCCTTCACAGAGGCACCCAAAGTCAACAGGCTTTATGACCTGCTTCCATATGCATGCGTGTATACTCTCCTCACGTAGGTTCCTGCCAATGGCAGAATAATGGGATGATCGTTCTGCTCTTGGAATCATCCTATGTCCAAAGGAATCCTCCACTAGGGGCTGATCACTCCTCCTCTTCCACTCAAGGCACCAGCCTTTCTTTTTATCTTCTACTTACTATACAAGTTTAAATCCTTAATGATATTAATCTTACAACTCAAAGGCTAAAGCTGTGGTTGGGGTATGTCCTACGTGGTTCATTAACCCAGGGTGGTTAGAAGGACTTGACCTTAGAGTAGTAAGGCTTAATTATTGTTGTAGGAACAAAAATGTGTGAAACGAAGATTTTCAATCTTTCTTTCCTTGAATATTTTCTACTTTCCTATTCTCCTTTTTTTCTCCTTTTTTCTTGTTCCTTTCTCATCCTCAAATGTCTTCTGTTCTATATAAAGGAGAGGGATACTGTCTTATCATAGATAATTTATTCCTATTGTATTTATTCTCCTACTAATGAACCTGAGTCTCCACCTCCATGTGCTCGTTATTTTCTCCAGGAGCTACTATTTCGTTTATTGCAGAGAAGGTTGGGGGCATAAAGAAGAAGAGAGAGGAAAGAAGAAGTAAAAAATTTTAAAAAAAGGTGAAAGGAAAAGAGAAAGTCCTAAAGTCAAACAGTATTTTTATAAGCATATCTTTGAAGAGGCACAGATTTTTTTAAAATAATAAAACAAACTTGTGCCATGACATGTTACTGATATGACCACATTTCAGAATAAGCTTAAAGGAACCAAACAGGAAACTGACAATATGAAGAAGGTGGTGGCATCCGTATAAAATTGATTAGTGCATTATTTAATGCACAGCCTGGCAAGGATTGCACAAGGAAATCCTTTGTGCAGTCACTGCACTACATATAAATTTTAAATTGAGCAGAGATTCGATTTTGAGATACTAAAGATGCTTTTAGTAGTGATTTGCTTTAGTAGTATTGTCCTAGGATACTATATTTTAAATATGATAATTACTCTTCAAAATTTATAGCTGTGACCACATTATTTTTCTTGTTTTGGCTTTTTCCTGTCTCACTGATCTGTACTTGTTTTTGCAGTGGTTCAACTTGAATTATGGTATACTACATGATGAAAAATATTTTGATGTTTTTGTTTCTTTTCTGGTATTGAGGAAGCATAGTGACCTAGCTTTCCATTTCCTGGGTACCTCCAAACCTCTAGAATTACACCTTTTTCCAATGACATTTAAAAATCATGACCTTGTTCTCTGAAAATCCTGTTAGTTAATGTATTATGCTACTTGCAAAAAGTAAAAAATATTTGACAGCTTTTTAAAAATTTTTTATATGTATATTGAAAATACAGGTTGAGCATCCCTAATTTGAAAATTGAAATCCAAATTTTTTGAGTGCTAACATTAAGGCACAAGTGGAAAATTCTGTATCTGACCTCATGTACACAAATTTTGTTTCATCACAAAATTATTAAAAATATGCATATGAAACATAAATGAATTTTGTGTTTAGACTTGGGTCCCGTGCCCAAGATATCTCATAAGTACATAATATATTCCAAAATCTAACAGAAATCCGAAACACTTTTGGTCCTAAGCATTTTGGATTAGGAATACTCAACCTGTAGTACATTTTATAGTCTGTAATTTTAGGACATGACAAACAATCTCTCTCAATTTAAACTGCAAATATAATAGACAGCTAAAGTGTCTGTCATTTTGTTTTCTTGACAGAGCAGCAACTTATCCTTTTCACTGCTATACCCAATTTATCCTTTTCACTGATATACCTCCTAGAAGATTATCTGGCACATAATATGCTGTCAAAAATATTGGTTGAATGCATGAATATATGTTTAATAACGACCCCAACTTAGTAAATTACTGCCATATATTACCCTTTATTTAAATGTAAAAATCATGGAGAAAAAATAAGGAGTTCATGTCTCACCAGTATCAATAGACTCAATCTCAACCAACTCATTTTTATTGAAAACAAGCTCCCTTGTAAATCCTGGAAGATTACAGGTTGTATAATGTTATAATGCAACCTCTGAAATCATGAAGGGGAAAAGCATTCCACATTTGCATGTGCTTGTGAGCAGGTGATTAGTCCTCAGGAATAGACACCCCTCAGAGCCACCAGTTAGCAGGGCAGCTTTGTATGGGCATCCAGGAATGATGATTTTATATCCAGGAAATCTATAATGTGTGGCCAGCACTCTCTGGGCAAGTCTATCTCACAGTCCAGGGAAAAAACCTTTAGTTCCAGCTCTTTTACAAGGGATTTCCCATCTCTTTCATTCATTCATTCTTAGACTCCAAGGATATAATGCTGAATAAAGCACAGTCCTTGATCTGGAAGAGCTGAAGGTATAGTGAGGAATAGAGAGCAAGAAACCCTTTAGGGCTACGTTGAGCATGTACATTGATCCAGAGTGAACATAAAGAAACAATTTTGAAGAACACTGAGGAAGGGCACGAAGACTCCAGGGAAGTGGATTTCCTAAGCCAGCAAAACAATGCATCAAATTTGTTTTACCCTGCAAAACTAAGACAGAATGCTGTTTTTCCAAAATCAAATGTCACAACTTTATATATAAATAGTGAAAAGAAATTTAGTTTTTCTGGCCTTCCATCACAGCATCCCATCATTCAAGGTGATTGGAAATAGAGATAGCAAAATACTGTAGTTTATTTTTGTCTTTGTGTTTGCTGCTCCCAAATTATGTTTCCTGAAAATTCTCCTTACAATTCACATCAATTACTCTTATCACCAAAAACGAATTTTTTTGTTTGTATCTTTTAATCTGAAAAGCTATGCTATTAAAAATGAATTTTCTCAAGTTACATTTTCTTTCTAGTCCCTGTCTCCTCTTCCCCCCTAAAATATTTGTATTTTCTGCCCTCATCTTATTTCTTTTATTATCTATTTCCCACTAGTGCTGCCAGCACATATACTCCCTTTCTGACACCTGCAACCTGATTTCCCACGGCACCTTGTCTGTCGTACCCTGATTCTTTCTGACATACAATTTCTTGTCACTCACACTGCCTCATAGATACAAATTATATTTTTAAAGAGCCTGTCTATTATGGTTCCTTTCATCTACAGTTTCTTTCTCTGCCACGACCTACATATCCTCACTTATTATCTCTCATATTTATTTCGGGCTAATGTCTAAATCAACAAGGCCAAATACGATCACACAAAAAAGGCAGTAGTGCCAGTGCACCACATCTCAACTGCATAGTTATGTCACTAAGTAGTGACCTAGAAACACTCACGTTAACTTCCTACATCATTAAGCACGCATGCTATGAATCACAACATTGACTCTGTCTTACTTGAGTGCACACACACATAAACCCACACCAAATACAGAAAGGTATCCTGTGTGCGTATGTGTGTACACACCCCTCCCAATGCTGCTTAGCTCCATTATTCTCTCTAGGTTCAATTTCTCTCAGTGACTTTAACAGTTAATGGTATTAGAAGCATAGGGGACAGCCTGCATGGTGGTGCATAGCACATGGAAAAGAAGGACTGATGCTGAGAATCATATTAGTTCCTGAATCAAACATCTTTGGGAAAAAAAGATTAGTGAACATAATGTCTGTGTGACAATGGAATCAAGGGCTGGGGAGATGTGGAACAGAAACTGCCTGTGCACGTATTTTATATTGCTGATTTAAAAAATAATACAAGAAGATGTCATCAAATTTCATCTAGAAGTATTCTTATTTAAGAGAGATTACAAGAAATTTTTGGCAGGCAAAGTGCACATGCTAATTTGCAACAAATTAACACTTATTCTTACATCTGAACATAAATTTTAAAATAATATTGTCACTGTTTTTCATTGGGAATATAGTACTTTTTAGCATGTTCCCTTACAAATAAAATGGTTAGTAGAAAATGCCGATTTTACCAAGTTCTAAATGTGCCACAGAATTAGCTATAAGAAAAAGTGAAGCATTTATTTGGGGTTACCCTTTTACCAGACTAGTAAAATAGAGGCAAACTGGATAAGTCTAAAGGAAAAAACCTTATTCAAATCCAAATTAACACAAACTGAGCCAGAAATTTACCTTTCTGGTTCACAATTGAAAGATCTGAACAGAAACTTTTAATTTTTTTCTAATTTCCAAAAATGTGAGAATATCTTGTAAAGATGTATACTACATGTCAAATGTAGATTAAGGAATGCATCTGGTATTGTTAGAAACCATTTGGTAATATAATTAAACCAATTTTGTGTCTTAGTTGTGAACATGCATTTGATATCTTCTTGTATATTTTCTCAAAATAGTTAGAATTTTTTAGCTCAACTTGCATTGATACAAGTGCTAAAGTCCTTCTTCTATGTAGGATTTTTGTTGGCCCATGTGCTGAAGGCATTGCATCCATTATTTTATCTTGAATAATTATTGTATATAACTGGAATTAATAAAGCTGTATTGTTTTAAAATATTTTATATTCAGGCGCTATACTTATATTTCAATATCCCAAATCTTAGGGCTTTTTGTTTTTTAAAATTTTCTTTCTTTACTTAAAATAAAATATTTTCTGACTTTTGAATATTATATGATCATTCCTAGGTACAAATACTTCTTTTTAACCACAAATGGTAATAGAACTTTATTTTAATTAAAAATATCTTTTTATTAAGCTAACCACTTCCTCACTACTAAAAAGCGGCTTTATTTACCTTAGCAGCAAGTAATTTATTTAGACATACTCTGCTTGGGTAACTTTAACTTTTTCCACCCCTATAATACCACCCTGTATTTGTCACTTTCAGTTTCCTCTTCAAACACATATTTCAGGAGAATCTGCATCACTGTCTCTGTTTCTGTTTCTCTGTCTTCTCCAATGAGAGGATCGAATGTACCTCCCAATTTCACTGTTCTGCTTTACTTCCATAATTTTTCCCCATTCAGCCTGAGGTCACCTTTGTAGAATGCATATTCCACTTTACTTCTCACACTGAAGCATTTGTGAAATCAAGTGTATTTTATGCTTGCTGTATGCATGAATGTGGGAATTCATTTTCTTTTCAAGAATCTGTTTAAATCAATGGTTCATCTTACAGTTAACTATATCTTAAAATCAAGGAAATATCGTGCATGGGATTTGCAGGAATCCATTTCCTTATTTTCCTCCAATATGTTGACTTTTCTTTAGCCACCCTGTCCTAATAGGAAATGAAGGGGAGCTGGATGTGGGTGTTTATAGTGTCCCTTTCATGAGATACTTATTTTATCTGGTGGATGAGCTTAATGCCTAGTTGGTTGACCAACCTTGTGTACCTTCCCTATCCTGGGGAAAACCTGACCTAGAATAATTCCTGGTTCTTCAAATTCAATACACTACCACAAAAGAAAACAAGTTCGAAGATTTTTACTTACAGTTCCTAGGCAGGGAGGACATAATGAGTTCACAGGGCAGTCCTACGTCCCTGGGTGAGGCGAGGCAGGAATGAAGAGTCAGGCAGAGAAAGAAAAATGTGACAACTCGCAGTATGTATTAGAAAGCTAGAGCCCATTCTGCTAGGCAGGAGAGATGACTTTAAGTTCTTATCTATGGCTACCACCTTGAATCAATTGGGTGTCATGTCAAACGGGAAACAGTGCCAAGGGAGACTGAGCCCTACTTTTGCTATGAGAAAGTTAAACTTGTACTTAAAATGGATGCTGAAGCAATATAAAATTATAAGAATTGACTACTCTGTCAAATACATTTTTATATTGATACATAATTATACATATTTATGGGGTATAATGTGATATTTTGAGATACACACACACACTGTGTAGTAATCAAATCATGGTAGTTAATATATCCATCATCTTAAATATTTATGATTTCTTTGTTGTGAGACATTCAAAATCCTTTCTTCTAGCTATTTGAAGTATACGATGCGTTTTGTGTAAGCTCTATTCACCCTACTGTACTACACAGTACTAGGACTTATTCCTTTTATCTAACTCTGCTGTTGTGCCCATTGAACAACATCTCCCCATCTCTCCCTTGCCCCATATTCTCCCCAGTCTCTGGTAAACACTATTCTGTTCTCAACTTCTATGAGATCAGTTTTTTTTCCTTTTTAGATTTCACATGTGAGTGAGATCATGAGGTATTTATCTTTCTGTGCCTGACTTGTTTAACTTAACAAAACATCCTCAAGGCTCATCCATTTTGTCACAAATGACAGGATTTCACTCTTTTTATGCCTGGATAATAGTCCATTGTGTACATATACCACATTTTGTTTATCCATTCATTCAGTGGTGGGAATTTAGGTTAATTCCATATTTTGGGTATTGTGAATAGTGCTGTAATAAACATGAGAGTGCAGATGTCTCTGTGACATACTGATTTTATTTCTTTTGGATATATACCCAGGATTGGGATTGATGGGTCATATGGTAGATCTATTTTTAATATTTTCAGGGATCTCCATACTGAATTTCATAATGGCTGTAGTACTTTACATTCCCACCAATGGTGTGAAAATGTTCCCCTTTCTCTACATTCTCACCATTATTTGTCTTTTTTGTCTTTTTGATAATAGCCATTTTAACTAAAGTGAGGTGATAGCTTATTGTGGTTTTGATTTGCATTTCCCTGATTGTTACTGATGTGGAACATTTTTTCATATACCTGTTGGCCATTTTTCTGTCTTCTTGTGCTTAGTAAAAAAAATAAATAATTAAAAATAAAATAAAAGAGGCCAGGCATAGTGGCTCATGCCTATAATCCTAGTATTTTGGAAGGTGGAGGCAGGAGGATCACTTGAGGCTAGGAGTTTGAGACCAGCCTGGCCAATACAGCAAGATCTTGTCTCCACACAAAAAAAAGTAAAAAAAAAATTAGCCAAGCGTAGTGATGTGCACCTATAGGACTAGATACTTGGGAAGCTGAGGCAGGAGAATCACTTGAGCCCAGAAGTTCAGGCTATTATCATGCCACTACACTCCAGCCTGGGTGACATAGGGTGACCCTGTCAAAACAAAAAAAAGGAAAGAAAGAAAGAAAATAAATGAAATACATTTTTTTAAGTGGTTAGGTATGTATAACGCAGGGAGTTAGAACGGAGAAACTGCGTAGAGCTGAGACATGAGGAGGGTCCCAACAGGATAATATATTTAGGTCATCAATATGAAACGTCCTATTTTGAATAAAAAGTTTAGTTTATTATATCTGAAACAAGAAGCAGTACAATTATGCACCTAAACTACCAATACAGCTTTGCCATCTTAATGGTAGCTTGTTTATGCCAGCAGTAAAGACACCTGGAGAGCAAATTGTGATGAAATCACAAAAGGCATTTTCCACAGCTTGTTGAGAATTGAATATTTGTCCTCGCAAGAAGTAGTCCAAAGCCTGGAAGAAGTGGTAGTCAGTTGGTGCAAGGTCTGGTGAATACGGTGGATGGCAGAGAGTTTCCATGTCCAGCCTCTGTAGTTTGAGCAGTGTTGTTTGTGCGACATGTGGTCAACGTTGTCTTGCAAGAGGTTTGGCCTGTCTCTATTGACCAATGCCAGCTGCTAAATCACAAGCATCCTCATCATTTCATCCAATAGGTTTCAGTAGACATCTGTTGTAATTGATTAACCAGGTTTCATGAAGTTATAGTGGATAATAACAGCACTGGACCACCAAACAGACACCATTAGCTTTTTTTGATGAATATTCAGTTTTGGACCATGTTTCAGCACTTCATCTTTATCCAACCATTGCGCCAAACACTTGGTTGTCAAAAAGAATCCATTTTTTATCACACATAACAATATGGTGTAGAAATGGTTTGCCTTTGTGTCGTGACAACAAAGAAAAGCAAGCTTTGAGACGATTTCTCTTCTGACGCTTGTTTAATTCATGTGGTACCATCTATCCAGCTTCTTTACCTTGCTGATTTGTTTCAAATGGTCCAATATTGTTGGAATAGTAACATCAAACCTAGCTGCTAATTCACGTGTAGGTTGAGGTGGGTTTGCTTCCACTACAGCTTTCAGCTCATCATTATCCACCTTGGTCTCAGGTCGCCCATGTGGCTCATTTTTAAGATTAAAATCACCAGAACAGAACTTCTCAAACAATCGACATACTGTGCATTCATTAGCCACATGCTTCCCAAACACTTTGTTGATATTTTGAGCTGTCTGTGCTGCATTAGTTCCACGACAGAACTCAGATTCAAAAATAACACGAATTTTTGACTTATCCATGGTTTCACAAAAATTGCTCTAATACAAAAATTTTAAAGATAATGACAAGCCAAACCATGAGTTTGAAAGGATGAGGATGTACCTTCACAATAAAAAAAAAAGCATCAAAGTGAAATGTCAGAGATATCAATTGTCAAACTTACTGCTTAAGGAAATAGGACATTTCATACTTAATAACCTATATAATGGTTTTCCAAGCAGGTACCAGTGTATGCCTATTAATTAAACATAAATATCCCTATTTATAAAATAAGTAATATTGTCACTCATTTAATAAGGGGATAGAAAAGCTGTACTCATAGGTCCAGAGAAGCTGCAAGTAATCTTGTCTTTTCTTGGAACTCAGGGAGGAAAAATATTCACCCAAAACCAGAACCAAAGTGTTCAGGTTTAGAGTGATATTTATGTTTATCTTAGACCTTTAGTAGTAGCAAAGCACTACCACACTCACAGACACTTCTAAAATAGAGGGATCCAAAGACCTTTACAGAAGGGGGGAAATATTGTTAAAAATGAGCACACAATAAAAATAATTGTCATATAAAATGATGCACATGAGGGAGATTAAATTTATACAGAAAAAATGGGAAAAAGGCAATCTAAGAATTTGAGATTATTGGACATTCTTCATAGACTATAGTTCTTCAAATTACTTCCCTCCTTATTCTTTTTTTTCTCTTCCTTCTTGTGAAAGTCACACACACACATACATACACAAATACACAATGAGTTTTATTTGGGAAAATGGCTACTAGCCATGTGACTAAGGTTTTGAGCATCTGTGCTTTGTGCATCTTCTATATCACTTCCTTAAAAAGAATATGCTTATTCTCTGACACCTTTTTGGCTCTTCCCATAAACCAGAACAAAGACACGGTACTGATGTGCCAGCATGCACGCTGCCAGACATACTAACAAGAGCAACATCCTAGTGATTGGCAGAATAGCAAGAGAAAGAAAACTGTATCCCTGACAACCTTGTGGCTAGAGCTGCCTACTCTCTATGCATGACCTATTATGTGGGCAAGAAATACAGTTCTATGTTATCAAAAAAACTGTAATTTTGAGTCTCTCTTTAAAAGTAGCTTAAACTATATATTAACCAATAGAGATATTATAACATAAATATATTGAAAATAAATGAGGTAAAAGAAGGAAGAGAAGCCAGAATGAAAAAATAAGATACTCGGAAAAAATGGCTGACAAATATTCAATAAATCCAAGTAAGACAGGGAAAAAAATTTAAAATGTGAATAAAAATAGAAATAGAAAAATTAGAAAAGTATCTTGAACCATCATTAAGAAATAAAGAAATTTTCTAAAATTTGTGCAAGGCAGTGCCAAGGTCAATATTATCTGAACAGTGGCTCCAGAGGAGAGAGTAGAAACAAGAAGGAAGTAGAAATATATTAAAGAGTGATGACTGATAACTTTCTAGGAATGAAGAAAAATAAAAATCCTCATTAAAAAACACACCTCATTCCAAGAAGTCTACATCTAGACACTGTAGTAAAACTGCAGAATTCCAGAGTTGAAGAGAAATACATATAGACAACTTGAAAGACAATGTATTTACAAGTACTTTACATCTGACTTCAAAATAGTAATAGTAAATGCAAGAAGTTAATGAATTAACATTTTGAAATAGATAAGAAAAATAACTGTCAATTTAGAATTCTATACCAAGTTAAATTATCAATTAAAGTTGAAGGTAAAATAAACTCATTTTCAAATAAGAAAGAATGACAGATTTCATGTTTAATTATCCCTAAAATTATTTTTTAAGATATAGTTAAACTCTGGAAGATGAAATGAAAACAAGAATTAATGTGAAGAAGAATAAATTATTAAAATATTATTGTAAATATAAATTAACTAGTGGATATAAAAATAAAAAATATTACACTGACAAATATTAAAGAATTAAGAAAGTGATACATAGAAATTGAATGGCGTGATTGGTTAAATGTTTAACAGACTCTAAGATTCGTATAATTTTTTAGAAAAGAACAGATACATTGATAGCCTTTAAACTTTATCAATTAACTTCATCAAAATAATTATCTACACCCACGTTCCCCAGTTTCCCCATTGTCATTCTCATGCTCTTTAAAGCCACATATCCAATCCTACCTTTTACCTGAACCTTTTCTCATCAAAGTCAACAATGGCCTCCATTTTACTTAATCAAGCGTTCAATTCTCTCTCAGTCCACATTTTACTTTATAAATCAGCAACATTGACAGAGTTAATCACTCTCTCCTCTTTTATTTATTTAATTAGTTATAATATATAATATATAATTTTTTAAATGTTTAATCATTGTGGGTACATAATAGGTGTATACATTTATGGGGTACCTGTGATGTTTTGATACAGACAAGCTGTATCAAATGTGTAATACTCAAATGGGGTAATTGGGATATCCATCACCTCAAGTGTTTATCATTTCTTTGTTAGGAACATTTTAATTCCACTCTTTTAGTTATTTAAAATAGACAATAAAATATCCTTGTCTATTGTCACCCTGTTGTGTTATCAAATACTAAATCTTATTCATTCTATCTAATTATATTTTAAATTATTCTTTACCTATTTCCCAGGACCCCATACTGATTTGGTTTTCATTCTGTCTGCCATATCTTCTTAGTTTCCTTTTTATATCCCTTCTCATCTCTGCATCATTTTAATAGTGCATAGTTCCAGGGCTCAGTTTTTGGATTTCTGCTCTTTCCTATCTATACTGATTCCCTTGGTAATGTCATCAGTTATGATGGCTGTAAATAATAGTCTATGTGCTGATTATCCTAAAATGTATATTTATAGCCTGGGTTTAAATTGTGTACCTCACACCCACATTGCTATATGTCTATGTGAGATGACCATCTCAGTGTCTAATTGACATCTCAAACTTGAAATTCTATCGGTTAATGGTAATTTAATTTTTATAGTTGCTTAAGCCATAAATCTTTTAAAAAGCATTCATATTTCTCTGTTTCTTACAACCTGCACTTAGTTTATTGACCTCCTCTCTGCTCTACCATCAAAATATATCCAAAATCCAATTATTTATTACCATCTGCACTGCTACAGCCCTGGACCAATTTCAGATATACACAGACCACCTACATTTCCTATCACTATTTTCTGCACTATTTTTTTCTCCTCAGCCTCTATCACTGTCATACCAAATGATTTTTGTATGTTTTTTCTAAGAAATTGCCTGTTTTGTGCCAAGATATTTGTCTGTCTTATTTTCTACTATATACTCAACATTCCTAATGATACCAACAAATACTAGGAACTCAATGAATCTTATTGGATGTTGTTAGATGATTAATTCATGGAGGCTTAACAATAATTATTGAAAGTAGAAATATAATGTTTAATTTCAAATAGGTAGAGAAAAAAACTACTTCCTTAAAATGTGAGGAATGTAACAAATTGGATATAAAAATGAAAACTAATAAATATGGAATAAAACTCAAGTAATATCAGTTTTTTCATGAAAGGAAAATGTAAAACATAGTAACATAGAAGAGTTAAAATTAATGGGTGAAAAATATTTATTAGACAAATAGAACTTAAAGGAGGCTATTATTATTATTATTGACAATAGCAAGAAGTGCTGTGAGATATTTTAAAGATCATTAAGAAATAATAAAGTAATAATTCAAAATAATACTAATATTTAAAGACCTAATTTTAACAGTTAAAACTATAAAAATCTTAGAAGAAAATATGGGAGGAAAGCTTTATGTTGTTGGATCAGCCTTGAAGACATTATGCTATGAGACATAAGCCAGACACAAAAGGACAAATATTATATAATTATACTAATATGAGGTACCCAGGGTCTTTAAATTCATAGAGGAAGACATAGAATGGTGGTTGCTAGGGGATGCAAGAGTGAGTAATGGAGAGTTAGTTTCCAGTGCATACAGAGTCTCCGTTTGGAAAGACGGGTAAGTTCTAGAGATGGATGATCATAATGGTTGTATTATGATGTGAGTGTACTTAATTCCCAAGAACTATATACTTGAAAACAGTTAAAATGGTAAGTTTTATGGTATGAGTATTTAATCACAATTTTAAAAAGAAAAAAAAAGAGAGAAAGACTATCCAGTTGCATCAAATACAGCTCAGATAATGGATATTATGAAGATACAAAAATGGCCATTGAGTTTGGTGAAATAAAAACTTTAAGGATTTTGACAATAGCATGTTCTGTATATTTCTATGACATTGATTTATATATATAGATTTACATTTAAATTATTGTATTTGTGTATTTCTTAGCTACCTAGAAAGTTTTCATTGGATCTTATGTCCCCAATAATTTCTAGCATAATGCAGTGTTCTTATTTGGAGCTCAAATTATTAATGGGATTGGATTGAATTAGGTTGATGCAATACCAAAGGAGAAAAATCAGTATTAAAATTTTCAAAAAGATACTAATGTAAAAATTCTGAAATGTTATATCTTTGAAATGCAACCTAACTTATTGAATAATCCATGTTTTCCCTCTAAAACCAAGTTGTCACTTTTCTCATATTTTATAATCCCATAGGGTATTGTGGTATTATTTCTATTTTCTGTATTTGTTCAGAAAATAGATCTATTTAGTTATATGACTGTGCCACACTGTTTTATTTCAGCTTCACAGTATGCTTCATTGTCTTGATCAATCTTATCATTCTTATTTCTCAGATTTTTGTTCTAGCTGTACTGCTTGCTTATTTTTCCATAGAAAGTTATCTAGTTGAAAAATCTGTTATTAATTTTCTTGAGATTATGTTTATTTATTAGTTTTACTTTAGGGGGCATTGGCATATTTTCAATGTTTAATCATCTATCCAAGAACATGATATACCTTTCCATGCTTTCATTTCATGTCATCTTATAGGTATAGAAAAGATATTTATCTTTACATAGAAATCATTTATTAATATGAAGCTATTTTATTTGTGTGGTTCTTATTATAATGGGATCTTTTCTTTCAAATATATTCTCTGTTTTTAATATGTGGAAAATATTTTTTTATTAGTTAATTGTATACACAACCACATTATAGAAACAATTGAGCAACTTTTTGGAAGAATAAATGCAGTTGCACTTATATGTCTCACCTTCTATGAAATACATTCTAATCAATCAGATATTTAGATGTGAAAAGTAAAACCTGTGAAAAAATTATTTTTAAAATTATTTTACCTATTGTAGTAGGAAAGTCTTTATAAAATTTTTTTAAATTTTTAAATTTTTATTTTTTTATTTCAGAATATTATGGGGGTACAAATATTTTGGTTACATGAATTGCTTTTGTACTGCTTAAGTCATTTATAAGTGTTCCCATCACCCAGATAGTATATATTGTACCCAGTAGGTATGATTTCACTCATCCCCTCCTCCTCCCTCACACCTGCATGATTTCCGTTGAGTTTTACTTCCATCTGTGCATGTCAGTGCTGTTTGGTTAGTTCAAATTTAACAGTGAATACTCCTGAACAGACCAATTATGAGCAATGAAATTGAAGCAGCAATAAAAAATCTTCCAACAAAAAAAGTTTCGGACCAGATGGTTTCACAGCTGAATTTTATCAGACCTACAAAGAAGAATTAGTACTCATACTGCAGAAATTATTTCATAATATTGAGAAGGAAGGAATCCTCCCCAACTCATTCTACGAAGCCAGTATCACCTTGATAACAAAGCCAGGAAAGGACACAACCAAAAAAGAAAACTATAGACCAATATCCCTCATGAATATGATGCAAAAATCCTCAGTAAAATTATAGCAAACCAAATTCAGCAGCACATCAAAAAAATAATCCACCATGACCAATTGGGCTTCATCCCAGAGATGCAAAGGTGGTTCAACACACATAAATCCATAAATGTGATTCACCACATAAATAGAAGCAAAAATAAAGATCATATGATCATCTTAACAGATGCAGGAAAAGTATTTAACAAAATTCAGCACCCTTTTATGATAAAAACTCAACAAAATAGGCATAGATGGACTATAACTCAAAATCATAAAAGCCATATATGAAATTAGATTTCTTCATATTATCTTGTCCTGTAAGATTATTGAGAGCAAGTGTATGAAGATTTTCTACTTAAATATGAAACCTGACTTATTTAAGTTAATTTTGAACAGGCTTATATAATTCAATGTGATTCTTTTCTCTCATTGTAACATTTCATTTCCTTTCGTTTTAAGTCTCCCCAAATACCATGACAATTAGGCTATTATCAGGAAGTAATCAGGTTGTCAGCACAAACTCAGTTCCTGCTTCAAAGATATTTGTCCTGGTATGCCTGTAAATATTTTATTTTGGCGAATATTTAAATTCTGTGGTATTTAGAATGGATGCTTGATGTTTATCTTCTTTATCCCTATCAAATTTCAGCCAAAATTCCAAAATCTTATCACAACTAAATATTAACTATAGAAAAGGTAAAACTAATTTATATAACATAAAACTGTGAAAGTCTGTACTCCATGCCAGAGTGTAAAATGTTATTTAAGTTGGTAAATGTATTAGTCTGGATTCTTTAGAGAAACAGAACCAATAGGATATATGCAGATACATAAGAAGATATTTATTATGCGAATTGGCTTACACAATTATGGAAGCCGAGAAGTCTAGTGGCTCAGACCTTATTATTAATTATCAGCTTAGATAATGTCAAATTCTAACCACCATTTGAGTTACATACTGAACTCTCATGATTACAGCAACAAGATAGTAAAGATATATTTGCTAATTTCTTATTGAAATATTGAATTTTATGGTTCGTTCTCCTATGTTAATTTTATTATTATTTGAATTCTTGACCTTATTTTGAAGACCAATTACCATGCATTAGTCAAACCTATCAAATTTAATTGTGATAGTAGTAAATTCTCTGACAGAGGCTATGAGAATGTAAATAACTTTGCTTGCAATATCCGTAATCCATAGTTCTACAATGTCACATTAGAATAAGAAAAATACTGAAACTATGAAATAAAATTTAAATATATAAATTAGCCTGAAGTTCTTTTTAAAGCTACTTATAAAAGAAAACAAATTAAATTATTGTGATTGCAGTTATTTATGATCTTCAGTTTCTTTTATTTTGGGGTTGGGTTAATTTTCTATTGTCAAAATTATCATAAAAGAAAAAAATAACATCAATGCTACAAATGAAGTAAAATGCAATCCCACAATGGGTATAATGACTTTATATAATTCAGCAATGTTTTAATATCTCCTTTGGTATTTTTTCCTATAGCTAAAATATTTATATTAAGTGTTTTCTGTTATTTGAATGGTATAGTAATATTTAGAATAGCTTTGGGCTCCTGGGCCTCTGTCTTTCCTTCTACCTCTTTTTTTGACTTTTCCCTACACTCCTCCCTCAGAACAAGAAGGATGTGGTGGGAGTGTTGTCTATATTTCTCTTCAATAAATTACAATATCATATCTTAGCAACTGCTGGAAAAAATCGTCACCGCTTTTGACCTTTATAGTATCCATTCGAGGGACCCTTTCAAAATTTAATAATCCCTAGAGACTCTTGAGTTTTTCAATGTTACAGTCAATGTTAATAATTTATATTATTTTTACATGAGAAAAGCATTAGAGACATTTGGACTGGTAAATACGGAACACTAGGGACAAGAGTGCTGTAAACTTTGGAGAAAGTTCAGAAATTTCAAATAAGAAAGCATTGTGTATGTGTGTGTGTGATAAAAATTAAAAGATGGGAAAACAAAAAAAAGAGGGTAATTAATTTTATAGGTTTGAATTTCTAATATTAAAGAAACATAACAATATAACAATTTTTTAGAGCAGAAAAACATTTTCAGGTGCTAAACTCCCAGAGTAATATATCCTATGACTGTATTATCTCTTGCGTTTATTTTTTCATTCTGACTATATTGATGCAATATTTTTACTGTATTGCAGGTCCTGTGATAGCTGTCAGATATGTAAACATCTTCAAAGGGCTTAAGGTTTAACATAAGTATCTTTGTAAATTAATCAAAAAGTGGCACAATACAATTTTATAGGTATTGTGTGGATATGGAATTCTAACAAGGGAGAAGTGTTCCCTGCTACCTGGCATTAGGCTGTGAAGGACATCATTGAAGAGAAGTTCAGGACTTAAACTAGAATCAGTGGAAAATAAAGACAGCAAGACAAATTCTTACTGATAAAACTTTATTAGAGAGTGATATCCCTGGGAAGGAGCAGCAAAACATAAAGAAATCTAAGCAGGGAAGAAGGCAAACTAATAAAGTTGGCCCTACCTTCCCACTAAGCTATTTTCACAAAGGCCCCATAAGTTCCATGGAGCAGGGGGAGGAGAAAGGTAAACACTTTTATACTGGCTCTCATCTCCTATTGGTAAAAATTTGCCATCATGAATAATAATCCTCCAGTATTTCCAGGTGTGCATGCTGAACACTTATCTAGCCTTGCTACTTCTCGTGCCTGAACAGTGAGAGAGATGACCCAGGTCTGGAAATAAGCGGTGGCAGGAACATTTATGTGAGATAAGGCTCTGTAGGGTATGCATGTGAACAAGGAGATGGATCAGGACAAGCGGCCCCAGAGACCCCTCAACTGGTAGCAGTGGCCATGGCAGTAGCAGCTGCAGCAGCAACAACAACTTGCATGACCGTGGGAGTCACATAAGCTTATACTAGGTCAGGGCAGATCAGAAAAGAAGGAAAATGCGAAGATCTGGCGTGATCCAAAGTTAATCTTTGTGCATGCTGCCTGAAATTAGTCTTAAAAATAACTACGTGTTCACCAAACCGATGGGAGAAAATGTACATGAAACCAGAGGGAGCAGCACAAGAGAAGACATGAGCATGTGTAACTATGATTATGTTACTCTTAAATTCATCCATGTCTCTACATTGACGCAGCCACAATTCTGGCTCACGTCTTTTTGCCAATAACCTTTTTAAAATCAAAATTTTAATTAATCTGCACACATTTGTTTTCCCTTTCCCGTTCATAGATCCGTTTTTCATCATCCAGTGCAAATCTGGTTGTGTCATTTCAAATCTTAAAACACTTCAGTGGATTTCTTTTCCCTTAGCATAAAATTCCCAATTCTCAAAAGGCCTACCAGGATTTTCTAGCACACCTATGTTTCCTCTTAGCCTCAACTTTAATAGTTCTCTTTTTCTCTCATGTGCCAAGATCTTTCCCATTACGTATCCTCATTGCCTAGCAGAGTATCTAACACATGTCTATGGAAAAAGTCATGACATAAATAAATTCAATATTAGCCCATAGAAGCTTCACTGAGCAGAAGAGGCAGATTTATAGATGTTAGAATAGGATCTACATAACACTTCATGGAAATTTTTTATTTTTATTTTTTATTTTTTTATTTTTGGAGACAGGAAAGGGATTTGAATACGTTTAGAACATTAGCCCCTGAATGTGAAAGAGGAGTAGATATATGGTTATTGATAAAATGCTTTACAGAAGAAAATAGAGTAACAGTGTTTGGAGTTGTGAGACCCTGTGACATGATCAGAGGAAGGGGAATAATCTTGTGTCACTGTCTCATAGGGTGTGTTGGGGAATGGCGTGGGGGGATGCCAAAGAGAAACTGGAAGGAGAGGCTTCACTTTAGCATATTTTACTCTGTTTGCAGTCTCTGATTTATACATTTACATGAAAGTATATATTTTTGTGACAAACTACTCTTCACTCTATCAAGTCTGCTTATTAGATGAACTTACTGTAGGATGTTTCAACTATAAATCCCATCCTACCATAGTTAGCATTACTGTAACAATATATTTACTTCCTTATGTTAAAATGTCTGCATCACGTGGTTTCTTATCTAAATTCCATTTTTGGCCAACACTTATATGAAGTTAAAACTACTTCCTTTTATTTCCCTGTGATTTTTCTTGATTTTTTGTTTTTTAAAATCAAGGCACTCACTAGTCTTTTTACATTGGAGCAGCTGTTCTCTAAAATATTTTCTTTTACAGTTTTATTAGGCCTTGCGAATCAGTCAGTAAATATCTTGCCAAACATGTGGCTCTAGTGATATTCCACTAGAGATATATTTTGTTTTCCTATTCAACAGCTAATTTTTTTTCTGGGATCATAGGCTACGACCTGAAAGATAAGAACCTGTTCTTTGACACTTTCTATAAATATGTTTCTTCCTGTTCTACTATCCCTTTTATCCAAAGGCACAGATTTCACTAAAAATAAAGATATATTAGTAATCTTAAAAAAAATAAACCCTTGTATTTATGTAATTGTCTACTGTTCGACATAAATCACGTTTATTTTATCCCAATACGTGGGTAATACTCAGGATCTCAAAGTGACTAGAAATATGTAACAGGCTTTCCTAGGTAATAACATGCTGGATATGAGCCAACAATGATAAAAGTAATAATAATTATATAATAGTAATAATAATTACAGTGAACTCTTTTCCAAACACTTTTCAAAGCACCTTGTATAGATTATGTCAAATCCTCAAGGCCCTCTAAGATGTTGAAAATATAACACATTTTGTTTAAATTAGTAGTCATAAACATGAAGAGACCTTTAGAAAAAAACAAGTAAATTTTTATTACTAAATTATGTAACCTCAGTCTGCAGGTAATAATAATGTTACATGAACACAAATTGCCAGAGTTTACATGTTTATTTAGTTCTACCTACAAGTAGGATCTTAATAATCATTCCCACCATCAAATTGTCTTAGTTTATCTTAGCACCCACAGGTATTTTAAACATATGTTTGAGGAAATAGTCATTCAAGTTGGGTCTTTTGGTGCAGGTGTGCTGGTGGTAGTGTGGTGTAGCACATCAGCTGTATGTGTGTCATCAATCACCCCCGAAGTATAAGTGAATATAAACAGGAGAGGGAAAACAATTATGTATGGATTTAGTGCTTTGGCAAATTAAAAGATTCAGATGTAATCTTGTCTGTGACTTTAATTTATTTACATTTGTTCTTTATATCTTTGAGGATTGAGGCAGTCAATTAGGAATCTATAGATGTAATTGTTTTGTATGCAATCATAATGAAATCATTATTTATGGATAATTCAACTAAAAGTTCAGCTTCTATAAAATATCCCTTAAAATTTAAAAATATATATTTTTAAAAAATTTTTAATTTAAAAAAGTTACAAAGAAAATAAACTTTTAAAATGTATGGTCACAGTAATGGCTTTTGAAATATCTGACTTCAAATCACACTACAAAAGCAATAGTTGTTATTTATAAAGGATCTTGCACTCTCAGTTGTTTGCTAATTACTTTTGTTATTTTCCCTAAAAACAATTAATGAGAAACAAAATATTATTCTTCTGCTTGAAGGAAAAAATAAAATAAAATATAAATAAGTCAGTAAGTGATCTGCCTGGCATTACTCTATAATGCAGGGGCACTGTAAGGAATAGAACTCAGGTCACTTGTCTCCCAGTTGTATGCTCTGTTTGGAAGTCAGGTACCCTCACTCCGGATTCTCATAGATGCCAATTAAAACATTCAAACCAACCAGACCTCCTAGGCTGTCCTAGGAAGGTGTCATGTTTCTCTTCTTGTCTGAATTTACATGTTTTAAAAAATGAGAAAAATAAAAATTAAATGGAAGACGTTTTAGTGAAGATATATGATAATTTCTCACAGAAAACTACTTCGCAAATAAAACTCATTAATATCATTACGTATTTGTGGAGTTCTACACATGTACTATCTCCAAAATGATTTTAATTGTTTCTATTTTTAACCTTGAATGATTACATTGCTGTCAAATTTTTACATTCTGTCTCCTGGATAGTGTTTGGTGCAAATAAAAATTTTCAATTTAATTTTTCAGTTTCTTAGCGACCATGAAAACTATCAGTTAGTAATTGATACCTATGGAAATTTACATCAGTGGCACAATATTTCCAAAGATAAGCATTAATGTAATCATTAGAATAAAATCTAAAGATATAAAGAAGTGTTTTTCACATAGCTGATAATTAATAAACACATATTTAAATTTCATTCAATCATTCAAAATGAAAATGTAAAGATGTAAGGGAAAATGTACCGTAACTATTAAGCAACTCAAATTTGTGGTGGTTTGTAAAGGAGCAAAAAATATCATTGACATAATAGCCACACCTGCTATATTTGCTGCTATATTCCCTAGATTTATCTTAATGTATAATCCTTAAGAAAAATAATTGTTTGATAAGTGAACAAACACGTGGATAAAAGGCTGACATTAAACCTCTTTTTGTCATTTTTATTTACTTTACATTTCTCACTCTAATACAAACCCATAATTCAGAATTTCAATTCCTTTTACCCATTTAGTCTCAAATGTCTTTTTATCTAGTCAGTTCAGGATAATATATTGTACATTACATAAGGAAATGTAATCATTTGTTTAACAGTCATACTACTATATTTTGCACCTTGTTTATGTAGTTACCAAATTGATTAATTTAATTGCTTTCTTTTGTTATGACACTGGTAGAGTTTGATGCTACCATTAGTGCTTAGGTTCTTTTTTTCAGCTTTATTGAGGAATAAATAACAAAAATGTATATATTTAAGGTGTATAATGTGACATTTTGTTATATATAGTGAAATGCTTATGATTTCAGTGTATATATAGCTAATCAAGCTAGTCAAGTTAATTAACATATCCATGATCTCACATTGTTAACTTTTCTGTTGTTACCTTGTTTTGTGTACATGGTGAGAACATTTAAGATTTACACTAGTAGCAATTTTCATGTACACAATCCAGTATTATTAACTATACTCACCATGCTATACATTAAATCTCTAAAACTTATTAATCCTGCATAAAATAAACTTCTTATCCTTTGACCAACATCTCTCCATTTCCCCCACACCCAGGCTCTGGAGTCTGCCATTCTACTCTCTGCTTCTACGAGATTGACTCTTTTAGATTCTACTTATAAGTGAGTTCATGAGGTATTTGTCTTTCTGTGTCTGGTTTATTTCACTTAATATAGTATCCTCCAGGTTCATATATGTTGTTATAAATTACAGGATTTTCTTCTTTATTAAGGCTGAATAATATTCCATTCTCGCTCTCTTGCTCTCTCTCTTATATATATGCACCACATTTTCTTTAGCCATTCATGTTTCGATGGACACTTAGACTGATTTCATAACTTGGCTGTTGTGAATAATGCTGCAATGAACATGGGAGTGCAGACATCTTCTTAACATAGCGTTGTCATTTCCTTCAGATATATACCCAGAAGTGAGATTGCTGGATCATATTTTAGTTCTATTTTTAATTTCTTGAGGAACTTCCACACTATTTTCCATAATAGCTGTTAACAATTTACCTTCCAACCACCAGTGTGCAAGGGTACCCTTTTCTCTACATACTCACCAATGTTTGTTATCTTTCCTCTTAATGACAGCTCTTCTAACAGGTGTGAGATAAAATATCATTAAATTTTAATTCACACTTTCCTGATTATTAGTGAGGTGGAGAATTTTTCATATGCCTGTTGGACATTTGCATGTCTTCCTTTGAGAAATGTCTATTCAGGTCCTTTGCCCATTTTTAAATTGAGTTAATAGTTTTTATGCTATTGAGTTGTTTGAGTTCCTTATATATTTTGGATATTGACCCTTTATCACATATACAGTTTGCAAATATTTTCATTTCTTAGGCTATCTTATCAGTCTGGTGATTGTTTCCTTTGCTGTGCAGAAGCTTTTAGTTTGATGCAATTCTACTTGAGTATTTTTGCTTTTGTCGCCTTTGCTTTGGGTGTCATATCCAAAAAAAGTGTTGCCCAGCCCAGTGTTAAGAAGGTTTTTCCATGTCTTTTTCTGGAATCTTCACAGTTTCAGTTCTTATGTTTAAGTTTTTAATCCACTTAGAGTTGATTTTTGTACATGTTGTAAGACAAGCTCCAATTTCATTGTTTTGCATATGGATATCCAGTTTTTCCAACACCATTTATTGAAGAACCTGTTCTTTCCTCATTGTGTGTTTATAGCACCTTTGTTAAAGATCAATAGACCATACACATGTGGATCTATTTCTGAGCTCTCTTCTCTGTTCCACTGGTGTATCTGTCTTTTTTCTTTTTTCTTTCTTTTTTTTTTTTTTTTTGCCAGCACCATACTGTTTTGATTACTATAGTTTTGTAGCATATTTTGAAATCAGGTAGTGTGAGGCCTCCAGCTTTTTTTTTTTCCTTGCTCAAGATTGCTTTGGCTATTTGAGATCTTTTGTGATTCCACATGAAATTTAGGAAAGTTTTTGCCATTTCTGTGAAAAATGTCATTGGAATTTTGATAAGGGATTGCATCAAAACTCAAAAACATAGGATATTTTCCCATTTATTTGTCTATTCTTTAATTTTTCATTAATGTTTTATTTAAAGTGGGGTATTGAAGAAGCCAACTATTATTGTATTTCTGTCTATTTCGCCCTTCAGATTTGTTAATATTTGCTTCATATATTTAGGTGTTCCAATGTTGTGTGCGTATATATTTACAATTGCTATATCCTCCTGATGAATTAACTCCTTTATTATTATACAATGACCTTTTTTTTGTTTCTTGTTACAGTTTTTAACTGAAAGTCTGTTTTCTCTAAGTATAGCACTACTGCTTTCTTTTGGTTTCTATTTGCATAGAATATCTTTCCCTATCCCCTCACTTTCAGCCTATGTACGTCATAACTAAAGTGAATCTTTTGTAGACAGCATATAGTTGGATATTTTTAATCTATTCAGCTACTCTCTATGGCTATTAATTTCACAATTATATATATGTGTGTGTATATATACACACACATATGTATATTAAAGTAAATATTGATAGGGAAAGACATATGATTGCCATTTTATTGTTTTCTGTTTTGCAGTTCTTTGTTTATTTTTCCATTTGTTTCTTTCTTCCTCTTGTGTTCTCTTCTTTGTGATTTTTTGCATTTTTGTAGTAATATGCTTCGATTCTTATCTCTTTATATTTTGTGTATCTAATACAGATTTTTTTTCTTTGTGGCTAATATGGGGATTACCTAAAACTTTTTATAGGTAAAACAGTCTTTTTTAATCTGATAACAACTCAACTTTGACTATATACAAAACTTTAACTTATCTTCTTTCTGAATTTTATGTTATAGATGTAAAAATGTATATATTTTATAAACTATATTTTTGTCAAATTATTGTAGCTACAGTTAGTTTTAATATTTTTGTCTTTACTTTTATACTAGTGTTAAAAGTGATCTAAATATCACTCTTATGGTATTAAAATATTCTGAATTGTATTATATTCTTACATTTACAGTAAGTTTTTAATATTTTCAAATGTTTTTACTTTGTTAGCATCCTTTTATTTCAACTAAAATAACTCTCTTTCATTAGGCAGCTCTAGTTGAGATTAACTCACTCTTGTTTGTCTTGGAAAGTCTTATCTCTTACTCATGCTGTAAAACAACTTTGCAAATATTGTATAAGTGGTTGGCAGGGTATTTTTTTTCTTTTTCTTTCAGCACTTTGAATATATCATAGTACTCTCTCCTGGCCTGTAAGATTTTGCTGAGAAATCTGCTAATAGTTTTTTGGCAGTTTCCTTTTATCTGATGAGTCACTTTTCTCTTGCCATTTTCAAAATTGTCTTTGTCTTTGATTTTGAGAATTTGATTTTAATATGTCTTGGTGAAGATCCGTTTATGTTTAATCTATTTGGCTTCTTTGGGCTTAATGGATCTGGATGTCCATTTTCTTTTTCATATTTCATATATTTTCTGTTATTATTTAAATAATATTTCTCTTTCTCTGCTTTCCTTCTGAAAATTCCATAATGTGCATATCAGCTTACTTGATGATATTCTATAAGTCTCATAGAAGTTTTTCACTCTTCTTTACTCCTTTTTCTTTTCATTCCTCTTGCTGGGCAATTACAAATGATCTGTCTTTAAGCTGTTGCATTCTTTCTTTTGTTTGATGGAGCATGCTGTTGACAATCAGTATAGAATTATTTTGTTTTGTTATTGTGTTCCTGATTCAGGTCCATAGTTTCTGGGCTTTTTAAATTTTTTTTTATTTCTTTGTTAAGCTTCTCATTTTGTTCAAGTAGTTTTCTTGATTTCATTTAGTTTTCTATTTATGTTCTTTTGTAGCTGCTGAGCTTCATTAAGATGATTTATTTTGAATTCCTTGTCAGGCAGTTTGTAGCTTTCCATTCTTTAGGGTTGAGTATTAGTGCTGCATTTTGTTCTTTTTGTGGCCTTGCATTGGTGTCTGTGCATTTGAAGCAGTAGGAACCTCTTTTAGCCTTTATAGACTGGTTTTGGCAGGAAAACTCTTTACCAGTCAACCTTTCCAAATATTCTTGGAAGGCTGACTGATGGGGTCCACAGGTGAATTAATTCTGATGTCTTTGGGCAGGCTGGCCCAGAGCCTGAATATGCTAGGCTGGGATTGAAGTCTTGGTCCATGGGGGCCAACCTAATATCCAGGTCTTTGGGGGCCAACCTGTTGCTGGAGCAGATCTTGAGCTTGAGTTTATGGTGACTGGCCTGGCACTGGGGTGAGCCTGGAGACTAGGTGCATGATAGGAAGGCCTGCCTGGAGCTGAGACAGGCCTGGAGCTTGAGTCTGTGTGGTTGGGCCTGAGTTTGGGGTCTTCAGAGAGCAGCCTGGAGCTTGGGCCCTCCTGGCTGTGCCTGAAGCCTAGGTCTGTGGGTCAAGCCTGGTGCTGAGGTCTACTGGGGAAGACCTGACATTTGGTCTACTGGAGCCTATGTCTGCAGGGGCTAGCCTGGAGCCTGGGGGCATGAGGAATGGCCTGGTGCTGGGATGGGCCTGGAGCCTAGGTCTACATGCATTGGCCTTGTGCTGCAATTCACTGCGGTGTGCCTGGTGCTGACCTTGATGGTGCATCAGGTTCTCACTTTGCTCTCCTTTTCCCAAGTGGAGGGTATATCTCTCCATGCTGTGATGTGCAGCTTGGGGCGGGGTAGGGTGTTGATGTGGGTAGAATGAAACTGTCCTTCCTAACTACTTCAATGCATCTTTTCTCATTTCTGTGCCCCACTTGAATACTGTAATCTCTCACTTGGATGCTTTAGCTCTTGTGAAGGTGTTTTCATGTATGGATAGTTGTTCAAATTGATGTTTCTGTGAGGGAATGAGAACTGGAAACTCCTACCATCTTGTAGTGCCTAGGTTCTTGATACATTAATTCTCAAATAAATGAATTAAATTCTGAATAATAACCTAAGGATAAAGTCATGGTGGCTATCACTGAGTTATGTTAAACTACTTATTTCAAGTCCATAAACTGTCCTATAACACACTCTATTAGCAAACATTAATTCTGAATTTAAATTTTTATTTTCCTGGCTCATTACCAGTTTTGGTACATGGTAAATTAATTACATACCTGGTTATTCATTTTATATGTTTTTTATTTTCTCATACTGATCTGGAATTTCTTATCTTGACGTATATACAAATTACCTTTTTGGAAAATGTGCATATTATAAATCAACTGGTGGTCTCCACTTAAAACTTTGCTGCCAATTTTAAGGTGTATTGCACATATATCTTTTCCTGGAAAGTCTAATGCAACTTGAATAGTCATAAAAATCACCTTAGCTATATGAAGTCATATTTGGATTTATAATTTGATTCTTTAATAATAATTCCTTAATTTATGGGATGCTTAGTTTTCAGGGGACATGAAAACATCCATTTAAGCTTTATTAGGGTTAAATGTAAAGCCAGATTTGTAACCTTTATTATATTCCAGGCAGTTTAACTCCATTTACCCATGTATACTCAATTCAATCTTCCTGTGATACCATCAAAAATCAAGGCACTTAACATATCTATTACCTACAAAAATTTTCTTGTGTTCTTGTATGTGTGTGTATGTGTGTGTGTGTGTGTGTTTGTGATAAGAGCATATAACATGAGATCTAGCCTCTTAATGTGTTTTAAAGGGCACAATACCATACTGTTAACTACAGGTACTGTGTTGTACAGCAGAACTTGTTCATATGGCATAACTAAAGCTTTATACCCATTGAGCAACAGTCTTCTACTTCTCCACCGCCCCTGCCAGCCTCTGACAACCACCAATCTATTCGCTGGTTCTATGGTTATTACTTTTTTAGATACCTCATATAAGTGGAATCACAGAGGATTTGTTCTTCTGTGACTGGCTTACTTGTTAATTGCTTTTGAATACATATCACTTATACTCACCACAATGCCATGAGCTTGGTACTGCTATTATTTGCATTTTTCAGATGAGGAAATGGAAAAAAAAGTTAGGCTAAGTTACTTTCTCAGGGTGAGCTAGCTATTTCACTCACAAATCTGCATGCTTTAAAACAATAGTCTATTACTGCCTCAACCAGGTATAGGCATATAAAAAGTACTGCCTTAATGTCACTAAAACACCATAGCAGAGTGACAAGAGCATGGTTTTAGTTGCTGAGACATGAGTTTGAGTCCAGATCCTAGACAATGTAATTAATCTCTCTGACATCAGTTTCCTCATCTGCAATTTGCAAAATTATTCTGAGGATCAGAAAAACCACCTATAGGTTAAGAGTGTTTTGTAAATAGTAATTCTTATATTATTAATTATATAAACAATATTAAGTCTTATACTAAACAGTTTATTGATTTGGGATATTAGGACAAAGAATGAGTCATTTCAGAAAAATAGAGGTTAGATGTGTCTTAAGAAAATATCATTTTCATGGCAACAGAAAAGCCATTTCATTTTTTAATTCATGCAAACTCTAAGATTTACCAAAAGGGCATTTGAGTACAGGCAAAGTAATAATTACATCAGTTACCCAATCATTTTTTAACAAAGTCCATGGGTAAATCTCTGAAAATTGAAAAAGACTTGATTTTCACAATACTAAATTAGCTATTTGACTTTCTTTATTCTCCATGGATTAAGAACTATTTGACTGTTTGTACTGATGGTGTCTGTATCATTAAACACAGACGTCTCCACTAGTCAAATAACCAAATTGTCCTGACATACTAAGAAAGACTTTTCACTGATGCAAGAGCCAAAAAAATCCATATTAAATAGGAATAATCAGGCTTGTATCACTTTATTGTTTTTGACTACTTCCAGGTTCTAATTACCTAGTTTTAGACAGTCTTCAATACTTGCAAAGTTGTAGTAGGATACTTTGTATTTGAGACCTTGTCCCTTAAATAGGTATCTCCAATATGACACTTTTTTACACATAGGGTGAAAAGTGTAGAACAATGTCTTTCTTCTACAACAATGTATCAACAGAATGCAGCAAAGTGTCAGGCACATGGTATTATATTCCTAAATTCACTATTATTTCTATCATCTTTATATTAATCTCATTTTCCTCAACTCCATTCTACTTGAAAATTTCTGAAATTCATTACTTTCCCTTTTTATAACTTGCAATTATTGTACAAATATTCTTAACGTCCTGTCCATGACTGGCTCTATAAAACTGGCTGCTCAAAAAATATAATTGAGTGGCAGATTAAAATGATAATGTGAAAAAATTATTTTGAGTTTTAAAATCAACAAAAACATCAGTAATTGTGTCAAAATCTTTTTTGACCGTAAGTTATGTAGATAATTTACGCACATTGATTCTCGATATGAAATATAGGAATTGATATGTTACTTTAAGAATATTAACATATGACATGAATATTTATGAAATATTTGCAAAACTCGTATCTCTTTTTTGTATGAAACTTTCAACATGGCTAATGTTTTACTATGTCTGTGAACATAGTACAATATACAGTATATTATTGATTTAAAATGAAAGTATCTTATTGATTTAATGTATTTTGAACACATTAAAAGTTCTAAGTTGACCCTGTTTAGATTTTGCATATTTTTGAAAAATTTTGAGGTGTATTAGAGCATTTTTCCCTGTAAAAATGATTATATGCAACAATTATCAAAATATTATTTTTATTAAAAAGTTATGAGAGCTCTCCTTGAAAATATTTGAAAAGTGGTTGAATTTAATATAACTTTATGACAGCATCACTAAAGTATATACCACAAACAGTTTTCAATGTTTCTAAGTATCAGAAACATCTGAGGACTCATTAAAAAATGCACAAATCTGTATATAATGCTTCTTAAATAAAATCTCCAAAAAACAAAGACTTGTGCATCAATATGTTATATAATATAGATTCCATCTGACTCTGAATTTCCAGTTTGTAAATTGCTACTATAGAAAACATGTTTATCCTGTAAAAAGTTTAGGACTATATTGAAGCTTCAACTAGCTTGCTAGTAATATTTTATAAATATCTGAAGTACATGTAAAGTATATTTTTTCATGCTGCAGTTTTTAAATTTTATACTTTCTTTCTCCTTATATTGAGCTGCTTCATAAAATGTACTCAGGTAGAAGCAATGCATACATTTTTTCCCATATATTATTCCAGTAAAATGTGGTAGATAGTGTTATCATCCCTATTTCTTCTGTTCTCCTTACATCTACAGTATTTGCCATGTGATTTTGCAGTTCCTTCCACAAGAGGTTGTATGTTTATCCCTGCCCCATTGATGTTGGGCTTAGCCAGGTGGTTACTCGGACTGACAGTATGTGGTCAGAAATGATGGCATGCCAACACTAAGCCTCAGTCATTAGAGACATTGTGTTCTACCTATCATATGTATACTTCTGTCTCCTCCACGGGAAGAATATAACTCTGGTAGTTGCTGCCTCTTCAGTCCAGGTCCCAGAATGACATGTATAAAGCAGAGCCATCATAGTCAATGCACAGTGACATGAGTGTACATAAAATCTTATTGTTATACACTGCTGAGATTTTGTGGCTGTTCTCTATGTAACACCATAAAGGACAGAAATAACCAATTTATATACCTGGAATAATATATTCAGGGTCTAATATTTGATGCCTTAAATAAGAATCAAATCTTACTAAGACTTTAACAGTAATATATTTAAACTTTTAAAAAATGTAGTGATATTGACAAATGTATTCTATAGAAAAGGGTTAGAGATGTTTATAATTTACAATAAGTCCTCTTTACTGTTTCTAATTTATCTTTTTATCTCTGGTACCTAGCATCAGATTTGGAATGGGGTTAGCACTTAAACTTTGCTGAATAATTAAGTGAAAAAAGTGAAATACAGAGAGATTGATTAAAGCTGATGAATTTGCCTTTGAATTCTAGAAACATGTAAAATTGTATTGCTGAAAGATACTGAATGTGTCTGTTTTCAATAAAATATATTTGCACCATTTATAATAGTTTTTTTAGTTTTCATAAGTAAACAAGTAATAAAACTACTTAAGGTTCTAATACTTTTATCTTATTAACTTTGTAACATATAACCTTATACCTATTTTTTTTAGCATATTGAGTATTGTTCTAGCATTCATTCATTAGCAATCTCCGTGATACTTTATTTTTGTCATTTTGATAATCAGTGAACCACAAGTTCCAGGTGGATGGCAATTGAAGTTTATGTAACAGTATACTGAGTATGATTACTTCTGTTAATGACTTACATGGTGTTGAATGTAAACATCTCATAACAACAAGATTTAGATCATTGTGATTCCAGGCACTTTAATCCACAAATCTCACCTAGCAATCACGTATTCTTTTTTGTGGATGGACCGTTGGATTTATCTGAGTGTGTTTGATTTTTTACTGTGCTAGTGGCAAAGTTCAAATAATTGATAGGCATTATAAAAAGCATGGTAGAATACTATGTCCTTATTATCTCTTAGTGAAAAAATAAATATATTTTGTAATTCACAGCAAGTTGATAAATTTTAATGGCACTTCCTTTGTATTTTATGTACAAAATCAGAGAATAAATATAAAATGCACTAAAGTGTGATTTCTGTACATTTAAAGTTTTGGAATTGTTCCCTGATAACACTCTTATTATGAATAAACTCCCTTATCATTTTCTCTTTCCTATCTGATATGCAATCTCTCTTTAATTGTACTCTTTTCCACTCTTACCATATCTTTTGAGATGCTCTCCAAAGTAAACTGCTCTTCCTCCCAATTTCCTTTTAGTACTCATGACTTCGGCAAAGAAACAGAATATGCCATGGCCCCCTCTTCCACCAGATCTGCTACCTCCCAACAACCTCTCTTCATGTGATTTTCATTCAATACCATTTTTAACATCTTTCTCATTGGGGTCATATACCCAACTCCAGGACACTCATCTACGTCCTTCAGTGATTTTCAGCTCATGGATCACAATTTTTTTAATTGAACTCATCCTCTACCATCAGTTTTCTTCACTGTGATCGTAAAAATGCACAGTGAAGATTCTTCTATAATTCTGGTAACAGTGTTCCTTGAATTTCTTAATTACAATAATCTTTACTGCACTTTAGGGAACAAGAACTAACATTAAATTTCTTTATCAGAAATGTTCTATTTCTTATGTTTTTAATTCTGAAATAATTTTTCTCACTACATACTCATGTTTTTCTACCACTATCATTACCATTATTTTTATTCATGGTAATTCTTATTAACTTTACTGTAACAAATGTTAATAGTCCTCAGTTGCATTGTTGCTTCCACTTATATTTTACCCAGCCTAATCTCCACTGTCATTCACAATAAGGTGCTCAGAACTCTAGATTTTGTCATCATTTTTCCCTGTAGTTTGTATCTTCCAATTGCTGAACTTTCATGACCTCCACTGTTTGTGTTGGCTTGAAAAATTACATTTTTTTCTGAAAGTTGGAAAAATGTCCTGACTTGAATCTGTTTCCAGCTAGATGTAATATAATATCATCTGATCATCCTTCATCATGATTTCATAAATTTTATTCATAGTTTTATGGTAAATTCTCATCCCCTGAATGGTCACTGTCACTAGAGTAGGATAGACCTCTTACCTCCTCTTTTGTTACTTTATTGAATGTACACATTTTTCCCCAGGTCAACTGAGCAGAATTTCATTTGAAGGTGAGCCCAATAGAATGTCAGATCTGTATGAATCTTATCCTGCACTTTCACCCTCACTCTTCTTTTTTCTTCAAACTCTGAGATTGTATTTTGCTTTGTACTTGTTAAAATTATTCCATTGTCTCTAAATTCATCAGTTCCAGCCTCCACCAATCTTTGTTCTATTATAATTGTTAGAGATGGTTTTAGATGGTCCCAAACCTCATAATACAAAGTCTAGATATAAACAAGATGAGGACACATTTATTTCTAACATGTATAGCCAAAGAGGAAAGTAACAAGGATAGCACGCTCTTCTACAGTCAAAGCCTTGTAATCTGTAAGACAAATTCAAGAGGTTTCTAAGCATTGCTATTTGTGGGGTACGAGTGTCACAGCCAGCGAAGGTACCGGATCGGGTTCTGGGAATTGGAAGAAGAGGTGAGCAGTGGCAGGCAAATGAGACATAACTCTTTATTGTCTCTTTAATTGTCGGGGCACAGCAACAACCGCAGCAGCAAGCGAACGCAGCAAGTGCCAGTAACATGGCAAGTACACATTTATATACGGCTCAGAACAACAGTGGCAATGTGCCCAATCAAGGGGTGGGCATGTGGGTCTTATATAAGGGATTACATCATGGTTACATAAGTGTGCTGACTCATGCCTTTCCAGAAGGCCAGGCGGGAAGATATAACAGTAGTCATCTTGTTTTGGCCTAAGAAACTTTTTGCCTATACAAACGGGTTTTCCCTCACAGTATCACTGGACATCTACAAATAAGAAAAGACACTTATTAGTGCCAGAGACAACCTTGACATTGAGACATATTTTATAAAATGTTTGTTTATAAAATGCTTATGAAATATTTTATAATATGTTCAAATCTGTTAACTCTATGTCTGGGGCAGTGATACTATGTGTCATGTGTATTGTTGCATCAATAGTTAATGGCAGCATTTAGGATCAACCTCAGACATACAATATTGCTGAAAGATTAAATGAGTGATATAGGTAATAATGGTAACCCCTTGGTGATTATCTCCTTTTGTTCACCATGTAGCTTCTATATTTCATGGCATCTATGAAGATCTTAATCTCCTCATCTGAGAAAATTACTAAGTAGTATATTTATATTACTAATAAAAAGTAATTCATGGTGTTCTTCAGAGGATTAATGGGTTAATATGTGGAACATGCTTATAATAGTGCCTATCAGTTGGTATGCACACACACACAATGTTAGTGATATTGCTCCCTAAATATGTCCTTGTGATCTTACCTCTCATCTCTACTGATACTGTCCTCCAAACCTAACCAGTTTGCTAATGGCAACATAATTCAAAGACCCTACTTTGTCCTTTTAATTTTCTGAAGCCTTGCTGCTCCTTACCAGCCCATTTTACTTTTGAGACTCTTTCTGGGATTTTTGCATCACCATGCTATCCTGGTGGAATTTTTGCCTCTCTATTGCAATTTGCTGATGCTTATTCTATCAGAGGAGTCTATCCCTAAATTTACTCTCCATATATAAGCTCCCCCCATGATTTCCAGCCCAGTGGCTGTGTAGGTCTAATTAGCCTGTAACAAGTTTCTCCTGGGACAGGGAACAGGCACTTCTAATTTGTAATAATTACAGGCAGCTCACCTCAGACCAAAATGTGGAAATGAACTTTTTCTCTAAACCTTCACTTACTTTCCATATCTTCTCCCTCAGTTCAATACTCATTTCAAATGCTAGCTGCATGAATAATTTTTTATACTCCTACTTTATAACATCTTCTTTATTTTTGAACCCAAAATGGTCTATTTCCTTTCTAATCCAGTCAAATCTTACTGACATTTTATCATATTAATTTGAATATTTGCCTTCTCTTTCTATAGATTAGAGCCGTTTGATAGTAGAGTATATGCTTTACCCTTGTATGTCTGTCAGATTGTAGCAGAAGTTTTATGACCTGATAGGCACCCAGTATAATTTGGTTGGATGGATTTAAGAGGGAAAAATACTACTGAATTAAATAATGATAACGTGGTAAAAGATCTGGGGAGTTGTCTGAGACCAGTGCTATAACTCCAGCTGAGAGCACCCATGCCCCTCTTTGACTCTATGAAGAATTGTAACCTTCAACAGGCAGTAATTAAAAGGGTTCTAAAATGTGGTGCATAATGTCTAATTTTAATAGGTCAAGGTTACACAGTATTCCTTCAATCCTCCCTCCCTCCCATGATGAAATAACATTATCTTCCTCAGCTGAAAACTGTACCTAAAGGACAAGTCCTCAATATTCTCCTCTTTCTTACCAGTGTTTTCTTTAATGTTTCATAGCCCCTCCCTTACTACATTCCTTCTTTTTGCTTCCTTTTCTTTCTTTTTCTAATAATTTTTTATTTTAAATACATTAAATTTTATTGATGTTATCAAAGTTATACATGGACGTAGTCTCAAGAGTCAGATGGTCTTATATAGTGTGTTATGGGGATGGGCTAATGCCTTGAGAGCAGCTGTAACTTACTCTGCAACTATCCTCTGTGGTTTCCTGTTGCTTTTCATCTTACTTCCTGACATAACCTTTATTTTATTATAAATTCACCTATGCATTTGAAAAAAGACTGTATTATGTTCAGCAGTTCTAGGTATTTTATCACAAAAGAGTTATTCCTTGATGCCTACTCTGCTATATTGGTAACATTGGAATTAAATTGTCTTTCTAGAAATTTCAGGTTTAAATGTACTTTCAATTTCTTGGTGTTTATATTCTAAAAGTTGGACTAGATATTTAAGTCAATTATTTTCACTATAAGGATAAACACTTATTCATTTATGAATTAATTCAGAAAATATATATCAGGTATCTACCTTATACCAAGCCTGATTCTAATCATGGGGTATATAATATTGTATAAAATGGATGAAAAACAAGGAGAAAGATACCCTAGTTAGCTTATGTACTAATGATAGTATCTGAATATCTGATGAATATCTTGAATCTCATATTTACAATGGAACATTTGAAGTTTAATTTAAAGTTTAATTTAGAAACATCTAGAAAAAAATATTTACTATTATTTCAGCCAAAAGACTATGCGTTCATATTTGTTTGTGGTGTTAATTCCAGTTGATGATAGGTTGTTATGTTGTGTGATCTATTTAAGAATTTTTATATATTATTTCAATGTGACAATCAATATTAAATAGATTTACTTCCAAAAATTAATTTTACATGATAAAATATGTAAATGTTTTAACAATTGAAATACATAATTTTTAATGTTGGCATAATATTTTGGCTATTAGTTGACATTATATAAATATTGTTTTAACCTGGCATATTCACTTTTATAAATTTTGTAATAGACCTGGGTCTTAAAAAATGGAAGATTTGTTCTCGAAATAAATCAATAATTGATAATGTTGATTTTTTAAAAATTTTAATTTACTAATTACAAACATGAAATTTAATCCTCCAATACTGACCTAATAAGTGTGTAAATGACAGAATACAAGCAAGTGTAAATGACAGAATATAAATTGTGTTGCTTTGATTTACAGCTGATATGTTGTGAAATCTGAGAGAATACAACCTTTAAAAAATCTTAAAATATGTATTAATTAATACAGCATATTTTATACACCTTATTGCCTTATAATGACAGAAAAATGTTAATTGAAAAATATTTCTATTGTTAATTATGTACTGACACTTAAATTTCCTTGTTTTAAATCCAATGAATGAGGTTTAGTAACTGACTTAATTTCATAACTCATTTTTTTTACTTTTAAAAAAGTTTCTTTTAGAGAAGTTTTAGATTCACAGAAAAATTAAGCAGAAAGTGCAGAGTTCCCATGTCCTCCCTTCCCCCTCACACTCACAGCCTTCTTCACTATCAACTTCTTGCACCAGATTGGTACATTTTTTACAATTAATAAACCTACATTAAGACATCATCATCACCCAAATTTCTTGGTGTTCTACATTCTACAGATTTTTAAAAATAAGTAATGACATTGTATCTGCCATTATAGTATTATACAGAATAGTTTCACTGCCCTGAAAATCTTCTTTGTGTTTTGCCTATTTAGCCCTCCCTCCTCTCTAACTAGTGGCCACCGCTGATTTTTTAACTGTCTCGATAGTTTTTCCTTTTCCTGAAGGTCATGTAGTTGGAATTGCACAGTATATAGCCTTTTCAGATTGACTTCTTTCACTTAATAATATACACTTAAGGTTCCTACATGTCTTTTTATGGCTTGATAGCTCATTTCTTTCTAGTGCTCAATAATATTTCTTTGTCTGGATCTACCGCAGTTTATTTATCTATTTACCTACTAAAGGACATCTTAGTTTCTTCCAAGTTTTGGCAATTAAGAATGAAGCTGCTGTAAACATTTGTGTGCAGGTTAATGAGTGGACATGGTATTTTAAAAATTTTATTGTAAATTTAAAAAATTATCATTGTATATATTTATGGAGTGAAAAATGATGTTACTCCTTTGGTTAAATACCAAGGAGTGATTGTTGTGTCATATGGTAATAATATAATTAGTTTTATAAAAAACTGCCAACTGTCTTCCAAAGTGGCTGTACCATTTTGCATTTCCACCAGCAAAGAACAAGAGTTCCTGTTGTTCCACATCTTTGCCAGCATTTGGCATTGTTGGTGTTCTGGATTTTGGCCATTCTAATAGGCTTATATTAGTATCTCATTGTTTTAATTTGCATTTTTCTAACACCATATTATGTGAAGCATCTTTTCATATGCTTATTTTCTATCTTCATATCTTCTTTGGTAAGGTGTTTGTTCTAATCTTTTGTCTATTTTTTAATTAAGTTGTCTGTTTTCTTATTGTTAAGTTTTAAGAGTTCTTTTATATTTTGGGTAACAGACCTTCATAAGATATGTCTTTTGTAAATATTTTATTCCAGTCTGTGGCTTGTCTTCTCATTTTCTTGACAGTATCTTTCTTAGAACAGAAGTGTTTCAATTTTAATGAAGTCCAGCTTATTAATTATTTTTTTCATGGATTGTGCCTTTTTTGCTATATCAAAAAAGTCATTGCCATTCTGTCTTAGTCCATGCAGGTGCTCTAACAAATACTATAGACTGTGTAGCTTATAAACTATAGAAATTTATTTGTCATAGTTCTGGAGCTTGGGGACTTCAAGATCAATATGCCAGCAGATTCAGGGCGGAGTGAGGCACTCACCTCCTCCATAGACGGACATCTTCTCTTTGTGTCCTCACATGCTGGAAGGGGCTAGATAGCTCTCTGATTTTATAATATTGAGATGTCTTGTAAAAAATTCAGAGGAGACATAAAAAAGTTTTAAAAAGTCCCATATGTTTTACTAATATTAGTACTCTCCAAAGGAAGGCAAAGAGCAGGCTGTCATCCAGGGAAGTATATTAGCTTAGACAAGGCCACTAGACTTCCTTCCCTGGAAGACCAGAATAGGAACTGACAGAGAAAGCATCCACTCGCCACATAAATGGACATGTAACGTGCAAACTCGAGAATAGTTAACCATAATATTTTCCAAGATGTGGAAGGTAAAAACAAAATGCTCAAATCTTCAGTGGCAATGAGATAAATGAGAGACAAAAGAGAAACGATTAAGTTCTTAGTTCCCTCTATTTGATCTGAAAAAACATGTTCATATTGATTGTTTTAAGACAAATAAAATTATGGGTCAATTCCGACCTTCCTGATTCCTGATAACCAAACACTGATGTTGGTATGTATTTTGCATTTATATTTACAAATTCCCTACCAAGCCATGTTTTTTCTTTTAAGGTTGGAAAGAAAATTTTTCCATATTCCTTTTCATACTCTCATTCATTATATTGTATAGGATTTTTTGTTGAAAAAAATGAATACCTGCTGGAGCTAGCTTAAGAAACGAGGTACTGTTTCATATGAAAATACAAGTATATGTCAGAAGCAAAACTAAATAAGCAAACAAAAAAACCAAACAAAGGCACCTGTAAGGTTTTTTCTCCCTCTGATCTCTGCTTTATTCTTCTTTTTATATGCAGACTTGAATCTTGAAGTATGATTCTTTCACTTCTTCTTTTTTATATTTGCAAAAATATGGACATCAATGTCTCCCACTTTTGCATATTACACGCCTATATGTTTGGAAAGATGTCTTCTCTTATTCTCTCTCCTCCCATTTTAAACTCCTAAGAAAGGGAATTGCATTGGTTCATACCTATGCCGATTGTATGTGACCAAGTAAGAAGAATCATGTTGTATGAAAATAACAACTGAAAATCCCTACTGAAAAGGCCATGTTTAGATGTGAGGTGCAGATAGCAATGTCTAGGAAATTTCTGCTAACTGGCGAGTCAGTTATGTTTTTCTGCATTATACTTGTTTACTTTCTACTTGTCTTGGGATGGAAAAAGTGGCTACCACACAAAATGTCCATCTCACCTCTTTTATCCATGGCATTAATGCTAATTTGCCATGATACTTTTTATCATGAAATTCTGATGCAGCCCCTGAATCCTGCATGGCAGAGGGCTCTAGGAACCCAATCCAAATCAAGTGGCATGCAAAGTATATCCAGTTACCCATATATTTCCTCTCACTTTTGTATTGTACCTACTATTCATTCTGTCAATGTAATAAAAAGCACCCAGCACTGTGTAATATAATAACTATAGTTCCCTTGTACTAATGAAAAGACACTTTGAAGAAACAAAAAGATAAAGAAAATATAAATACTTTACAATAGTGTAGATTACATTATCTTAAAGAGCATTAATATTACATACCAGAATTTTATTTTCTAAGTTTCAAATATTTCTAAGAACCAAGATATCTGAAGCAAACCTCAGAGTTGAATTTTTTTTATCACCACTAAATTTTCTGAACATTTATCAGGTATAGATTGATATTCTGCCTTTTATATTTTATTTTCAACTCCATTACCAATTGTGTATAAAGTATTTCAGTTAAAACTATCAGTGCTATTATAAATTTTAAAACCGTAACATCACAATTGAAATCATAAAACATAATGAAGTTTTCAATCATATAATGAATAGACCAGATCCTGGTCTATTAAATGTATCTTTACAAAGGATTTGTATTTTGAGTGTACATAATTAGCTTCCTGTTTATCCTGAAATCAATGAAACTATGTGATTATTTAAAAATAATAGTCACTTTTCTTTATTTATATTCTAGTCAGACTACTTTCTAAAATTGGGCTTAATACATTTTGATGTTGTTTGCTTGTATATTGGGCTTTGGAAAAAGAAAGGCAGAGAGAACACTATAGTGCTTTCCCCCTACTTTCCTATGTAGACTTTTTATTTCCTGCTCACTTTCTCCTTCCAGCCTTTCCCTCCTTCCTTCTTTCCCTTCCTCCCTTCTTGCCTCTTTTTCTCCTTTCCTCCCTATATTATTTCTTCTTCTGTCTTCCTTCCTCCCTTCATTTACTGTTTCATTACTTCTGTCTGTCTTTCTCTCTTTATTCTACTTGTTATTGCTATTCTCAGCCCTTTATAACATAACCTCTTCCTTAATCCTCTGGTGGTGCAGCTCCTGCACTCATCTTTTCTGGTCACACAGTGGTCATAGACAGACAAGCAAATCAAGAACTTGGGCTACTACAGTTTCTGTGCAAGATGGCAAGAAAGTGATCTTTGTATTATCATTTCTGTGTATGAAACAGTGCATGTTTTCATTATGGAAAATGGATACAATGGAGCCAGTCAGTTATGGAAAATGATTTATATTTGATAAAGAATTATTTATTATTATGTGATATGACAGTGAATTGGAAATAGCAAAACATATAGGGAAAATAAAAATTGTGCTAGCAACTCAGTGTTTTACTTTGTTTTTGTTGTTGTTTTACATTGAAACAATACCATTTATTGAAGTCTTAGTATTTTTAAAACTTTTATTGTATATATTTAAGATGTACAAGATGATATTTTGATATACATATAATGAAATGATTACTATTGTCAAACAAAATAACCTGTCTATCTTCTATGATTACCCATTGTGTGTGTGTGTATGTGTGTGTGTAAAGAGTGTCTAAAATCTACCTTTTTAGCAAAAATGCTGAAGACAGTACAGTATTAACTATAGTCCTCATGTACATTAGATCTCTAGACTTGTTCATTTAACATATCTGATACTTTGTATTCTTTGACCTACATCTCCCCATTTCCTTCCCCTCCCCACCTCTAGTAGCCACTGTTTTATTCTATATTTCTATATATTTGACTTCTAAGAAAAATTCCACTTGTAAATGAGATTTTGAAATATTTTTATTATTGTATATGTCTTATTTCACTTAGCATGTCTTCCAGATCTATCCATACTATGCCAAATGGCTGGATCTTCTCATTTTTAAGACTGGATAATATTCCATTACATATATTTACCATGGACTCTTTCCACTTGTCTGTTGAAAACACCTAGATTGTTCCCATATCATGGCTATTGTGAATAATGGTGCAATGAACAAGGAAGTACAGATAGTGTTATGAGGTTGTGATTTCATTTCCTTGGTGTATATACCCAGAAGATGGATTTCTGGGTCATATGGTAATTCTACTTTTAATTTCTTAAATTAATTAATTTTCTTAAACATGGGGTTTCATTTCTCCACACCCTTACTGACACTTGTTATCTCTTAAGTTTTTTTTTTCTTTTTGATAGTGACTATCCTAGTAGATGTGAGGTAATATCTCATAGTGGTTTTGATTTGCAATTTCCTGATGATTAGTGATGTTGAACATTTTTTCATGTAACTGTTGGCCATTTGTATGTGTTCTTTGGAGAAATGTCTATTCAGGTCATTTGCACATTTTAAAATCAGATTATTGGCTTCTCAATGTGTTACTTTGAATAATCTTGGGCTCTATCACAATACTGTAGAAAAAGATGGGAAGATTTTTTTTTTTAATGGTTGGCTAATTGTGAAGATATGATTAGAAAAACCTCTTTATCTTGCCCAAAATTGCATGTGTATATGACCTGATTTTTTTATAATAGAGTTTGCATATTATAGTTAAATGTTTTTAGCAATAAAAATTTGATTTTAATATGCCAATTGGAAAAATTATTTGATTATTATCAGACTAAATATTGTTAACCACCAAACTTTGTTTTGCCTACTGTAAGAATTATTTTTATAATATAAGGTTTCTTAGGAATATATATGAAGACTAGTAGGTATTTCCATATTCATACTTTATTACATTTAACTTGTATGTAATTTTGTCCCTTATACTTGAAAGCACAACATGTTCCAAAGATATTTTGAGTATTTCTGCCTTCTCTTTTATTTCCTTTCTCTATTAATCTATTTTATGTTTCTGAAGGAGTATTTTTATTGCAAGAGGTTTAAGTATCTCAATTCTAAGACTTCATTTCCACATGAAGTTACATCACATTCCATGTTCTTTTACTCATATTTCTGTATTAGCAGGTTTCTAAAAATTAACCTTGCTTAGGCTGTTCATTTCTGCTGACACATAATGGCACTGCAGCAGAAGGTTTCTAAATAGAAACCTGCTGGCCTTTGCACTAATAGCATTTCCTACAGGCTTTTCCATAACATGATTTCTAGAAGAAAGTATAAAATCAAAACTTTTGTTATGATAAAATAATGGCAAGGATTTTTTTTCTGTGGACAATAAACATTCCCTAAGGAAAGGGTTGGCCTTAGCAAATTAAAATAAATAAATAAATAAAAATCAGAAAGTACAGATATTTCTTTTGTATCCTTTTGGCTCTAACATCCTCTTTTTCTTTTGAACTGGAGTCCTTTTTCCAGTTGGATTTCATTTCTCTCCGTGTAGTCCACCCTTGAACCTAATTGTCCAATTTTTTTTTTCTTTTCTCACAAAGAGAGAATCAACTAATAAATCCTGACACCCTCCCTCCCTGAAAGGACTCCCAAGCTACAGTCCTTTCATTCTGGGAGATGTGTTCTCAGTGCTGCGTCTGAGGTTCAGCAGTACCTAATGTGTTAGAGAAATCACAGTGGGCATGCTGGATATCTTTCCTGCAACATAGACTTTGCAAAACCAAGGTGGAAGTGAAACTATGACAGATCTTAGAAGGTTTCTGGCAATCAATAAAATAATATGAATGCCACACAAAATTTAATAGAAATCTGCTCTTGTCAAATAAATAATAATACTTCCCCTACAAATAATTTTTGCACATATTTCCTCATTCTACAGAAAATTGTCAGCATCTACTTCCATTACATTTATAAGATACATGTTCATAAATTTTGTTTTGCTGAAGGAACTGATTATTTGTGTCTGGTTTTCCATCCAAAAGAATTTCGATGTTAGGACTCAGAGTTTTGACTCATATGCCTTTCCTTCCTAACTGTGCTGGGTTTCCATTGTTGCAGTTTAACATGAATATTTAAAACTAAAACAACAAATAAAAATTTGAAACAGACTAAAGCTTTAGCTGACACTTTACCGGGGTTTATCTCCCTTTAATATAACTTAAAAGAAAAAATTCTGTAGCAATCAGGAGTTCTAATGTTAAACACTTACCAATAGTCAATATTACCATGGAATAAAAATTAGAAAATAAGGTAGAAAATTGACTGTTTTGTTTAAAAAATAAAATGAAAGACTAAATAGTTGTTTTATCCCAACATTGTATTCTCCCTCCATCTCTACATTCCACTTTCCCCGTTCTTGGAGATTAAAAAACAGTGTTTTTAAAAAAACAAAAAAATTAAAAGTCTGGCTTTCAGCACATATGCAGGCCACCATAATAGCCTCAGAATATTAAAATTGTAAACATCAATGAACACTCTTAGTCTTCCTTTGACATAATATGACAAGGTCCAGTCTAGTATTCTTTAAGGCAACGTTGTGTCAGTTCATTATTTTGACATTTTGTAGTGTTGATAATTTAAGAAATCAATGTAACCTTCTCCTAAAAAGCTGTGTATACGTCACCATTACTTCAAAACTGTAATACTGTGTACCAGGACAAGAGAGAACACAGAAGTCTGTCAGTTCTGCACTAGAACTCCTGATTGCTAAAGAACACTGAGGAAATGGGAGCTAGCACTTGTAATAAAAATAAAGACATTGTCTTGAACATAGATACATGATTGCGTATTAAAAAAAAACCCAGCATCATCTATCATCTCCAAAAGATTACAGGAGTCAGCTTGTTAATACAGTAGTTAATAGGTTCCATATTTTAATTCAATGGTTAGAATTCTAGGTCCTTTATTGCCAGAAGTCAGTATAGTTAGTTTATACTATACACTCTGCACTGGGGCACAGTGGCAGTGGTGGTGACTTTGCCTAAACATCACCCAGCTGTCCTGTGGTTCACATCTGAGCACAGGCTGGACTAGGCTCCACTTGCCCACTCTCTCCAGTACTGTTCATGGGCACTTGTTGGATGGAAACTGGGCTGCACCCTCCTAGATCCCTGTCATTTTTCTGTCACCCTTCCTGCGTCCTGCTTCCTAGTGTTTTATGCCTTGCTTGCTTTCCGTCCTGATAACTGATTGAGGTCTTCAAGGTTGTAAGGGACACTGTCTCCCCGCTTGACTTGACCCCCACCCCAGACAAGGGTCCTGTGCAACCTGAGCAGAGTCGGCTATCCTTTCCAAAGTGCAGGTGGGTCCCAAAAGTGCAGGTGATGTTTAAAGCCATGGGTTCTGAAGATGCTGAATCGTTGCAAAATCTCAAGGGTCTGAATGGAAGTGAGCATCTTTAATCAACACTCACAATATTCTAGAAAACCATATACTGTGCTGGTTGAGGCCAAAGTTCAACATTGCTGCACTGTTCAACAAGGGAGGGGAGCAGTGGTCTTCAGTCCCTGCTCCAGCCGCACGTGTGTGGTAATAGCCTTCCTCACACATGTAAGTTCTCACGTGCACAAAAAGATAAGGTTTTGGTATCTGAAAACCTTGTGTGCTCAAGAATCTCCACAGCTTCTATTGGACATATTTTCTTTTTAGGAATGAAGGAAAATTCTCCCATTTTTGAGCCATTTGTCAATTCTACAAAATTGCATGTAACTTTATAAATATTTTTAAACAATATAGTTTTATAAATATTTAATGTTCTGCTAAGTTGATTTTGAATTGTAAACGTCAAGTATTCTGTTTTTGGTTTTTTAATGTTTTACTATACTTTGTTAAAAGGGAAAAATTGTATGTTTTTAGAATGTTTTTATGAGTAAACCTAATGTACTGAAACTAAAAATTTAAAAAAAGAAAAAAAAAACCCTCTAATTCATATATTCTTAGGCAAAGAAACAAAGTGCAAGCTTCTAGGAGTATGGATAAGATTTTGAAGAGGCAGTGTCCATAATGCTGTTCCTTAAGTCATCTGTTTAAGCAGTTTTTAAACATAGACAAAAACCCTCTGCTCCTACCCCACACCCTTAGTCGTGCCTGGATGCTTGGTGGATTCATTATCACAATTAGGCAGAGGAACAAAGGGCAAAATACCATAAAAGTCTGATCCAAGCACGTGGTGACAGACTGGTAATAATAATCCTTCCTTTTACTTCTTTCTCAGGATTAAGAGCATTTATGCACAAATTCTGCTACACTAAGAGCTAGGGGTGGTATAGGAAAATGCCAAATGAATACATTTTATAGGTGGTAGATTTCATGTGAGTTAAATTTCAATCAAAACTGTAGTCATACCATTCTTGAGTTTACCAAATTCAGTTTTACAAATGTTATTTTCATCCAACCAATATTTTTGTGGTTTGCCTCAAAGGACCCTACCCAGTAGATCAAAATATGTCAGGGTTTTTTAAAGTTTTATATGACCTCAAGCAGGACTGAGGCTAAGCTCTACTAAGAAATAGTAAAAAATGTATGAATGCCTTGGAAATTGTTTGAAAATTCTCTTTGCCTCTCATTAAACAGTCAGAATTTTATTTGATGGAATTATGTATAGAAAGCAGGACAGATTAAAGAAGGTAAGAAGGATGTGGAGCACATAAATAAGAGAGAGGGTTTTTTTGGTGTGTATGTGGCATAATTTCATTCCATGTGTACTACTTCATCAGCCAATTGGCATCTCAGGAAGGATTTGGGGAGTTCTGAGAAGCTGGCATCTCAAATGAATTACATGCTGTCATTTCTCCTGCTTTGAGAATATACAGTAGAGGGAATTTCCACAAGCTTTGTCACTAAAAAGTCTGTCTCCTTCATAAGTATCTGTTGGTATCTTTATGTGCACCACATAGCCTTCTCATTTTGATGCTTACCCACTGGCTCATTTCTTAGATATTTATAATGTTGCTAATATCCACTTCCAGGTAGATTGCAGAGATTTGATTCTTGGCCAGGGTAAAAGAACTGCAACATGACATCTTACATGCCCATCCTTTGTAATACCACCACAAGGCCACTGTGTCCTCAAGACATTGAAAGAAAAGGGCCACTTTACACAAATTTGCAAGGGTTGTGATTTACATGCTAACAAACTGATTTGAATAAAACGGTCCACTTAAATGTTTATTTTTAGTATCACACCAATCTTTAACTGCTCTGGGCACTAAGGCTAAGTGAAAGATTTTAATAGGAGAAGAGTTTAAAAAAGAAACGACAAAGAGTAAAAAATACAGTAAAAATAAACTTTAAAAATCAATGTAGCTTCTTTTGTTGTTGTTGGAAGATTTTTTATTACTACTTCAATTTTGGTGCTTGATATTGGTCTGTTTAGAAATTCCATTTCTTTCTGCTTGAGCCTAGGGAGATAGTATGATTCTAAGAATTTGTCCATTTCCCCCACGTTTTCGTGTTTGTGGGCATAGAGATTTTTGTAGTATTCGAAGATGATGTTTTGTATTTCCATGATATCAGTTGTGACCTCTCCTTTTTCATTTCTAATTGAGCTTATTAGAGTCCTTTCCTTTCTGCTTCTGGTTAACCTGGCAGGTGGCCTGTCTATTTTATTTATCTTTTCAAAGAACCAACTTTTCATTTTATTAATCTTCTGTATTGTTCTTTTGTTCTCAATTTCATTTAATTCTGCTCCAATCTTGGTTATTTCTTTTCTTCTGCTGGCTTTAGGATTGTTTTGCTCTTCCTTTTCCATTTCCTTAAGATGACTCATTAGTTTACTGATTTGTGACCTTTCTGTCTTTTGGATGTGGGCATTTAAGGTGATAAGTTTTCCTCTCAGGACTGCTTTTGCTGTATCCCACAGATTTTGATAACTTGTGTCCCCATTATCGTTTAGTTCGAAGAATCTTTTGATTTCCATTTGAATCTCCTCCTTGACCCAATAGTCATTCAGCAACTGATTGTTTAATTTCCATGTTTTTGGATGAAGATGTGAGTTTCTGTTGGACTTGATTTCTAATTTTATTCTGCTGTGGTCTGAAAAGATACATGGTATGATTTCTATTTTTTGAATTTGTTTAGATCTGTTTTGTGGCCTAGGATGTGGTCAATTTTAGGGAAAGTTCCATGAGCTGATGAGAAGAATGTATATTCAGTGTTATTTGGGTGAAGTGTTCTGTAGATATCACTTAGGCCCAAATGTTCTAGAGTCCTGTTTAGGTCCTTTGTTTCTTTGCTTATTTTCTGTTTGGAGGATCTGTCCTCTTCCTTCAGTGGGGTGTTGAAGTCCCCTGCTATTATGGCATTGCTATTTACTATGTTGTCTAGATCAAGCAGTATTTGCTTTATGTATCTCAGTGCTCCTGTGATGGGTACATAAATGTTTAGTATTGTTAAATCCTATTGTAAGAATTTTCCCCTCACCACTATACAGTGTCCATTTTTGTCCTTCATTACTTTTGTTGCATTAAAGTTTATATCATCTGAAATAAGGATGGGTTCACACCTGAATTCTCCCAAGCCTACAAAGAAGAACTGGTGCCTATACTGCAGAAATTATTTGAAAACATCCAGAAGGATGGAGTCCTCCCAAACTCATTCTTTGAAGCCAATATCACCTTGATACCAAAGCCAGGAAAGGACACAACAAGAAAAGAAAACTACAGACCAATATCCCTTATGAATATAGATGCAAAAATTCTCAATAAAATCCTTGCAAACTGAATTCAAATGTACATCAAAAATATTATTCATCACGATCAGGTGGGCTTCATCCCCGAGATGCAGGGATGGTTCAACATATGCAAATCTATAAATGTAATTCACCACATAAATAAAAGCAAGAACAAAGATTATATGATCCTTTCAATAGATGCAGAAAAGGCTTTTGACAAAATCCAGCATCCTTCTGTGATAAGAACTCTTAACAATATAGGCATAGGTGGCTCACACCTCAAAACTATTAAAGCCATATATGATAAACCCACAGCCAATATCATACTGAATGGGGAAAAATTGAAAGCATTCCCCCTTAAAACTGGAATCAGACAAGGTTGCCCACTATCTCCACTTCTATTCAACATAGTGCTGGAAGTCCTGGCCAGAGCAATCAGACAAGACAGAGGAATCAGGGGCATCCAAGTGGGGGCAGAAGAGGTCAAACTTTCACTATTTGCAGACGATATGATATTATATGTAGAAAACCACAAAGATTCAACCAAGAGATTACTGGAATTAATAAATGAATTCAGCAAAGTCTCAGGATACAAAATCAATGCACACAAATCTGTAGCCTTAATATATGCTAATAACAATCAAGCCGAGAAACAAATTAAAGATGCATACTTTCACAATAGCACCAAAGAAAATTAAATATTTAGGAACATATCTAACTAAGGAATTGAAAGACCTTTATAGTGAGAATTATGAAACACTGAGAAAAGAAATTGCAGAGGATGTAAACACGTGGAAAACCCTACCATGCTCTTGGATAGGTAGAATCAACATTGTAAAAATGTCTTTGCTACCTAAAGTGATTTACACAATCAATGCAGTCCCTATCAAAATGCCAACATCATTTTTTGCTGATCTAGAAAAAATAATTCTATGCTTCATGTGGAACCAGAGAAGACCCCGTCTAGCTAAAGCAATCCTAAGCAAAAAGAACAAATTGGGAGGTATCTATCTACCAGACTTCAAACTATACTACAAGGCTATAGTAACCAAAACAGCATGGTACTGGCACAAGAACAGAGATGTAGACCAATGGAACAGGACAGAGAACCCAAATATAAAACCAGTCTCATATGGTCATCTGATCTTTGACAAAGTGCACAAAAACATAAACTGGGGAAAAGATTCCATATTCCATAAATGGTGCTGGGAAAACTGGATGGCCATATGTAGAAGACCGAAACTGGACCCACATCTCTCACCTCTCACAAAAATCAACTCACGACGGATAACAGATTTAAATCTAAGACATGAAACCATAAGAATTCTCAAAGAAAACATTGGAAAAACTCTTATGGACATTGGCCTAGGCAAAGAATTTATGAAGAAGACCCCCAAAGCAATCACAGCAGCAACAAAAATAAATACATGGGACCTGATCAAATTAAAAAGCTTCTGCACAGCCAAGAAAACTATCACTAGAGTGAACAGACACCCCACAGAATGGGAGAAAATATATGCATGCTACGCCTCTGATAAAGGGTTGATAACCAGAATCTATACAGAACTTAGGAAAATCAACAAGAAAAAAATCAAACAACCCCATTAAAAAATGGGCAAAGGACAAGAACAGGAACTTTTCAAAAGAAGACAGAAAAATGGCCAGCAAACATATAAAAAATTGCTGAACTTCTCTAATCATCAGGGAAATGCAAATCAAAACCACAATGAGATGTCACTTAACTCCAGTGAGATTGGCTCATATCAGAAAGTCCCAAAACCACAAATGTTGACGGAGATGCGGACAGATAGGAACACTCATACACTGCTGGTGGGACTGCAAACTAGTACAACCTCTATGGAAAGTAATATGGAGATACCTCAAAGAATTAAAAGTAGAACTAACATTTGATCCACCAATCCCACTACTGGGTATTTACCCAAAGGGAAAAAAGACATTCTATAATAAAGACATCTGCACGTGAATGTTTGTAGCAGCACAATTCACAATTGCAAAGATGTGGAAATGACCCAGGTGCCCATCAATACACAAATGAATTAATAAAATGTGGTATATGTATACCATGGAGTATTACTCAGCCATAAAAAACAACGGTGAATTAACACATCTGGTATTATCCTGGATGGAACTAGAGCCCATTCTTCGAAGTGAAGTGTCACAAGAATGGAAAAACAAGCACCACTTGTACTCACCATCAAATTGGTACTAACTGATCAACACTTGCATCACACATGGCAATAATATTCATCAGGGGGTGGGCAGGTGGGAAGGGGGTGGAGGGGATGGGAAAACTCTCACTGAATGGATGTGGGGAGCATAGTTTGGGGGATGTCCACGATTGTAGCTCTGACACGGGCAGTGCATGGGATATATATATAAAGAAAGTGTTGTACCCCATAATATTCAGAAAAAAAAATCAATGTAGCTGACATCAGGGAGTTAGCAACAAGATTCAAATATATTTACTATGCCAGAAAAGTGGAATTATTTTGATTGAGGCCTCTGAGAGAGATTCTAGCTTATATTTTAGGTGAAAATATTAAAGCACTCAAGACTTAGGCTCATTAAAATATGTTTTTGAAAGTATCTGTATAAGAAGTTGGTGTATTAGTTATATAAAAACACATTTAAATCCCCTTTACAGTTAAACTCTAATAATACTAACACTGTGAAACACATAAAATTAGACTGTGGGGAACTGCTGTCTTTCTATCTTTAGGACAAATATTTTTAACTCTTCTTGCAATTAATACCTAGTAATCAATAACTCGTTAAAAGTAAGATCTTTTACCACTTCCTCTAGGGATACATAAGGGTGTTGCCCCTTTGAATTATGTTGTTCAGCCGCATTTCATCAAGGCAATTTTAAAATTCTTCTTGTGCTAAGGGTAAAAGCTTTCTAAATGGCAATTCATATGTATCATATCAATTAAAGGTAATAGATGCTTTACTGTACTCAACACAAATTATAAAGTTACTGAAAAAGACCTAAGTGCGTGGTGCATTAGAAGCTTGGGTTTGTGTTATATTTGACTTTAATTTAATTTTACACAATAAATTTGTGAAAGAAAAATATAAATAAATAGATTTTGCTTCAGTGCTGGAAAATGGAATGAGCTTCAATTGGTATATGATTTAATTCACTTATATATTTTAACTTTAATAAAATGATTTTTAAATAATTGCTTCATAGTCTAACATAATTACTGTATTTGGGGAATGTTTTAGAAGTCAAAATGAACCAAAAAGATTGAAATTACTCTTTTTAATAAAAAAAGTGTTTCATTGTGAAGTACACTAAGAGCATATTATCCCACCAAAAACATTTATACGTTATTTTAAAAAACAATAATTTAATAATAATCTTATTGTTTGTAAGTAAATATAATAAATATTAGTTATATTAAGGAGATTTTCCAAATTAACAGGACTGTTGTGTTAAAAAATATTTCTTAAGATTGTGTTTTGTGTACTATGTGCTTAAATTATTAAAATATATAACTTATTAGCATACATTAAGTATTCTGTAATTATTGAATAAACTTGGAATATTTAAATTTATTCATATTTTTATTTAATTGTTACCTGAAAAGATTAGAGGTTGCAAATACACAAATATATTTTTAAAAATTTAATTGACATCTTCAAGTAACATTTGTGATTACCCATGCAGGATTGAATTGTCAAAAATATATGCTTTATGGTATAAACTTTTTAGTTAACACATAATTTAAGAGTCTAATTTTGATGAAAATGATGATATTTACTGATAAATAGGCAGAGAAAAACTTTCTAAGCATATGTTTTTGGATATTTTTTATTTTCTAGCTATGAAAATATTATTATATCTTTCAAAACTTAATATTACTAAATAAAGTTATGGACAGTGAGGTGCTATTTCAATTCCTTGATTTAAAACAAACAGTACAAAACAAAAAGAACATAGTACCAAGCATGTTGGGATGACTTATGATTCTACAGTGCGTCTCAAAAGTCTCCATACATGGGGAAAATGGGTAATTGTAGCTAAATGTACCTTTATTTACAAAATATTCATTACAAAAGTTTACAAAATTTTTCCTTTGTAATTGTTGTTAAATAACTCTGTAAGTTGTTTTAACAGAGTATAGAGTTACTAGAAAGGCAAAATAATTTCAGATATCAAAGTATAATTTCCAAAAAATTAAAAAACATGATCCTTATACAAATATAGATCAGATATTAGTCAAAGTTTTATTTAACTCATTAAAGGGGGAACTTGTAAGATGTAAAGCTCTTTAATATATCATATGAGAAAATTTTCATGGTCACTTGAGAAAAGAAAGAAATTTGCTAGGTTGGAAAACAAATTGTTTAACATCTCACAGGGCAATTAAAGTATAACCTTTGTAGTTATCTTCTCTACCCAACAGAAATAATTTGCATCTCTACTGACAAAAGTCTATATCTTAGCCTGTAACTTCAAAAGACCTGTCTCCCATCAATATTCTATAGTACATCAAATAAAGGTACATCCCATAGAAAATGAAATAATACTTGGGTACACCTGTTAGGTCAGAGGTTATAATTTCTCTTTCTCCCTTCTCTTTCTCTCTCTCTCTCTCTCTCTCTCTCTCTCTGTGTGTGTGTGTGGAGGGCCAGATAATAAGTATTTTAGGCTTTGTAGTATATGTGGTCTCTTACGCAACTACCAAACTCTATCACTGTACTGTGAAACCAAACATAGAACAATAAGAAACAAATGAGCAAAATGAGCATAACTATCGTGATGGTTAATTTTAGATGACAATTTGACTGGATTAGGGATACCTAGATAGCTGGTAAAGCATTATATCTAGGTATGTCTGTGAGGCTGTTTCAGGAAGAGATTGACCTTTGAAACAGTGGACTAAGTCAGAAAGATCTGTGGTCACCCAATGTGGGCAGGTCCCATAAAGTCACTGGAGGGCCTGATAGAAAAAAAAAGACAGAGGAAAGGCGAATTTGTGCACGTGTGTGCTCTCTTTCTCTCTCTCCTGAACCTGAGATATCTATTTTCTTCTGCTCTTAGACATTGGAACTCCAGATTCTTCAACCATGCACTCTGAGACTTCTACCCAAGACCCCCCAGATTCTCAGGCCTTCAGATTCAGGCTAAGCTTCCCTGCCACTGGCTTCCCTGGTTCTCCAGCAGATGGCATAGCATGAAACTTCTTAGCCTCCATAATCAAGACAGCCAATTCCTCTAAGTAATCTAGCTCTCTATCTATCCTATTGGTTCTGTTTCTCTGGAGAAATCTGACTAATTCAACTGTGTTTCAATAAAATTTTATCCATGGACACTAAAATTTGAATTATATACAATTTTGTGTGTCACAAAATATTCTTACTTTGAATTTTTTCAACCATTTTAAAATGTAAAAACCAATCTTAGACTGTGTGTCATATAAAAACAGGTGGTAGGCCAGATTTGGCCATCAGGGGTTTCTTGACCCCTGTGTTAGACAATACTCTGTGAAATTTAAATGACATTCAGTCATCCTTTTACTTTATATCCATATTTTCTTAATATATGATTATATACCAATAAGTTTAATCTTTTCAACAATACCTGTTTCACTTTCAGTTGGAAGTTCTCATTTTAAAATGGTTTATAATAAGGTCCAAAAATATATTGGACCTTAACTGTAAAGATAATGGGCCATAATGTGCACTGAGAACTAGTTTTTCTAGCTTTAAGCTTATGTAATCTTAGACAAGTGAGCTACTTGTATTCTTTGGGCCTCTCATAACCCAGATATACTTGGGCTAAATGATTTCTAAAATCATTCTTGAGTATAAGAATGCTATAGCCAAATCTAAAACAAATTAAATTTTTTTATATAACAACAGTTTCTCTACATTCTTTTTGCACACTTTTAGAGCAATGTATGTCAAGTGACAGTTGTACTCTCAACCTCAAACCCTTGTTTGCATTATCTACATTTTATACTATTAGGTAAGTGAAGAGATTTGTATTTAGAGTGACACAATTTATTTCTCTTCATGATGATTCAAATCAACAAGTATATGAGCCCTTTACACATTTAGAAACCTAAGCAACACTGGGAGAAAAAGTACCATCAAAATGAAGTTGTATGAGATATTGGCAATGACCTTTTTTACAGCATGACTCTGAATGTTAAATCCACAGTAGGGAGGAAAAAGGCATGCAAGCCTAAATGACCTGTCCAAAATAAATTCTAGCTATACAAAAATTTCATGAGCAAAATTGTTTCAAATGGTAGACACTAGATCAATTAGAGATTGACATAGGGATTATAAACAAACAAATCTTCTTGCAAACATATTTGAGGCATGAAAATGGCACTCATGGCCCATTTAGTATAAAACTATTTAGAATCACACATATTCCAAAGATGAATTGTATTTTGAAGTTAGGGATGAAATATATTTGTAATTGCAGAAATGATATATAAAAAGAAAAAGAACACATTTAATTGGATCACTGTTAACCCGGTGATGAAAGTAGCATAAAAAAGTTTTGTACAGTCAATGTTGACAGGAAAATATTTTAACTGTCTCCATTTTTATCACATCGTTTCATGGAGAGAGATAATTAACCTATCTGAAAGTTAAGGTTTTTAAGAGTTCTGTTGCTATGTGTTTAGGGACAGAGAGAGAGTGACTTAAGAAATCAGAATATTTTACTTAAAATAAAAGTAGTATGAGAAGTTTGTTATTAACAAGTATTTTTCCCAAAATTATCTTTCTCCTCTCTCCTCATCTATTCAATCAGACAAATGTTCAGTTAAATAAAAGTGGCTTACTCTACACCAAAAATTCTGTGACCTTACTCTTTGTAGAAATAAAAAATGAATAGAAAACCTTTACTTTTACCTTTTAAAATTCTTTTATGGATTTGTTACATATACCAATGAAAGATAAATTTTAGAAGAGTCATAAGGAGACTAAGGAAATGTTTAACACACATTAATACAAACAAGAATTAGAACAGTATAAGAATAACATAACCTTCTCTGATTAGAGCACATCCTGTTAATTGCATTTTCACATTGCTTAAATGACTACAAGACCCACATTCATTATGTGCCTAAAGTGTTTCAGACACTGTACTAGATAGAAACTTTTTTTCTTTGTTCTTTTTTAATAGCAAGGGAAGAAAGAGGGAGAGAAAGAGGGGATCAGAGAGAGAAAGCAAAAGGGAAAGTGCCACTATTTCTGGGTGGAAAGAGTGCAAATATCCGTAAGTTAACATTGTAGGAAAGTTCAAGAAATGGAAGAAGAAATCATATAAAATGTCTATTGTCACAGTGCAAAGTGGGCATTTTCTTGTACTTAGAATTATTATATTGATAATAATTTATATTAAAATTTTTGGAGTATTGGTGAAGCCATGTCATACAAGTTAATCTGCATATGTTAAAAGGCAAAACAACTGAGGGCAACTAATATTGGCGCTGATACTCATAATTTTTCAGTGTAAATATTTATAAATATTCAGATTGAAGAAATATATGACCTAAAGTTCGCAGGGGCTGAAAATTATTAAATTTTATTTTAGTATAATATATTATTAAACAGTACAAGGAACTACATGGTTAATATCACACATTATTATAAAATATCAGGATAATGTTTAAAAGAAATTCTCAATGATTTTTCCACTTATATTTTTACATCAACTCCTTTCATGTTATATACTTACCCTAATTCAGTTTTTTCCTCAAATTTTATATATGACATATAGTCTATGTGGCTTTCAGGTGTCAGTAAGTATTGCTTTTGGTCATGGATGAGTGTTTTATGCTTATGACCATATGTATAAGTATATATTTTCCCACACCAGCTATATTATCTGAGTGCAAACACATCTTAATCTAACAAATTGCTTGTCAATATTGGCACATAGTGAAAGTGAGTGATAGAATATACATGAATTTGAACAACTTTCTCACCCATCGCTACTGATAAATCTATGATATCAGCAAAGCATTTGTAAGAAACTTTGCAAAGCAATTTATGCAAAGTTTAACAAAAGGTACTTAAAAATTTACCAACACTAATGCATTTCATATCAAATATATGTACATAATCTCTAGTAATTTTAATGTATACTTTCATTGAAGTTATTTTCACCATGAATGCCCCAATTTTATAACCCCAAACTAATATAATGCATATGGGCAGTATAAAATATACAAAGTGAACATTGTAAAAGAACATTTTAAAAATAAATATATAAAGAATTTCTAATATTTTCTTTCCATATCTTTTAGAATATGTTGTTTGACCCCTTGGGTAGCGCTGGAGGCCACTACCCTAGCTCAGTAATTTACAACCTTGAAATGAGGGAGGTGTGTTTCCCACTGCATGGGTAATATATACCAAAATTTTAAAGATGTTGGTAGGATATGTGTTTAAAAATAAGTTAAAAAATTGCTATTCTGGAAGAAGAAATTGGCAAAGCCTGATCTATAGATTTTTTTCTCGTGTGCATCTAAGAATTCTTTTCTCTGTGATCTTTTTCAATGAATGAGAACTTTGCCATGGAAGAAAAGGGAGCTAGAGAGGGGTTATGTCATTTAGAAAATATGCCATTCCAGATATTAAATAGTCAAATATGAATCCAGTAACAAGGATAGTATAGTAATTTTTATATATCATGTGGGTACTCAGAGAAAAATGCAATTCCTAAAATAACAAAAACCCATTTTAACATACATAATTTTTCAATAATAAATCTAAAACCAATAGTTATTAGTCTGCATATTAAGTCATTTGCTTGCTAATATTCATGAGAGCATTGTGATTTCTTTCCAAACAATGCAATAATGTACATCAAGTAGATGCCATAAGAGATGGAAATAAATTGTTGTAAATAACCAAGGAAGGAAAGCACTTAAGTGCACTACCATGATAATGTTATTACAATACCTACTGCTGCTTTTAGAAATCAATTGTATTATTCAAATACTCACAATGATGTAAAATCATTGTTTAAAAGTGAATTAGGTTTTACCTTTTGAATGCATGTGCTCTGGGCATCTCAACATATAAAATACAAGTTGATAAGCCTGATTTGAATATCCAGATTGCTTGATTAAAACTCTAGTGAACAACTTTAATCATCTTAGTACACAACTGCTGACTTGCATCCCTGCTTTGGCTCACTAGTTAAATAAAGGTAGAAATAAAATATGCATCATGTGTATAAGATAAGTGAGTAATTTGAATCCCAATCAAAATCAAATATTGTCTTTTGAAAGGGTGTCTGGACACATAACAGAAAATAAATTCCTTTAGGTAAAGTTGTATTTATCAAGACTGTATCACGTTTTTTATGTAAAACATGAATTCATTTAGTGACTTACAATGACACATTATGTAATTATTTATTTTAATTCGGGCAAAAAAGTTAAATGTTATAATTAGTGTAAAGCTCTTCTCACCTCCTATTTATACATAAAACACTCACTGAGGTCTGAAAAGTGGGTTGCAGTAAACTCCAATCCATTCTTGAATGGAATGAATTACTCATTAATTTTCTAAGCAGTAGAGCTTAAGGCATTCTTTCTCTTTCCAGCTTTTGGAAAGTAGGTTTTTCAGTCCTGCGGGGTTTCCTTTAATATTCTAGGTTAAGCATCAGATTCTTTTATATGGAATGAATGTCACCTCTGGAAATTGTGTGTGAAAAAGGACGTATGTCTTAGAAATGTCAGGCTTTAGTCTACAAGATATCTGCAACCTTGCTCTCTTTCTTGTCCATTATTATGCACATCCTAACAACTAAACTTTGAACTAACCAAAAAGAATTGAAAGATTTTTTTCTCCTATTAATAAAGCTTCCCCATGATATTTGGAATGAAATCTGAATATTTTCATTGGAGAATAGCTTATCTAAGTTTCTCCCTGGTTGACCCATAATATGTTATTTAAACAGCCAGAAGGCTGAAAAGAAAAATAAAATTATGTTGAACAAGTCCTTGACTTCATAGTGTTATTAAAAAAATCATACAGTGACGTGAGAGATAAGTAATAATAAGCTGTGCTCCAAGCCAGTCACTGGATCATTTATTTAATAAACATACTCCATTGGCAAATGTAGAGGAAGGTTGAATAATAAGTATCAGAGCTGATTAAATTACATTTTTTAATTTAAAATATAATTTGGCAGAAGAAACATAATATTCATTTTATATACAATATAATTTAGTATATAATTATATATACCCCTAATGGTTTTTATGACCTCCACATTGCATGAAACTTAGAAAAGATAGTCTCAAATTCCCAATTTTGTGGCCTGGTATATTCCAAAGCACTCCATGTTTTCTATGAAATTCATAGAGACTTAAATCCTTATGACTTCCTCCATAGTCATAACTAATACTTATCAGTTATAAATCTGATTTGGGGGGGAGAAAAACAACCAAAAAAGGCAAAGCAAAACAAAACAGAACAAAATTTGTATTCATCCTACAATTAGTTCTTCCAGGCAATGTCTGCGCCCTTTGAAAATTATCAAAAGTATTTTTTTTTTCCATTCTTGGAGAATGGTTTTCTACTTGTAGTCACATTGTTTTAGTTCCAAATCAGTAGGGACATGATTTCTCCCTTTCTGGAACTCCTAGTATAAAAAAATCCCTCTTTGCCTCTTTGAATTTACCTCTGCCTCTAACAGCAGTGACTTGCACACTAAAATTCAGTCACACTGGCTTCTTTTCAGTTCCTTCCCATCCCAGGGAATTTTCACAAGTGGTTTGCTTTGTAAGGAATAACACACACGCACACACACACACACACACAAAATCCCTCTTCTCTCAAGCTTGATTTTTCATGTTGTATTATCTCCATTTTTTCCTAGGACGCCAAACTCCTTAATTCTGATGCTGATAAGTAATCTCGACGTTTCTCCTTACTTCTTTATAGCAAAGGCAAGTTATCGGGTACTGTTAGACTGTGACTCAACATGCAGTCTGCCTCCCTCTTTTCCCCACAGCAGATCGATGAGATCAGTGGATGGTATCCCTGTCTTACTGATACAATCCATGCACTTGGCCCTGGTACAGAGCTACAGCCACCGTCTTTGTCCCTCATTACTCAAGGACTCTGTTATGGGAGCGCTGCCTATCACACTTTATGAGAGTTTACATTATGAAAATATTTCCCTCTATAACTGTAGACATTTACACAGCCCAAGGTAAGACTTACAAAAAGTATTATTACATAAATGACTGTGGCATGGAGTACTTATTGTTTGACTTAATCAAAATTGCAAGAATATAAGAAGTGATACTGGAGCCACATAGAAATAGTGGAATAATAAAAGATTGCTGGTTTTATAAATTTAAATGTTTACACAGCAGTGTTTTCAATAAATTCTTTTATTGAACTTTCAAAATAAAAAATGGCAAAATATATTGAAATAGGTATCCGGTGTTCTACTTTTAAAACTCGAGTTTGTCGTTTGGGTTTTCCACATTTTTTTCAATATGTTGACACTCTCTAGTCCTATTGTCAGTCACAGGTATTTGCCAAATGTCAATGTTATGGCTTTTTTTGGCAGTTAGTATTGGATTATTATGCAAAGCTAAAAATAATTCTACAAAGCATTGAGTTTAGTAATAGTTTTTACCCATATATTCACATATTTCACCAATAGAAATATATAAACACATTCAGAATAAAATTTAAGTAGTATGAAAATGTCTTAAATAGTTTTAGTTTCAATAACAAGAATGAATGAGAAATTTCTTTCATGATAGAATGAAATGACCAAAACTTTAATTTAGAGTTGATATAATCATACTGTGATTATGAATTTTGATGTGAGAATTAAAAAATAGGAATTTATTTGTATTAGACAAAATGTCTACTGGGAATAAAAATATACATTTCAATATACCTAATAAAAGTAGAAAGGAATTATCCTTCTCTTATTCTGAAATGAAAGAATATATTGAGGGCAGACTGTCTAGGTTTTTATTCTATCTTTAATAAGTGATATTTAATGATAATAAGTCATTAGTTGTGTGACCTTAAGCTGGTTAGTTTATGAGTCTATGTTTTCATTTCCTCCATGTTTAAGCTGCAGATAATTTTTTTGTGTGTGATTTTTTGCTTCCTGAGTTACTGTAAGGATATAGACTCGTCCCTTGGTATCAGTGAGGTATTGGTTCCATGAACTCCCACAGATACCAAAATCCTCAGATGCTAAAGTTTCTTCATAAAATTCTTCATAATTTGCATTTAACTTATGCACATCCTCCCGTATAATTTAAAGCACCTCTAGATTACATGTAATACTTAATACAATGTAAATGCTATGTAAATAGTTGTTACAGTGTATTATTCATGGAATAATGACAGGGAAAAAAGTCTGTATATGTTCAGTAGAGATGCAACTATCCCAATGTTTGGTTGAACCCGCAGATATGAAGGGCTGACTTTCTGCACCTGTGGATTCAAATAACCTTTAATTGAAAATATTCAGGAAAAAAAGGGATGATTACATTTGTACCAAACATCTAAAGACTTTTTTCTTGTCATTATTTTCTAAAAAATATACTATGACAACAATTTAAATATAATTTATATTGTATTAGGTGTTACAAGTATTCTAGAGATAATTTAAAGTATACAGGAGAATGCATGTAGGTTATATACAAATACTACACCATTTTATATCAGAGACTTGTGCAATTATAGATTTGGGTATTCATGGGCCTTCCTGGAACCAATCCCCCATAAATACCAAAGGACAACTTGTCAAGGCATTGATAAGTGCTAAGTCTTTTCTGCTAGATATATTAAATAAGAATCATTTCTCAAGTTGGATGTTTCAAAATCAATGAAAGATAAAATTTAGTAGCTTGACTCAATGGGACAGATGAAAAAGGACAGACAGAACCCTATAATCGATACAGCATTGGAAGGCTGGAAATATTTAAAATAGCTGCCTGTAAATGTCCCATGCCACAGATATATTCATTTTAATTGATAAAAGTTTCAAGGTAGCCATTTCAAAATGGATCAGATCCCAAGTTTTCTGATAAATATATATTTTTTCCTGTCTATCCATTCACCTCCTAAGCCCAAAGCTGTTGGTATACTTTTTTTACAATCTTACATGAAACACTTCACTCATTAGTTTGCATTTCCATTCATATTTCTGTCTCTATTTCTCTTGTTGTTTGTTTGCTTCTTTCTACCTCTGCTTCTTTGCAATTATATTATATAAAAGGCTTTGAATTATCATCATATCAGTGAGAAATATCAAGGGTACATCCTTTCTCTAATACCCTTCTCTGAGTTGTAGAAACTCAGATATTAATAAGCCATCCAATCTCCAAAAAAAGTTTGCCTGGGAGTAGAAAATAAAAAGAAAAAGAAACATTAACAAAAAACATCTCAAAATAGATCTTCATCTAGTTTTACTCTTAGAGTGAGTTATAGCCAAGTACTGCTTTTGGTTTCTATTAAAAGCAAAGTTCTTAGGGAAGTGAAAAATGATCCCAATTATAATAAGTCGGTAAAACATTCTCAAATTGCAAAAAAATTAAAAGAAAGCATGAATTTGCCTATAATTAATCAAGTTCCTTTTAAGACATTGCAGCATATTCTATACTAGATATTCCTATTATTTCTAAACCCTTATGAAGAAATTAAACAAAGCTTATTATTCTCCAAATGTGGTTTATAATTAACAATATTATTAACATGTTTATCTACTGAAGTTTTCACTTTCAATCCAATAGAGACATTTGTATAAATCTTATATATATCTTGGCTAAAATATATATTAAAACATTATACTGTATAGAACCTGCTTAGTTTTTCAACTGAATAAAAAAGTTAACATCAAGATTGTACTTGTGCAATAGCTAATAAAATGGAAAATAAAAAAATCAGGTAAAGCAATGAATGCACTTTATCTAAGATTTGCTTTTGTTTTTGTTTTAACATACATTCCTATTATTTTGTTTTGCTCTATTCCCTTAATGACAAACATTATTAGGCCAATTCTTTGAAAATCATTTTTTAAATCTGATTCTTAGCCAATTAAAGTTGACTTTTTTGTTTACAGTTACAAAATGGGTTCATAAAAATAACAATAGCAATAGCAATTGATTCAGGATGAAAATTTGCCTGTAACACTAACAGGTATGATCATTAAAATATCCTATTTAATACTAATTTATACATCAAAAACTGAAATCCCCAAGAAGTTTTAGAATTTTCCAAAATCTGGACCACACGGTCATAGATGAATACACTAATAATACAGGTTTTTGAGAAATATAAATGATAAACCCTAAATGTTGGGGTTTCTTAGTAGAATATTGTGTCTAGAAAAAATTTTAAAAATGATCTAAAGATCTCAGAATTGACAGTAATTATGATAACAACCATAAATATTAATATTCATCTAATGTTTTATAGTTAATAAATGACCTTTACATCTGGTAGGGCATAATGAGAGCTCAGTAACTTCATGATTAAAATACAGACTCTAAAACTCAAGTATCTGGGTTTAATTCCTGGACATGTCTTTTATTTTTCGTTGGTGAAATATCAATTAAAATGCTTCCACTTCATGATTTCTTGAAAATTAAATAACTAAATGCATGTGTAATATTTACAAAAGCACCTGGATTCATATTAATCCATAATTCAATAAATGTCAGCTATTAGATTTACTTTAATTACATCAATTGTTTATACCTTAAAACAACACCCTGAATAACACAGAAATATTAGGCGAAAACCTTGGGCACCTTCTTAGATTCCCTTCATCACATCCTTTTCAGAGGCACTGCCCACCTCCTGGACAGTCTCGCCATGACCTTTGCTGGTGACCATGCAAAGCTCCTCATGCTGCCTGGAGTTAGAGTTGAAGTCCTAGCTCCGTGTGGCCCTCACTTCCCACATGCCCAGTTCTAGCTAGGTCACTTCACCCTTCTGCATCTACATTTGGATAAAATGTTACACTTTTGAGTATGAACTAAGATTTCCTGGGCCATCACCTTAGAGCCAAATGACAGAACCCAGACCTCTCTATGTAGTAATCTTGAGTCACAATTAGAATTGCCTGGATTTGCTGAGGCAATCTTGTTTTGCACTGTTGTCATATGTAATTATTAATAGTAACTCAATGCACTTCAAAAACTTTGACAACAAATTATGCATCTACCCTAATGATAGTTAGGATAGGAAATATCTGGCTTGGCATTGGTGAAGGAATAAACAAATAGATAAATGGAACAGAATGGAAAATCCAGAAGTAGAACCACACAAATGTGGTCAACTGAATTTTGATAAGGTAAAAAGCCAGTTGAGAAAGTACAATTGGACAACTATATGCAAAAATTTAATAAAAAAAAGAACCACAGCTCATATTAAGCATTTATACAAAATTAATTTAAATAAAATAGAGACCTAAGTAAAAGAACTAAAACTATAAAATACTAGAATGAAATATAGTTTTCTTGAAATAGAAAAACATTTCTAAGATATAACTCCAACAGGATGATCCATAAAAGAAAAAAAAGATGACAAATTGGACTTTAATGAAATTAACACTCTCCAAAGACATTATTAAGAAAATGAAAATATGGGGTCTAGCCTGGGAGAAATTATTTACAAATCATATAACTGTGATAAAATACTTGGGTCTGGAATGGAAAAAGAACTCAACTTAATAATAAGAAAATGAACAACTCAGTTATAAAGAGGGCAAAAGATCTGAACAAATACTCTGTTAAAGAGGAAATTAAGATTGCAATTTAGCTCGCGAAAAGATGCTCATTAGGAGAATATAAATAAAAAGCACAAGAAGATGTAATACACAAATATTAGAAAGTCAAATATATGAAGTATAATGAGGATAAGGAAAAATTTTAATTCTCATACATTGGTGATGAGCAGCCACTTTGGAAAACAGCATGGCACTTTCTCACAAAGTTAAACATACAATTATGCAAACTACTAAGTTCTAAAGAAGACCTACTAGTTTCTATAATTTATCATCAGTTTTTAGCATCAAGTATAGTCTTGATATTGTTCTATCTACAAAATAATAACGTTTTAATTACAAGAAGCACATCCATCTAATACTTATATGGTAACATACATTAATATACAAATAGAAAGTTAAGTCCTCTTTAGATCTGAAATGGGAGATGATTTAGGAATTGTTAAATGGGAAGGCATATTTACACTTAGAAATCTGTTATGCTGTTTAGCCTTTCCTTCTGTTAATGATCAACACTTAGGAGGCCTAAAATTAGCATAGAAAATTGAACTTATGATTTCAATTCATCCTAAAATTATTTTTATAAGTTAATATAGTGAATGGAATACGATATTATATTGGCATTAAGTAATATGCTTTCTTAAGTAATTGTGCTTCTTGTGTGTATTTATTTTAATAATTATATTTATTAAATGAAAATAGTTGAATTGAAAGATTTTCACATTTAGTATATTCTCAAGTCTGTTCCTGTTAACTACAACTGTGCTCCAATTCTTTATTTGACTTATTTTTAATCAGCTGATATGTATACATTTTTTGTTTTGTTTTGTTTCCTTTTAATTAATTGATTTATTTTTTTATTTAAGAGTATTATGGAGGTACGAACACATTGGTTACATAAATTGCTTTTGCAGCACCTGACAAGTGTGCCCATCCCTCAGACAGCACACACCATCCATTAGGTGTGGATTTACCCATTCCCTCCTCCCCCCTCCCACCTGCCCGACGCCTTATGAATGTTACTTCTCATACGTGCACATTAGTGTTGATCAATTAGTACCAATGTACCAATTTAATGGTGAGCACATGTGGTGTTTGTTTTTCCATTCTTGTGATACTTCATTTAGGAGAATGGGCTCCAGCTCCATCCAGGATAATACAATAGGTAGTTCATCATTTTTTTATGGCTGAGTAGTACTCCATGGTATACATATACAACATTTTATTAATCCACTTGTGTATTGATGGGCACTTGGGTTGTTTCCACATCTTTGCAATTGTGAATTATGCTGCTATAAATATTTGAGTGCAGATGTCTTTTTTATAAAATGTCTTTTTTTCCTTTGGGTAGCACATTGAGAGTTCCATAGCATTTTCACAAAAGCATTTTCATTTTATTCTTGTGTGTTGATTTATTTTATCACCTCCTTTCATTCTTGTGTCGGCCTTTTTCCTTCTCTTGGTGAGAAGACTTTTAATTTTTCTTACATATATCTTTTACTTCTTTTCCTTTATGAATCTTCACATTCTAATATTTTATATTAACCTGAATTTTAATTGTCATAGCATATGTTATTTTTCTCATATTCTCTACTTTTCTCTATAGGTTTCTGCTCTCTTGTTCTCTTAGCCAGATTTTTAAAAATTATCTTTTTATGTCATGTAATCTCACCTTTAATTGCATAATTCATTTAGTCTGTATTTTCTAGAATTTTACTGAGAAAACAAAAATGATGATCTTTTGCATTTTATTGTCTTTCCTAGGGTAAACAATTTTAAATGGAATGTTCTTTCTCTTTATTTTTGAGTGCTACAGAATAAAGGCAGTAGAAAAAATTGTATAAACCCTGGATTGGATTTTTATCCCCACTCTCCTAATTGTTCTATGACAGACGTAGAGTTTGGCCTTCTGGGGAATGGTCACTTGTTCCTGTGAGAATCCCTTCTCAGAGACTGAGCTGACACACTCATGGCTGCCCATTGCCTACAGTGAATTTCTAGTGGTTCCCTCTCATCATTTCTCTGAGTGCAACCTGAGAGGCACTCCTATACCTAAAACCTGGCCATTTAATATATATTTAGATATATATATAATATATATAAAATGTATGTAACATATCTTAACTGATAATATTGAGGTATATATTAATTGATATTCTATAGCTATCTCTAGTTTTTTCCTGGCTAGAACTTGAGAAGATACTTCCCTCACCCCTTTCCTTTTGCTGATTTTGGAAATTATGGCCCTGAAGTCAAGTCACTGTTGCCCTTTATTCTGTCCCAAGCTAGGCCACAATCCTGGGGATGATCGAACTAACATGGCTATCTACTCAGAGATATTAATAAGGGGATGTGGAGAGGAAAGTGCCCTGTCTGCTTCAGAAGTCTGCTTTTTTAAGTTGAGTCAGTGGTTCTTAAACATTTTAGTCTCAGGACCCTTCACACTCTTAAAAGAATTAAAGACTTCATGCTGCTGTGTGGAAGCTTGAAAAAGAAAAAAAATAAATAAATAAATAAAAAGAATTAAGGACTTCAAACAATTTTTATTTGGATCTTATTGTCCATATTTACTGTTTTAGAAATTAAGACAGATACATTTCTGGATACATATATTTATTAATATAAAATGCTTATTTATTGTGTATTTAATTTTTAGTTTACTCAAAAATATTAGAAGAAACATTTTAATCTAAAACATCATTGAAAAATAATTATATTTTCCAAAACAATCAAGAAAATAGTATGAAGAGTGGTACCATTTTATACTGGCACAATAGAAGATATCTGGATTTTTGTATCTACTGCTGATTACAGTCTATTGCAATATTATACCATGCAGCTTCTGAAAATTCTTACTGTATACTTGTGAGAGAATGAGAATAAAAAGGGTGAAACATGTATTTTTATTTTTATGAAAATAATTCTGATCTTGCAAATATTCTCAAAGTGATGCTAGGGCCCCCACTGATCCCCAGTCCACACTTTGGGAACAGCTGTGCTTGGAAATTCTATTCCAATGTGGGGATGTCTCCTTAACACCCTTGCAAGTCACTATAGAATGGTTAAGTGCGTAGGTTACCAGGGTTTTATTCACTGCTCTGGTACTTAACTAGCTCTACAAGCCAGAACAAGCTGCTTGAAATCTCTGGGCCTCAGGTACTGCATCTCCTAAGTGGGAATGATGCCAATAGTTACTTTTTAGTTTGTCATAAGGATTTAAAGAAGTTTTTCTTAGTGACGTTTACATATATATATATATATAGAGAGAGAGAGAGAGAGAGAGAGAGAGACAGATATTTTTACCTATGTGTAGACATAAACTAAACTTATCTATTAATCTGTAGTTCATTGGGATTTAGCAATCACTCAATGAAATTATTGTCCTTCAGAATGTAATGTTCACAAAAATTGAAGTGGCAAATTCTAAATGTGTTGGCTGATAATAGTGATTCAAATTCTGCCCCATAGAATGTAGAAATTAGTGGACCCTGACATCAGATTCTGAGAATAGGCTACATATGAATTTTTATTTTGGTGTTTTCTTTTTCTTTTTCTTTAAATCTTAAAAGATATGGAAGAATTTCATTGAGAAAGGCTGTGTCAATGACAGCTTGCCCTCATATATTCTTCATATGTTAGCATTGACTTCTAAATGTTTCATTATACCTTTCAAATTATAACTTATTCGAGGCTACAAGCCTGGGAAGACTGGCCATGAAAAGGTAAGAAAATCTATCTATTTGTCTATGAAACATGTTTTGAAACATTTCTGAACTGCTAATAAATATATATTTCATATTTGTTATGGAAAAGAAGAAAATTGGCATATAAAGAATATATTAAAAATCACTCAATATATAAATCCTATTAATATTTTGGTACATTTTCTCTAAAATTTCTTATTTGTGTAAACATGTTATATTGTAATATATTATACAAAATATATACTATATCATTTCAATATTATTTATCTGTGTTATTTATTTATATATATATATATCTGTGATATGTTTATACATATATGTATTATATATACATAAGTATATACACGCATGCACAGAGATTCTATATGTGTGTGGCTGTATATGTGTATATGTGTGTCCTTGTATATATGTAAAATTGGATACCACTGTTTCTCGTTTAACACATTTTCTCAAATCATAAAATACATTTGCAATCTACCTTAATGCTTTCTTAATCAAAAATTAAAAATCCATTAAGATGTAACTTATTTCTTATATATTATAGCACCATGGACTGCCTAAGGGATAGATGCCTTGGAATTTTCTCTACCATCAGTTAAAGGATTTCGAAAAAGACCCCTAGAAATAAATTCCCACAATCCTCCCAGCCACTCCTCTTCATTCACTGAAGACGTCAAAATCCAAATCCTAATCTATCATCCTACATAAACTCATGTTATTATCCATGGTGAATTTAATATCCTCATAAATGACCCATATGATGTCTTTACCTGCCAGATTCTCGTACTCCTAATTGCCAAAAACATTTTCTTGCCCTTCACCACAATTTCCCACTTTGAGTCTTTACTAGGGTTTTCCAGAGAAATAGAACCAATAGGATACATGTGTATATATAAGGGGAGTTTTATTATGAGAATTAGCTCGTGTGATTATAAAAGCCTAGAAGTTCCAGGACTTTGCCATTTGCAAGCTGGAGAACCAGGAAGACCGTTTGTGTGATTTAGTAAAAGTCAGAAAGCCTGAAAAAGAGGGAAGCTAATGGTGTAACTCCCTGCCTGAGGCCTAAGTCCTGAGAACCTGGAGTTCTTATGTTCAAGCTCAGGAGACGGTAGTTGTCCTAGCTCAAAAGAGAGAATTTGCCTTCCTCTGCCTTTTTGTTCTATTCAGCCCCTCAGTAGATTGGATGATGCCTGCCCATGTTGAAGGTGAATCTTCTTTACTTAGTCTACTAAGTCAAATGCTAATCTTTCTGGAAACACCTTTACAGACAGATCATAAATAATGTCTTCCTAGTTTTCTGGGTATACTTTAATCTAGTCAAGTTGACACATAAAATTCACCATCACAGAATCATATGTTTACTATTATTTGTTGGGAGATAATTGCCATGGATCTCATATTTCTACACATTTAGTCAGCCAAGTCACTTATTGCCTTCGTTCTGGATTATCTTTTCAAGTATATTTGTACAGCAAACAGACTTGGAAGCTAGAAATTATGTCTGCCTCCAAAGCTAAGGGTAGGTTTGATTATAGCCTTGGAAAATAGAAATAGTGCTTTCCTTGGAGTGAAGCACAGGCATGCTTATTTCCCATTTTAAACTATTTAGCTTCCCTCAGCTCAGAGTTCCTCTCTTGTAACACAACCCTCTGTATGTGTGAAGTTTTTATCTGGCCCTCTTCATGTCAATTTATGGGGACTGAGGCTTTGGGAATCAGCACAAGAAAATGCTAATATTAAGGCTATTGCTATTGCTGTGAGTAATAAATTTATTTGACTCTGAACCAGGATTCTTATTTCTTCTTATTTCTTCTACCAGCATCCATAAAACTGTGGCAGGCTAACTTACTACCTTTTAAGTGAAATGTTTCTAGAAGAGGAAGAACGAGGGTCTCTCTAGCCAATTAAAAGGATTTGAGTGAAGTCCATGTGAATTGGTAGTGAACATGTTGACCAAATTTTATGGTCAACTGGGTGATAAATGATCCTGTGCTCTATTATCTGTTTATATAGAACAGCAGGAGAGGATGTTGCCTGCTGAGTACTGGGAAGTAGGTTTGTCTTAGTCTGATAATAACTGAATATCGTAGACTGGATGGCTTATAAACAATATCTATTTCTCACTGTCCTGGAGGCTGGGAAGTCTAAGATCAAGGCACTGGCACATTTGATCAGGGCCTGCTTCCTGGTTTATAGATGGTCTTATTCACATTTGGTGGAAGGGGCAAGGGAGCTCCCTACGTCTCTTTTATAAGGGCACTAAGCCCATTCATGAAGGCTCTACCCTCATGACCTATTCAGCTGTCAGTGCCATATCTTATAATACCATCAACTTGGGGATTAGTATTTCAACATATGAATTTTGGGGGAAGGGGATAAAATCATTCAGTCTATAGCAAGGTTCTATTACAGTTGCCCAAAAGGTGCTCAGTTTGTTTTAAACTCTCATCTGCATAGGGAAAACTTCCTTGTCACTCTTGTTATCAGCCTCCAGTCTACTCTTTTGTAACAACTATTACTAAGACCTGTCTTTATGCCTGAGGTGATGGATCCCCCAATTAACCTGATTTGATTAATTCACATTGTGTGCCTGTATCAAAACATCACATGTACTCTATAAAGATATACAACTATTAACCATAATACTTAAAAACAAAAAATTAAAGAAAAAAATAAAGACTTGTCTTGGATGGGCAGAAGGTTCTGGACCCTTTCAAACAACGTAAGTTAGACAGATACTCACTTACATTGCTACACTGAGAAGTAAAGAAGGAAATTTGTGCCTGCTATGGGCAAAACTTGTTGAATCACTTGAATACTGGTTGGTTGGGAGATGAAGAGGCAGGCTGTGTAATGTTTGTAAATAGTGATAGCAATGCTGTAGCAAAGCTCAGCTCCTCTTGAAATTTATTATGTACATCTTAAATCAATTCAGAGATGACAGTAAAAAAAAATAAAGTGTTTTTTAATACATTTTGGCTTTATAAGAGAACTTTGGCCCTCAGGGAACACTGGAATCCCCAAAGAAGTCAGAGATAAGGCAATGACTGCAATTCAGACTCTTACTGCCCTGGATACACTTTGCAATGATGACAAAGATGACTCATTGGAAAATGAGAAATCACCCAAAGAAATCTAGATATATTTTTGCATAATAAATGCTATCATAATATTGGGGAAGCAAATTCCTGGACATCATGGACTCCTCAAACAAGATAGCCACTGTTTATCAAGCCCCTGTGAGTCAAAGGGCACAAATCCCATGGTCATAGTGAGAAAGCAATATGGCTATGTCTACTGTGACAATGAGTGCCCAAAGCTGTCAGTAATAATGGCCATGCTGCCAGCTATAGATCTTTAAGTGGACTGAAAACATTGCAAGTTTGTTTTGTTGAGCCACAAGCAGCCACCACAGTACTCAAAATCCAAAGTTTATGAGTGGACCAACTTTCTTCCACACCCCTGTGAGACCCAATGGAACAGTATCTTGGATATATGTATTCAACACGGCCATAAATGTTTCACTGATTCTCCTTCCTAAAATTCTTCTGCATTCTCAAAAGTGTACCCATGACATCCAGTTACCCTTGGGTTCCTCCACACCCACTGATCCCTCCCTCTCCACTACTCCTACCTCAGCTGTCTTAAAAAGAAAATTGAATACATGTGAGGCCAAGGAATAATCATAAGGAAACTTCAAGTGTTTAAGGCAACACCACCAGCAGATTATGTAGCCCTCAGATGACTATGGTGATCTCTTCAAATTGTGGCTACACTTACTTACCTAGGTGAGCTTCCTGCAAGGATAAGTAACTTATTTATACTCAACTTGTGGGCAGTTATCCCTATGAAGACAGTCACCTGATTAGGGTGGCACTCAATTTGGTACAAAATTTGTTTATGACTTTAGGTAAAGTGATCAATGATATCACCTCTGCCCTGGATGATATTCAAGTAAACTTCAACTTACTGGCCAAGATTATTATGGATGATAAAACTGCCCTAGGCTTTCTCCTGTGGACAAGATAGATTCTACACAACCACTGGCAAATTTAGCTCTGCCTACATTCATGCTTTGGACCAAGAAGAAAGGTCAAAATAATAATTTATTAAAAAAGCTGCATGGCTTTCTAAGGTAGACCCTGCTAGTTTATTAATTTTTTTTCTGCTGGTGGGTTTTGTTCCCTTGGGAGCGTCACTGATGTCAATACTGTAAGATTGGCCTCGGCCAAATTGAAGAGATTTCTTCTCAGCCATTGTTTAGATTTATCAGAGTGATGACGAATTGGCACACCCTTGGAAAAATACAGTAAAAGCCAAGATGGTGTAGAACTGAGAGGTGGGTTTTGTTAGGAGTGGAGTCTTCATGGGTCTCTTGCATTTATGCACATCTCGTAAGCAGAGACACTGACTGCCTTTGTTCTGGACTATCTTTTCTAAGGATGTTTGTATAACACACAGCCTTTGAGAAGAGAATAGTACTACCCTTTTGGAGGAAAAAATGCAAGATGTGCTTATAAACTTGGAAAATAGAGGTAGTGTCTCCCTCTGGAGCAAAAGGCTGGCATGCTGAATATCCTTTTTTTTTTTTAGTTTTCTGTACTCAGAGTTCCTCTCCTATAATAAAACCCATCTCATGTTGTTCAGGTGTCACCTGACCCTGACCCTCTTTCCCTCACTTTGTAGGAATAGGAGCTGGAAGAGCCAACATGATGATATTCTATTACTGTGAGTAATAAAATGTCCTTCTTCTCTTCCCCAGGAGTCTCATGTCTTCTTTCAGCCTCCATGAAACTGTGGCAGGCTAACTTGTTAGCTTGCAGATATGGCAAAATCTTAGACCCTTCACAGTTCTTGTAGTTTGCACAGATAACTCTACTCTAATAGATACTCTTGAATTCAAAACTCTATCATCACAGGCCATTTGGTCAAGTAATTCTTCTCTCTATTTTTATTTTTAATTTCCATCTTCTTGTGTATGTTACTTAACTCTCAAGCTACTCAATCTGCTACTTGTATTTAGTAAGGGTTTAAATTAAAGAAAATGGAACACTCATAGAGACAAATTTTGCTTTTTTGCCTCCATTGTATCTCTCCATGGCATTCTCCCAAATAGTCTATTTTGTTTCTCCATTGCCAAAATATTATACAGTGATGATTTCATGGCAGAATAAGGAAGGGGAAAAAAAAACCAGAATGAGAAAAATTAGATTTGACTTTTGACCCAAATGTCAGGGAAGTGAGATTGGATGATAAGGTAGCAGGAAGCTTAGGATCTGCCTTGTAGGGAGAAAATGGATCCTTTTCAATTTGGAGGTTAAAAAAAAAGAAAACCTTAAGAGGGAAAACACGTGGACATCAAGAAAAGATAGAAGAATATGTGTCCTGTAAGAGGGGCCAAAGATATTTTAATTCTCTGGGGGAACTATCTCTGTTTTACTTGCTGTTTACTATTTGTTAGGGGCTAGTCTCCTAAAAGTTAGATATCAACTTGCAGATGTTTGTCTATTACAAAAGATAATCCCAATGTTAATGTTTTGTTATGCTTTGAGCCATAATATATAAATATCTCTCCTTAGACAGGAGATATTAATATATATTAGGTATTAGATATATATTTCCTCTATCCCTCTATTTTCTTTAACTGATGACCCTTATTTTTGGTTCAGAGAATTAGGAATGAAAAATTTTGCTCCCCACTGGGCTGAGCAGAAGAGTTAATGATGGGTGCCCACTTCCATGAGCCTTCTGCAGGACCTCTCCGTGTTGACACCACCACAGCAGGCCCTGGCCTTTGGGGAAAAGCCTGTAGCTATTAAGCTCTTCTGCTTATGGCTGAGTAAGATTAAGGGGTTTTGTTTGTTTGTTTGTCTGTTTGTTTGGTTTGGTTTTGTGGGAATGGGGGCATAGGAATTATTATTGGCTTCAGCTAATCAAAATAGTTTATTTCATATTTTGAATCTCTTCAATCGGGTCATAATCTGGGGAGGAGAGGGAAGTTAAGAAGAATTGTCAAAAACTTAGACATACAACAAAAGGATGGCCTTATGTCTTCTGAATGTACTGGAGATTTAAATCCTCCCAGTGATACACCTCTGTTTTACCTGATATTTATTCTTTATTTAGTCCCAGGTGTCCATGAAGCTAGATGCTGTCTTGTAATTTCTTGTCCAGTCGAAAAATATAATCACAAGGTTTGTGATTTGATCTATATTACCTTGTTCTGTATTTAACCTATAGATCTCATTCCAACATTCTTTATTATCAGCATCAATACGCAGATTCTCAAGGGCTTGCTGAACCAGTTTTACTGCCTCAAAGGTTCTCATGTTAATGAATTGAAGAAATCTTTAACACCTTTTCATTATTTATTTGTCTGATTTTTATCTTCCCTGAAAATTATATCTTGAAAAAGGTATAATTAATTTTTACCCTGGACTCATAAGACATTAAGCTCAACAGGGAGAAAAAAGGTCCAACTTGAAACACAACAGCATGTGTTATACTGACTGAAGTATAAAACCACATATCAGAAAAATCACCAAAAAAAAAAAAAAAAAAGAAGAAAGAAAGAAAAAACAAGGCAAATTGAGAACAGAATTATTTAAAGACAGGCTGAAATGGTTTTCACATAGAAAAAATATTTTAATAATAAGTAATTGAATGATGAATACATTCAGAAAGAATGCCTCTAAAATTCAGATATCCATAATAAAAGACAGATGATTTTTTTAAATAAAGCAAGGCAGACAATGCCTTTATTATTCTTGAGTAGAAATTTACTGCATCTCTTCAAATTATATTCATTAAGTAGGACCCAATGGATTGCCTTTTTTAAACTACTAATAAGAAATCCTAGCAAAATCAGAATTATACAAAATCTGATTGAACCAGGGCCTATGTGGTAAAAAAATATATATATTAAAAAAGGAAGTGGATAATTTGTTACTTAAACTTCACTGAATAAAACTCCGTTTAGCTATTGTTGTAAGTCACAAAGAACAACAACAACAAAAATCTAATATTATTTTTTCTGAGATAGTTTGTAAAATGCCTTTGAGGTTGAAGTAATAAATTTCAATATCAAGTTCCCAAGCCATATTAAAGAAGCTGGCTAAAAATGTTCAAATACAAAGCATAGTCAACTGGGAAGAAACAGAAAAATGTTGATAATTATTCTATTAAATAGAAGAAGGTGATCTCAAGTGGGGAGCAATAAACCAACAGTAACTCAAAAAGAAACGAAAGTAGAAAATATTTTATAGACCTAGGGAAACAATTATTACAAAACTGAATCAGAAAATGTGGGTGTGTTGGGAAGAAGAAAGTGAAAAATAGAGTCGTAGAAGGGAAAATATAATGAAATTAAAAGTAAAAATCTAAGAGATGGCGACAATAATACTGATACCAGCAAACTTAAACAATTACATTTACACTTTTAAATAACTTTGTGGTGAGGCAAATTACAGTTGAAAATGATCTATTAAAATATACTATGTAAAGATTGCTTGAAAGAGGCTGCTTAGGACTATTACTGGCATTTAAGTATGCTTTTAAAAAATATTTCTTTCCAATTTTTATTTCTTGAAAATATTGTCAGTGTGCTCTAAAATATTTGAACAAAAAGAAGTCAAATTATGGCAAATATAATCTTCATGACTATAAAGAGAAGAGATTTTTTTCAATATTCTTCTAAATAACCTATCAATTAATTAATTAAGACCAAAACCATTCTTTGAAAAATCACATATGCATTGTGAAGCATCATAGTGACACTGAGGATGTTGCAATAGGAGACATTTCAGGAAAAATGTTAGGATATTGAATTGTCTTTTTTTTATTTCAGAGTACTAAGGGGGTACAAACGTTTTTGTTACATGAATTGCTTTTGTGCCATTTGAGTCAAAGTTATAAGTGCTCCCATCACCAAGATAGCACGCATTGTACTCGTTAGGTGTGAATTTACCTGTCTCTTCCTCCCCGCTCCCACCTGCTTGGTTTCCGCTGAGTTTGACTACCATATGTACACATGGGTGTTGATCTTGGCTGCTTTCATAACCTTACATGTAAGATAAAGACAAAAAAAGAGAGGAAAAAAGCTTTGTCAGCGTGGTTTAGCATATGATCTATGTTCAAAGTTGATGAAGAGTTTGATGATCATGATCCTGCAAAACTGTGAATCTGAGTTGTCTTAACCAATTTGTGGAAATTGGCAGGAGTCCTAGATTGATATATTTGATATATTTTGCTTTTGGCTTATTATTTTTCTTACTTTTCTCCAAAGAAATGTGCTTTCATTAACATTTATTTAGGTGACTGCCCAGATTGCATGGGATCACATTCATGCTTGCTTCCCAAATGATCTGCATATATATGTATAAACAGAATCAATGTATTTTAAAGTCGTGCAGCATCCACTTCAGTTCTTCTTCCTGGCTGAGTCTTGGAGTGCTTCAGTTTGAAAACAGTGATAGTGGTTTAGGTATAAGCTTTCAAAGGGATCGTTTTGTATTTCATAGTGTGTCTTTAGGAAAAATAACAATCATGATAAGAATTTTGAGCCCTGGAATGAAAGAAAAATGGGGAAGACACTGTAATGTTAGCATTTGAAGAGCTGTGAAATAGAATTGATTACCCTAAATAACCTTGGTTAGGATCAGTCCTACATTCACAAGGCAAAATATAAAATTTCTACATAGCTTAGGAATTTTCTTTGGTGAGTGAGTGGTTGAGCTCATTCAGGGATAGAGTAAATAAAAGACTAGAAATTAAAATCTCATAGGGCTTAATACTTGATGGAAAATGTTGTGAGTAGATTTTTCTTAGTTGAGGAGAGCATCTTAATGGTCGTGCAACATATTGGAAGGCCAGGAAATATTTGGGAATTAGAGAAGAAACCTAAACTCTTACAGACATGAAAATAATGAAGTTTTAAGATTTAATGTATGAAAAAGGAAAAGAGAGGGATTCTATGGGTATTTAGGGAGTGGCTACAGACGAAGATGGTAAGAGGCAAGGAGTAAGAAAGAGACACTGACACACAAATAAGCAATACACGGTCAGTTAAAAGGTTTCATGGAGAGATCTTTTAAGATAGATATGTAATATTCAATTTTAAGCTGAGCCTCTGGAGTTCCTCCAAACAGGAATCACAAACAAGAATTAAATTTACTGATGAAATAAAAAAGAAGAAGGAGAAGAGAGGAAAAACTATTTGGGAAGGTGGTACATTTCTAAAGAAGTATGACCTAAATGAAGATGTAGAATTCTGTAGAAACAGGATATGGAGCATAACATGTCTGGAAAAAACATAAATTTTCTAAGGATTCCTATATGTAAGGTGAGGAGTTACTCTTTGTCACTACCAGGATTTTTGAAAATTTGAAAATTTTCTGTTTAAAACTATTAATTTTTAAGATCATTTATACTCATATGCTTTGTGTTGGCTGAAATATTGTCTGTTTTGCAATGTTATTTATCTCCATTGATCATATTCTGTTGACCTCAATAAAACTCCTAGGCATAAAATGTATATTTGTGGTGAAATAGAAATAAAAACTTAATAATTTTAGAAATTAATACTGAATGCTTTATAAATAAAGTAATCTAAGTTTAGAGATTTATGCTACATCTAGAGAGACTCAAGTGTATCATAAGTGATATAATAGGCTTTTATTTGAGGATAATAAGTTTTAATTTTGTTAGGTACTACTATGTTTATATCAATTCTCTAGAAAAGCTTACCGCTATCATATGAAATGAGACTATTGTGCAATTTATTAGAAAGAATAGACTGGTCAAAATATAATCTTTCTTAACAGTTATATTCTTCTGTAAAATCCAGAAGCAAATTTTATTTGAATAATGTGACAAGTCCAGAGCTTGACAATGCCCAGTATAAAATGCTCTCATCTTTAATCTTCATGATTAGTGAGATCAGAGGAAAAAATCCTTTAGTTTTTGTGAAGTATTCTTATATGACCTCTGACAATACAAAATTTAATTCTACACACACGCGTGCACACAAAATGCTATATAAGAAGAATAATGTAACACAGGGAGACAAATGATGGAGAATATTGGAATGAAAATTTGAACTTTCCACTAATTTTGTAGAACAGAGACAGATGGGATTTGTATCATTCAAGGTTCAGTCAAGAAACAGAAGTCACACTAGTTACTTAGAGCAAGTGGGTTAATATGGGGAAGTGTCAACTTAACATCTGTTAGAAAACTAGAGAAGCTAAATTCAGGGATTTTGCAGGGATTAGAAGAGCAATGTTTGCATGGATCCGTCCACTTGTCTTTGTTGCCTGGAATTCCAACATGGTCCTAGTAGAATCCTTAAGATTCTGGGTATAATCTCTCATTAGCCATTTGCTGAATCCCATGCCCTTGCCTCGGGTGCTTGGAAGAATAATGGCTTCTTCCATTTTTTCAGTATTATGTGACTACTTCTCCTTGATTAGAATTAACTAGAATCCTACTAGCAAGATATTCTGGGTGATAAATCATAAGTATTTTTATTCCAATAGTAGAAGATACCGAATATTAGCAAATAACATCTGGCAATTGTGTTAAAACAGTGCTGACTGAAAACTTTGTGGTACATTTTAAAGTGTCTAATTTAGACTAATTAAGTGTCTAAGTGAAGGGACTAATTGCCAAAATTACAATAAATTTTTAAAGAGTTTATTCCTTGAATAGGAAATATAATCACACTCACATGGTTTTATTTTATTTTATGTTATTTTATTTTTATTTACTTTTATTATACTGTAAATTGACAGTTTATAGTTGTATGTATTTATAGGGTACAAAGTGATGTTATGATTTATGAATACAATGTGAAATAATTAAATCAAGATAATTAACATATCCATCACCTCAAATAGTTATCATTTTTGTAGTGAGAACATTTGAAATTTACTCTTTTAGCAATTTTTTAAATTTAAATTTAAATTTTTTATTATTTTTTTTATTTCAGAGTATTACGGGGGTAAAAATGCTTTGGTTACATAAATTGTCTTTGCACCGTCCAAGTCAGAGCTACAAGCATGCTCATCCCCAAGACAGTGCACACTGCATTCGTTAGGTGTGAATTTCCTCATCCTATCCTCCCCCTCCCACATGCCTGACATGTTACTTCCCATATGTGCACATTAGTATTGATCTATTAGTACCCATTTAATGATGAGTATATGTGGTGTTTGTTTTTCCATTCTTGTAATACTTTACTTAGAAGAATGGGCTCCAGCTCCATCTGGGATAATACAATAGGTAGTTCACCATTTTCATAGCTGAGTAGTACTCCATGATATACATACACCACATTTTGTTAATTCACTCATATGCTACTGGGCACTTGGGTTGTTTCCACATCTTTGCAACTGTGAATTGTGCTGCTATAAACATTTGAGTGCAGATTTCGAATGTGAATTAGTCATTCTATGTTATTTTTTGAAACAAACCAAGTTACAATTCTTTTTTAGTGTCCATGAATTTTTAATAAATGGTATAAACATAAAATATACTCATTTTTGCTTTAATTTTTAAGAGTCTATTAAAGGAAATAGAAGAAATCAGTTACAATAAGTACTTGCTTTGCTGAGATGTGTGTGGGGAGGTAGCGGGATTAGGGGGCTGAACCATTGATGGAAGTAAATATGAGGCAAATTTTCACTACACAGGCTTTCATAATTTTTTTAATTTTTTTAAACTGTGATTGTGATTGTATTTCTCATTCAACCAATAAACATTTTTAAAAGTGTGATTACTTCAAATTTGGTAATTTTTCCCTGATACAAATATTCACAAGTACATATCTGGAAAACAAATTCTTTGAATTGCCTTGTGTCTAAGGCAATACTACTTAAAGTGTAGTTTCAAAGAGGCAGCATCAGCAACGTCTGGCAGTTGTTAGAAATGCAAAATATTACTCTCCACCCCAGACCTACTGAATCCAAATTTGCAGAGTTGGAACTCAGGCATCTGTATTTAACTAGAACTGCAAATGATACTTCTGCATGTTGATGTAGAGGAAACATTTTCACACATTATGGACAAATATCTCACTTTAAGGTTGGCATCAAGTTACATTTTTTCAGTAATATATTACCCGTATAAAGCAAGGTATTATCAAGTTTTGGGATTGTTACTAAGCTAATAGATGAAAAATAGTGTCATGGTGTCATTTTAACTTTTATTTGAGCTATTATCATTGAGGTTATACATCTTTTCACATCTTTAAAAGGCCTCATATTTATCTCTATGTAACAGCATGAAGGTGCTTGTACTTCATATAAATGGAATTGTACATTATGCGCACATTTATGTCTGACTTATTTTTTCAACATGATATTTTTGAGAATCATCTATATTGTTGTGTGTGGTTGTAGATCATTAAATCTCATTTATCTAAGCCAGGTATGCATTCATGTGAATGTACAATATCTATTTATCAGTTCAACTGATGAATGGTTCTAGGATATTTGAAGTTTGGGGCTATTATAAATAATGTAACTGGGCACATGCTATTATATGTCTTTTTGTAAATGTATGAACACAATTCTTTTGGGTATATAGCTTAGACTAAAACTGTTGAATCATTCAGTATGCATTCTCCCAACTTTCATAGATATTGCCAAATAATGTTTTAAAGTGTTTGTACAAGTTTACTTTCACGTCAGCAGTGTATAATATTTTGTAATTGCTCTACATTCTTGACAACACTTGATGTGTCAGCCTTTTTAATTTCAGCCATTCATGTGGTGTGTACTGGCATCTCATTGTAAGTTTAATTGCATTTACCCTATGACTAATACATTCAAGCACCTTTTCATGTTTAATTTTAATATTCTTTTTAATGAAGTATCCTTTCCCCAGGGGAAGCCCATAAACAATGGCTGGCTAATATAGAGTATGCAAACACATAACTCCATTATCTCAGATTGGAAATAACTCTGAGGGGATAGTCCAGATCTAGAGTTTTCCATGAAATTGAATAAGGCCTATAGTGCAATTGGTTCCTAGTTCAATTTCTTCTTGTGACCAATCCTGATTCTCTCAGTCTCGTGCAGTTGTCCTTAAAAGGACTTCCCAAAAAACTACCTGCATAAAATTATTATATCAGAGTCTCTTTCCCAAGAATACTATTGGCCATCAGTGCCAGGAATGATCCTAAGAAACAGACTTTAAATATCTTTTCCTAGCCTCTGGTAACCATCAGTGTAGAGCAGGGGGATAATGTAGGGATGGTTAATGGGTGCAAAAAATATAGTTAGATAGTTAGATAGAATAAGCACTATTTGATACCACAACAAAGTGACTATAATCAACAATAAGTTAGGGTACACTTTAAAATAACTAAAAATCTGGAATTAGAATGTTCTTAACACAAAGCAATGATAGATGCCTGAGGTGATGGGTACCCCAATCATCCTGATTTGATTAATTCACATTGCAAGCCTGTATCAAAACATCACATGTACCCTATAAGATATACAACTATTATATACCCATAATAAAGGAAATGAAGTCATTTTATCAAAAAGAAAGCTGCACTCGAATGTTTACCACAGCAAAGTTTACAATTGCAAAGATGTGGAATCAACCTAAGTGCCCTTCAATTCATAAGTGGGTAAAGAAAATGTGGTATATGTATATACCAGAGAGTACTACTCAGCCATAAAAAGGAATGAAACAATGTCATTTGCAGTAACTTGGATGGAACTGGAGACCATTATCCTAAGTGAAGTATCTCAGGAATGGAAAACCAAATACCATATGTTCTCACTAATAAGTGGGAGCTAATAAATTGGTACACATGGGGACAAAGTGATATAAATGACATGAGAAACCAAGAAAAGAGGAGAGTGGGAGGGTGGGTGTGGGATAAAAACTTGCCTATTGGGTACTATGGACACTATTCTGGGCACACGAAAAGCCTTGGCTTGAGCAATATACAAGATATCCATGTAATAAAAACACCTGTACTCCCATAATCAATGTTTTCAAATAAAAATTATTTTTCTTATATTTGATTATTATTTTTATAATATTTTTAGATTTTGGAGCAGGATCACTTGTTGGTCATCTGTCAATAAGGGTCACATCACTGGTACTGGTGGGGTAATGGTAGCACCAAGAAAATCGTGATGGTGCAATTGTTAAAACTTTCACTAGGGTTGGACTAAGGTGAAATATTGATGGAAATAAGAATGTACTGGTAGGACTCGAACTGTATCTTTGCATTTTTAGGTAGTTTGGAAGTAAATATAAGTACTTTGAATTGGGCAACTGATGCTGGTTATCAACGCATTGGATGAAACCAGTGGGAGCCTGCGGATGATTACTCACCAATTTAAGAAGTGTGAAAGTTAGAGGCTCACCTTAGAATCATATAAAACACACACACACACACACATGGACACGCGCACACACACACACACAACTCTCCTCTCCTGTAGTTAGAGAGAAGAAAAAACTAAGGATGTGGCCCTAAACTTAATTATGAGGGTATCAGAGAACCACAGAAGTTTATATTCTCTACACTGGTAAATTTCCTGGGGCAAGGTCTGGCTTGGATTGGGAAGCGTGGGATCCTGAGATAAGGGATACAGATATGTATCAATACATTGAATAACTTTGAAACCCCATATTTATCTGAATCCACTGAGCCTGCACATACATCTCTCTCTCTTGTTTTTATTGATTAGCATTTCATGCTTAAGGATGATGCAGAAACTTCAACGTATGCCCTCCTAAAAATTGATTTTACATTCACACCTTCAAGCTCCCAAACCCCTAACTACAGCCAGGTTACAACATAACATAGCTGTTGAAGATCTCTACATGCTAAGATAAGAGAGGAACCATAAGTTTTGAGGCACCTGGAGGCCCAGCCACCATGTTCTGGCAGAAACTAAAAGATTGTTCCTGGTCGTTGAAGATGCATGGTATGATTTTGATTTTTTCTTAATTTGTTGAGACACGTTTTGTGGCCTAAGATATGATCTATCTTGGAGAATGTCCCATGTGCTGATGAGAAGAATGTTTATTCAGTAGTTTTTAGGTAGACTGTTCTGTTAATGTCTGTTAGGTCCATTTGTTTTAGGGTTTCTTTTAAGTCCAGTGTTTCTTTATTTATTTTCTGCTTTGATGATTTGTCCAGCTCTAGTGGGTTTTTAAAGCCCCCAGCAATTATGATGCTGCTATTTATTTCCTTGCTTAACTCTAGTAGAATTTGTTTAATGTATCTGGGAGCTCCTGAGTTAGGTGCATATATATTTAGGATTGTTATGTCTTCTTGTTGAATTACTTCCTTTCCCATTATATAATGACCATCTCTGTCTTTCTTTACTACTTTGATTTCAAGTCAATTTTGTCTGATATGAGAATGGCTACACCTTCAATGGGAGTGAAATATGAAGTTAAATCTGAGAGTACTTATCACTATGGAAATATTCACATGTGTCACTTCATTTAATACCCTAGCAACATCCTCATAAAAATATTGTGATGGTAATTTTATATTTCAACTTTACTGGGCCACAGGGCTCTCATATATTTGGTTAAATATTATTCTGGATATGTCTTTGAGAGTGTTTATGGATAAAATTAACATTTAAATTGGTAGATAGAGTAAAGCAGAATGTCTTCCCCAATGTTGGTGGGCCTCATTCAATCCGTTGAAGGCCTAAATAGAACAAAAATGGTGAGAAAGGGGGAATTTTCTCTCTCTCTCTCTCTGTCTGATTGTCTTTGACCTGGAATGTTGGCCTTCTTCTGACCTGGAACTCAGAATTGGACTGGAAATTATACCATTGACTCTCCTGGTTCTCAAGCCTTTGAACTTGGACTATAACTGTATCATCAGCTCTCTTGGGTCTCCAGGTTGCTGACTGTAGGTCTTGAGTCTTCTCAGCCTCCATAATCACATAAGCCAATTCTATATATATTATATAATATATATGTCATATTATATATAATATAATAGGACTTATTTTATATTATATTATATTAAAGGAGATATTCTATTGGTTCTGCTTCTCTGAAGAACCCTAACTAATACAGATTTTGGTATCAAGAGTGATTCTAGAGAAACAGAATGTTAAGGATGAGTTTTCTGAATTGGTCTGCTGTTTCTGGAATTAGCTCTTTAATCTGATTAGATTTAAAGATGCTCTATTTCTGGTTGTAAAGAGATACTGATAGTCCATGACATGATTGGGTGATAGAGATATGTAAAATATCTATGCTGGATACTCTTAATCAGCAACTTATAAGAAGCAAGGGTCTGGATCACTGTGTATATCACACTTCTGAAAACTTTTGGAAAACTTAACAACTAGAATGAGATTGGGTGGCTTTTCCTAATATTTAGGGACAAAGTGGACAGCTGAAGCACTAAACCACTTTCTGTGACTTCCCTGAAGGACAGCAGTAAAGGGAAATCTTCCCAATATGCAGAAATACAAGCAGTGCAAAGGTTTTTCACTTTGCTTGAAGGAGAAATGGCCAGACATATGATTATATACAGATTCATAGTCTGTTGCTTAATGGTTTGGCTGAATGGTAAGATTTTAGAAGTAACATAATTGCACCATTGGTGACAAGAAAATTTGCAGAAGAAGTGTGTGGATAGAGCTCTCTGAATGAGAAAAAATGTGAATGTATTTGAGTCTTATGTTATGCTTACCTAAAAGTGACCTCAGCAGACAAAGAGTTTAGTAGTCAAATGGATAGGATGGCCTGTTCTGTGGATACCAGTCAGCCCCTTTCCCAGCCACTCTTGTCATGGGTTCATGAATATTTTGGCCATGGTATCAGGGAAGAAGGTTATGCACAGGCTCAGCAACACAGACTTCCACTCACAAAAGCCAGTGTGGCTATAGCCCTCCAGCAGCATGGAGCAACACAATTCCTGATATGACAGTATGCCCCAGGGTGATCATTCAGCTACCCGGTGGCAGATTGATTATACTGGATGGCTTCTATTATGGAAGGAACAGTGTTTTGTTCTTACTGGAATAGACACTTACTCTGGATATGGATTTGTCTTCCCTGCATGCAATGCTTCTGCCAGAACTATCATACATATACTTACAGAATGCCTTATTCAAAATTGTGGTATTCCATGCAGCATTGTGACTAATCAAGAAACTCACTTCACAGCAAAAGAAGTGCAGCAGTGGGCCTATACTTGTGGAATTCACTGCCCTTACCACTCTAAAGCAGTTGGTTTGATAGAATAGTGGAATGGACTTTTGAAGACTCAGTTACAGCACGAGCTAGGTGGCATTACCTTGCAGGGCTGGGACAAAGTTCCCTAGAAAGCTGTATATGTTCTGAATCAGCCCCAAATATATGATGCTCTTTCTTCTATAGCCAGGATTCACAAGTCCAGGAATCAAGGAGTTGAAATGGGAGTAATCCACTCACTATTACCTCTGGTGATCTGCTAGCAAAATTTTTGCTTCTTATTCCTATGATCTTGCGTTTTGTTGGCCTAGACGTCTTAGTTCCAATGGAAGGAATTCTTTTACTAGGAGACATGACAGTGATTCCACTGAACTAGAAGTTAAGACTAGCAACCAGCCACTTTGGGTTTCTTACCCATCTGAATCAATGGCACAAAGAAGGGAAATACCATGCAGAGTAGGGTGATTAATACTAATGACCAAGAAGAAATTCCACTGCTACTCCACAACAGATATTAAGAAGAGTATGTCTCAAATACAGGAGATTCCTTAGAGCATTTCTTAGTATTATCACACTCTATGATTAAGGTCAATAGAAAACAACAACAACCCAATGCAGGCATGACTACTTATGGCCCAGGCCTTTCAGGAATGAAGATTTGGGTTACTCCACCAGGTAAAGAACTATGGCCAGCTAAGGTGCCTGCTGAATGCAAAGGGAATACAGCATAGGTAACAGAAGAATGTAGTTATAAATACAAGTAATCACAGCAGCAACAAAAATAAATAAATGGGACGTGATCAAATTTAAAAGCTTCTGCACAACCAAGGAAACTATCACTAGAGTGAACAGACACCCCACAGAATGGGAGAAAATATTTGTGTACTACATGACTGATAAATGCTGATAACCAGAAGCCATACAGAACTTAGGAAAATTAACAAGAAAATATCAAACAACCCCATTAAAAAATGGGCAAAAGACATGAGCAGAAACTTTTCAAAAGAAGACAGAATAATGGCCAACAAACATACAAAAAATTGCTCAAGATCTCTAATCATCAGGGAAATGCAAATCAAAACCACAATGAGATATCACTTAACTCCAGTGAGACTGGCTTATATCAAAAAGTCCCAAACAACAAATGTTGGCATGAATGCGGAGAGATAGGAACAATCATACACTGCTGGTGGGACTAATTAGTACAACCTCTATGGAAAGTAATATGGAGATATCTCAAAGAACTAAAAGTAGAACTATCATTTGATCCAGCAATCCCACTACTGGGTATTTACCCAAAGGGAAAAAAGAGATTCTATAGTAAAAGCATCTGTACTTGGGGTTTATAGCAGCACAATTCACAATTGCAAAGATGTGGAAACAAGCCAAGTGCCCATCAATGCATGAGTGGATTAACAAAATGTGGTATATGTTTACCATGGAGTACTACTCAGCCATAAAAAACAATGGTGAATTAATACATCTGGTTTTATCCTGTATGGAGCTAGAGCCCATGCTTTGAAGCGAAGTATCACAAGAATGGAAAAATAAGCACCACTTGTACTCACCATCAAATTGGTACTAACTGACCAATACTTATGTGCACACATGGAAATAATATTCATCAGGGGTCGGGCAGGTGGGAGGGGGGTGAAGGGGATAGGTAAACTCACACCTAATGGGTGTGGGGAGCACTGTCTGGGGGGTGGGCATGATTGTAGCTCAGACTTGGGCAGTGCATTGGCAAGACATGTAACTGAAGTGTTTGTACCCCCATAATATTCTGAAATTTAAAAATAAATAAATAAATACACATGACCACATGACTAGTTATGGAAATAAGAACTATAATTGTCATGAATATTTCCTTCTCATTTCATCATGAATATGTGTGTTCATATACATACTTATATATGTATTTATAGAGAGAGCAAATATCTTTGTTTTCTTCTCTTATTCCCTTATTAGGTAGCATGACATATAGCAACTTCATATCAAAGTATTTAAGTATTGTCAGTTTTTTATCATGGTATTTTGGTCATGGGATATGAAGAAGAAGAGTAAAGATCATTCAATGACTTTAACTTCTCTTCTGGGGAAGGGACTAGTTTGTTTTCAGTTGTATGCAGAAGAATTGTGTAATGTTAGGCAGAATTATGGGGTGCCAAATTGACAATGTGTGGACTTGTGATAGTTAATTTTATGTGTCTACTTGATTGGGCCAAAGAATTCCCCAAATATTTGGTTAAACATTATTATTGGTGTGCCTTTGAGGGTGTTTCTGGATGAGATTAAAATGTGAATCAGTAGAACAAGTAAAGCATATTGCCCTCCTCAATGTGTGTGAGCCTCATCCAATCTGTTGAAGGCCTGAACAGAATACAAAGAATGAGGAAGGGGGAATTTTTTTCTCGCTTTCTGCTGACTGTCTTTGAACAGAAGCTAGATGATCAGTCTTCTTCTACCTTTGAACTCAGCTTCAGATTGGACCTTATACCATTTTTCCTGTTCTCAGGTCTTGAACTCAGACTAAAATTGTACTTTCAGCTCTCCTGGGTCTTCAATTTGCTGACTGCAAATTTTGGTCTTCTCAGCCTTTGTAATTGTGTGTGACAATTCCTTATAATAGATATCTTTTATATGCAGTTGACCCTCGAACAACAAGATTTGAACTGCATGGGTCTACTTATGAGCATATTTTCTGCCTCTGCCGCCTCTAATACAGCAAGACCAACCTTTCCTCTTCCTCCTTCTCCTCAGCCAACTCAACGTGAAGATAACAAGGATGAAGACCTTTATGAAGATCCATTTCCCTTAATGAATAATATACATATTTTCTCTTCTTTATGGTTTTCCCAATAACATTCTTTTCTCCAGCTTACTTTATTGTAAGAATACAGTAGGTAATACATATAACATAAAAAAAATGTGTTAATCACTTGTTTATGTTGTTGGTAAGACTTCTGTTCAACAGTGGGCTATTAGTAGTTATATTTTGGGGAGTTAAATGTTAAATGTGGATTTTTGACTGTGCAATGTCAGCACTCCTAACCCTCATGTTGTTCAAGGGTCACTGTATGTTTGTATATATATGTCCTAGGATAATATAACCTATTAGTTATGTTTCTATGGAGAACCCTGATGCATACAAGTGTTGATACATTGCTAGAATGGCTTTTGAACAGACTGAAAAATTAACGATCCACACTAATTGAAAAGAAAGAGGAGAAAAAGAAGGAGTAGGAGTCAGGGAAGGAAGAAGTGAAGAATAAAGGTGGTATATATTAAATGAAGTAGAAATGCCAGAACTGCATACCAGAGAATGCAGGAAGAGATCAAAAGGTTTAGAGAATTGGCCATATTAGTGTTAATACATTTCTTAAAGTTGGAAACCACCATCATAAAATATTCCATGGAAGGGCATAGAAAGCTCTCTATTTATTTATCAAACAGATAAGAAATTGTAGAGAGGGGCACCAGGTGCAATGAGAAGCTCAGTGGCAACTACCTTGTACAGGCCAGGTTTGATGACTAGAGGTATTATTATATAATTGGGCTCTTTTTTAGTAATAGGGATAATAAGATCCTGAAATAATAGAGGTCAAAACATGGTGCTCAATTATCAGAAGCCATAAGGGAACAATTATCGTAATGAGTTTCAAGTTCACAGTGGCAACCACAGGTGCATGACCTGCAGAGAATTATGGAGATGGTTAAGATGCATGATGAATTTAGGCAAATAATAGATTGGCAACCAACAGGGCTATTGTTTAATTTATAAAGTAAAAAGAAATCAAGAATGGGTGATCAGCCAGCCACATTATTAAAGTTATTATCTCATGCCTATTTTCTGAAACTTAGCCACTTTCTGAGCCTGTAAACCTTTGAAGAAGAGACTTGATTTACATGAAAAAGACCCTATATATGGTTATGTAGGTCCAATTCTTCAATGGCCATTTATTCAGCTAACCATACCTGGCAAAATGGGAATATCTAGACATTCTGTGGATTTTTGGAGACACAGTTTGAGTTGATATTTATACCCAGGGACTTGAAGTATCATCATACCCCTTAACCTCCCAGCAGAGTGGGAGTATATGATATGGAGGCCAGGAGCCCTAGCACTGTTCACAGACTGAAACAGTGGTCATTTCTCTGGTCTGAAAATGTAAAATTAGAATGTACAGATTTCTTAGTTTGCAAAAATCTTGTATTTCTCCTTGACAGATAGAATAAGTGCCGTTGTGGTGGAGAAATCCAAATGGAACCTTCTGATTTTGATTTCCATTCTGGCCAAGATAGTAAATCAAAGAAAATGTCATATCTTAGGGCTATGGCAGAGAACATTGCCACCCTTAAGGGACGCAGGCATGGTTGTCCCATCATAACCCATTTAATTCACCAGCTCATAACCTATGAAAGCCAGATAAAACCTGCCATATAAAGTTTATGTCACAAAATCAATCCAGCAGTATCTCCTATTGGAGCTTCCATGCTAGATGTAGTATCTTTGAAGAGCAGATTAATAGTTTCAGTACATGGTATACAACCATTGATCTTTAAATTGCATTCTTTTCTCTATCTGTTAGGAATGAAGATCAGAAACATTTCACATTTATGTAGGACTGTATTAGTCAGGGTCCTATGAGGTGACAGAAATCTCATAGTAATTTGAGCAGGAAATTTTACTATAAACTATTATATGAACTTCCTATTGCTTATGCGACATATTCCCACAGACTTAGTGTCTTAAACAATAGAAATTTGTCCTCTTAAATATCTGGAGGCCAGAAGTCTGAAATCAGTTTCACTGTGTTAAAGCCAAGGGGGTGGCTGGAGGCTCTAGAGGACACCTACTTCCTTACCTCTTTTAGCTTCTTGTAGCTGTCAGCATTCTTTGACTTGTGACTGCATCACTGCAATCCCTGTTTCCCTGGTCACACGGTCTTCTCTTATATAGTCAAAACTCCTTTTGTCTCCTACAAGGATACCTTTGATGACATTAATGACCCATCTGCATACACGAAATATTCACCCCATCTCAAAATTATTACCTTAATCACATCTTCTAAGTCCCTTTTGACATAAAAGGTAACATATTTTTAGGTTCCAGGGATTAGAATGGGGCTATCTGTGGGGGCCATCATGCAGTCTGCCACAAGGATTATCAGCAGAAGATTGGAGGAGTAATGAGTAATTGGTTACTAAGAGGAAAAGAGAAGTTTATAGAATACAGGAATAGCAGATATAGTCAACAGCCACTACCCCTAGGGCTGAGATAAAGCCTACAAAACAGATCTCAGGACTAAAATAAAGATCTAATTGCAAAGTGCACATCCATAGCTCAGTGGATAGCAAAGAAATTTCTATGTATCCCACAAGCTGTGCTGGTGGGACTCTTTGGAAGATTTTGTATTGTATTGTATTGTATTCTCAGAGTAGCTGTCACAGTTAGGTACCCTCATAGTGGCATTTGGCTACAAAGCTGCCTAAGAAAGTCCCCAAATAAGCCTGTCACAGAGAGGTGCCCTGCCAGTGGCAATCTGATCCAAAGTCACCCCAGTAGGGTGTATGAAGACATGTCAGTCATGCTATACCTACTGCAATACTGTCTTAGTGAGTGCTGAGCAAATTACCTTTTGAAGATGCCACATTCTCCTGGCAGCAGGGTGCTGAAAAAAATGTAATTATTTCCTGATGAAAGGATCATATCAAAAAAGGGAGAGAAATTCCATTCTCTACCATTGTCCCTTGATGTCCTCTATTGACAAAATTTAATATCATGCCAGCTAGGAAAGTAGATATATTTACAAATCCATTTTTTTAGAGCAAGCAATGAAAGCTGGGTTTGAAGCTGATAATCAATAAATTTATAAATTACACTTTCTGCCCATTTGGAGGGTACTCAGCTTATGTATGTACTTTCTTACATACTTTTGAATGCCAATAAAATAACTATACTTCCACTTAATGCAATACAGCTATCCTTGTTACAAGTGAAGTTCTCACTCCCTCTCCCAAATGAGGAAATTCACAATCTCAACAATCATTGTCGTCATTGCCGTTTATATTAATCATGCCTCAGATTTTTTGCATTCCCACCAAATGTTCTAACTAAAGACTAAACCTCCAATAGTATGCATATTTAAAAAAGGAGAAACAAGAATGAAATATTTAGTATAGACAAATACAAAAAACATGATAAACAGAGAGAAAATATAAATTACTACAGACCTTGCTTAGGTAATTTGTCATAGACTGTAATTGATATCTATGGCTTCTTTCTTCTACCACTCATTTGATATTCCTTTTCCCTCAGCCAGAACCTCAAATGGCCAAGTCTATTAATTAATGGAGTAACCTGAACTCACTGAGTCTTCAATTTTCCTCTTTTTAGTGTTTTATTGTTTTTTTCCGGTAGTTTTGCATTAACTCTTGGCCATAGCAGTACTAAGAGGCACCTCACAGAATACCCTGAGTTTCAGAAAGAGGCCTCCTTGCTGTCATTGTATAGGAGTAATCCATTTCCCTTTGGTAATTAGGATCAATCACTGGAGCCTATAGGATAACACCTTTTGAAAAAAGGCCTGTTTGTTCAGTGGCATCAGAAGCACAAAATGCTAGGTTGTATTCTTATCTTCCGATTCAATTGAACCAATGCTGTAACCTCTGGTTGAATAATTACTAGGGTTAAAGAATTATTGGGGATTAAGAATTCCAAACCACCAGAGTTAAATTTTTCTAGGATTGGAAGCAAAAATTCTGTGAGTAATTGAGTTTAATAGTGAGAGGAGCCACTGCAACTTCTACTCCCTGATTCCTAGACCCATGCATTCTGGCTATGGGGATGATATTATTATATAATGTGCTCTGATTCAAAACATATATTTTATCATATGATTAGTAAAATGAATCCTCATCCTTTAATGGTGTTTGCTCCCAAATGGCAACATAACACAATCTTCAGTAAGTCATCTTTTAAGTAGCCCAGTGGCTAATTTCTTCACTCCTTCTATTGTAAAATGAACTCCTTGGTCATACGGTAATGATATGGCAGATATCATGAGGATGAATAATGTTGACAGAAACAATACATGTAGGGAAGACCAGTTCATCTATAGAATAAGTGTCAGTCCACATGAAGAGAAATTTCAGTCCCACCCATGATGAAATAGGCATGATAATGGCCCACTGGAGGGGCTGGTCACCCCTGTGAATAGTGCCATATCAAGGCTAACTGTTGATTTTTGCTTTTGACAGAATGATCACTTAAAAATAAAATTATCCAGGTCAGCCTTGGTAATTCCATGTTGTTGAGTCCATGTGTAGCCTTTATCCCTACCACCATGGCTACAGCTAAGCCACGTGGATTCATGGCCCAGATCCCTATGTCATCCACCACTGTTGCATAGAACATTCCCCCTCAGGCTATGCATATAGTTGCAAACATGGTACCTCGTGAGAGTTTGATAAAGGAAAAGACCAAGCTTGGTGCATAGGTGAGTGAACATATCAAAATCTGTGGGAAGCTGATGAAACAGTATTTAGAGGGAAATGTGTAAACTTAAATCATATGTTAGATGGGCAGAAAATTGAAAATTAATTATTTACTTTTCCTTCTAGTAATGCTTATAAAATAACAGAAAGTTAAGCTCAAAGAAAGTAAAATGATTAGTAAAGACAACAAAAAAATTTAAAACAAAAGCACCCAGTGAAAATCAACAAAGGCAAAAGATTAATTAAATTGTAAACACCTAGCAATAATTATCAGGAAATAAAGAAAAAATAATTGACAGTATCAAAAATTAAAAAGGGATATACCACTGCAGATGATATAGATATCAAAAATGAAATAAATGTTTTAACCAATAAATTAAACATTTTGTATGAAATAGAAAAAATACTTAAGAGTACAAGTGGGCAGAGTAAGAAATGGACAAAAATTGACAATCTGAATACTCAGTTATCTATTTTAAAGAAAACCCAGGTGCAGATGACTTCATCAATTAACTCCCCAAGTCATTTAGACAGAAGTAATTTAGTCCAGCAATATATTAAGATGTTCCATGTTATAGTCCAGTGGAATTTACTATGTGAATGCAAAGTTTTTTTTAATATTGGAAAAGAAACTTATACAATTTAGCATGCTAACAGATCTTTTCTATGGTTAGCAATTTTTTCTCTGCTTTTTTATTGCCTTTTGAGATAAATTTTTAAAAAATTACCATCTCTGTAATTTTTTTCCTTTTTACTCTGCAATTTTTGAAATTTGCTGTATATCTTTTGAATCTATGCAATTGAGTATAAAAGTATTTGTTGGGAAAAATGTTTATTGGGTACTGGTTACCAACTTGTCTAAGTCTGGTGAAAAAAAAAGTCCACACACACAAGTTCCATTACAGATAGGCATCAAAGAACAATATAAGCCTAGAATTCATTGTGAGCTGCTCTTCTAAGGCTAAAAAAAGCTGCTTGGGGTAGATGGAGGCTCATCTGCATGTGCCCCACTTGCACCACTGCTGAGGGATCCCGAAAAGCAGCCCACCATGCATTATATACCCCAGGTCATGTGAATCGCTGAATTAAAACATTGAAGAATATCCATCTGCATCCACGCCATCATATATTGTTTTGGGACTTTTTAAAATAAAAGCTGTTCTAACTGGGGTAAGGTGATATCTCATTGTGGTTTTAATTTGCATTTCCCTGATGATTAATGATGTTGAGCTTTTTTTCATATGTTTATTGGCCATTTGTCTATCTTCTTTTGAGAAGCTTCTGTTCCTGTCTTTTGCCCACTTTTTAATAGGGTTGTCTATTTTTTTCTTGCTGATTTGCTTGAGTTCTTTGCAAATTCTGGATATTAGCCCTTTATCAGAAGTGTAGCTTGCAAATATTTTCTCCCATTCTGTAGGTTGTCCATTTGCTCTGTTGATTGTTTCGTTAGCTGTGCAGAAGCTTTTTAGTTTAATCAAATCCCATTTATTAATTTTTGTTATTGCCATGATTGCCATTGGGGTCTTAATCATATATTCTTTGCCAAGGCTGATATCTAGAAGAGTTTTTCCTACATTTTCCATTAGAATTATTATGATTTCATGCCTTACATTTAAGTCTTTTATCCATCTTGAATTAATTTTTGTGAGTGGTGATGGGTAGAGGTCCTTTTTCATTCTTCTGTATGTGGCTATCCAATTTTGTCTGTACCATTAATTGAATAGGGCTTCTTTCCCCAGTGTACATTGGTGTCTGCTTTGTCGAAGATCAGTTGGTTGTAGGTAGATGGTTTTATATCTGGGTTCTCTGTTGTGATCCATTTGTCTATGTCTCTATTTTTGTACCAATACTAAGCTGTTTTGGATACTATATGCTTGTAGTATAGTTTGAAGGCTGGTAATGTGATGCCTCCAGATTTATTCTTTTGCTTAAGATTGGTTTGGCATTTGGGGCTCTTTTCTGGTTTCAAACAAAGCGTAGAATTATGTTTCCTAGATCTGTGAAGTATGACATTGGTATTTGATGGGGATTGCATTGAATTTGTAAATCACTTTGGGTAGTATGGACATTTTAACAATATTGATTCTACCAATCCCTGAGCATGATATGTTTTTCCATTTGTTTGTATCTTCTGAGATTTCTTTCCCCAGAGTGTCGTAGTTCTCCTTGCAGAGATCTTTCACCTCCTTGGTTAAGTATATTTCTAGGTATTTTATTTGCTTTGTAGCTATTGTGAATGGTATTGAGTCTTTGATTTGATTCTTGGCTTGACTGTTATTAGTATATAGAAATGCTGCCAATTTATGTACATTGATTTTGTATCCTGAGAATTTCCTGAGTTTATTTATCAATTCCTGGAAATTCTTTGTGGAATCTTTGGGGTTTTCTAGATACAAGATCATACTGTCAGCAAAGAGCAACAACATGACCTCCTCTTTCCCAATTTGGATACCTTTTCTTTCTTTCTCTTGCCTGATTTCTGTGGCTAGGACTTCCAGCACTATGTTGAATAGATGTGGTGACAGTGGGCATCCTTGTCTTGTTCCAGTTCTTAGGAGGAATGGTGGGACTAAAAATTAGTACACCCCTGATAGAAAACAGTATGGAGGTTCCTCAGAGAACTAAAAATAGATCTACCATTCAATCCAGCAACCCTATTATTAGGTATCTATCCAAAGGAAAAGAAGACTTTTCACCAAAAAGGCACATGTACTTGAATGTTTTTTGCAGAACAATTCACAATTGCAAAGATGTGGAATCAACCCTACTGCCCATCAATTCATGAGTGGATTAACAAAATGTGGCATATGTATATTATAGAATACTACTCTTCCATAAAAAAGGATGACTTAATGACTTTTGCAACAATTTGGATGGAACTGGAGACCATTATCCTAAGTGAAGTATCTAACAAATAGAAAAACAAACACCACATGTACTCGCTATTAAATTGTAACTAACCAATGAGCACACTTGTGCACAGAGGGAAGTAAAACTCAAGGGAAATCAACTGGGGTGGGAAGGAAGGGGCAAAAACATACCTAATGGGTACAATGAACACTATTTGGGTGATGGACACACCTATAGCCAGAACCCAAGCATTACAAAAGCAATCCATGTAACCTAAGACATTTGTACCCCCTTAATGTTTTGAAATTTAAAAAAAAAATAATATCCTGCTTCTAGGGGATACATTTAACAGCACCTAGGCTGTTTTAGCCAATTTCCCCCAAATCTTAGGATGTTGCATTTTCAGCACATTCTACAGTTTTTCTGGATAACTACAAGGAAGAAAGGGGGGAATAACTCTGTCAGTCCAAGGCCACCAAGGACTGTCTTGCATTTGTTATGTATTTTGTGATCATGAGTATTTAATACAGCTTAGCAATCTTACTATTTCTGTTTTACATGTGTAATTATTCCATTTACTTTTAGTGTAATGATGGACAGAGTTCATTTCGTGTCCATCTTCTTTATATTTGAACCATCTTATTTATATTACTTTAAAAAAAACTTCTTTCCTGTCTTTCTTTGAATTAATAAAATTATTTCATTTATTATCCATTTATTAATTTCTTACACAAACATTCCTTTAATATATTTTATTGGTTAATGCTATTTTCTGAATATGTTTCCCACAATTCATGTGTTGGAAACTAAATGCACAATGCAACAGTGTTGGGAGGTGAGGCCTACAGGGAGTAGTTTAGGTCATGAGTGCTCTGCTCTCATGAATGAATTAATGCATATTAAAAGGGCTTGCAGAGTGATTTTGCCATCTTCTGCCTTCCACCAAGCGAGGATGAAGAAAGAGTTTCCTCACTAGATGCTGGTACCTTGATCTTTATCTTCCCAGCCTCCAGAACAATAAGAAATACATATCTGTTTCTTATAAATTACCAAGTCTCAAATTCTTTTACAGCTGCATAAAATGTACTAAGACACTTATCATTCAACAATAGCCTCAATGTGTTACAGTCTAACACAAATTAATGCATTTAGCAATTCCCTGATAGTGCTAGAACTTTAGAACTTTTAATCTCCCTTTATCATCTCCACATTTACATTAATCCTGTTGTGGATTTTCTATGTGTAATTTCAGCTCCAGCATACATTAATGTTTTTTGTGTAAAGTACATTTAGAGTGATATTAATCTACATAATAACATTTTCTGATTCTGTGTATTCCCTGCATTTTCATTTTTCTGAGATCATTTTTTTCTGCCTTACAAACTTCATTAGTTTTTATTTTAGTGCAGCCCTATTTATAACAAATTACTTAAATTAGTTTTAATGGCAAACATCTTTATTTCAACTTCATATTTAAAGGTATAAACATATGTATATATCACCGTTTTATTTTCACGGGGCAAAGATCTCTAAGTTAGCAGTAAGTTCATTCAGCTATGTAAAGAAAAGATTATTTCTGGATTTGATAATTTGTTTTGTGAGATAGCTTTCAGTTTTATTGTTGTTTATTTGAAGACAACGTGTGTTTATTCTATGAATGACTTGACACATTTTTTTGATTTTAGGTTGTTTTACTGTGATATTCTTAGGTATGTTTTCTTTTTCTTTTTATCTTTATTGATGTTTGTAGTAATTCTCGAATCTGTATCTTGATTTCTACCTTCAGTGCTTCAGAACCATTTGTCATTATCTCTTCAAAATATATTTTCTCCTATTTAATTTTCCTTATTTTTTTCTGCTGCTTCCATTGTATCTACAGGAAAATTTTAAAATTTTGCTTCATATGATTCTTTTTCTTTTTTCTTTTTTTGTATTTTGCCCCTTTATTCTTTTCCTGCTTCAATGTAGCCATGATTGATATTCCCTTTTATCAACTCTTTCTTCCTCTAATTTGCTGTTAAACTCATTTATTAAATTCTTATTTTATGGCATTATATTGTCATCATTCTATAATTTCCATTTGACATGTTACATTTCAGTTCTCGTGCTAAATACAAAATCTTGTCATCTATTTTCTTCAACATATTAATCACAATTATTTTACAGTCCATGTCTGAAAACGTGTCTATCACCTGCAGTTTTATTTCTATTTGTGTCTATTGTTTCTGTCTCCATATATATCTTATAACTTTTTATTGAATGCTAAACATTCTCTATTAAAATTGTAGAGGCTCAACTCCGAGTTAGCTTTCTACACTGTGTGTTGTTTTGCTATATTAGGCATCTAGAATTGGGGAAGTGAAATTAAATTCAGTATGAGACTTGAGATGATTTAGAACTAAGTTTCAGCCTTTATGAAAGGTAGTCTAACACAAATATGCCACTACAACTGTAGTATAGCGTTTGAGGAATCCCAGCTGAAAGCCTGGGTTTTACCAGAGACTCTGGCCCTCTCTTTCATGTGCCTTAAAATTCAAATTCTGCCACCCACTATTATGAGATAGTCCAAAGCTCTGCTTGATGTCTCAATGTTTTATCAACTTCATATAAATAAGCAAATGTCTTGAGGAAAACTTACTCTAAATGCCAAAATCACTTCTCTATGTTTTATTTCTTCCCACGATATTGGCTTCTCAGGTCCTAGATGCCTTGAGATCCTCAATTGCAATTCTTGTCTCTGTAGCTCCATAATACTACCAAAGTCTCTGTCTGGCTTCCAAAAATTTAGCCACTGCTTTCTGCTCAGGTTATGCCTTCAAATCATAAAATACCTCCAGGAGAAAAGCTTAGCACAGTGTAGGGCTCACCACAATGTATTTTATTTCTCTTGTTTTCTTGATCAGTTTAGTCCTAGCTTGATTATTCTCAAATGCTTTCAAAGAGATGATTTTATGTGGTTGTTGCAGTTTCTTTAGCATTTTTCTGGACACAGAGCTTTTCATTTTTACTGGCAAATGTTCAATTCTGCTGCTGTTGAGATTTTCCATCAGTGATGGAAAATCACTGATCTCTCATTGTATGTCTTCTTTACACTTTTTCCTATCAGCACCGCTTTAATTTCAGTGACACTTGTTAGATTTGAATATTTTTTGGCACCTTAGACTCATAACTTTCTTCTAGAGTCCCTAAAAATGAAGTGTGTATTAATATGTTTTACCTTTTTTTATTATTTTGCTGCCTTTGGATAACTTTCAGTGAGCAAACTAGAATACTGATTTAAACATCCATATCCTAGAAGTCTAAGCCATACTTTTTTGTGATTTGTGTATTTGTCTTTGGAGGTGGTAATCTTAGTGATGTATTCTATGTAAAAAATATAACATAATAATACAAAAATACTTAATGTACTTTTTGCTTAGATTGAAATAGTGACACAAATATGTCTAAAATATACCTTATCTATTAAGTATTTACCATTTGCCAGAAACTGTGAAAAAAACACGGACAAATTCTGCTTAAAGGTGCATAATATAAGAAACATGTAAATATAAAAACATTCACATTCAGTGTATTGATAAGTATGATAATGATCTGTGTTGGGGAGCAATAGAGCAGGATGGTGGTTTTTAGTATAGATATTTGACTTAGAAATATCTTATGTAAACATTAATTATATCACACAATAACCTTGTATGTTTAGTCTGTGTATTCTGTCTAAGCTCAAATTTCATGATCTGTAAATAGAATTTTTGTAATTATTAATTGAGATAATATATATAAAATATTTACCATAATAAATTCACAAATTTAGCGTTCAGCGGTGTGTCTGGCCAACATTGTTTTCATAAAATGTGCATGTTGCAGAAAGATAATCTATGTGATTCTTATCATATTATGGGAATGATGGGGAGAAAGAATAGTGATTGAGCTGAAATCTGAACATTTTTTATGTATGCTGTGATAGAAGAATAAGTATTAGCAAAGCAACCAAATTAAAGGGGACAGAATATGCCAAACGTATAGACATGGGGCTCACTGTGAGTTTAGAGAACTGTTCGACATGACTGACACAGAGGGTCTGTTATAAAAATGGCAAGACTTGAGACTGGGCAAGCAGTAGAGTCATATCATGAAGAGGCCTATAAATAATTCTAATGCTTTCGATTTTATCCTGTTGGTTGATGGGAAGACATGAAATATTTCAGCTTAAGGGGTTAGAGTGATCATATTTTTATTTAAGAAAAAATATTTGACACAATTCAAATGACCAAGTTTGTGGACATCACATATGGCTTATATCCCTCACTAGTCATGAAGCAAATTTCTAAATACTATTGTTTAGAAGCATATAATGGGTCTCGTATTAACCAAATGTTTTCATTAGTTGGATTTATTTAAAGTAATTCTAAGGATTGTTGGAACTAATAGCTAATCACCTCTAAGAATTATATTACATTGCCAAAATAAACATCTGTTTATTAGTTTGCTCATTAAGTAGGCACTGGACATTTTGTAGATAACATTCAGTGATCTAGCCAGTTCTTTGATACCTATGATTTATTCCAAAGTTTGCATAAACTTTTCTTACGTCCACCAGATGCTCTGTCATCACTACCACAATCTCTGCTCTGCGACTCTGTAAAAGTCTTGTGATTAAATTATAAAAGTAAAAAAATTGCTTGAACTTAATTCTTAGTGAAGTTTTATAACACTTACATTACTATTATTGTCTCCCAAAATAATATATAGTCAAGTAGATTGTAAAGTTAATTTATTTTAATTGACAAAATTGCATATATTTATTGTATATAATATGAAGTTTTAAAATATGTGTACATTGTGAAATGGCTAAATAAAGCTAATTAACATATTCATTATCTCAGATACTTAGCATTTTTTTATGGTGAGGACACCTAATATCTACTTTCTTAGTGATTTTCAAGATTTACAATACATTCTTGTTCATTATAGTCACCATATTTTACAATAGATCTCTTAAATTTATTTCTCCTATCTGAATTTTGTATCCTTTGACCAACATTTTCCTAATCATCAATCCCACCCCCCACCCTCTGTACCTGGTAACTGCTGTTCTACTCTTTGCTTCTGTGAGTTCAACTTTTTTGGTTCCATATATAAGTGACAGCGTGTGGTGTTTGTCTTTCTGTGCCTGACTTACATCAATTAACATAATGTCCCTCAGGTTCATCCATGTTGTCACAAATGACAGAATGTCCTTCTTTTTTAAGGTTGAATAGTATTCCATTGTGCATATGTGCCACATTTTCTTTATTCCTTCATCCACTGATGGACACGCCAGTTGATTTCATATCTTTACTGTTGTGAACGGTGCTGCAATGAACATGGGAGTGTGGGTACTTTTTGGCACACTGATTTCATTTCCTTTGGATAGATACCCAGTAGTGGGATGCCTGGATTATATGTTAGGTCTATTTTCAATTTTTTGAGGAAACTTCATACTGTCTTCTCTGTTGGCTGTGCTCATTTACATTCCCACCAATAGTATTCCTTTTTCTCCACATCCTCACCAACGCTCGTTATCTTTAGTCTTTTTGAAAATAGCCATTCTGACAGGTGTGGTAATAACTCATTGTGGTTTTAATTTGCCTTTCCCTGATGATTATGGTGTTGAGCATTTTTGACTATTTGTATGTCCTATTGACTATTTGTATGTCTTTTTTTGGTGAAATGCCTAATCAGGTCCTCTGCCCATTTTTAAATTGGGTTATTTGATTTCTTGTTATTTTTTGAATTTGTTTAGATCTGTTTTGTGGCCTAGGATGTGGTCAATTTTAGAGAAAGTTCCATGAGCTGATAAGAAGAATGTATATTCAGTGTTATTTGGGTGGAGTGTTCTGTAGATATCTGTTAGGCCCAAATGTTCTTGTTATTAAGTTGTATGAGTTTCTTATGTGTTTTGGATGTTAACCTCTTATCAGACATATGGTTTGAAAATATTTTCTTCCATTTTATGGGTTTTCTTTTCGCTCTGTTAATTTTTTTCTTTGCTGTGAAGAAACTTTTTATTTTCATGTAATTTTATTTGTCTATTTTCACTTTTATTGGCTATAGTATTTTTATCCAAAAATATTATTGCCCGGACCAATATCATTCAGCAGTTCCCCTATGTTTTCTTCTAGTATTTTTACTGTTTCAGGTCTCATGTTTAAGTGTTTACTCCATTTTGAGTTCATTTTAATTTTAATTTTAATTTTTATTGATACATAATAGATGTACATATTTTCAGGGTACATGTGATAATTTAATATACTCACAGAAATTGTAAAGATCAAATTAGTGTAATTGGGATAACCATCACCTTAAATATTTGCCTTTTCTTTATGCTAGAAACATTGAAATTATGTTCTTCTAACTAGTTTGAATATATGGAGTTGACTTTCTTATGTGATGTGAAATAAGATTCTAATTTAATTTTTCTGCCTGTGGATATCCAGTTTTCCCAACACCATTTGTTAATGAGACTGTTCTTTTCCCATTGTGTGTTCTTGGTGCTTTTGTTGAAAATTGGTTAATTGTAAACATATGGATTTATTTCTGGGTTCAAGTAGGTACTTAATAATGTACAAAGATTATAAGGTTTTAGTGGGAGAAATTAGATATTTTAATACATCTAATAATTATGCACTTACAAATTGATTGGAACAATTGATTAGCTAGGGACTAAGTCGTGAGTTTTAAAGATGATTAATTATAGTAAAAAAAGTAAAGGACATATTGATTCCTGTGGATTACCATATTCTTCTTAAATATAAAATTCTACATTAATGCTGGCACTTTTAATACATTATCATGTATTAAAATAATTAGAAATATATTAACTATTGAGCAAAATATTTAATTACTGTGTCATATCATGTTGTTCTATGAATAAGAGTTTATATATTTACAGTTGAAATTAAAGGAAACGTAATTAATTAACTTTTATCCTCTTGCCTTGGAGCTGAATTTTATATTTAAGACAAGAATACATATTTTCTTCATTAATTCCCATCGTAAATATTATTAAGGCAGACTTTCATTAACACAAATTGAACTTGAATTAAAAATGTGATTAAGCAAAATCTCAGAATAATACTTTTACTTTGCATAAGTCAAGAACTATCTAAGCTATCTAATAATATATATAATTTTTTATTTGATAAGGAAATACAGTTGACCATGTCATGTAGTGAGACTATGCTAAGGTAATAGAGGTTAAAGCAACAATTTAAAACATTAAAAAATCTGTTGTATAATTTATTATTCTCAGGATTCTCATGGGGTTCATTTCCAGCTTCTGATAGGATTTCAAGGAGTACAAACTTACAATACCATTTGAGCACAGAATGTTGCTTAGAAATCTAAAAATAACCAATACTGGAGTTTCAAATGATGAAAACTCCATATGAAAACTGAAACACTTTAGTTTTGTTCTTGAAACTATCTCAAAACTTTTTAAAAGGAGACAGAATAATGGCCAGCAAACACATAACAAATTGCTTTACTTCTCTAATCATCAGGGAAATGCAAATCAAAACCACAATGAGATATTACTTAACTCCAGTGAGATTGGCTCTTATCAAAAAGTCCCAAAACAACAAATATTGGCAGGAATGCGGACAGATAGGAACACTCATACACTGCTGGTGGGACTGCAAATTAGTACAACTTCTATGGAAAGTAATATGGAGACACCTCAAAGAACTAAAAGTAGAACTACCATTTGATCCAGCAATCCCACTACTGGGTATTTACCCAAAGGAAAAAAAGACATTCTATAATAAAGACATCTGCTCACGAATGTTTGTAGCAGCACAATTCACAATTGCAAAGATGTGGAAACAACCCAGGTGCCGATCAATACACGAGTGGATTAATAAAACGTTGTATATGTATACCATGGAGTATTACCCAGCCATAAAAAACAACAGTGAATTAACATATCTGGTATTATCCTGAATGGAGCTAGAGCCCATTCTTCAACGTGAAGTGTCACAAGAATGGAAAAACAAGCACCACTGGTACTCACCATCAAATTGGTACTAACTGACCGATACTTATGTCACACATGGCAATAATATTCATCAGAGGGCGGGCATGCGGGAGGGGGGTGGAGGGGATAGGAAAACTCTCACTGAATGGATGCGGGGCACACAGTTTGGGGGATGTCCACGATTGTAGCTCTGACATGGGCAGTGCATGGGCAATATATATAATCAAAGTGTTGTACCCCCAAAATATTCTGAAATAAAAGAAAAAAAAAGAAACTATCTCAAAATAACTCTGTAGCTGTACAGAGTAAGAAAAGTAGTTAACCATGTTTAGAGGACATTCTGGAATTAATTCTCTATGTTATATCAAGCCCTGGTGTTTAGGTGAGCCGTCAAATTAAAGCAGGATCAAAATTACTAAGTAATTATAGAAATGTGAAATTAGCTCAATGATCTGCTTTTTATTCCTACCAAATATTAGGCGATGTTAACATTTTATGACGAAGTAGACTTTCAAATAATCAGGGTAGGTACTAACTCATTAAATCCTAAGAGATAATGTGGGTTCTGTGTGTGTGTGTGTGTGTGTGTGTGGTATGTGTGTAAATTTATATGAATAAATGGGGCTTGCATTGAGGCGCTATAGAGTGAAATCAGGAGGGTGTGTACAGAATGAGGTGAATGGAGAGAGAACAAGGAATCAGATGTTAAACAGAAACGTTGTAATTTAAGTTTATACAAATATTTCCAAAACTGGGAGGCCAAAAATGAAGTCTCAGTTTCCTTACTTTAACTCCGTATGGATTCATCATGCTACCTATGTGTTTGTAAGTGTGTGTATGAGTGTGAGTATATATATATAAATATTTGTGTGCAAGCTTTTGTGGGAATATGTGTTGTTATACATGACCAGAAATAGTTGTGATTCAGAGATCAGAAGTAGATTCATGAAGCTCCTGTTACTGCTGGTACTGACGCACGTTTTTCAACAAACTCATTAAGTTGGTGAATGTGCATGGTAAGGCAATATTTTAAACACTCAGATATGATCACATGTTTCCGAATGGTTATGTTTAAGACAGTCTTATATTGAATCTCTGTAACAGCACCTAACCGCTTTCTGAGGTAACTATAATTTTATTGTTTCTCTGGAAAATATGAGTTTTGATTGACTTGAGACTTTGTCAAGTTAAATATGCATGTTAAATTTATAAAAGATAATCATGAATAAGGTAAAAGAAAAGGTAAAGTGTATCAGTCAAATAAAGTAAAGAAAGAAGAAAAAAAAGAAATTTGAAAGAATTTTAAAAATACAAAATAATATAAAATCAATGAAAAGAAAGCAGTAGAGATAAATTTTTAAAATGTTCACTTAGATAGTCTCAGTTTGGGTAAAACATATGATAAATAACAAAAAAATACAGGTGCATACTATTTGAAAGTATATTTATAGGCAAAAACCAAACTCCAAAATTAGGCAAATTTGGATAAAATTTATTGAAAATAGAGTCATTGGAAATAAAGTATGTTGTAATTTCTATTTACAGAAATGAATAGAAGGGCAGATAATTACCAAAATATGAAGGAATTAATTGAGCAGTATCAATAAAAAGTCATGTTTATGGAAACCTAACCCATGTTCATATTTTAAATGCACAATGTGAAAAACTAATAATTAACTATATACTAGGAAGAAAGATTACTGGGGTTCGAGTCTTTGAAAAGCTTAAACAAAGCCAGTCCTTTAGTCTTCTTGTTTTATAAGTAAATGAACAATATTGATATATAAGCTATTGTTAATTGGGTTTTCTGATATTTTTAGCCAATATTTGTATGAATTAGCATTGACTAGGCCAAACACAACTACATAAACAAAAATATTTAAGAAAGATTGTACTGCTTTTTGCTTACGATATGTACTTGTAATTCTCCCATTAACTCTTAATTCCCAATTACAGTCTAGTGAATAGATTTGGCCAGAAGCGAGTGCACTTGAGTAACATGGTGCAATTTTTAAAGAATAATGAGATTACTTTCTTTCTTGAGGATTTTATGGTTTGATGATCTTAAAATTTTTGATGGCTCGAGTTATATCATTTATGTTTACACATTTTTTATTCAGATTTAGTTAATTATTTACTGTGCATGCTCTCATTTAAACAGATTTCATTTTACTCTGGGGCTACATAAAGAAAGCGTAATCCTTTTATTATCATGTAAAAAAGACTTTATTTCAGGCATAAATTACTTTATATTAAATGATATATATTATATTTTATTACACATAATAAATTGAATTACTTTGTTCCTTGTTTTTCTAAAGTTGTTATTTAATATATGTTAGCTCATTTTATACTTTCAACTTGCTTTATAAGCTTTGAAATGTTAAGAAAAAATTGAAAAAGGCAGAGGAGACTAATTATTAGGTTGGTACATTTTTGTTTGGCAGTAGGTTTTTTTTTCTCTTTTTTCTCTTTTAAATCTTAGAATAGCTCCATTACTTTTTTTTTTTTTTTCAGGTCATGGACATTTTGAAGAGTCCAGGAGAGTTGTGTTATAGAACTATTTACATTGCTTCCTTTGCATTGCTTTTAATTTGTTAGAGTCTTATATTCATTTTCTTTAAACTTTTTTTTAGGGGAATCTTTCGTATAGTTTCAAATTTCAGAGGCTCTGTACAGACTTTTTGATTTTATTTTTCAAACACTGCTTTATTTCTATATAATTCATTTAAAAATACAGTACAATTAATGTATACAGTTTATTAGTTTTTTAATTTATTTTTAAATTTCAGAATATTATAGGGGTACGAACACTTTGGTGACATATATTGCCTATGCACTGCCCAAGTCAGAACTACAATCGTGGACATCCCCCAGACAGTGCATCCCGCACCCATTAGGTGTGAGTTTTCCCATCCCCTCCACTCCCCTCCCACCTGCCCAACCCCCAATGAATATCATTTCCATGTGTGCACATAAGTATTGATCAGTTAGTACCAATTATTATATTAAAAAGTCCCAAAACAACAAGTGTTGGCGTGGATGCAGAGAGATATAAAGACTCGTACGCTGCTGGTGGGACTGCAAATTAGTACAACCTCTATGGAAAGTAAAATGGAGATAACCTCAAAGAACTAAAAGTAGAACTATAGTTTATTACTTTTTGGTATATTTACAGAGTTATGCAACTATCACCACTATCTAATTTTAGAATAGTTTCATTACCTCGAAAAGAAACGTCATACTCATTAGCAGTCACTCCATCTTCCATGTGCAGTCTCTGGCAACCACTGACATATTTCCTGTTTTTATGAATTTGCCTATTCTGGACATGCCATATAAATGTGCATTTTTGTGTCTGAATTCTTTCATTTGGCATAATGACTTCAAGATTTCTTCATGGTATGTCATGAATCAGTATTTCATTCATTTTTATTATTGAGTAGTGGTCCCTTGTATAGATATACCACATCTGTTTAGTCATTCATTAGTTGATGGGCAATTGGTTTACAGTTTTTAACTGTCATGAATAATGATGCTATTAACATTCATAAGTTTTTTGTTTGAACATGTGTTTTCGGTTCTTTTAGGTATATACCTAGGAATGGAATTACTATCATATGGTAACTGTCTATTTAATCTTTTGAGTTACTGCCAGACTGTTTTCCAAAGTGAATGCATTATTTTATAACCCAAGAACCAATGTGTGAGAGTTGAATTTCTCCACATCTTTGACAACACTTGTTATTCCTTAATCTTTTAGAGACTAGCCATCCTAAGTGGGTGTGAAATATTATCTCATTATGATTTTGATATTCATTGTCCTAATATCACCTTTCCATGTGCTTATTGGCCATTTATATATCTTTGGATAAATGTCTATTTAAACTATTTTCCCATTTTTAATTGGGTTATTTGTCTTATTGTTGAGTTGTAAGAGTTTCTTTAAATTTTGGAAGCTACACCTTAATCAGATACATGATTTGCAAATATTTTTCTCCCATTATTTGGGTTGACTTTTCCCTTTCTTAATGCCGTTCTTTCAAGCATAAAGTTTTTCATGTTGATTAATTACAATTTATTTATGATTTTTCTTGCTTGTGCTTTTGATGTCATTTCTTATAATAAACGTCTTATAATGCTAAGGTCATGAAGATTACTCCTAAGGTTTATTCTAATATTACTTCTTACATTTAGATCTTTGATTGGTTTTGAGTCATTTTTACATATGGTCTGAGGAAAAGAGCCAGTTTAAATCTTTTGCCTCTGGATATCTGATTGCCAAAACATCGTTTGCTGAAAAGACTATTCTCTCCCAACTGAATTGTTTGGCACCCTTTTATAAATTCAATTGATCACAAACATAAAGGATTGTTTTTTGATTATCAATTCTGTTTCATTTATCCATATGTTTATTCTTAGTCCAGTAATATAAACCTGATGGCTACAGGTTTGTAGTATCAAAATTCAGAAGTATGAGTCCTTCAATTTTGTTTTCTTTTCAATACTATTTGGCTATCTTATGTCCCTTGCATTTGAAAATGAATCTTAGCATCAACTTGTCAATTTTGGAGGAGGGAAAGGTAGTTGGAATTTTGGTAGGAATTGAATTGAAGCTATAGATCAATTTGGGAAAATTGCCATCTTAATAGAGTTAGGTCTTCCTTACTAGAGTAAGGTCTTCCTGATAGTGAACATGAAATGTCTTCCATTTATTTGGGCTTCTGTAAATTTTTCAACAATATTTTGGAGGGCCAGGCATGGTAGATGCCTGTAATCCTAATATTCTGGGACGCCAAAGCAGGAGGATTGCTTAAGCTCAGGAGTTTGAGACCAGCCTGACCAAGAGTGAGCCCCCATCTATACCAAAATAGAAAAATTATCTGGGCATCATGGAGTTCGCCTGTAGTCCCACCTACTTGGGAGGCTGAGGCAGGAGGATCACTTGAGCCCAAGAGTTTGAGGTTGCAGTGAGCTATGATGATGCCACTGCACTCTACCGGGGCTACAGAGTGAGACTCTGTCTCAAAAAATAATAAAATAAAATAAAATAAACAATATTTTGGAGTTTTCCATGTACAACTCTTACATTTCTTTTGTGAATTTATTTCTAATTATTTTATTCTTTTGAATGTTATTGTAATGGAATTGTTTTCTTAATTTCATTTTTATAATATTAATTGCCAGTGTATATAAATATAATTGATTTTTGTCTATTGATCTTGTATTCTACAACCCTACTGAATGCCTTTATTAGTATTTAATATTTTTTGTAAATTGCTTAAGATTTTCTGTATAAAAGATTATGTCATCTGTGAATAGAGATCATTTTAGTATTTCCTTTTTAATCTTAGTCCCTTTTATTTCATTTTCCTACCTAATCATCCTGTCTAAAACCCCCAGGACAATGTTTAATAGTAATGGTGAGAGTGGACATCATTGTCTTCTTTATAATGTCAAGAGAAAATTGTAATAAGTATGATATTAAATCATTTTTATGCCCTATATCAGTTTGAGTGTTTTTATAATAAAAGGGTGTTTGCTTTTGTCAAATTTTTTTTTCTGTGTCTATTGAGATGACTATTTTATTTCTTTTATTTGTATGATATATTATAGTAATTAATTTTTGTATATTAAAGCAACCTTGTATTCCTGCAAAAAATCCCATTCAGTTACAGTGTATTATTCTTTATGTATACTGCTGGGTTTTGTTCAGTGATGGTTTGTTGAGGATTTTTATCTCTGTATTCCTAGGGGTATTTGCCTGTAGTTTTTATTTCTTTTTTTCATTACTTGTGATGTGTGTCTAATTTTGGTATCAATGTAATACTAATCTTAGAATGAGTTGGGAAGGAATATCTTCTCTTCTATTTGTTGGATTAGTTTGTAGAAAATAGGTATTACTTTATTATTATATTATAAGCCCATCATCACAGTTTCAAAATTATTGCTTTATGTGGTTATCTTTGAAATGAGATAGAAGAAAGGAGCTATAAATGAAAATAATTTATGTTTATTATTTTATCTATTTGTTTAACTTTACCAGGGTTATTTATTTATTCATGTGAATTAGAGTTGTTGTATCGTGATCCTTCACTTCAGCCTGCTGGACTTTCTTTAGAGTTTATGGCAGGACTACTAGTAATAAATTCCCTTAATTTTTTAATGTAGGATGAAGATTTTATATCAATTAATCAATCAATCAATCAATACATTTAGTCATTGACAGTTTTTCTCTTTCCACTGTTTGCATGTCATCCCACTGCCTCTGACCTCCATGGTTTCTGAAGAGATATTATTTATTTTGACAAGAAGTTGTATATAATGTACCATTTTTCTCATCCTCATATTCAAAGTTATCTTTTTTTCTTTGGTTTACCAGGGTTTAACTATGATATATCTGGATGTGGATCTGTTTGTCATATTTAAAGTTTATTCACCTCCTTGGATGCATATATTTATGTTTTTCATCAAATTTTGGAATTGTTTGATGATTATTTATACAAATATTTTTTGATCCCTGAGGCTTTGTTTATTTTTCTTTATTGTTTTTCTATTCCTCAGATGGATAATGTCAAATGACCTATCTTCCATTTTACTCCTTCTTCTCAAACATTATGTTTTGGTACTCTAGTGAATCTTTTAATTCAATTACTGCACCTTACAACAACAAAATTTATATGTAATATTTTTAAATAATTTTTATCTCTATTGGTGTTCTCTATTTGATGAGGCATTGTTCTCATACTTTCTTTTTTTTTAATTTATTTTTTTTTAAATTTCAGAATATCACTCAGTCAAGATTTCCTTGTTTCTTTAAACATGTTTGTAATAGCACATTGATGTGTTTGTTTAGGATGTTCAATATGTGGACTTCTTCAGGGACAGTTTCTATTGTCAAACTTTTCCTTCTGCATCAACTATACTTTCCTATTTATTTGCGTGTCTCATAACTCCTTGTTGATAACTAGATATTTTAAATAATATAGTATGGCAACTCTGGAAATCAGATGCCTCCTCCTTTCCCAGGGTTTGTCGTTATTACTGTTTTTATTGATGTTGTTGTTGCTGATTGTTTGAGAAGTTATTTTCCTGAACTAATTTTCTAAAATCTGTGTTCTTGGTCATGGCTGGTCACTAACATCTCTTTTCTATTAGCTTAGTGACCTGCTAATTCTTGGACAGAGTTTTTTATGTATTTATTTATTATTATTATTATTTTTCAATGTCCTGCACCTCTCACTATTTCTTGAGGAGCTCTGTTAGTGTTGGGGCAAGCCTTCAATGTTCCGGAAACTTATTACTCTGCATTTGCTCTCACTTCCTCCTTGCACAGAGCCTACATGTCAGCGAGAAGTCAGAGATTAGGGCCTTCTCACCTCTATTGTGTGTGTGGCCTTTTAGATTCCCAAGACTTCTTCAGAACTTTTCAAAGCCCCCAGTGAATATCTCATTTCCCAGGTTTTTCTTTACAATTTCTTGGCCAGCCTCTTGTTTGCTCCAATTAGTGTTATTGCCTCAGATAGCAACAGTACTAAACAATTGCTGCTGATTATTTTAAACGAATTTTCTGGGGATAAGGTTTTATCATTGAGTGAAATCTGACTCAGTTCAAATAAAATAAGGCTTTTCCAGAGAATTGCCAGATGGGTCAAATAATTGTAATTCTCTTGGCATGGGTCTTTGGGGAGCACAGAATCAATTCTATCCTTTCCGGTATCTGCTTGGATGCTGGTTTTCTCAACTGCCATGGTTTAATGCTAGTGATTTTCAAGATATCTCAGAGATGCAGAGAGGGATATGGGAATAAGATGCATTAAAACACAACAAATATCTCTGTTCTTACTGAAATTCATCTCTTTTTATCTTGATAAATGATCCTTGAATTTTTGCATACTTTGACTAATTTTAACAGTTCTGAAAAATTTGATTTTGACAATATTTGCCAGTAATCTTATGACTTTTATGTGGAGCCAGTTTTGGAAGTTCTTATTCCATCATTCTAGAAATACTTGTTTTTTTATGTTATTTTGGAGAAAGTGAAGTCTTTTAAGAAATCTCCACCTTTAAAGGACTTTAGTAGCAACAAATAACATCCACTCTAAATTTGCAGCTCTTTGGTTATTTTTAAATTAGCTTTTAATGTATCTTTTCATTTATATATTGAAGATATCTATGAATATTGCACGAGAAGATTTAGAGATGACGAAATACAAGTTGAACAGATCAATATCCCATTGAAAGAGATAAAATGTTTAATTAATTTGTGAATATTATGTTCTAATACATTTAAGTGGATGCCGTGGTCTTCACTAGCTGCTTCATTTTTGTTAAAATCTCTCAAATGATAGTATTTTCAGTTTGGATTTAGACTTCTTCATCTTTGTGAAAAGAATATTAGGAAAAAATTATGTAAATGTATTTATTATGCCATGTGGACTCCTTAGTGGAGTCCAGAAAAAAAATAGCCCTATCCATTGTGATCCTTATATATGTATATATATAGGGATATGTCTCTACTTATCTGCTTATTCTGGGTCCTGCATATTGATGTCACCTTAAAGTTGTGTAGTTCTACCTCAGATCATGTGAAATGAGAAACATTCACAAGTAATAATATTCTTGTTTCTCAAGAAACTTTAAAAAATATGGAAGTATTTAACTGCATTGATAAGTCAGCCCAAAGAATTTATGTGTCAATTTCTCATGACAGAAAAATTAATGTTTTCATAGTTGTTAATTATATCTCAAAATGTACCTCCAGGTTTTTTTTTTGTTTTGAGGGAGAATTGGGATAAGCTAAAAGCTAATGAAGTTTAAAACAAGTAGAAAATACAAGTCGGAGTATATGTCGAAAATATGTAGATATATAATAAGATATAGAATAATTATTTGTGCCATTTCACAACCAGTTATTTAGGATAAATATATTAAATCTAAAAGCTATGTATAAGTTTACTCTAATTAAACATAGACTGTTTATATCATCCCTGATTTTTAACTGCAAATACTCATGTATGTAAAATAAAATCTTATAATAAATACTTTATTTTCCATTTTAGTATGGATTTTTACTTCATATTTCCATATTTTTTTCTTTTAACTTTTGAACTATTAAGAAAAAATTGAACAAATAGAGTGCTTCAGTCTGCTCCTCCCAACAAAGTGGCTCAGGTAAAGTAACCATGTACATCTGACCTTTAAAATGTAATACTCCAGTGATTGCCAAAAGGCCACTTTGATGTTTTACTGTGCTGCTGCATTTTCACATGTAATAATCAAAAGTTGACATTTATAAAACTGCTGGTGCATTCTGGTGACAACCTGATATCTGAGGTGTTATATGAATCTATCTTTATCACAATTATGGAGATGTAAGTGTATTAGAGGATAACACAGAGATCTTTTGAAGAAAAAAAGATATTTTATCATTTAATTAAATATTTTAAGAATAAATATAATTTCATAAAGTTGTTACTTCCTGTAAATATACAAATTCATATGCATCTTACTGAAGGTAACAACTTAAATTAAATCAGTAAGAAAAATCTCATGTCAAAATGTCAAAGACAAATGTAAAATACATTTTGATAATCCGCAACTGTTAATGGTATTTTCCTTTTCCCTATATAACATTGCTAAGTGTAATGCTTACTTGGCAATAATTTTCCCCAAGATGGCAAATGCAAGATCTTTGTGTTGTAAACAAAACCAAACAAATAGAAGAAGCAATTTACTAAGAATTTTTTTTTTTACTTTTATGGGCTTCAACTAGAAAAATTATTTTTAATATGTTTCCATATTTACAAAAGTCAAATAAGATGTCAAGTGAATATTATTTTAAAATATAATGAATGCTTTTATCTAAAATAGATAGTTTTAGGACATTTTCAATCATCAAATACATATGCATAGGTTTAACCTTCCTGGTGAATTTCTTTAAGTTTACAACTACGCAGAATTTAACTTTGGGAAATGCAACTTTATTGGAATATTTGTGTCCAGTTATTTACATTATAAACATTACTATTTTTCTCATGTTTAATCCTTGATTCACTTATAATTAATAGAAACCTTATTTTCAGTTAAAAGAGTCTTTCTGAATTTAACTAGACATTATGTAATATTTATATTCATAATTATATTTATTAGTTTAATTTAAATACACTTTCAGAAAATCTGAAAGACCACATTTCATTAAATTTAGAAAGCAGTGAAATTTGCTGATGCCATAGAAATTGCCTGTGAAAATTTAGGTTTTGTTCACTCTTTGTACAACAAATTGACCAATGACAGGTCGGAACAGACAGCCTCATAAATACACTTACAGATAAATATAGGCCCAGCATCAATATCTCAGAGGCTGACATTTGGGGATTTACCACACATATGCACACAAAGTACTCCAGAAAAAAATATTAAAGATATATTAATTTTTATTGATAGAATGTGTATCACTGAAATGTTTCTACTTTGCTGTATAAATGATGGAGATATTCTATTAGTCTACTATGTTCTTTCCTGAATTAAGTAAATCTCTGGAAGAAAATTGGATTAAAGTGTTGAATAGTGCTAAGGCATGCTTAAATTCCACCTGGACATCTTTTTGACATAAGTGTCAGTTCGTAATATTCTCTGAATACTGATTGCAGGGGTGGGGAACCTGCGGCCTTATGGCCTTCTAGGTCTTTAAGTGCGGCCTTTTGACTGAATTCGTATTTTACAGAACAAATGTGAATGTCCATACAGACCATTCCTCACAGACATATTGATTATCCCCCTATGAATCAGTAACTAGAATGTCTATACATTTAGAGATGTTTACCACTTATACTAGACTATCCTCTGCTTCATGCAGACATGTCAAATTATTTCAAGGGACTCATGTTCTATGTTCTGTCCTATCACCAACAACTTAAGATTGCCTTCCCTATTATGATTTTAAAGAAGGATATTTCATTTATTGAAAAAGATATCAGAGAAAGACTTCTCTTGATTTTTGTTGGAAGCAACTCTATCAGGTTTTGTTAATAACAAACACACTAGTGAACCTCTAGGGAGTCCATTCATGAGTTAACATTTCACAGCTAAAGAACCAATTCAGAATTGAACACAATTGGAGGGATACTCCAATAGGGGACCTCAAAGTGAAGATACTCATCTATCCTATGAAAGAAACTGATGTTCATAAGTACACGGCCAACTCAAGATCTTAGGAACAAGCAGATGACAATGAATATGGATCATGTCCACTCATGACATCAAACCAAGACCAACATCTAATATCTATTGTTTCTTATTTTATTGTTTTAATCATTCTTCTTCTCATTTTCCATAGACTCCTGGTTGTTGTCAACCTAAAAAGACCCTTTTCTTCTTTTTTTTTCTTTTTTAATATATTTGTTAGATTAAAATGTACACATTCTAACACTATTCTTAGATTAACCCAAATAGTATTCACTGCTCTCAATTTTACCTACTGTTGAATATGCCATCCATCACCAGACTCTTATGATAAAATTTTCCGGACAATCATGGCCTTATCAAATGAAGCCACAGACTTACAACTGCATAGTGTTGCCCCTTGCAACTATATGTACTAATGATCTTAAACAAATCACTTTCTGACTTTTCTAGTGTCATTTGCCCCCACAAGAAAAAACAGTTATTGCAAACCTATTGATAAGAAAATAAGTAATTCTAACTTTGAATTCAACAGCTTTCCTAGGGCAATAGACTCAGTCCTTTCTACCTGAAATAAATTAATAGAGATCTAAATATGTAACCAAGCTAATGTAAGTCTTTGATTCTGATTTTGTTCTGTGAACAACTCTTTTATTTCCTGGATTTCTAGATGTCCCTAACATATACTACTTCCTTTGCATCCAAGATGACTGGTCCTATTTTCATCAGACTATTACCTTATAAAATTTAAAAATTATATCCTGACACTTGCCTGCACACAAAGATCCTGATTCTAAAAATCGCCAAGTCTGGAAATTCTGACTCAGGCACAAGCTCCAAAACAAAGCCAACCTTGATTATTCAAATATTCTACTCATGTGAATTAGTGATTCACTTTTTATGTGAGCAATCAGAGCAGTGTTTCAGTTGGTCTTAATCATACAAATAGAAAAAAAAAATCCTAAAATCTAAAAGAGAGTCATCAGTAACAGTAACTCTGACATAAGTTATAAAAGATACCACCTCTGCTGTAGATGGAACACATGTCAGTTTGAATTCATTAACACAACTAGAGATATGTCTCTTGGTATTCATGAAAAATTGGCTCCAGGACCTCATGCAGATACCAAAATCTGCAAATGTTCAAGTTCCTGATATAAAATGGTATAGTATTTGCACATAACCTATGCACATCCTCCCGTATATTTTTAAATCATCTCTAGATTAATTACAATACATAATACAATATGTCTTCTATGCAAATAGTTGTTTTATTGTATCTTTTAGGGAATAATGACACAGAAAAAAATTTGTACATGTTCAGTACAGACACAATTTTTTTTCCAAATGTTTTCTACCGGTAGTTGGTTGAATCCACAAATGCAGAACCCATGGATATGGAAGCCTGACTGTACATTGCTCTAGATTTCTTGCTGGCAAGTCATGATGGTGTTTGTGTCATTGCTAATACTTCTTGCTGTACTTGGATCAATAAAACAAGCAAGATAGAACAGGTTATATTTTGCCTTAAAGAGGAAGCTTCTTAGCTCTCTAAGTTTGATCCTCATGACTTATGGGATTTGTTCTCTTGGCCTAGGTTGGGAAGTGTAGGTCTCTGTTTCCAAAGCATGTTATATGAACTATCAATTATTGTTGTTTTTGTCACAGTGGCCATTATGTCGTTACGTGGCATTCTATCCAGAGTCTTAAATTCTTCTATGCAGCTCTCTCTTGTCAGATGATTGCCATGATGATTCAATAACAAAAAGGCCAATAAGAGCTTGTAATACAGTTGCATATGGATACAACTGAACAATTCCCAAGTGGTGAAAATCTGTATCTCTAGCCTTTCTCAATTGGTCAACTTCTTTGGAGTGACATCATGACAAAAAAAGGAGCTGAGAGACTGAATATACATAGGAACAATGGCACGACATATGTGACAATAGAATCATGACCCAACACCTCTTTAAGTACTAGCCCAGGAAAACAAATCACAACCTGTGCAGGAATGACCCAGAAAAGTCAATGGCTGCTGGCTTCCCTGATTGTTTGTTTTCCTGCTTCCAATTAGGTCTAATCAGAGAAAGCCAAGTTAACATCAGTGGTTATGGTTTTGAGAAGCTTTTGAGTGACACAATCCATACTTAGTACAACATGATTCTGAAACAATAGTGAAGGAGAGAAACCTTTTTCCTGATATATAAGCACAAAGTCCAAGTAGCAGGAGGTAGATGGTTTATAATAATTAATAAATTTTATTAAATAAATATTTAATGTGTAAGTTATTCATTCCAAATTGCTATTGGTGCTGTTTGCGTTAATAGCTGTGACTAATGCTTCCTGTACACACCTCAGTAGTAATACTCTTTCCACTCTAGGTATTTTTATTTTGTTTTCAGCATGATTTCTTTACTATTTAGAAAAAAAAAAACAAAACTCAACTTCTTTAAGACACCAGTCGTTCAGCTCTAAGTATCAGCCTTCATTTTCTCCTCCAGCTGTGCAGAAGGCAAAGTTCTACATAGTAAGGCCTTATTTTTTCCCAGTAATGGAAGCTTTTTACTGTTGGTCTGTAAAGTTAGATGTTTGCCTGCCCCTATTCCACTCACTAAGGGGGAAGGGGTCCAGGACTGGGAGGTGGATTTCTTAATGGGATGGTACTTTCTGAATTATTGGCCATATCCAGTGCAATGCAGTCAGGCAGTCTTTGCCCTGGAGACTGAGTGTGTTTCAAGAAATGTGCTGTGAAGTGGTTCTGAAATCCTAGAACTGGTGTTATTAAATATTAAATCTTTGGTTCTTACTGAATATGGCAGGCTATATATCCATTACTATTTTGGAAAATGTCAGTGCTATATTGGTTAGCTTGCCATTTTCAGCTAAGGGGTAGCAGGGGCACGTTGAGTCCGTTTCTCAGCTTTGCTACTGGTCATGGTCTTAGTAAGTTTTCTGCATATGGCTGCATACTCTCAGGTTTACTCACTGCCTGGGTGTAAGAAGGTAGCAGCCAGGATTGTTCTTCTTGGGTGAATACTGGGGAGTGTTGGACTCTGGGGAGTGGTGTGAGATGGCTGCTCAAGTCCATGCTCACTGAGCAATGCCACGGGATTGGAAAGGCCCTAACTACTATTTGTTATTCATAAGAGGCTGGCCTGGGTTGGGACTGTGGGAGCAAATGATTGTGAGCTTGTATTGGAAGCAGGATGCTGCAGTAACTCTGGATTACAGAGGGCTAGAAAGGCAGCAGAGGGCTGGCCTAGAGCCTGTCCTGTGTGCTGAGTTAGGTGAGAAGGACTTCTGGTGGATGGCTTTGATGAGAAACTGGGTGGATGCTAAGGTATTCCTGGACAACTCTGGATGGCCAAAAGGTGGGTTTCTTGGTTTCAGAGGTGTTAGAGCAGGTTTTTACCAGCTCAGAGAAAAGGGTGGGGACTAGGACCAGCGGAATTGTGAGCTGGGTCAACAGAAAGCTGATAGAAGTCTGGTTTTGGCCAATGGTTATGTGATTTCTGTTTCTTCCCAAATGTGAATACAGTAGCAGATACAAATCTTTGGGTTTTGGAGGACTGCCATTGCCCAGGCTCTGTCTCTACTTCAGTGTATCCATAAAAGAGGGTATAGGCCCATCCCCTGCATTAATTTTAGCTTTAGAATTTTGGGTGGATTCTCTGGGTCTGCTAAGCCAAGCCAAGGTGTCATCTGTGGGAAGGAGTAGTGGCTGAAAGGTGGAAGATATGTGCTTTCTTTAGAATGCCACCTTGATGATGAGCCTAGAAGCCCATCAGTTTCACAAAAGCTTCATGCTGAGAGACTTCTAGAGCCAGTTGATTCTCAGTATCTCTGCTTATACCCAGCATCTTCCTTAAAAGAGTCTTCAAGTTGAGCTGAAGCTTCTTTCCTGAGTGAAAGTTGTCAAAGAAATTTTTGTGTCTCTTCTCAGTATCAGTGCCATGCTGACCCTGGAAGTATGCCATCAGGAGCTTGTGGGAATGGTGGCATATTGACTGCGCTGTGTCTCAGGGTGAAATCTTTATTGAGGGTAAGACTGTAGACCCTCTGTATGGCATAGCAAAGGTTGAGATACCTAACATCTGGAAACAGAGGAAACAGCTTGCTGCATTTGTGTTAGACTGGGATTCAGTCAGAGTCATGTGTAACTAAGCTCACAAATCTTCAGTAGTCAACTTTCACAGGCTTCCATCCAAAATAGATACCCTAAAGAAAGTGATTCATAAAGCTGGAAATAAAGTAGAACAGTGCAAGGATCAATCTGCTGCAGATATGTGCAACAGTATGACAGATCTATGACAGATATTCGATGAGGGCTTCCATTTTCTTGGATCTTCCACTGTTTTAACTTTGTATGGCCTCAGTGACATGGGAGCTTGCAAGGCTTGGGCCAGAAAGGGCAGGAAACCTCCTGATTGCTCCTATTTTGCTTCTCCAGCAAAGCAGCGATTCCCCAGGCTGGCATCCTGCTCTTGTTGTGTTGCTATGTCATTTCAAGTGGTGCCAGCTAACTTGTTTTTTATGTTTCTATTTCTGTTGTTTTACCTTAAGTTGCTCTATGTTAAGATCTCCAAGCTGAGTTTTACTAAATCACCATGTCAGTTGCATGGAATTCATAGAAGCATGGTCTTTCTATCATGTGAAGTGCAGAAGTGTGGAAACATATGGAATGTGTATGATATTACTTTGTTCTGAAACTAATTGTATAACTCACATATAAACATCTAATATTTAAATCTTTGTAGGAGAAATTTTTCTTTTTTAGATTTCTTATTCTTTCTGGAAAGAAAAATATTAACTTTTATTGACATTTCTGAAAGAAAGTTTTAATTTTAACTTGGTTATCACTGAAACATGACCTTAAGAGTGACTTGTCTCTGTAACAAAGGAAATGGTGACATATGTGCTCCCAAAATACAAATTTATTTCTCTGCTTTTCAAAGCCCCTCTCAAAATATTACCTACACATTTTTCACATATATTATAAAAGGGAAAGATCAATATTAAAATGGAATTTAAGGATGTTGTGTTTCAAATTTAACTAACTTATAAGCACTCTGTCCAATATTAACCAAAAAAGCTTTCACTTAATACTTTCTCAAGTAATTGTTCTATTGTTGCTGTGCATGCTATTGTTATATGAGTAAAGCAGAAAGAACTTGTGAATGTTTGTTTCAGTCCTTATGTAATATAGAGTTTGAATGGCCAATATGCAGTCGGCTAGTGTTAATAAATATGCTTTAGATAAACTGTAGTTGTATAGAAGATAATGATATGGATGCAAAGTCGAGAAAAGCTTTAGAGTTTGTTTATATTTTGCAAGTTCAGCCTTCCTGAGTAATCAAGGTTATCTGAAGAATAACCAGTCAGAATTCTTCAATAATGAGAAATGGACAAATTGATAAAATCTGCATAATGAAACAATAAATTATTAATACAACAAAGAAGAGAGGAATTCTGGAAAAGGTTTTCTAGGCAACATTTTTCCTAGTTTCCTCACCAATCATTTTAATGGTTGGTTCACATACCAATAACATAGATTGTTATTGAAAAAATAACTCAGTAACCTCATTATTTGTCGTGTCTTACCTAAACATTTGTCATAGTTTCATAGAATATTTACTTCCAATTAGATATTTTTCTGAATAAATTTTATCATCAATTTTCATATAGCCAAATATATTCAAAAATTAATGTTATGTTTTTTCAAGTTACAGGCAACTTTGATGGATTTCATCACAGAAAGAATAAACAACCATGTCTTTATATCAATTCCTCACAGAAAATAATGTATTACCATTGTGTACATGATTGTCTGTGTTTTCCAAAAAGCATAAATCAGTTCATGTCAAATGAAAAGTAGAAATAGCCTTCCTTAATAAAAAGAAGCTGTTGTTTGAGGTCAATGTGCAGGTACTAGTGTTTGAATTTGATCAAATCTCTGTCAAGAGATGCATAAGGAAAATTTCAAAGACACAAAGAGGTATTCAAGTATGCTTAACTTTTATAAAATTGAACAGAATCATATCATTGAATTTCATCACATTGGGCCCCTATGGAATGTTTTAATCCAAATCTCTTTTGGTTCACTGTGAGTACCTTAGACAGAAGGTGGTGTTAGTATCTATCATTCCATAAATTATTGCTGTGATTATTGTAATGTAAGGACATTTGTAATATAAGTTCCTCTTACATTACTAAATATTTTCTGGTAGATGTTACCAGGTTTCAAAATGCTTTTTGAGGTTTTCTAAAAAAAATCCTAGTTTGTGTTTTATCTTGTGAATTCACTGAACTACGTAATTGATCAGCCCCTAGCTAGTAGATAGCTTTGATTAAAAGTGCAGAACTTCAGTGCATGCACAATGTGCTCAAACCTTACTCAACTTTATTTTCTTTATGCCTCCTTGTTCTCTCCACTTAAATTCATTTCAACTTGAAATATTGAGTGTAATAAGTCACCTATTTGGAATGAGGCAGGAAATAAATGAAAAAATAGAATCAGAGAACACTAGATTGATAAGGCTGGCAGTTTAGATAACTGTAGAGGAAAATTACAGGAACTGCTAAAGCAGTTTACATTATAAACTTAAGTTTTATGTGGATGTTTTCAGATGTCAGTTATTTTTACTTTGAGACACCTTGTATGGAAGGTAGCTCATATCTGGCTGATGCTTTTTCACTAAAACCATACATTTTATTTTTAACTAGTTATTTTTGATATTATTTATTTTTTATTCAGTATTTTTTCTTTTATTAATCTACCATGGCTTTAAATACAACTGTGTATCTAAGGTTTAAATAATCATTATTTGCCGTCGTCTTCATCTGTGCGATGTTCATGATTATGATCTTCCTCATATGAAACATCACCACCAGAGCAAATAACAAAAATTAAATGTTGCTATGTGCCAGTCACTGAATTCAGGATGTACATACATATTGTTTTTGCAATATTTTATGACAACAACTTTAGGTTTTATTTTTGCTCATTGAGAAAATGTGACTGAACAGTTATGCAAATAATGTTAGGTGGCCATCTGATCCTAAAACTGATGGTATTGAGAATACAAACCCTGGTTAAGAAAGTGCCAGAAGCCAGTTTTATGGCAGTGTGTCTGTTTTCCATATTGGATATATAGACATGCTCATCTGTGAAGACTTAATATTCCATGAGTAGAACATTGAGTAGTCAACCTTTGTTTTAGCATCTATATTATTTTCACCTAATCACCCTCATATTCCCACTTCATCCTATGAGCTATTATTCAGCCAAAATGTTTCAATATTTGTTTGACTTTAGAAACATAATCCTCAAAAAGTGGTTATAAATGAGTGTAAAGCAAAGTAGGAGTAGAAAGAAATGTTCTCATCCTATTGAGCCCACTCGTGTAAATTCTGTAGCAAACAACATAGTTAATGCTCTTGTTGGTGAAAACCTGTATGCTTTTTGGGAATAAGGTAAGGACTTTTGTTCTCATATTTTCTATTCAACATTGTATTTGAGATTTTAGCAAGTTCGACAATAGAAAAAATGAAATAAAATGAATACAGGGTTATAGAAGAAGAAATGAACCAGTTGTATTTATAGTAAAGACAGTGTTCTACATAAGAAAACCTAAAGAATATGCAGAAATATCACTAGAATTAATTTGTAAAGTTCACTTCTTATAATATCATTATAGAAAATTCAAATGTTTTTCTGTATACTGCAACAAACAACTACAAAATGAAACTTTAAGTGAAAATATCATTTACAAAAGTACTAAAGAATATAAGACATTTAGGGATTAATCTAACAGAAAAATGCATAAGACTGCTACCATGAGAAGTACAAAATTTTGGTGATAAAAGTTAATGAATCTCTAAATAAATAGAGATTTATACAATGTTTGTGAATTCAAAGACTCAATATTGTTAAAATGTCAATTATCCAAGAAACTGTCATTTGAATTATACAAATCTTAACAAATTCCACAAAAATTGTTTTAGAAGTGGTCAAATTTATTTAAAAAATCATGTGAAAATTCAAAGAATCTAAAATAACCAAAACAATTTTGAAAAAATATTTTAAACATCCTGAGAAAGTACAGTACTTTATTTCCTAATCAAGATATATTGTGCTATTTATGTAATGATAGATTAGTATTAATATATCGATTGAGCCAAGCAGAGTGTACAGAAATAAACATATATTTATAGCACCAATATATATTTTTTTAAAATGCATCAATTCCATTTAATGGGGAAAGGAAAACTTTTAAACAAATTGTTCTGGAACAATTGGCTATTCATATGTAAAAAGAATGAACCACACACAATTTGAGATTGATTTTAAACATTACCCTAAAAGCTAAAACCAAAAATCTTCTACAAGAAAAGAAAATATAATACCTTTACAATTTTGTCATAGTCCGGTTTTCCTAGAGGGGACCCAGGAAACATTAGCAATTAACACATTTATTGAAAAAAAAAAGTTAACCAAGAAACACAGATATGGAAATGGATAAACAAGCCACAGAGTGGGAAAAAATAATTGCTATACATATGTTTTTAAAAAGACATATATCCAGAATATATGAAGACTTCTCACAAATCAATAATGCATAACCAAGAAAATTGGCAAATTACTTTAATAAAGACTTCAAAAAGAAAGTTAAACATTGTGCCAATAAGTATATGAAGAAGCAATCAGCATTATTATCAGGGAAATGTACATTTAAATACAGTTCTGGTAGTGAGGAGTCCAACTCCTGGTCGAAAACCTACGTGTGATTTTTCAGGTCTGACCACTGGCAATTACAAACGCTTTACCTGGCAGGCCTCCCCGTGCTAGAATTGGTGGGCAGACAGTTTATTGCAGTCTCCTCTCTGAAGAAAGTTACAGTCAAGCACGCAGGCCCCTCCTGGCTGACCATGCTCTTAATGTATATCTGCATTCCTAGCCCATGTATCTACATTCCAAAGACTATTTGGGGCCTTTAGCAAAGGCCTTCCTCAGTTACTTCTAGGTGAAGAAGGGGAGAAAGAAAAAACTTTGCCATTCTGAGTCAGAATTCAGTACTTTTCCACTCCTAGTGCTCCCACCACGTCCCTTCCCCACGCCCCCAGGTATGTAAAACTAGAGGAGCTTTTTGTTCAGGGCTTCAGTGAGATGAACTGCCTTCCCTCCACTCCTCTTCCTTGTCTGTGGTGACCCACCTGACCTGGACTGGTGTGCCATTCCATGAAGAGAAATGCAACAAGGGGAATCTGGTGCTTTTTCCAGTTTATCCTTTTGCTTATAGTATTGTAATAAGAGATCAAAGTCCTGATTATTACCTTTGTTTTGGCTTGCTGCTTTATTTGACTATCCTGATACCAGCTCAGCTCACTCTCTCTAACTCAGCTAAGTTCCTGACAATGGGGGTTTAAAATATACAACCAGTTTTGAAAGCTGATGTTGTGTAATTAAATTAAATATGTTTATCCGATGATCCTGAAACTCCATTCATACATATTTAACCAGGAGATATCAAAACATATGTACATAAAAATATTTGTATGAGTATATATAACAATTTTATTCATAGGAGCAAAAACTAGAAGCAATTCAAGTGTACATCAACAGGAGACTCACTAAATATTCTGTGATATATTTATACAATAGGATGCTATGCAGTAATAAGATTGAAAAAGCTATTCATGCACACAACACAGAACAATCACAGAAACATTGTTCTAAGAGAAGGAATCTGGACTCAAAAGATTACAGGCTGTATGGCTATTTACATAAAGTTTTAAGATAGGCAAAAACAATCTTTGGAGATATAAATAAGATCAGTTTGTCTATGGGGATGAAGATTGACTGGAGTGAGGAAACAAAGAAAATGTCTAAGGCGATGTAAATATCCTGTACCTTAATGGGCGTGGTAGTCATATGGTAATTATATTTAAATTTTTCTAAATTAAAATTTATAGTTTGCATAAAACAAAAATTGCAGTCATTAGGATTCCTTCGAATTTGTGTTAATTCCCAGGTCCTTAAGTAACTCTGTTTCTTTGTTTTATAAGTCCTCTATTATAAAACTTTAAATCACATTCTCTACTCTAGAGCATTGCTATTCCTAACTCTTTTTTCTTTAAACAAACATAATCAAACCACTAAGTATGGCTGCCATAAATTAATACTATATAAATCCAATTGTTCAGGTCTAGGTGGGGGTTTTTGTTTCCTTTCCCTATAGAACCTAAAATGAAATAATGATTGACTAAGGTCATTGATATATAGAATACCTTATATAAAAGGACAGGATCATCAAAAAGATTGTGCTACTTACTCTTTTTTCAAATGACATCTTAGGCTTAATTCTTATAAAGAAAATTGGTATTACTACTATTTTTAGTAAAACATTGATTTTTCCAACAATTAATTATAAGATATATACTGTCGCCTTGCACTGTTTAATGCTTGGTCATAGGGATGAGCTAGATTTGTCTTCACAGAACTTACGGTCTCCTGAAGAAGACAGTTTTGAAGGGGTTATAAGTGTACTGAGTTTTATGGCAAAAAAGAACAAATGGATTCATTTGCAAAAACATTCTTTCTAAAAAAGTTTCCTGAATGATTCCTTATTTTTGAATAATTGAGAATTTATAGAATAATAAAAAAAGGTCATTTCATGTTCTCTGATGCTATATCATAATAGTCTATATTCTCTTTTTTAAAATAATACATCCCAAATGTAATACCATTATTATTATTATAATTGTTATAACAATTAAAATATTTAAAGAACACATTATATAGCTGACATTGTTTAAATATTTTATATGGATGAAGACTATTATTTTTCAAAAAGCATTCTGTGAGGCAGGTGCTAATGCTGTCCATATTTTACAATGCAATTCTAGTTTTTATCTATAGGTTACCAGAATTTTCAAGCTTGAAAAAATAAATGTTGACTCTTAATAGTATGATGATTATTGAAGTTGCATTTTTTCAATAAATTAATGACTTAGGTAGATGTGAAGAGCTTTTGAGGATACCCATTTCACTACCAAATTTTCAAAGAAATTTGGATTTGAAAGAAATTTCAGTGATACATGCAACTAGGTTGTGAAATAACAAAGACAGAAACATCATTATGGTGAACGTTGTGATTCTTTTTCATGATTTTTATTTTGTTAAAGAGGAAACCATGACTTAAGAACAGATTGTTAGAGGTGTTGCCTTTTTTCTACCCTTAAGTTTCAAGATAAGATGATTTCTCTAAGCATAGTAATGTCTTTTGCTTCTTTATTCATTCCACAGTAGAATAACTTACCTGATTGTTAAATCTTGAAAATATTAACTAGAGTTTACTCTACAAAGCTGCCTCTTCATTTTTGCAATTTCTTTTCCAGTATTAGGTCTGCCCGAATTTGTGATGCCTATAACTGAATGGGAAAGTCAGCTTATATCTGGAGTTCAGTATTGGAACTGCTACTTCATTTAACCTAGGATTTAGTACGAATGACTTTGAATATGTTGGTCTCCTTATCCTATTCCTTTGTATTATTTTTTATTTTTTCAGACCTTGGGAAAAAGAGATACTATCCATTGGATCTCACTGGACAAGTAATGTAAATATTGTTTTTACATAATTATCTCCTTTTGAAATCTATTTACTAAAAAGTAAGATTGAATTATTTACAATATTGTCCTTCTGATGCAGTTTAAACTAATAAATCATCAAGGTTATTTTAGTATATTTAGTATATGCCAGCGTGCATTGCTATCATGTTACATTGTATGTAAGAATGACACTGTCAGTTGATTTTATGATATGAAAAAATAAAAGTCAAAATAAAAAATTTTAAATTTTAACTTAGGGCTTCATGTTTAAGTGGATAATAAATTTCCAGCCAACCTCTCAAATATAAGTATTTGAATTCAGGCTTGTACATAAAAAAAGAGTAAATCCCAATACCTTACAAATTACAATAACAATTTGAAACTTCCATGAGTAACCTAGGGAAATAAATTATTCACTTACAGACTTTCACAGGAAACCCTTGTAAATTAGATCTTGATTGAAGTTTTTTTTTTCTCTTAAAAAGGATTAAAAAGAAGCTTTTATTAAAAAAATTCAATTAGCACTTCTCCTTTATGATGCTAGTATGTGTGTCATTTATGAAACCTTCTTTGGGAATATTTTCATCTTAAGGTAGATCAAATCCTCCCTTAACACAAAGATCTCAATTAAGATTTATTAAACATTTCTTGTAATGAGGCAAATTAAGAAATTGTTGTTATAAACAAATGACCTATATTAATTTACTTTTCATGGCACATCGTGGCTTTTAGCAGTAGGGGATGGTTATTTAAGGAGCTAAATTGCTCTGCAGGGTGTAGGTGGAGCCAGTCAATGAATGGTTCCACTCAAGCTACTCAAATTTGGGGATGTTTGTGACTATGGCATTATCAATGCCATTACCCAAAATATGCTGCTAATTATAATCTGTACTCTGAATCCAGGAGAATTTAAGTGACTTGACTGGTAAAGGCTTATAGCAGTGTTGAAACTCTATAATTTAACCACATCAAGCCATCTCCCATATGAAAAGAGTATAAAAAGATACCTAGATATATTATATACATATATGCACACATACAAGCAGAGACATATCAGACATTGGGATTCACGTATATTTCTTACTATATCTGAGAGACTTGAGGACTAGGACCTTAGTATGAAGACTAAAAGGATAGACATAATTCTGAGGTAAGGATCCAGACAAAATAGAATTATTGTGAACCCTTACTCATTACCAGAAGTAATATTTTGTCATAGAGCATATTGTCTGTCACACCAGTCATTCCCAGGGTCAGGACCCTGGGTGTCCATGTGGATCACCATGCTATGAGTAATTCATGAACAACTGAAGTACATGTGGCCCTGCTTTGGGACTCTTCCAAAAGTAAGGTTTCCTCCTGAAATCCAGGCCAAAAGTGAGGGGTGTTTTTCCCATCCCCTGTGTTCGTCTTTAATAGAGTGTAAGAAGCAGCCTATGTGGGAACTGTGCTGCACAGCAGAGCAGGAGAATGATTATGCAGATCAGAGCAAAGAGTGGAGAAGACCAGATGGCCATGTCAAGCCTGGTAGAGTTGGGCAGCTCTGAGGTACCCAGTGAAGAAAATACTAGCTTTATTTTTTGCTGCAGAGCTACAACCACATTCAGCAGGAAAAATGCAGTAATAGTGATTGTGAAGGCCCACTTAGATTGAACATATGCACAAACACTTGAAAAACACCCTCCACAAAGTCCCAAACATGCTTTCAGAGGACTTCTTAGGTGCCAAGAACCTGCATTCTGCAGGTGGAGGCTCAAGCCAGTGAAAACTTCCTATCATTTCTTTCCAGTGAGTATGGCCCGTGGAACTCTGAGACGTGCATACAAAAAACATATGGTTTATTAATAATGAATAAAATGAAAAAACACAAACCAGAAAATAGGCAAACCTCATTTTTATTTCTTTTAACTAGTACTATAGTGTTTCTTTATATGACTTTGTATGTGTAAATTAATCATTTCTGAGGGGACAATTAAATCATGTTCCTGTTTGGCCCAGTTTATCTTGTCTTTCTCATCTCTTGTTCATTTTTTACATATAACTCCCTTTCCGGTTTCATAAGATTCCCTGCAGTGATACGAACACACACATAACACAACATATTTTGAAATGAGAAACACTATATGAATTCAAATTTTACCAGTTTGAATTATCATTTTACCACCATGTATACCCCTTTCCAGTCAGTTTATGACTGACTACTGCAGGAGTACAATAAATATCACCACTTACCACCTTGTAATCTTTCCCCGACTTAAATTTTCTATATATGTTTCCAATATAATTAATTCATATGATATTTGTGAGGATTAAATAAAATAATATACATAGGGTGCTTTTAATAATGACCAGCGTATATCAAATGCTTAATGAATGTAACTCTTATCTCTTTTGCTCCTGAGAATTTTCTGTGAACTAGTTTTCTGGCTTTTCACAATTACAGCCAATCAAAATCCACATATATATTTCAAACCTATTTCACATTCTGGAATTCATCTTGCCAGTTAGAGATTTAGTATAAGGAAATCTAGGTTAAACGCTTAATGCACAGCATTAAATTTTGCCTCATTTAATTCCCAATTTTATCTTCTATTTTATTGTCACTCCATGGGAATTTGTTTCTTATGATTCCTGTGCCTCATCCCATAAATGAAGATTAATGTTTCTGCTTTTTCTCATGTGACTTTGGTTACTGTAATAATACCAATTGTCTATTCAGTAACAATGCCTACATAGAAACTTTCATATAGAATCCTGCAGCAATCAAAATAAATTTAGTAACATTATTTTCAGTTGCATTTCACAGAAGAGAAAAGTGATACACAGAAAGGTGAAGTAACTTGTTTGAGGTCACTAGGTTGTAAGTGGTAGCATGGGATTAACTCTGGCTCTCTTGTCTTCAGTGCCTTTCTCTTAACCACTATGCTATGCTGCTTCTCAGGAAAGGTTTAGTATAGTCTAGCACTTAGGATACTCTGAATGAATGTAGTTACTCTTTTCCCCACTCCATGTTTAATAGTCAAGTTTCTCTGTCACACTCCATAGTAGTTCTAGGGTTGATAATCTACACTTGACTTGTTAGTTTTACTTCTTGTTGCTTGATTACCTTACCTGAATTGACTTCCACTTTATACTTGATGTGAAAACCCTCACCATTGTTTTGCACCTTGTATTATCATCTGTTCCAAACTTATTATTTCTTAATCACACATCTAGCCACTAGAGATTTGCCTCCAATTTATGTCTATTACATATATATCAAAAACTAGTTGTGTCTTTCCATGTTACCATAGGCTGGATTTTCTGTTAGTGGAAAAGCTTTCTCTGTATCTATCCAGAGGTGTTATTATTTCTTTTTATTTCAATAAAATAAGGAGGTAGAAGTGATTTTTCCTTCAGCCCCCTCCCACCCTCCCCACTTCTTGGTTACCAACGCCCATTATACCATTTATGACCAAATATACCAATTTTTCTCCCACTTATAAAGGAGAATATGTGGTATTTGTTTTTTTCCATTCCTGAGATACTTGACTTAGGATAATGGTCTCCAGATCTACCCAAGTTGCTGCAAAAGATATTATTTAATTCCATTTTATGACTGATTAGTACTCCATGGTGTGTGTGTGTATGTGTGTGTGTATATATATCTTTATACACTCATTAGTTTATGGCTGCTTAGGTTGATTCCACACCTTTGCGATTGTGAATTGTGTTGCAATAAACATTTGGGTGCAGGTGTCTTTTGATATAATGACCTCTTTTCCTTGGGGTAGATATCCAGTAGTGGGATTGCTGGATCAAACGGTAGATCTACTTTTAGTTCTTTAAGGAATCTCCATACATTTTTCCATAGAGGTTGTACTAATTTTCATTCCCACCAACAGCGTATAAGAATTCCCCTTTCACTGCTTCTGTGCCAATATCTACTGTTATTTGATTTTTGAATAATGATGATTCTGACAGGGGTAAGGTAGTAGCTCATTGTGGTTTAAATTTGCATATCTTTGATGATTAGTAATGTTGAACATTTTTTCATATGTTCTTTACCAATTTGTATATCTTCTTTTGAAAAAAAGTTCATGTATTTTGTCCACTTTTTAATGGAGTTATTTGGGTTTTTTTCTTGATGATTTGAGTTTTTTGTACATTCTGGATATTAGCCCTTTGTCAGATGTATTGTTTGTGAAAATTTTTTCCCATTCTGTAGGTTGTCTATTTACTCTGTTGATTATTTCCCTTGCTGTGCACAAACTTTTTAATTTAATTAAGTTCGATTTATTTATCTTTGTTGTTGCTGTATTTGCCTTTGCAGTCTTAGTCGTAAATTCTTTGCCTAGGGCAATGTTTATAAGAGTTTTCCTATAATTTCTTCCACAGTTTTTATGGTTTCAGGTCTTACATTTAAGTTTTTAATCCATCATGACTTATTTTTTTGTATGGTGAACGATAGGGATCCTGTTTCATTCTTCTGCATATGGCTATCCAATTTTCCCAGCACCATTTATTGAATAGGGTATCTTTTCCCCAGTTTATGTTTTTGTCTACTTTGTTGAAAATACATTGGTCGTAGCTATAAGGTTTTATTTCTGGGTTCTCTATTATGATCCATTGGTCTATGTCTCTACCTTTATGCCAGTACCATGCTGTTTGGTTACTATAGCCTAATAGTATAATTTTTTTTTTTGTAAATAAATTCAGTAGAGTCTCAGTTTACAAAATTAATGTACACAAATAAGTAGCATTTCTATACACTAATAGCAGTCAAGCTGTTATCAGTATGAAGGACACAATACCATTTATAATAGCTGTAAAGGAAATAAAATACTTAGGAACGTACTTAACCAAGGAGGCCACAGCTGTTATTTTATCTGTATTTAGGATTACAATCACTCTTGCCTTTACAGAACCCAGCTACTGGGATTGTTTTTGGCAGACACTCTTCAGCTGCCAGTACCTTCAGTGACTGCCCCAGTTCTAGAGATATACCTCACTCAAAAGTACACCCCTTACCAGCAAGTTCATATCAGATGACTGATTTATTCAGATAGCTTAACCATCTCAGCCTAATTTGGAACCATTCTGAAAAACCGTTATGTAAACCAAGCCCCTGTGAAGTTGCTGAAGGCTCTTACTGGGTTTGTATCACAGCTAATATCTCCCTCTGCCCAATTTCTCTTCCTTCCGTGGGTGTCTATCCCATGGAGACCCTTAATAACCACCTGCATGCTAAGTTTTATCTCAGAGGCAGCTTACTGAGGGAATGCATCTCATAACAAGGTCAATTCATTATCTCATGCCTTTCCTGGGACTTGGAATTCTCCCTTTTTATAGATTTCTTCTATTAGTCTTTGCATACATTCAAGTCAATTCTATATTCCAATGGTAAAAAATGTCTCTCTTAACTCCGCATCATTTTAACTTCTCTCCCTAATTTTAGCCATACATAGCAGAATGATAAAATGTCAGTCCACATTATCTACCTGCATTTTTTATTTTACTTCTCACTGCCACCTTAGTGTACTGCCATTTGTTTGTAAATATGTCATTACACTAAATTGGCACTTGTCAGGATTCACAATACAATCTTACTTCTAAATTATACGTACATTTTTCCATTCAAACAACATTTGAATTAGTTTTTACATAAATATTTACTCTTTTAAAACTACTCTTATGCTTTAACTTCAGAGACACCACTTATCCTGATTTCTGTCATAATTTTAGAGCTACTGCTTTCTGTCTTTTTGTGGTTCTTCTTCCTCTCCCCAATGTTAAATGTCACTGTTCCTTATAGTCCCATCCTGTGATTGCCTTAATTATTACTTAAATAATTCTTAATTCGTACTTTATATTGTTTTTTCATAATATATTTGTCTAAAAACTTTTACAATGTTGATGTTATTTTATAGGAAATGATTCTTGCTGAAGGTAAAAGCATAATAAATGGGCTTAAACCATGGGGGAATTCATAAATAGAATTTGGGGGAATCACTATCCAAAGACATAACAGCAGAGAATTTTCTAGAAATTACAAAAGACAACAGTTCTCAGAACATCTTAAGTGCTCAGCAGGGTGTATGTGTGTGTGTATATATATGTATATTTATATGTATACATATACATACACAAACTTATACAAAATCACATGTGGATATAATATTTTGAAACTCCAAAATTGCAAAAAGAGGGAATAAATCTTAAAAGATTCAAAAAAGAAATTGTAAATTTTCTGCAAGAAAAAAAAAGATCTACACTGACAGTATATTTCACAATAGCCACATATGTGGAAGACATCAATGATATAGCATCTTCAAATTGTCAGGGGGTGGGGGAAACAACATCCACCTAAATTTCTACTTCTGAAGAATGAGGGATAAATAAAATAAATAATGTCTGATGAGAAAAATGTTAGAATTTAGCCATACCAGACACTTGGTGACAGATTTTTTTAAAACAATTCTCTTTAGCAGGAAGGAAGCTTCACCCAGAATGAAAAAATAAAATATGAGAAACATACACATAACTTATTAAAGGTAACTCTCTATAAGGATTAACTTTTTAAATAGGATAGGATTAAATAGGATAAACTATTTAAATGTTTGAATAATTGTAGTGAAAAATATGCTTATTTTATCATGATAGTTATTCTCTAAGGAGTAGTTTTGCTGCTGCAGTACTGGAGTACAGTCTTCTCCATGTTAAAGATAGAGCAGATTCTGAAATGAGCTAGTGAGAAACATTTCTGAAATGAGCAAATGAATGTCTTGGAAGGGCATTAACTTAAAATAGCCATTGTATCTGCTAAATTTTTGGTGAATATTGGAGTTCTTTAAAATATAAGTGAATTATTTATTTTCCTATATTTTGTTATCAGAAATTTAAGATTCAAACAAAATGTATTTGGTAGCAATGGAATTAATCTTTCTTCTAATATTGAGAAGTTTTAAGAACTCCAGTAACTGTTGGTATTTTATCTTATAACTAATGTACCTGGTAAGTAAAAATACATTTGCTAAAATATTTGTGGAGGAAATATATAATTTGTTCACTTAAATATTGTAGACATAGAATTCTATGATTTTCAATGTATAAGATTAATTAACCAACTTGTATTATTAACTTATTTTGAGCCCCCATTTTAGTTGCCATGTATTAAACTTATATAAAATGACTGTTCAAATTTTCTCAAAATTAGGAAACTGAATACAACATACTCCTTATGTGTTTAAAATTCTGCAAGGTAAAATAAAAGTGACTCTAAATGATGATTTTTAAGGCCCAATTCAGATTCTCTGCCAGGAAATAGAAGAAAAACATTTAAATATACTTTTGTATCTATTTCTATATTGTCAAAGTTGAACTAGATGTTAGAATTATGTTAATTCTTTATTTTATACATTTTTTCTACTGAAAGCATTGTGCAACAACTTTATGAATTTCATGGAGGTGAGACATGACCACAATCTTTCTAGCATTTCCCCAACATTACTGGTTGGGCTGAGGGCATCATGCAGGAGCAAATTGTGAGAAAATTGGCTTGAAATAAAGATGGCAGACAGACTGAGAAAAGAATATAAATATATAACAAATTAACTTGAGATTTTGTTAACTCACATATGCATTTGCCAGTTAGAATATATTATTAAACTAATGTAAAGAATTTCAGCTAAATACTGTAAAAAATCCTAAACATAGATTTATCATATTATCTATCAATTCTACTTCTTGGTATACACCCCAAAGAACTGAAAGTAAAGATTCAGATAGGTATCTGTACATCAATTTTCATATTGGCATTGTTCACGATAGTCAAAAGGTAGAAACAACCCAAATACCTATCAAAGGATAAATGGATAAACAAACTGTGGTATATACATACAATAGAATATTATTCAACCTTAAAAGGAAGGATATTCTTCTACATTCTACAACATGAATGAGCCTTGAAGACATCATGCTAAGTAAAATAAGTTAGACTCAAAAGGACAAATATTGTACCATTGTACTTATATGAATTAGCTCAAATAGTCACATTCACAGAAAGAGAAGATAGACTTGTGGTTACCAGGGGCTTGGGGAAGGGAGGAAAGGAGCATTATTATTTAAAGGGTACAGAGTTCCAGTTTGGGATGAAGAGAGAGTTCTGGAGATAGATAATGGTGACAGTTGCACAACAATGTGAGTATACTTAATGCCACTGAACTGTATACTTTAAAAGGGTTAAATGATAAATTTTATATTATATATATTTTACGACACTAAAAAAACTTTACTGCATTATTTACATTCTGATTGTCATAGTTATTGTATTAGTTATTATCACTTAAAAACTCCAAGGATTATATTAGATAATATTTCCTTTAAATTATAAATTCCAAAACCTTATTAATTGCAACTATTTAGTGGGAGTACCTGGACCTTTAGTTGAGCAATGTATGTATTGAAATGAGATCCACATTCCTGAATAGCCAAGGAAGATTTACATAATGAACTATTTTCACATCAAATGGAAAAGAAATCTTTTGGGGGGCTTTAACCATGATTTTTATGACCAGGCTTCCATTGCTAAAATGTCTTTGACATATGGACAAATATAATTTTCTTCTAAAACTATAAAGCTAATTATGATATATAAGGTTATCATATTAGGCTATTTGTATTTTTAACCTGATAAGCCACATTTAATGACCTTTAACCATAATGGAGTACAGAGGGCTATATAAAATGCTGCTGCTTTTTTTTTTTTAAAGTTGTGTGTTTCTATAGCTTCTGATTTACAAACATTGCCAGTGTTAGACAGATGTAGTATATCTTCACTGAGGCAAAGCAGAGTCAACCACTTTATTTTAGTAGGAAAATTTATGGACCTTTTATCTAAGTTTATCTGCTGAATGAAGAGGATTAGTTCAGCTAACTGTGGAATTTTATAGAGTAGGAGGATAACCTTGGAATGTTGTAAGAGATGGTACAAAATGTTTACAAAGGGAGACAATGTTATCAAATATTGGGAATGGCATTTGGATATGATTTATAGATGAAATAAATCTCCTACAGGACTTAGGCATTTTAATTATATTTAAGCATATGGGGATGATCAATAATTATATATAGAATCCAGTAAGTTCATATTGGTTTACAGATGTTGCAGGGATTTGAGACTGCTAGTGATATAATGTAGACATTTCCTTGAAAAATAGGTGAAAAGGAAACAGACAGTAATGGACTGTCATCCGGTGCACAGATTCCTTTGTGAGGGACTGAGATTAATTCATTCTTTACAACTCTATGAATTGTCTTTCATAAATAATAATATGGTAAATTTTTTTCTCTAGTGGAAATCTTATGAAGGTCCCTACTGCCTTTAGAAGATGTCTACATTTCTAGAATGACGTATCAGGAAATTGTTTAATGATTTGTATTCATGAAAATTTAGCCTCCTTGCCTCTGTGATTTCTTCCCTTGCCTTCCCTCCCAATGTCTTTATGTATACATGTGATATCAAATATACTGTCCTAAATATCAGATTTTCTTCCAAAACTCTATCATTTCACGTACCACTTCTTTATCTGGGATGTGGGTAGACATTTTTACTTAGTAAGGTATTAGAAGGTAAAATTTCTGGTTAATTACTATCTGAGGCATTTGACATATAAATTAGTATTTCCATTGCGTCCTGGCTTGGTGGAGACCATAAGAAAAGTAAGTACCATAAATAAATGCGCTTGGATATTTTTATCAATTAAAGGACAAAATGGGATGAAATTATTATGAGTAACATCATCTCTTTAGTGCCACTTTTGTAATGGAAGCTTTTAGTATGCATAAAAAGTTTAATTGATACTTATCTTTATGTTAAAAATATAGATTAGACAAGTAATTTATTATTTTTGTTTTACAGATGTCTCTCTTCTAACTATAAATTTTAAAAATAAGCTATTCAATACTGAAAATGTAGCTCTGTTGCTTCAAAAACTGTTGGTTCCATAGGACTTCTTTAAATACAATATTTACCTCAGTTTATATAAGTGTGCTGAAAAGAATAAATTTGTCAAAAGGAAAAAAAGACTGGCTGGTTGGGACAAAAAAATATAGTTATTTGGTTCAGTTAGAAGTTGGAAAATGGTCATAATTTGTCACAAGCCACACTAAAAATAATATCGTTTTTGCTTAAAAGCTTTTCTGGATCTGCTTCAAAGCAAAGCTTAACACAAACGCCAACTTAATCTTGTTCACATCTGAGGGCACAAACGATACTCAGTGATGTAGTCTGTCTTTAATTTAGCATGTACTTTTAGGTAACTAGAAGTCAAAAGTAGCATTAAGAAGCACTGAAGACACTTGGGGTGGAGGAATTCCCAGGTTTCCTATAAAAATATGCATATAAAAAGTAGCTAGTAGGAAATACTAGCTATGTAATCTGTGATAATTCTTTGAAACTTCAGATATAACAGAATTTCAAATAAATTCGCCTCATGTAATTATTTTTATCATCCTATGTTACTTTTTCAAAGTTCTTTATATTCAACAGAGTAATAATTTGAAGTCATAATCTTGTTTATTCTGAAAGAAGAAACAAATATATATATATGCTATAAAGGATAAGAAAGCAATATTTAAAAAGATCAGAATAATTTAACTCTGTGTCAGAAACTAACCTCAATACAAAATCGATATATACTGAGCACTTAAAGCATGATTTCACTTAGCTGTGATAATAGAATTTTCTTCAAAATATATTAGACAAACTTACTTTAAGTTATCATACTCTATGTCCCCATGAAAAGGAAAAGGAAGAATAATTTTTAAATTATTTTTACTGTTTAGAAAATATTTACAATTTTTATTCTGAGCTCCTGTTAGCATTGTCCTATATCACGATAAAATAGGTGGTTTTACCTTTTCCTGAAATCTTTATTCTGTTCCATTTATCTATTTTCCCACTCTGGTGTCAAATCCAAGTTTTTTATTATTATAGATTTCTAATATCTAGAAGTGTTTAAGTTTTATTGCCTTGACAATTTCCAGACTGTTGCATTTCTAACCAAATGTTAAAATCAGCCAGTCACTTTCAATACAAAAACGTGCTAAGATTTTTGTTAGATGGAATGTCAATTTGGGGAGAACTGGCTTCTTTCCATTATTGAATCTTCCAAACCATGATCATTGTATAACCCTCAATTTTCTTTATGATTCTTTAATTTCTCTCAGTAATGATTTGTAGTTTTTGGTGTAGAAGTCTTGCAAGTTTTTTAATAGATTTATTCTTGGTTACTTGAATTTTTCATCTTTATCCAATATACATATAGATAAGATAAAAGCATGCATTAAAAATGTAGAGCTTGCTGAATTTTGACACTGTGAACATACCCTGAACATATCTAATGGGCCTTCAGATGAATAATCAGAATGCTATCAAACTATTGTAATGAAAGCCCTTGGAAGAGGTGGTGGCAGCAGAAAGGAGTTATTGGGAGTGAGGGGATGATGCTTCACTTTACCCAGGTAGGATAGCTACATGGGAAGAGCAGAGCTTTGTAAACCCTTTCAAGTTAAAAGCTGGGGCTGAGGATAGCCTAAATGCGTTCTTCCTGGCCCTCTAGTCTGCTGTGTTCTGCACATGTCCACACTATATATGATCCCTGTGTAGACAGGAGACTGCTAGGGCTTCCAAACCCTGCAAGACTCACAGGTGCACCTCCTGCAGACTACACAAAACCAAAAGATAAATACTACTCTAAGTTTTAACAGCATAGATCTATTTTTTTTCTACAGAGATGAAATCATGTAAGATGTATTATTTTAATCTGGCATCTTTTGCTCCAAATTGTGGTTATGAGAGTCATTCATGTATTTCCAGTAATTAAAAAATGGTTTATTCACAGTTTTATCAATGTCATTGTTAAATATGCTTATCAAAATTTGTTTTATTACAGGATTCTATATTTACAACTACTTTCTCAAATAGGAAATTAGGCTTTCAAAATACTATGTCAAAATACTTGTAATTGGATGACTATAATTCACATGGATCTTAATTATAGATGAACAATCATCATAAGCAATTGTTCAGAGTAAGCAGTGAAAAAGTTACAGGGAACCAAGAGCCATACACCACATATCTTTCAAAAATAAAATAATAGAACGGGAACCTGAGATAGCTGCACATCTACTGACAGGAGGCTAGATTTTGGCATAGTTTCTTAGATTAGCTCAATTAAGTCTACTGAGTTTATTAAGTAATAGCTCCCTTTAGAACTTAAGTCATTGATAAATGATGCATCAACTTTATATAAATGAATGATGCATATTAACTTTATGCACTTTAATTATAATGGTACAATATTAAATTTACCAAATTTTAGATTTTAGACTATATGACAACTGTAAAATGTATGAAATGTTCAAAACCAAAACCTTTTTCCTCCATTTGAGAGCTCTTTTTTAGTTCTCTACAACCCTAACACTGGAGATGAGCTAAAAAAGAAACAATGCAGACTCAAATTTGTTTTGTAGAATGTTAAAATGTTGCTGGAATTATAGATGTTTCATGACATTGAAAATTTGACTAATTGTGTCATCCATACCATTAACAATGTGCTTATGTATTTCCAAATAAAATTTAGGGATATAAGATGTTGCAAAATCAAAATGTTGGAAATCCGTGTTGTAGATTCTTTTTTCCATTACTAGGCTACTTTTGTTCTACTGTAGATTATGAAATTGTTGTCAAAGTAGAGTGTAATTGTTTGAAACCTCTCTCTCGCTCTCGCTCTCTCTCTCTCTCTCGTGGTGGGTGGGGATAGTCATCTAGAGTCTAGAAATTGTGATTATTGCAGTCTCATTTTCCCTAGGGATGAAGCACATGAAAAAAGCAAAAAATGATCAGAAATCTTCCTGACTTTACCCTTATTTGTAATACCTCATTACAAAGGTCCATTATTTCTAAGAACACAATGCATTATTTTACAAACTAAACAAGAACGTGGTTCTTCAGATATAATTTAGCTGTTCCAAATATCTATATATGTTACTTAATTATATAAGATTTCCAACAACAAGAGATGATTTGGTTTTCTCATAGTAGAACTGGCTCATTTAAGCCTGAATTTGTAATGATTTAAACATAACACAACCTGCTTATATTTTGTAGCCATTTTTATTTTCATATTCATTTGTAACTGGGCATTTATTCCTAGAACTGACTTTATTTCAAGTCACTTTCTCTGTGGTTTATTTATCTCTCTCCCTTGAGACATTTCCTTAATGGAGATTTGAGAAGTCGATAAGAAAACTGCAGAGGTTATTGAATTTAATAGTCAATCACCTGATTGGGCTTGCTCACCATGACCTTCTCACCTCAATGTTCTTCTCTCAAAAGGAGACAATATGTGGTGCTTATCTTCTCCCTAGGGACACCCAGGAATTTATCTGATTCACTTTTTCTCATCTACACTGTATTGCTCTGATGTAACATTTGTGAAATGATTTTCCTTTCAGAAATACTAGGCTACTCAACTATTTGTCCCTTTTACTTGCTAAACAAATCATATGGCTTGGAATATTCCGGTCTTTATATTACTATGGTCTGTTACATATTGGGATATAATTTGCAGAACACTTGAAAATGATATTGATGATTTAAGTTAGTGTGCTGTCAAATAAATGGTATAATTATACATTTATACATACAGTTTAGTTTGGTTAACTATTAAAGAAAAATATATAGGAGCTGATTGTTGTGGTGCCCACCTATAATACCAGAAGGCTGAAGCAGGAGGATCACACAACATAGCAAGACCCTGTTTCTTAAAAATAAACTATTTAATCATTTGCTTGCTTGTATTTAAGAACACTTTTCAGAGGTATTTTGTTTAGCAAATTTTAGAAGGAGAAAAAGGAGAGGTTTTTTTTTTTTCATTTCTGAAATCCAGAAGCTATTGAACAATTGTTAGTATATCTGGAGGGTGACATAATTAGTTCTCTGAAGAATCACAAAGGAATGAACAGAAAATTTGCCCTGAATTTTAAGTAGAATTTATGTAAAACTTTGAGAAAAATTCACTTGTACAAAAGTTTTATTTTCATGTCATTTGTTTTAGTCAAAATTTCCAAAATATAGTCTTTTTGATCTGTCCTCTTTCACTTAGCATAATGTTTATGAGGTTGATCCATACTGCTGCATATATCAGAAATTCATTTATTTTTATTGCTCTTCACCAGTTGATTGGCATATGGATTATTTCCTGTTTTTAGCTACTATGAATAATGCTGCAATAAACATTAAATAAACATTCTGGTACAAGCCATTACAGATGCTCCTCTACTTGAGATGGTATTACGTCCTGATAAGCCCATCTTAAATTGAAATTACTGTAAGTCGAAATGCATTTAATATACCTAAACTGCCAAACATTATGCTTAGCCTACCCCATTTTAAACATGTTCCGAACATTTTCACTAGCCTACAGTTGGGCAAAATCACCTAACACAAAGCCCATTTTATGACAAAGTGTTGAATATCTCATGTAACTTATTAAATACTGTACTGAAAGTGAAAAACAGAATGGTTGTATGGGTACTTGAATTATGGTTCCTACTGAATGTGTATCATTTTCACACCATTGTAAAGTCAAAAAATCGTAAGTGAAACCATTGTAAGTCAGAGGCATCTGATTATGGATAAGATTTTATATATCTTTGGGGTAGATATTTAAGAGTAGAAAAGTTGAGTTATTTGAAACTTTTATGTGCAAGTTTTTATGAAACTGCCAGACTCTATTCTAAAGGGGATGTACCATTTTTTACACACCCACTATCAGTGTATGAAGGTTCCAATTTCTTCACATCTTTGCCAGAATTATACATTGTCAGTCTATTATTCTATAGACCTAATGACTGACGTTGAGTATCTTTTCTCATAATAAACACACACCATGCATCTGATACAGATAAAGGACTTGTACATATCGTATTTAGCTAAATGTCAAAATTTTTTGCAATTTTAATGAATTATAAGAGTTCTTAATATATTAAAAATAAGAATTCCTTTATCAGATATATGATTTGTAAATATTTTCTTTGCAGCTTTTTAAAACTTTTTTGATAGTACATTTTGAAAAGTACTTTAAAAATTTGATGATGTTATTACATTTTAAGGGACCATACTGTTTTTGTCATGTCTAATAAATCTTTGCTTAACCCATGGTCACAAAGAATTCTATGCTTTCATCTAAAAGTATTATACTTTTAGCTCTCAAATTTAATTCCATAATCCACTTCGAGTCTTTTTTATATATGATGTCAGGCATGGTGTTCTAGCACTGTTTGTTGGTGTTTCTTCTTTTCCTTTTTGAATAGTCTCAGTACATTTTGAAAATCAGTTAACTACAAGTAAGTTTATTTCTGAAATCTCTCTTTTTCCCCATTATCTATATACTTATCTTTAAACCAATCTACATGTCTTGATTACTACAGCTTTTAAGAACATGTGAAACCAAGTAGTAGTCATCTTCCAATTTTGTTTAAGTTTTTCAAAATTGTTTTGGCTCTTCTAGATCATTTTCAATTCCATACAAATTTCAGGAGAAGTTTGTAATTTTAACAACAACAAGCATATTACTAGGATATTGATAGGGATTGCATTGATCCTATAAATCATTTTGAGGGGAATTGTCTTGTTACTAATATGACATGATTTACAATACACATGTTTCTATTCATATAAATATTTAATTTTCCTCAGCAATGTTTTATTGTTTTCAGTGTACAGGCATCACACTTTTGAAAAATAATCTTTTTCATGTATATTTTATGAAAATTTTGATTCCATTATGAAAACATTTTCTGAAATTATTTTCAGATTGTGTGTTAGTATATAAAGATAATGCTGATTTTTGTGTATTGATTTTGTGTCCTTCAATCTTGTCAAACTCACTGATTTGTTTTAATTGTACTTTTATTGTAGATTACTTGGATTTTTTCTATGCATACAATTATGTCATCTGTAAATAAATACAGGTTCGTTTTTTGCTTTCACATCAGTAGGCTTATAATTTTTTGAAATTGTCTTCACTCATTGGTTACAACACCCAGAAAGAAGCTGAATAAAACTTTTTGATATCATATTATACCTTTGCTTTTTCCCAAATGCACAGGGAAAGTATTAATAATTTCACCAATGACTAGGATGGTACCTGCAGGTTTTGGAGATGTTCTTTGTCAGTTTAACTTCCCTTCTATTTCCGGTTTGTTCAGAGTTTTTAATCATAAATGGGTGTGAGATTTTGTTAAGTACTTTTTCTACATTTAATCTTATGATGATGTGTGTTTTTTCAAGTATTATTCTATAAATATGTTGTGTCACCATACCTAATATTGGTCAGGGTGTTCAATATGTTTTATATGTTGTTGGATTTCATTTGCTAATATATATCTAGGAATTTTTGCAGCAATGTTTTTATGAGTGATTATGGTCTGCAGTTTTCTTTTTTACATGTCTTTGCTATTGGTATCAGGCTAATACTAGCTCCATTGAATGCATTTGGAAGAGTTCTCTTCTTTACTTTCTGAAAGATATTTTGTAGGATTGGTATTATTTTTTATTTGAATATTTGACAGAATTCATCAATTCTATGAAGTCAGTGACCCCTGAGCTTTCTTTGTAAACATATTTCGATTATTAATTCAATTTTTAAATTTTATTTGAAATTCACACATAATTTCAATTTCTTTATTGAGATAGGTTTATTTAGATTTTTAATTTTTTGTTCAAAGAGTTTTCTTAAATTGTGTTTCTGAAATTTTTTCATTACCTCAAGTGTGTCTAATTTGTTTACTAAAAGTTTTTATTTTTATTATCTTACATATATTTTTATATATAGACCATAGTGATGATATATTCTGTTCCTAAGTTTTCTAATCTGTCTCTTCTCTCCTTTTTATTGATTAGTCTTGATAAAAATTTATCAGTTAAACTGACAGTTTAAAATAATAACTTTTGGTTTCATTTACTTTCTCCATTACTTATCTCTTTCTACTTTATTGATTTCTGCTCTATTTTTTTTTGTGCTACCTTTGCATATGACTTGTTTTTCTTTTGCTAGTTTTGGAAGGTAAAGCTTAGATTATTAATTTTGATCTTTTTTCCTGCTTAATATAGCCCATTAAAGATATAAATTTACTTTTATTGAGAATTTTTTTTTTATTTCAAATATTAAGGGGGTATAAATGTATTTGTTACATGGAAGTCAGGGCTTTTGGTGTGTCCTATGTATCATAATTTGTAGTATATTGTGTTGTACTTTTATTTAGGTTAAGGTATTTTCTAACTCAGGTTGTGATTTCTTCTTACCCATAGATAATCTGGAAGTATGTTTAATTTCAAACATTTGTAGATCTCCAAAATTTGTTTCTTCTGTCATTTTCTATTCCATTTGATTTTAAATTTATTGAATCTTTATATATGTTCTAGAATAAGATTTATCCTGGTGAAAGACTTATATGCACCTACCTGATGGGAATGTGTATGTTGGTTATTGAGTAGGGTGCACAACATAAGTTAGTTAGATAAAGTTTCTTGATAATACTATTCATTTCCTTAGTGTCCTCACTGATTTTTATTTCATTATTCCACCAATAAGTGAGATAAGAGTACTGAAACATTACTCTTTTAATTCTGTCCATTTTTGCTTTGGGAGCTTTGTTGTTAGGTGCAAATATATTCATAATTGTTTTATATTCCTGATATATTGAATATTTTAGCATTATTAAATGGTTCCCTGTGTCTCCAGTTATGTTTTTTCTTAAAACATGTTAATGTAGCCACTCCAGCTCCTTTTTGTTACTTCTGCATGGTATATCTTTTTTGATTCTTCTAATTTATTCCTTTATTGTCTTTGAATCTAACATATGTCTTTTATCCAGCATATAATAGGGTCTTAACTCATTATCTGGAATAATAATTTAGCAATATAGATTGACATGTTTTGTGTCCTGTCAATTCATAGTTATTATCATTGATATGCTTGACTTACATTTTCTCCTTACTCCTTTGTTCTGTACTTTTACTTATATTGCATCTATATTTGTTATAAATCTAATAATGTAATGTTATAATTTTACTCTAAATAAACTTAACAATTAGAAACTAATATTTTTAAAGAAATTAAGTAAATACTGTAAACTTGTGTTCCTTCCAAGGCACTAGTAAATTGGTATACAATCACATCCCTGGCTTTCTCTCCAGAGCACATTTTCCTAAGAGTGAATCTTCTAATTTCATCCTTTGCATCTGAATACGCTAAGAATTTCTCAAATCATCAAGTTCTGGTTCCTCATTGCTTAATAATTCTTTCCTCAATGCATCTCTTTCCTACCACATTTTATTATAAGTAGCAAGAAGAAACTAGGTTGTATCTTTAACACTTTGCTTAGAAATCTTCTCAGTTAAATATCCACATTCTTTGTTTTTAATTCTGCTTTAAACATAATTATGAAACAAAATTCAGCTGAGATTTCTGCAACTATGTAACAATACTCTCTTTTCCTACAGTGTCTAGCATGTTCGTCAGTTAGTTACTTCTGAGTCCTAACCAGCATCATCTTTAATATTTATATTTATACTAGCATTCTGCTTATGACAATTTAGGTATTGTCTAAGAAGACACAAAGTGTTTCTACTCTGGTTCTCATTTCCATCAGAATCTCATTTGCAGAGTTTTTAACATATAATTCTACCAATAGTCAGTTCAAGGCTATCTTGTTTTTTTTTCTATTATGCTCCTTAAAATTCTACCAGCCTCTTTTAATTACCCAATTCCAAAGCTATTTCCACACTTTCATACTGTGTGTATACAATGAATTTAAATAAATTAAGAAGAAACATACATATGATACTACAAGTATTATATACATATAATATATATTATGTTATGAAGTTATATATGTCTCTTAATGTTTTTATTTATAATTTTTGGTATTCTTTATTATTTCCTGTTGAATTGAGTTATCATCATGAGTCCTTTCAGCCTAAAGGATTTCCTTTAGTATATTTGGTACAGTAAATCTGGCAATGTATTCTTTTCTTTTCATTTTTTTTTTTTTAATCTGCTAACTTCTTTCTTTTGCCTTCATTTGTGAATGATAGCTTTTCTGGATATAAAACTTTTGGCTGAGGTCTCCTTTTTTTTCCCTTCAGGAATTTGACTATGACATCAAATGCATCCTTCATTATATTTGAAGAAGTCTGCCATTAGTCATATTATTGTCCTCTTCTAAGTGTTGTGTCATTTATCTCTTGATGCTTTAAAGATTTGCAACTTATCTTTGGCTTTTAGCAGTTTCCATGCCATTATTTTTTTAAGAAATTTTCATCACTCTTATAACTCTCTGCTTTTTCTGGTACTCCCATTATATAAATATATTGTTTTGATTGATTTATCTCACAGGACTTTGATTTTGTTTCATAGATCTTTGAGGCTCTAGTTATGTGTTTTTCAATATGTTTCACTCTGTGTGGGTTAAATAATTTATATTAATTGTTTTTAATCTCACTGATTCTTTTATATGACAAAGCAAATATATTAAGTCCACATTTTCATATTTTTATTTCTGTTATAATTTTCATCCATAGCATTTTGACTTAGATTTTTAAAATAATTTTAATTAAATAGTTTTCTTTTATTTTTTTCTTTTTTTTTATTCCCCAGCCCTCTCCCTAAATAGTTTTCTTTAAGTCAACTGTATATTTATAATAGCTGCTTTGGAGTTCTTGTCTGCTAAAATTCCTGGACCCTTTCAATATCAGTTTTCATTGACTTCTTTTCTTCCTGTATATGGCTCAGACTTTCCTAATATTTTTTACCTTTTTATTGTGCCCAGTTTGCATTCTTATTTACTCTTCTATATAGTTTTTGTACTTGATTTTTTAAAAATTTTCCTGGACATACACTGTAGAATGTGTCTCCCCTCTCTAGTGTGGCTGCTGATTTCTCTGCTCTGGGTTTTTGATCTTATTTTTATTTTTTATTTTGGCTTTGTAAGTGTCAGCCCTGCTGTGTCTGCATAGCATAGTGGTCAGTCAATGATTTGGGCAGAAGTCATACTCAAATGCTGTGAGCCCGTAAGACTTCTACCAGATCTTTATTGATCTGAGTGTGAATTAGTGCACACAAAAGGTCATCCAGTTCTCAAGTTCCCTTTGGCTTTTATTTTTCTCAGGGTTTATATAAGGATAGATGTCCCACTCATGTATAATATCCCAGCCCATGAGCGGCCCGTGAAAAATTTATCTTGTTCTTCTTTGGCTTTCTCATATGTAGGGTCTCCTTATTTCATTTCTGGCTGGTCTACCAGCTCAGGCAAGCAAATCTGTGGGTTTTAAACATCTGTGTCTAGCAAAGCCTGTTACTTTTAACTGAAAAAGCTAGGATTTTTGTCATCCACTACAGATTAAGTCAGCCCCCAATGAGACCAGATCTGATGGTTTAGGTTCAGTCCTGCTTTACAAAAGCTATTGTTCTCACTGACTGAGTTGTAGGAGACGGTGGAGCCCAGGAAAGAAGATCACAGATGCCTGCTGTTTCTAACATATGCTCTGGCAGTTATTCACGAATAAACACTTATCAAATTGTCTGCCTTTTATTGAGTTCCAGAGCCTCAAAATGTGGGGGTCTTTTTGACAACCATGTCCAGTTTTATACTCTGTGTGTGTGTATGTGTGTGTGTGTAGGAGCTTTGCAATTATCTCAAATTATCATAACTGCTCATTAACATTTAAAAGTTTGGGAATTTATTTTAGACATTTTAGGCTTTTGGAGTATTAGGTGCTGATAGTTCCTCACATGAAAAAGTTAAATAGACTTTTGGAAAAAAGTAATCTATAATTAAGATTAAAGATTAAATGAGAGATTTAAATGAGGTAAAAATAATATTATTTTCATAGAGATTATAGTTGCTTGGATGAGTGCTTTGGCCTTCATGATGTCTAGTCTAATTGGAAAATTTTTTGGACATTTAACATTCTTGACATATAGATATGAGGACCAATATTTGGATAGTTTTTCTTAGACATTGCTTATTTATTTATGCTCTTAAAATGAGATATTCTAAGTGCATGGATATAACAATGAACAAGATACAAAAAATATCTGACTCCAGGGCTAGCATTCTAGTTGAGAAATAGCAACAATTAACAAATAAATAAGTAAAATATATAGTCTAGTAGTTGGGATGTGCACCGTGAGAAAGATAAATCACAGTACGGTGTAAGGAGTGCTGAGACAGGAATTAGAGTTACTACAAGATTAAATGAGATAGTCAGGGAAGTCAACAGTGTGGTGAGTTTTGAGCAAAGGCTTAAAATGGATTAGGAAGCAGACATGTAGATATATTTGAGGATGTTCAAGGCAGAAGGAACAAGTGTAAAAGTCTGAGCTGGAAGAATTTATACAATTTTCCAAGAATAGAAAAGAGAACACAAATGAGCAAGTATGAGGATAGGGGAAGAGTTCTGAGGGATGATAGGGTGAGGATAGGTCTGGAATCAGCCTTGCAGAATGACCCCCTCCCTAAGTTATTTTTTGTTCCCTCAGACTTTACCAGTCAATTCTAACAACCAGACTCAACTTGTCTCTTCATAGGCCTCACTATCCATCACCAATAGCTGATTCTTGAATCAGAACACATGAAGACCCTATGACTTCAAATCTCATGCAATCTGACCTTCATTCCACAACCCACTATAAAAGCCTTTGCCTTTAGTCCGTCAGGGAGATGGATTTGACACTATTTCTTCGTTCTCCTGACAGATGTCTTTTGCATTAAAATTCCTTTCTTCCTTGGCAATCCTCATTGTCTCAATAATTGGCTCTTTGTGCGGTGAGTGACAGCATCTAGGCTGAACCCTTTTGTGGATTTGGTAACAGGTCTTTATGGATCACAGTAAGAACTTTTAATTTAGTGGCGTGGGAACTATTAGGGGGTTTTAAGCAGATAATTTACATAATATGACTTTTAAATTTAATATAATTACTCTTGCTCCAGTGTTGGAATATTAAGACCAAAGACAGAAAAACCAGTTAGGAAGCTATTGCAAAAATATAAGAAAGAAATGCTGATCCAGGTAATGTCAATGAAATTTTAAGAAGTGGTCAGATTCAGGTGATATTTTTCAAGTAGATCCAATGGAATTTACTGATAGATGGAGAGAGTTAAAAAGAGAAATCAAAGAAACTGGTTTTTGACTGACATAATTGGAAGGTTGGCTTTGTTATTAGGGATGCAGATACTACTGAGAGGGGGGCACTCTATGATGGGGGCGCTTAGAGTTTGTTTTCAGACATGCTCAAATTTAGATGTCTGTTAAACATTCTGGTAGAAAGGAATCTGGGATCTGTGTGTGGTCCAGGCTAACAGTGTTAACTTGGGAGTTTTCCAGGAATATACAATATTTAAAACTAGGAGAATTGATGTGACCATCAAGGAATTCTAAAATTTTATAAACAATGCTATTCACTGGAGTTGCCTAGAAGCAAAAATGCTGCCTGGAAGGATATGAATATAGAAGTACCTTACCTTGATGTGTGGATAATAGAATGTATACTGTGCCACTTAGTTTGCTGAAAGTGATTATCTACAGACATTCTTGCCACAGGTAAACAACTCTTATAATATAGCCAATTATAGGTCCTATCAAACTTAAATTTTTGACCAATTACAAACATACTCTTAATAGATGATTTTTAGAACAGTTTTGAATTTATAGAAAAATGGGAAGATAGTACAGCTTTCCCATATCATCCCTGCCACCTAGAGTTTCCCCAATTATGATATTAGCACCTCACATTACTATGACATTTTTTGCGATTAGTGAACCAATATTTGTACATTATTATTAATTCATGTCCTTGGTTTGTTCAGATTTCCTTATTTTTACCTTTTGTTCTTTTTCTGTTCTGGGATTCCATCCAGGATTAATATTGCGGTGTCACATCTTTTCAGGCTTCTCTTAGCTGTTATATTTTTCCAGACTTTCCTTATTGTTCTGGATTACCTGACAGATTTAAGAAGTACTGGTAAAGTATTTTGTAGCATGGTCCTCTGTTGGAATATGTCTGATTTTTTTCTCATGATTAGAGTGGGTATTATAAATAAATTTTGGGAGGAAGATCACAGAAGTAAAGACCTTTTTTCACCACATGATATCAAGGATACATGTTATCCACATGATTTATTACTGTTGATGCTGACTATGGTCATCTGGCTGAAGTAATGTTTGTCAGGTTTCTCCATTGTTAACGTTGCTCTTTATTATCTGCCTTTCCATACTGTATTCATTGGAAGGAAGTCACTATGCACACCTCATACTTCAGGAGTCAGAAATATTTGGGATTCTTGTGCATGTTATATTTGTATCTTTTACTTCATTTATTAATTTATTCAATATTCATATCAGTGTGGATCATAGATATTTATTTTATATATTTTATAAACCAGTACTATTTTATTTTTTGTTCAAATTGTTTCAGCTCTGGCCACTGGCTTTCAGTTGGTTCCTATGCTCCTTTGATGTACCCCCAGTAGTGTGAGTGTGTGTGTGTGTATGTGTGTATGTATTTTGAGCACTTCCTTAGTTTCTGGCACTACAATGTGCTCCCAACTAATTGTTCTGGCCTAATCTTAGAATCATCCATTTCTCCAAGGAGCTCTGATCACCTTTAATGGAGAATGATATTAGAAAACAAGATCTACGCAATAAATATGTTCATGGGCCTTGGGGGTATCATTCCTTCGAGGCCCTCTCAGCTGAAAAAGCAAAGAAATATGTCTTTTGCAGCAACACAGATGGAATTGGAGGTCATTATCTTAAGTTAAACAACCCCAAAATAGAGTCAAATATCACATGTCCTCATAAGTGGAAGTTAAATAATGTGTACACATGGGATAGAGGGTAAAATGGTAGACATTGGAAACTCAGAAGGGTGGAGGGGTGGGAGGGGGTGGATGCTGAAAAATTACTTAATGGGTACAGTGTACACTATTCAGGTCTTGGATACACTAAAATCCCAGATTTCACTGATAAGTAATATATTCATGTAACAAAATTTGCTTTTGTACACCTTAAATTTATACAAATAAAAATATCCATGCATACTAATCTGCATATACATACATATCTATAAATATTTCTATATGTGAACATCTGTATCTATAGTAAATGAAATGAAAGTTTTTACTGATTCTCCAACTCTAACCCATTACCACATGAGTTATTCTAGCCTCTGCTCCTGGCTAATCTGTAAATTCCCACTCTAACAGTGAGAAATGTGGCTACAACCATCTGCTATCCATTTATTTAACTGTTCAATTTCAGTAAACATGCATAGCAGTATCAGAATTGATGCACCGTATCCCCATTTGAAACAACTTTACCAACTAAGGTGTTTCTATACATTTCCTTTTGATCTTAGTCTTACAGACAACATTCATTTCCAAAGATTTTTTCCCTCACTTCATCCTCCTTTTCTCCTCTTCTCCTTCAGTGAGATATTTTAGTACATTTATAACACAGTTAGATACTTTTGTATAATGTGCCTACTCTCCTAGAGTTCTCTGAACTCTAAAATATTTTTTTAATTTACATACATTAAGATTGGCTTCTTGTGTTGTAAAGCTCTGTGGGTTTTGAAAGATGAACAGTGGCATGAATCTACCACTACAGTGTCATACAGAATAAAATAATCTTAAAAAATATCTGTTATTCATACATTCATACCTCTGGCAACCAATGATCCTTTTAATGTCTTTGTAGTTTTCCTTTGACAGAATGGAATACAATTGGAATTGTACAGCATATAGTTTTTTCATGCTTCTTTCTTTCACTTAGCAATATACATTTAAGATTCCTCCATGTTTCTTCATTACTTGATAGCCTATTCTATTTTTATGACTGAACAGTATTCGATCATGTTAATGTACCAAAATTTGTTCATCCATTCACCTATTGAAGGATATCTTGCTTGCTTCCAGTATTGATAAATATGAATAAACCTGCTATAAACATTTGTTTACAGGATTTTGTGTATACATAGTTTTTCAGCTCAATTGGGTGAATGTCTGCAGTGTGTTGCTGTATCATATGACATTAATAAGACCATGTTTAGCTTAGTAAGAAACTAAATTGTTTTCAAAATTGACTTATTTTTTTATCCCCACCAATGAGCAATAAATGTTCTTGTACTGCATCACAACAGCATTTGGTGTTATCAGTTTTGTATGAGTTTAGCCACTCTAATAGGTATGTAGTGGTATCTCATTTTTTTGAAATTTGCAATTCCTTAATAATAATTGATGAACCTATCTATATATTTTCCATTCTGAAGTGTCTGTTCAGATCTTTTGCCATTTTTTTTTAAATTGGGTTATTTCTCTTTTTGTTTTTTTCTTATTGTTTAGTTTTAAGAGGTCTTTGTATATTGTGGATAAAATATTTTATCATTTATGTGTTTAGCAAATGTTTCTGCAGTGTGTGGCTTGTGTTTCATTCTCTTAACAGTATCTCCCACAAAGCAAAACTTTTTTATTGTGACAAAGTTAATTTATCAATGTGTTCTTTTATGGTATGTGCTATTTGTATTGTACCTAAAAATTCATAACCAAACTCAAGGTCACCAAGATTTTCTCCTATGTTATCTTATATAAGTTTTGCAGTTTTGCATTTCACATTTTTGTGTGATCACTCTTTAGTTAATTTTGCAAATGTATGAGGTCTGTATCTAGATTTTTTGTTCATATACATGTCCAAAATTTCCCCAACCATTTATTGAAAAGACTGTCTCTTGTCCATCATATTGCTTTTGCTCCTTTGTCAATGATCGGTTGATTATACTTCAGTGGCTCACTTTCCAGGTACCCTATTCTGTTCCAATTTTCTGTGTTTACTCTTTTGTCAACAGCATGCTATCTTAATTACTGGAGCTTTCACTGTCTTCCCCAAGGCACACAGATTTTCTCTCCACTTGGCCTGCTCAGGTGCCATGGCTGGGGGCTGGGGGTGGTGTGGCATAGGTACTACAAGACTGTCTTTTCTGCCCTCTTCAGTGCCTCTTTCCTTGATATAATGTTAAACCCAGGTAGTATGATCGCTTACCTGATTTTTGGTTCTTTTGAAGGTCCTTGCTTGCGTGGATAGTTGTTGAGTTGGTTTTCATGCAGATGGATGATTGCTGGTGGTTTCTACTCGGCCACCCTTTCTTTCTTTCTCTTTCTCCACCCTTTCCCCCACCATATACTCTTTAGCATTAGTTTGTCAATATCCACAAAAAAGCTTACTGAGATTGGCGTTGTATTGAATCCATAGATCAAGTTGGGAAGAATTGGCATCTCAACAATATAGAGAGTTCCAATTCATTACAACCAAATTTTCTTAATTTAGAGCTTCTTTGATTTCCTGTATCAGAGTTTTATAGTTTTCCACAAATATATTCTGCATATATTTTAATAGATTTATATCTAAATATTACAATTTTGTGCTAATATAAATGGTACTGTGTTTTAAATTTCAAATTCCAATTTCCAATTGCTTGTATGTAGGAAAGCAATTGAATTTTTGTACATCTACCATGTACACTGTGAGCTTGCTATAATAGCTTATTAATTCTAGGAATTTTTTGTCTATTTTGGGTGGATTTTCTATATGGACAATCAGATGATCTGCAAAAAAAGACAGTTTTATTTATTTCTTCCCAATGAATATCTTTTATGTCCTTTTTCTCAATTTTAATACCTGGGACTTTCGGATTGATATTGAATAGAAGTCCTGAGAGGAACATCTTTGCCTGGTTCTCAATCTTAATATAATAGTGTAGTTGTTTATTTCACCTTGAAATTTTATCAGTTTTTATCTCATGTATTTGACATTCTGTTTTTAGTTACATAAATGTTGCAAATTGTTATGTCTTCTTGAAAAATTAACACCTTTATCATTATGTAAGCTTTTACTTTATTCTTGATGATTTCCCTTGCTCAGAACTTCTACTTTCTCTGAAATTAATATACCTACTCCAGCTTTCTCTTGATTATTGTTAGCAGGATATATCTTTCTCCATCCTTTTACTTTTATCTTATCTGTGTCTTCATATTTAAAGAGAGCTCCCTTTAGAAAACATGGTTGAGGGTTGTTTTAATCCACTCTAACAATCTCTATCATACACTTGTATTTATCGTAAATATATATTGTATATATTTAAATATGAATAGAGCATTCATATTTAAAGTGATTATTAATATAGTGGGATCAATATTTATCCTGTTTAAAATAGTTTCCTCTTTTTTGCACTTGTTCTTTGTTCTGTTTTAAAATCTCCTCCATTTTTTTCTGTCTTCTGGAGTTTTTAATAAGCATTTTATATTATTCCATTTTTTTCTTCTCTCTTACTATATCAATTATCTTTATTTTTTAAATTAGTGGTTATGCAAGAGTTTGCAATATACACGTATAGCTAACCTGAGTCCACTTTCAAATAAGAGTGTGCAGCTTCAGGGGTAGGGCAAGTACTTTTTACAAGAGAATTTCTAATTCCTTCATTTGTCTTATATTAATAACATTGTTGTCATTCAGTTTCTTTTTCTCTGGGTAATAATCACCCAAACATGTTACTATTATTATTTTGTACAAATAATTATCTATTAGATCAATTAAAAATAAGAAATTATATTTTATTTTACCTTTGTTTATTCCTTCTCTGACACTCTTCATTTACATAGATCTGAGTTTTTTATTTATATAATTTTCATTCACTCTGAAGAACTTTTAACACTTTTTGCAAGCCAGTTTTATTAGCAACAAAATCTCTCCAGTTTTGTTTGTTTGAGGATGTATTTATTTCTCCTTTACATCTGAAGTATAATTTTACTGGATAGGGAATTTTAGGTTGGTAGTTTTTTTTCCTCAACATTTAAAATATTCCACTCCACTCTTCTTCTATGCATGGTTTGAGATAATAATCTTATGTAATTCTTATCCTTATGCCTCTATGGGTAAGGTGTTCTTTACTCTGGCTTCTTTTATGATTTTTTTTTTAACTACAGTTTGAATAAGATATACCAAATTACAGATTTTTTAGTAGTTATTCTTCTTAATGTTTGCTATAGTTGTGGGTGTTAGAGGCTTCAGTTTTCTCTAGTGTCCTTGCTCCTTCCCCTGCTATTGTCTTTTGAGTTTTTCTAAGAACTCCCTCCTAAATAGAGTTTGAAGAACTTGCAGTTGTAATTCACTGTTGTTATACTGGAGCCCTGTTGAAATGGATAGTGGTTGGGTAGGTGGGAGGGAAAATGTTCTATAATCTTATGATTAATCCTTAATCTTCTAGTTGTCCTGTGTCCTTGGGCTTTGACCTTCAGAAGCATTTATTAGCATCTTTTTTTGTTTTTATTATTCTTACATAAGACAGGAAAGCGAGTGAGGGCTGGGGTTTGATAATTTTTCTTTCCCCAGTAAGGCTCTGGTAAAGTAATTTCCCTTGGAGTCTTGGCTGTTGCTGTGGGGAATGCTCTGCAAGTATCTCAAGAGGATATTTTCTTCTTCCAAAATGTCTGGGCATTTTATTCAGATCTTCAACATGAGAACCCTGTGCAACTCCTGGAAATAAAATACACAAAAATTTGGACTAGGACCCCAGGAATTTCTTATTCTTAAGCTAGTCCACACTCAGCCTACAGCAGTTCATCAAAATGTCCGTATAAGAGATCCCACTAGTTTATGGCTCCAGAGGTTTCTGCTTCAGGTAAGTTGAATAGGCTATTATTCACAGTATTTGCCTTTCTCTTTTGAATTCAGATGGTGGTTTGTCAACTGACCTCAATTCTCTGATGGATCCAATATGTCAATTTTTTTCTGTTTGTTCAGCTATTTTCTTGTAATAATGGGTATGACAGCCTCCAATATTTTTACATGTTGGAGCTGAAACTGGAAGTTTTACAATCACGTTTCAATGCCAAGAAACTATTTTATGTACTAAGTTATGAAAACAAGGCTGTAAGTTTTTTTTTTCTGGTGTAGCACAACAAACACTAGAAATGGATGTGAAATTATCTTTATCAAGTGATATTTGTTAATTTATAAATCAATTATTTGGTAAGAATTGGTTTCTCTATATCAATTACTTATTCATTTTTCTGTACTTTTCTAACAGTCCTCAACATGAATAAGGATTATCTTGTCAAATAATTCACATAAAAAAGGCACTTTAATGGGCAGTTTTGTAAAGAGTAATTTCAGGTATGAAAGGTAGATAATTGCTTAGGAGGAATAGAGGTTTGTTTTTCCATATAGATGATGTTATTGCTTTATTTGTTAATTTATTGTAGTATTTTTGAAATAAAGTTGATTTCTCAAGCATTGGAACTAATATTCCTAAGTATATTCAGAATACAATACCACACTTTTCCAACAATGTAAATTATATACACTGGCCACTGCTGAAGAGGTTAGTATGGTTCCCTTCTACTTTTATTCAATTCTAACCCTGTGGGATACCTCTAAGGGTGTTACTGGCATGAAAAGTGCCGGCATTGGTCTTCTGTTAGAATTAATCATTTTAGTTTGTTCTTTGAAATAAGTGCTTTCTGAATATTTGACATTGGTATCTACAATAGACAAATCAAGAATAAAGTTAATTGAAGAATTTAACAATGAGAACTTCACATGTGCTGAAAAAATATAAAATAGGATGAGATTCTAGCATGACTGTGAACATGAAACATTTGTACAATGCTCTTTCATCATGACTTCTTTTCATCAGGGATAAGATGATCTCTTCATTATTAAAAGACATGACTTATTTGTCAGTACAATTCCACTTACAGATGTAAGCTTTTAAAATTAATACTTTACATTTTAATAAATGCATCAAACGCAATATATGCATACTCAAAGACTCTAAATGTCATAATTCTTGAAAACCAACCATTTTAATTATTTTCCCTTTATAACTTATTACTCCCACTGGATTCTGCCCTACTAATAATTTGCATAGCATTTTATTACTTCCTCACCATTGCCAATAGGCAGGTCCCAAACTGGGTTCCCTGAGAGCAGAAAAATAACCCAATATTATAAAGAGGGAATTTTATATGAAAGTAATTATTTTAGCTCATTTTAATTTCTGAATTTTAATATCTTGCAAATGTTTTAGAAGGTTTTCTTATTTTTAGTAAAATATTGAAACTGATATGCTTAACTATTACTAGACGGTTGAAACACAATAAGTTTACGATAAATTAATGATCCTTGAAAATTTAACTCCTCTAGAAAATGATTTATTTAGCCAATATTTTTAATTTACAAATTATCTCATAAGTATTGGTTTAATATTTCTATCTGATCCATTTCCTGGTATTAATCTATTAATTCTTATAGTAATAATCATTATAATTATAAATGACATAACTATTTCTCAAACATCAAAAGATTTAATAGAGATGGTAAAGTGAACAATATATAAAGGAATAAGTGTTCAGTTGTTGACTATCCGAAAATACAGATATGTCTAATACAAAATAGAAGAATTCAATCAAATAAACACAATCTACCATTTACTACAGTTTACACAATCATATGTGAGGAAAGAAAAGTTATATAATGAAATGTTTTCAGAATATTGTCTCTATTCCTCACCAATTGAAATATACTCTGAGTGTTATCACCCTCATTTCTAAATTAATGATGGTGTTAGGATGTTTTAGAATTCATATTCAATTGAGCATATGGAAATGACCTTATAAATATAATGCCAATTAAAAGCTAGTTATTGGCTCTATTTTCCTACTAATAGTATCTTTAATTCAAGTAATGGAAAAATAAGTTGATAGTATTGTTAATAACATTTTGCATATCTCTAATACTTTTAATTTCCCATCTATCTCAAGATATTACACAAATTCTAAATTATTTTTTCCTAACTTTTCTGTGGATAGTACATGATAATATATAACACTAAGTGAAGATTTTTCTTTAAAAATTTTGGAATTAAGAAAATTTATGGTTAAGTTATAGTTACAATTCTTCTATCAAATAATCAGGAAAGGAACACCTCCTATGTGCCCTTAATGTATTATGATAAAAACTAGATAATAATAAGGAATTATATCTCTGATTATTATAAGAGAAAATGATAAAGAAGCACTACTCCTTGTTCTCATTCTTAGCCTGTTAATAGTGGCCTGTGTTGCAGGGGCCATATTGGAATGTCTCAAGCTCTAGTGCATTATTCTCAATATATTAACTCACTAAATGGCAAATCTATGTGCTTTCTTATCATGAAATTTCTGGCCTAAAAAGTGGTATTAGTAATCAATTTCATTTTATTTAATGTATCTATTTTTCATGTATTCATCCTATAGAAATTGTGTATTAAATTGAGAGGTACATACTCTAGGAAATAAAAGTAGTAATTGTAACTGAATCTGATATCAAAGAGCATACATTCTTGGCTGGGAAATGATATGTATAAGTAATCACAAGGAAACCCCATAAAACCAAGTGGTAGTTTATCTCCATAATTTTGTGAACATTATCTAATGTAACATAAGAAAAATAAAAATAAATTAATATGGGATCTCAGAGATGGGAGAACTTATTTGAGTATTGTAATAAAAGATGGTTTTGAGAATGTGAGGCATAGAAAGACACAGTAAACAAATATTTTACTTTATCTAATATGAATTTTGAATGTTCAGTCATTATTTATACATTATATAGAAATATTTAGTATTCCTTAACCCCATCTAATGCCAATTTTATATAAAAGTAAGTCATTTAATGTATTCAAATAAAGAATTAAGACACTTCATAATATGAGATTTTTAAAATGTTTACATCTGTGAAACTCAATTTTATTCTATTTTATTTAATTAATTAATTAATTAATTAATTTTTAAATTTCAGAATATTATGGGGGTACAAATACTTTGGTTACATATGTTGCCTATGTACTGCCCAAGTCAGAGCTACAATCATGAATATCCCCCAGACAGTGCACCCACACCCATTAGGTGTGAGTTTACCCATCTCCTCCACCCTCCTCCCAACTGCCCAACCCCGGATGAATATTATTTCCATGTGTGCACATAGTATTGATCAGTTAGTACCAATTTGATGGTGAGTACCAGTGGTGCTTGTTTTAGCATTCTTGTGATACTTCAATTCAAAGAATGGGCTCTAGCTCCATCCAGAATAATACCAGATGTGTTAATTAACCATTGTTTTTTATTGCTGAGTAATACTCCATGGTATACATATACCACACATGTACTAATGGGCACTTGGGTTGTTTCCACATCTTTGCAATTGTGAATTGTGCTGCTATAAACATTTGAGTGCAGATGTCTTTATTGTAGAATGTCTTCTTTTCCTTTGGGTAAATACCCAGAAGTGGGATTGCTGGATCAAATGGTAGTTCTACTTTTAGTTCTTTGAGGTATCTCTATATTACTTTCCATAGAGGTTGCACTAATTTGCAGTCCCACCAGCAGTCTATGAGGGTTCCGATCTCTCCACATCCATGCCAACATTTGTTGTTTTGGGACTTTATGATTTGAGCCAATCTCACTGGAGTTAAGTGATATCTCATAGTGGTTTTGATTTGCATTCCCCTGATGATTAGAGAAGTTGAGCAATTTTTTATATGTTTCTTGGCCATTATTCTGTCTTCTTTTGAAAAGTTTCTGTTCATGTCCTTTGCCCACTTTTTAATGGGGTTGTTTGATTTTTCTTGTTGATTTTCCTAAGTTCTGCATAGATTCTGGTTATCAGCCCTTTATCAGATGTGTAGCCTGCAAATATTTTCTCCCATTCTGTAGGTTGTCTGGTCACTCTAGAGAGAGTTTCTTGGCTGTGCAGAAGCTTTTTAATTTGATCAGATCCCATTTATTTATTTTTGTTGCTGCTGTGATAGCTTTGGGGGTCTTCTTCATAAATTCTTTGACTAGGCCAATGTCTATAAGAGTTTTACCAATGTTTTCTTCTAAAATTCTTATGGTTTTATGTCTTAGGTTTAAGTCTGTTATCCATCGTGAGTTGATTTTTGTGAGAGGTGAGAGGTGTGAATCTAGTTTCAGTCTTCCACATGTGGTTATACAATTTTCCCAGAACCATTTATTGCATAGGGATTCTTTTCACCAGTGTATGTTTTTGTCTACTTTGTCAAAGATCAGATGACAGTATGAGGATGGTTTTATATCTGGGTCCTCAGTCCTATTCCACTGGTCCATGTCTCTGTTCTTGTGCCAGTACCATGCTCTTCTGGTTACTATAGCCTTGTAGTATAGTTTGAAGTCTGGTAGATTGATGCCTCCCAAATTGTTCTTTTTGCTTAAGATTGCTTTGGTTAGACGGGGTCTTTTCTGGTTTCACACAAAGTGCAGAATTACTTTTTCTAGATCTGGAAAAAATGATGTTGGTATTTATATAGGGACTGTATTGATTCTGTAAATCACTTTAGGTAGTATAGACATTTTAACAATTTTGATGCTACCTATCCAAGAGCAGGTAGGGTTTTCCGTCTGTTCACATCCTCTGTAATTTCTTTTCTCAGTGTTTCATAGTTCTACCTATATAGGTCTCTCACCTCCTTAGTTAAATATGTTCCTAAATATCTAAATTTCTTTGGTTCTATTGTGAAGGGTATAGTGTCTTTGATTTGTTTCTCAGCTCGGCTGTTGTTGGTGTATATAAAGGCTACTGATTTGTGTGCACCGATTCTGTATCTTGAGACTTTGCTGAATTCATTTATCAATTCCAGTAATCTGTTGCTTGAATTTTTGGGGTTTTCTGGATATAATATCACATCATCAGCAAAGAGTGAAAGTTTGATCTCTTCTGCCCCCATTTGAACCCCCCTGATTCCTCTCTCTTGTCTGATTGCTCTGGCAAGGACTTCCAACACTATGTTGAATAGGAGTGGAGCTAGTGGGCAACCTTGTCTGGTTCTAGTGTAAAACTCAATTTTAGTTGAATTGTTTAAATTTGAAATTGCTGGCTACTTAATATTATAGTATGCAACATAGTGGGTTATAAATAGATTTAATAGAAAATCATAAGCTTTTCTACAAACATTCCACTTTAATATTAGCTCAGTCTCAAATAGAAGGAGAGAAGAGTAAACAATAATTGTGTTACACTAGTAAAAATGGAACCATATAAAATTCTACCAAAATATTATGCTGCTATGTGAATGTCATTTTCTCAGAAACATTGTATTTTTTGTCAGTGTTACCTTTTTTATTGATCATGTTTTTGAAAGAATCAGAGAGATAATGTATTTTGGACTTAGAAGCATGTTGGTTATTTCTTGAATTTATTATTTTAGTTTTCCGGGCACTATATTGTACTAGCAATGATTCTGAAAGACTTTCATTCAAAAGAGAAAAAATATATTGAAAATAAGGCATATTTTTGTTATTCCTCATATTCTACTATGATCTATAATAACTAAGTGCTGAGTATATGGATTTGCTCTTCTGCAGAAAAATCAATAGTAACAGTCTTCCTTTTAGAATTGAGAGGATTTTAAGGATATGTGGAGCATAAGACCTTGTCAATTATTTTATTTTATTTTTTTTAGATTGATATATGTTGAATGAAATATCACTCTGAAGGAAATAACCACTTTATAAGTACTATAGTTTCCTTCACCTTTTATTTTTTAGAAAATCATTGAAGTCACTTTTCTCTGTGACCAATCCTTCTTTTAGAGTGAGGATTAAAATGTTATTCCATTGTTCACCTGAATGAAAGTAGTTGCCATGCACATTTACAGCAAGTGGCTGAAAGGAAATGGAATATTTTAGTCCCACTGAGAGCCTCATACTCTGCAGACAGCCATCAACCATTATATCATGTGAGAAATTCTATATTCCTTTAAAAAGGAATATAAAAATGATGTTATATTACTTTGTTTTATTGCTACATTGTCATTGTAACTTATATTTGCTGTAATTTAGTTTATATGATGAATTATAAATTGACCTATTTTTAAATTAGAATACACAATACTTATAGAAAATAAAAATTCATTAGTCTAGAATTATAACACATAAAGCTAAGTAAGTATAAGTTCATTAACTTATAAAAATATGTTCTATATTTGACATTTGAAAATATTTACTACATCAATCACTCTGAAATATAATGACATATAGGCCTGAATCAGGATACATAGAACTAGAAGTCCATAAGAGGGCACTAAAAGGAAAGCAAACTGGATGTGTTTTTCTCATAGGATAAAAATAGCATGCCCACTTTTTAATAGGGTTGTTCGTTTTTTTCCTTGCTGATTTGCTTGAGTTCTTTGTAAAATCTAGTTATTAGTCCTTTATCAGATATGTAGCTTGCCAATATTTTCTCCCATTCTTTAGATTGTCTATTTTTTCTGCTCATTGTTTCCTTAGCTGTGCAGAAGGTTTTTAGTTTAATCAAATCCCATTTATTTATTTTTGTTGTTGACCTGATTGCCATTGGGGTCTTAGTCATAAATTCTTTCCCTAGGCCAAAATCTAGAAAAAATTTTCCTACATTTTCCTCCAGTGTTCTTGTGGTTTCATGTCTTGTATCTATGTCTTTTATCCATCTTGAATTAATTTTTGTGAGTGGTGAGTGGTGAGAGATAGGGGTCCTGTTTCATTCTTCTTCATATGGCTATCCAATTTTCCCATCATCATTTATTGAATAGGACTTCTTTTCCAAGTATACATTGTTGTATACTTTGTCGAAAATCAGTTGGTTGTGGGTAGATGGTTTTATATCTGGGTTCTCTCTTCTCATCCATTGGTCTATGTGTCCATTTTTGTACCAATACCATAGTGTTTTGGTTACTATAGCCATGTAGTATAATTTGAAGTCTGGCAGTGCGATGCCTCCAGATTTGTTATTTTTGCTTAAGATTGTGTTGGCTCTTCAGACTCTTTTATGGTTCCAAAGGAAGCTTAGAATTATTTTTTCTAGATCTCTGAACCCTATTAAAAAGTGTGCAAAAGGTATGAACAGAAACTTCTCAAAAGAAGAGAGAGAAATGCCAATGAACATATGAAAAAATGCTCAACATCACTAATCATCAGGGAAATGCAAATTGAAACCACAACAAGATATCTATCACTTTACCCCAGTTAGAATGGCATTCCTTAAAAAGTCCAAAAACAATAGATGCTGGTGTGGATGAATGGAGAACGGAATGCTTATACACTGTCGGTGGGACACGCAAGTTAGTACAAGCTCTATGGAAAACAGTATGGAGAGTCCTCAAAGAACTAAAAGTCGACCTACCATTTGATCCAGCAATCCCACTACTGGGTATTTACCCAAAGGAAAAGAAATAATTTTATCAAAAAGACACCTGAACTCACATGTTTATTGCAGTACAATTCACAATTACAAAGATGTGGAATCAACCCAAGTGCCCATCAGTTCACAAGTGGATAAATAAAATGGGGTATGTGTACACCATGAAGTATTACTCAGCCATAAAAAAGATGAAATAATACCTTTTGCAACAATTTGGATGGAACTGGAGACCATCTTCCTATGTGAAATATCTAAAGAATGCAAAAATAAACACCACATGTACTCACTATTAAACTGGAACTAACTGATGAGCACACATGTGCATAGAGGGAAGTAAATCTCAGTGGAAGGAAGCCAGGAGGGAGAGGGGGGTAGGGGAGGGGAACAAACCAACCTAATGGGTACTATGAACACTATTTGTGTGATAGGCACACCTATAGCCAGGACTTAAGCATTACAAAAACAATCCATGTAACCTAAAACATTTTTACTCCCTTAATATTTTTAAATGATAAAAAATAGCATGCCCTATAAACCCATGATACACAATACTTTAAATTGTTTAACACTGCAAACCATTTACCTATGTTTATTTATTTCAAAATTTCTTCAAAATGTTCCTAATTAACTCTTTAATTCTGTTTTATGTATCCCTACTATTTTAGAAATAGCATATATTTATTAACTGGTAAGCATATTAATTTTTTGATTATTTTAATATTAGGTAGTGCACATAATTAAAGAATTGTATAAGGTAAAAATTTAAAAAAATCAATATTTTAATACTTCATATATCCTTTTTAAAGTGTATTATCAATAATTATCTTTTACTTTTTATATGTAATGCAATTATTTTATATGCAAGTCACAAACAGACTAATCAGTAATGCAATGAACAAAAATTTTAAGTTTGGTAAAGAATAACTCACTCTCAATGAGTCTTGGAAAGATTGGGAGACATACAAGTATATGTAATTATTAGAAATGATACCACTCTAAAAGAAAGAGAATTTAAAATATCACTATTTTGGGGCTCTAGCTATTAAAAATTATAAAATATATGTGAGTTAAGCATATAAATATAATACTTTTTACAGTTTTCTGAAATTAACATGCATTACCTATGCTTGTTGAGGTTGCAAGTAGAGGGAGTTAAGAAAAGAAAAATATATGCTTAATTTGGCTGGGCGCGGTGGCTCACGCCTGTAATCCTAGCACTTTGGCAGGCCGAGGCGGGAGGATCGCTTAAGCTCAAGAGTTCAAGGCCAGCCTGAGCAACAGCGAGACCCTGTCTCTAAAAAAAAAAAAAAAAAAATGCTTAATTTATATAAGAACCAAATAAATATCAGTGAAAGGCAAAATGAATCCACTTTTTTTACTGTGTATAAGTCGAGGAATATTATAAAACAACTATTAATAAAATGAATTCCTCAGTTGATTTTCTTTTTAAATTTTACTTACAGACAGAAGTGATTGCTAATTGAAATCATGTAATGTACAGAATATCATGCTATGTATTTGTGTGCATTTCATCACAACTTCCTTGCGATGTAGGCATTATTACTCCCACTGTGTGTGTTTGCATTCATGCATGTGTGTGTGTGTTCCTCAAAGCCAATACTTAGCTAGTATTCCACTACAGATATTCAAATATATTATGCTGCTGGCTTTCATTCAAGAATGATATATGGAGGTATTATTTTTCAGTTTATATTTCCTTTTGATGACAATCATTCTAAGCACCTATGTGTATATAATTTTTAAAAATTTTTTGATGTATTTAAGTTTAAATTATTATCAAATTCTAAAACTATGTTTAAGGGTCATTTGAGACAATGCATCCTTCAGCCAAAGGTCAAGAGTTACCATGTCTCGACCATTGCTTTGTTGATAATGAGTATAACTGGCTTTTTTCAAGATCCAAATATTATTCTTCATTTAAGAAATAGAAACATGAAAATAAAAATAAAAAGCACACCAGACTGGGAAAGATAATGAGATCCTGTCTTTAAAAATAACCAAACATTTAAAAAAATTAAAAAAAAAAGAATCACAGAAGTTGCTTAGTATTTAGACAATATACCTTATGTGTGTTACTCTTGGATCTCTGTAGGGCATGTTTTTAATCATTACATATTTATATAATAGGAAAAGCACAAGGTCATGGGTTCTGTGAACACCTGATTTAAGGCCTAGCTCCAAATATAAATTGACTTAATTACCTTGAGCAAGTAATTTAATCTCTCTGAATCTTGTCTATGTAATAATAGGACAACTGGGAATAAAGGAAGATGTCTTTTTTTATGTGAAAGTATAGATATAAATATAGTTATATATATGGATATTGGTAGTACTTTAATGTCTAATACTAATATTTTTCATGAAAAATAATTTGTACCCATACTTTCTCAAAACTACATATAAATATCTATTATTTAATGTCTTTAATTCAATTTCTAGCATTATAAATAAATAAATACTCATTTTTACTTTATGAGTACAATTAAGAGAAAATAAATTTTAAGTTAAGAACACTTATTTAGAAGTCTAAGCTAAATTATTCATTTTGTCTTCATGTCTGTGAAAGATAATGACAGATTTACACGATATTGAAAAAAAGCCAAAGGATTGATTGTATTTTAAGCCACTTTAAAAAGAAACAGTGTCAAGTAAAACATCTGTTTCAGAATAGGGAAGACCAATTAAACTTAGTTGTTTCTTCTATTGCTATTCCTAAACCATAAATTGGTTGATGCATTAGGCTACATTCTCTACTCTTCCTATTTAATTTCTAAAATCAGTCTTGTTGTAACTTGTGGGTTTTCAATAAATGTTGAAAGATAAGTCCTAGGAAAGTTTTGTGGTTTTTTTCTTTTATTCTTTTTCTGATAAAACAAAGCAGTTAAAAAGAAACTTCTTGGAAGTCTTTTTTATTTTATGACATTTTGGATAGGATGGTAAATATGTGAGATGTTTTCTATTTCTTGTCATATGGAGGATTAGATAGCTTCACAACCACATTCTGGTACAAAATAACTTAAAGGTTGAATTAAAAATATTTAAATATATAGCTGGTAAGAAAGTAAGGAGAATCCTCAGAATACCAAAGAAAGAAGAAAGCTTTTTTTTTTTTTTTTTTCCAGACAGTAGCCAACACTATAGGAAGAGTCTGCCCTGAGGTCGTGTTTAAATCCTTCAGGAATAGAATTTTGATTTTAATCATCCGGAAGCAGGAGACAGGGGACAATATCTGGTCCTCCCCTCTTTATTTCTGTATTGGGTTTCCCCCCCCCAGCTTTACTGAGGTATAATTGACAAGTAAAATTGTATATATTTAAGATGTACAATGTGATTTGATATACAATGTGAAATGATTCTCACAATCAAGTTAATTAACACATCCATCACCTCACTTAGTTACTTTTTTTGCTGTGTGTCAGGACATTTAATATCTACTCTCATAGCAAGTTTCAAGTATACAATACAGTTTTATTAACTGTAGTTATCATGCTGTACATTAGATTCTCAGAAACTATTCATTTTGTGACTGAAAATTTGCACCCTTTGACCAAAATCTCCCCATTTCCCACCTCAGCCGAGCCCCTAGCAACCACCATTCTACTCCCTGTTTTTGTGAGTCCTACTTTTTTAGATTCCACATATAAATGACATCATATAGTATTTGTCTTTCTCTGGCTTATTTCACTTAGCATAATGCCCTCCATGTTCAGCAATGTTGTCACAAATGGCAGGATTTCCTTCTTTTCTTGGTGAATAGTATTACATCTGTGTGTTATATATTTTATATAATATATTTTGTATAATATATTTTATATATTTATGTATATATGTTATATAATATATGTTTTTTATATATGACACTAACCCTAACCCTAACCCTAACCTAAATGTGATATATATCACATTTGCTTTATGCATTCATTCATCAACAGACACTTAGGTTGTTTCCATGTCTTGGCTGTTGTGAATAATGCTGGGATGAATATCAGGGGACTGATATCTGTTTATAATATTCATTTTGTTTCCTTGAGATATATACCTAGAAGTGGGATTGTTGGATCATATGGTAGTTCTACTTTTAACTTTTTGAGGAAAGTCCATATTCTTTTCCATAATGGGTGTATAATTTTCCTATATTATTAACTTATTATCCTATGATTTATTGCAACAAATCTTTGTCCACATATTTGAAATTGCCATGTTTATCATACACAAATTTTATAAGTACTTGGATCTGTTTTAAGACTGCATTCAGTTCCTCTGAGCTGTCCATCAATTATACTGACTGTACTAGACTAAATAATTTATAATTTTAATATGCATTATAATTTCTAATATAGTAATTATGCCTTTGCAAACTGTTTTTGGATTTTTTTTCAGATACTTCATAATTATTAGGAATATTTCACAAAATACTCTTGAGAGTTTGATTAAATTGTTTTAAAATACTTTAAGTTGAAAAGAATTACTAATTTTCAACATAGAGGTCTCTTATCTAAAAATTTTTTTCATCTTTTGTATATTTGTTTTATTGACTCAAAAGTGATTTGAAATTTTTAAAATATGGGCTCTACAGCTGTAATATTAAGTCACTTCCTAATTATAATCAAGAATTAGTAGTATTAATATATACCATATGTTTATGTGTTATTCTGTCCTCCAGTATATAACAATCTCTTCTATATGTCCCATAAATCAAACTGTAAACAATGGTAATTTATCTAAGGTACTGATATAGCAATGTTCTATGAACAATTCATTCAATGATATTTAATCATAGTTTCACAGGATATATCAGGTTTTTCCAATTTTTAAGTTGCTATTCTTGATGGAATGTAATAACATCTTGTTTTCCTCATCAATGATATGAACCATATAAAGGACAAAATAGAGATTGTGGCAGGGTGGATTCTGAGGATAATTTAGCCTCATTGGGAGTATTGCAGGATGAGTGTTAAGAGAATGCTGACAATTACCAAGACACTGAATTACCTAGATCCAAGTTTGTCCAGATTTATTCTTTCCCTAATTAAGCTTTATGTTGTGTATAGTTATCTCCCCATATTTGACAGAAAAGTTATCTTTACATTATTGAGTAAAATATACAAGTTTAACAAGAGAAAAGGAGTCTCTATTTGACTGCTTTCAGAGTGGATTATATGGAAGAGTTACTGCAGAATTTAGATAACATGTTCACTGCCAAATATGTGTAATTTGAGCCAAATGAAGTATTCTTTCTAATAGTAAAAGACCATAATATTACTGGACATTTTGTTCAATCTGCCCTGAATTAGCGGATACTGCTTATATATGTGCATGTGTTGGTGAAGTTATTACTGGACATTTTGTTCAATCTGCCCTGAAGTTGTGCTAACGATAATCTTCCAAGTGCTTTCATGGAGCTGCTGCATAGTTTATTCAAAGATCTCAGCCTTTCATACTGCTTTGACTACCGTGATCTTCTTCTAGCAGTGCTGTGTATTGTGCTTCATGAGTGTTTCACAAGTTACTTGAAACTGCTTTTGGTTGGGTTCATGGGATTTCATTTTATGTAACCAACTCTATAATGCTGAACTGAAAATTTCCTAAGAACTCCAATAATTTAGCAGTGAAGATATTATTCAGTCATTAATGCAACAAGGTACTATTATTCAGTGTGAATTTGTGTTTGGGGGATATAAACAAAGGTACAGATGGTTTTGAAGTGTAGGAAACAGGTAAAGAGGTTCACAACACAATATACTATTAGTAAAAATGCTGTAATTAAATCAAAATAGTAAAAGTGTAATTTTGAAATAAAATGTGGAAGAAGGAAATTGGAATTAGGATTGACCTTGAAAGGAAATAATATCGTTGTATTCCTAGTCCATTAAAGCTTTTAATAGCCACAAGACCAAAGAGCGTATATAATCTATATACAACAGCCACTTTGAGCATCAGTGTAGCTTGGCAATGTCCCTTTACCTGATTAAACTATTAGGCACCTCTAGGGTGCAGAAGAGCCCATGGATGTAGTTTAGGGTCTGTTGCAAAGTTGGCATTAAACAATGGTTTTTAATCTATAAAGATTTAAATATAAAGATAGTTAAAAGTTCAATGAAATCCTTAAATGAAACATTATATGAGCCCTTTACTAGTGTGTACAGGAGAAAGAGTGAGCCTTGATTTTGACCTGGCTACATACATCCCCGGAATTATCCTGTTTCAGTTCTCCTTCTTGTTTGCTGCAAAGTCATTCTCTTAGTAGTGTCTTGGTTGCTATAGGTCCAGACTCACACCTGCACTTAATATCAAGAAATATAATTTTGTAATAAAGCTTTCTGTTAAGAGAAATGAAACATGTTCTGGTAGCCACTAGCCAACTAATCATATTTTATGTTTATAAATTGATTTGCATGCTCATTCCTAGTCACTGTAAAGGGTTTAACTTTGATTATTTGGGATTCCTTCTGAGGCTATGGGAGTGGTCAACTTCCCCAGAGGCACTTTAACTCCTATGGATAAAAGATGGAGATTAGGGGAAAAAATCATAATTCTTCTGAGAATTTTGACGTGGGGAATGGATGCCTGATAAGCATCAAGAAAATTTCATTATTTGGTAGAAATCAACTGTAATATTATTTACACTCTGATGGAAACTTGGTAGAATTTTTAAAATTTGTATTATATTTTAACTTCCGATTTTCTTTTTAGTTCTGGTATTGTATGCTTTTCTTTTTTTAAATTTTTTATATTTTTTATTTATTGTTCCTTTTATTTCAGAATATTATGGGGGTACAACACTTTGTTTATATATATAGCCTATGTCAGAGCTACAATCATGGTCATCTCCCAAACTGTGCACCCCGCATCCATTCAGTGAGAGTTTTTCCCAGCCCCTCCACCCCACTTTTCTAAGAATATATCCATTCTTACAAGCTTTATATTGACAGATTATTAGTAGCATTTAAATCTTCATATCTTAATTTTTTTCTATCTCTCAGCTCTCATTTTGTCACATAGTGGTAAAAATGTCAAGCTATATATATATATATATATATAAATTATTGTTCTCTTTTTCAGTTTTGAACATTATTGCTCAAAATAATGCAAGATCTTAGTGTTAGATACACATATTTTGTTGATGGTCATATCTTTTTCCTCTATTTCTACATTTACAGTATATATTTCCCTATTTTTTTGGCCAGGCACAGTGGCTGAGATCTGTAATACCAGCAGTTTGGAAAGTCGAGGCAGGAGGATTACTTGAGGCTAATGAGCTATGATAGCCCACTGCACTCCAGCCTGGGCGACAGAGAGAGAACCTTGTCTGTTTAAAAAAAAAATTATCCTACTTTTGTCTTTCAATTTTGTCAGATATGAAATTGCTACCCTAGCTTATTTTTATTTTTGTTTGATTTGTATAACTTTGCCTATTTTATTTGTAACATTTGTCTTTTTGTATTGATTGGGTCTTTTGTAACAATGTGCAATAATATTTGGTTGTTCTACCCATTGAAATGATAGCTTTTAAATTTGTAAGTTTAACTCATCTAATACCATACTGTTTAATTCACTTAATTCTGATGTTATTCTTCACATTTTCCACTCATTGTACATGATCTGTTTCTTTTCATTCTCTTTCTGCTAACCATTGGATAGAGGAAGTGTACTTGGTTCCAGTCTAAAATAGTTATTCTTTTTAGTTATCTATTTACTTAAAACTCACATTTATATTAATTAACCTTTATTGATTTATTAGATTATATACACACATATATCTTAAAGGCAGTTTGTGTATATGTGTTTGTGTTTATCAATCTATCTAGATATAGATCTATCTTAAAAGGTAATTATTCACCAGAGAAAAACATCACAAGAAAACTACAGACCAATATATCTTATGAATATAGACACAAATATTATTAACAAATTTTAGTAAACTTAATCTGGCAGTATGTAAAAAAGGGTTACATATAATGACCTAGTGGGGTTTATCACAGAAATGCAAAGTTTGTTTAACATGTGAAAAATCAATAAATGTAACAAACCAAATCATAGAATAAGGAAAAAAATACACAGGATCATCTCAATAGATGCAATTTTTATATAAAATTCTATACCACACCTTGAGAAAAACACTCAAAAACTAGAAATAAAAGGGAACTTCCACAACCCGCCAGAATATATCTATGAAAAATGCATGACTACCATCATACTTAATGGTGAAGGACTGAATACTTTCCCCCTAAGATCAAGAACAAAACAAGGATGTCCATTCTACAAGTTCTATTCAATGTTATACTTGTGGTTCCAGCCAGGGAAATTAAGTAATAAAATTAAATATACCCATATTGGGAAGGAAGATAAACTATTTCTATCCATAGATGACATGAACATATATAGAGAGAATATCCTAAGGAATCCAGTAAGAAACAATTAGAACTAATAAATGAATTCAGAACGTTTACAGAAAACAAAATCAATATATGCAAATCAAGTTGGTATATATGTGAAATGAACAATATGAAAATGAACTTAAACCTATTTCATTTACAGTAGTATCAAAAATAATATACTGAAGAATACATTTAACAAACAGAAGTACAAAACTTATGCTCTTAAAACAAGAAAACATTGTTGAAGGAAATGAAAGACCTAAATAAATGAAAGATGTTGCATGGTCACAGATCAGAAGATTCAGTATTGTTAAAGTGTCAACACTCCCCAAATTCATTTAAAGTTTCAATGCAATACCAATTATTAATAGAATCCTAGATGACTTATTTGTAGAAATTGACCGCCAAATTCTTAAACTCATATGGAATAGCAAGAGACCCAAAATAATCTTCAAAAGAAAAGTTGGAGGACTTACTTCTTGATTTCAAACTTGCTACAAAACAATGGTAATCAAGGCAAGGTAGTACTGTCATGTAGGACAGACGATATACATGAATGAAATAGAACTGGGAGTCCATAAATAAGCCATGTGTCTATTATCTACTGATTTTCAACAATAGGGCCAAATCATTTAATGGGAAATTAGTAGTCTTTTCAATGATGTTACTGACACAACTGGATAACCCCATGTAAAAAAGAAAGTTTAACCTTTACTTCACACAATATACCAATATTAACTAAAAATGAATTAAAGATCTAAATGTAAGAGTTGAAAGTTTAAAACTCTATGTTTAAAATTCTAAGCTTAAAACTCTTAGATATGACACCCAAAGCTCAAGCAACAAACACAAAAACAAAAATAGATAACTCAGATATCATCAATATTAAACAAAACAAAACAAAACTTTTGCTCTTCAAAAGACACCATCATAAAGTGAAAAGAATACCCAAAGTATAGGAGAAAAATTTGCAAATCATGTATCCAATAAGGGGCTTTATATAGAATATATGAAAAGAATTATCACCACTCTATAATATAAAGACAAATAGCACAATTAAAAATTGGCAGTAGAGCTGAACAGACATTTCTCAAAAGAAGATATACAAATGGCCAATAAGGACAAGAAAAGTTGTTCAATATCCTTAGCCATGATGGAAATGCAAATCAAAACCATACCACTTCACACCCATTTGGATGGCTATTATATAAAAGGCTAAAAACAGATGTTGGTGAAGATGTGGAGAAATTGGGACCCTCGTGTATTGTTGGTACATGAATGTAAAATGGTGCAGCAGCTGTTGAAAAAAGTCTGGTATGTTTCTCATAAAGTTAAACATAAATTTGCCATATAACATGGCAATTCCACTCCTAGATATACTTACAAGAAAAATGGGAACATGTGCACCCCTAAAATTGTAAATAAATATTAATAGAGCATTATTGATAGTAGCCAAAGAGTATAAACAACTCAGATCTCCACCAACTGATGAATGGGTAAATAAAATATGGTATATCTGTACAATAAAATATCATTCAGCAATAAAAAGATTAAAGTACTGCTTACTTGTTGGAATATGAATGAACCTTGAAAATGTCATGTTACATGAAAGATAATGGTTCCGAACATAAACCATATAATACAATTTATTTAAAATTTTCAGAATAACAAAATCCACAGAAAAAATGAGAGATTATTGGTTGCTTACTAGCAGTTGTTAAAGAAAAATATATGATAAGTTAAATTTAACAATGTTTACTTGACCAATAAAGGGTTCTAGAACTGGGCAGCATTCAACCAAAGGTGATTTAGAATGGTCCCACCTACAAGAAGATGAGCTATATTTATAACAAGTAAAACAGGAAATGACCTACAAAGATTACCTGATTTGTGCAGTAACATATTTGCCTTATTGGGCATAATTTGGCAGATTCAGGGATTGGCTGAAGGTTTAGCTACTATGATTGGCTGAGACTCAATTGCCTGGCTATGAGGGTATACTCTTAGTTTTAAGTTACATCTTGTTAGCACAACAAGCTAGGTTGCAGTTCACTATAAAAAGAGTCCAATTTGGGCTAAATTTTATCGCCCAAGTATGGAGGCAGGTTTAGGCTACACTTAATTCAATTTAACAGGGGTTTGAGGGAAATGTAGAATGATTACTAATTGGTACCACCTATCTTTTGGGGATGATTGAAATTGATTATGATGATGAATACACAACTGAATAATGTAAAAATTATTAACTGTGTCCTTTAAAAGGATGAATTAATGGCATATGAATTATATCTTAATAAAACTATTATTTTTAAAAAGACAATTATTTTATCAGTCTCTCATATACTTTCTCATGTATTTCCATGTTGATATTGTCTAGAAATTTTGAAATGCTTATACATTTTATTTGACAATGCATGATTAAATTACTAAATTATTTGATCACCATTTTCCTACTCTTTTTTAAACATTTTCTTGAATTTATTTATCTTCTTTATTAAGTACTTTCCAAAAAATTGTTTTTAAAATTTGTCTTCATTTGGCAGGCCTTTTGAGTTCTTATGTACCTTAGAACATTTTTATTGCCCTGGAAATTAAATGGAGTTTTGAATAGATGTACAATTCTAAGTTCCAATTTCTGTTATCATATTTCTATAAAAATATAAATACAATGTCTTACTATATCCCATGTTGGTATTGAGAAAGCTGGCATCAATTTAATTTTTGTTCATTTGCGGGTGATATATTTTTCCTTGAAAGCTTTCAGAATTTACTTGTTGATATTATTAAATTTGCTATATGTATAATTTTAATTATATAATCCATGTGGCATTCTATGAGTCCCTTGAATTTGAATGCTTTCTGTTTTGATTTCCAGGAAATTTATAGCCATTGTTTCTTAACTATTTCTTTATACACACGTTTTCTCTCTTCACAAAGATCATCTTACTTATTTTCTGTAATTTTTAACTTTACTTTAACTATGTCTTAGTGTTTATTTTATAATTACTACCTTTCCTGTGGAGTTTTTGAAAAATTGTATCCATCTATTTCAGCAGTTTTGCTTCATGAGGTGAGTGATGTTCATTATTCTCACTTTCTGTAATTGTGTTTCTATTCCTCAGCTGTGTAAGTATTTTGTTCATGGGCACCCATTCTCCTTGGAATATCAGCATTCCTGTCTAATTATGTGACAGAATTAGGGCCAAAGGACAAGTCTCAATTTGAATTTATCAATATGAGCTTAAAAAGAGGATAAGGATAGACCCCAACTAGAGTGACTCAGGCAACACAAAAACAGTGCTGACTAACCCATTTTGATGCCACTCTATCAGGTATAATTTCTAGTCAAGAAGAAGACATTTTCCTTAATTTTTATTCTACATCCCTCATCATTTAAAGAAAGAGGGATTAGAGAAGTAAATACCTACATATCTTGTTATCCATCACTATCTATCAATATCTCTCCTTAGCAATGATGTGACACATTCATATGCCCTGCAGACATTGGACATCCTGGGCCAATGATGCTTGCTTTTATTTTATTTTATTTTATTGTGATGATGGCATCAAAAATGGTATTTCACACTTTAATTTTTTTAAAATAAACTTATAATTCTCCTTTGCTGTTTTGTAGATTTTCCTGGATTTACTCTGGGGAAGGAAGGCTGAAGTCTATGCTAGTCCACCTTATTGTCAGGAACCAGAATCCTTATACTATCTCATTCAAACAAGTCACTCTCTTTTTTCTGTCACATTATCACCCTTTGATACTTATTAATATATTATTCCTTCAACTTCTAGTAATTTGAGATGGGAATAGGATCTTGAATCATGTGGTAAATATACCAGCTTAATCCAATCTTTTCAGATTTACCTACAAAAGGACAATCAATTCTACCTATATATACAAAGCATAAGAACTTGTTTTCAGTAAGTTGTAGCAAATGATAAAAGTTTTGGGGACCCTATGGGAGTGACCTTTGCAGAAAATTAATTTGTAGAAGAGAAGTGGACAACTTGGAAGCAAAGATACAACTTCAGAGACAATTTTATCCATCCAGGACGAAATACATGGCTTGCTTTAAGGTGATGTCAGTGAGAATAAAAAAATAAGGAAGTGTGTGCATGTCATTGCTTAAGATTAAAAATAATATGGCTTGAAAACTCGTTTTGATGTAAAGTAGAATAATTCAAATCAAGTTAGGCAGGATGAATACTATTGTCATTTATAGAATGAGAAATAGGATGGTAAACAAAGTTTCAGGGACTACATTGAGTAGATTTCATTTGTTGTCCTTTGGTAGACTCAAATTAGATGGTGTTCACAAAATTGTGGAGATAAGCGCTGCTTGATTTTATTGCTGATAATTCCTTTCTGTACTGGATTTGAGCTCATCATCGAGTGCTGTTTTGTGAATATCTGCACATTTTAGCAAATAAGAAAAACAACCACAAATTCTAGCACATTCCTCAGTGAGTGACTATAGTTACTTCCCAAGGGAGTGTGGTATTTACAGAGATGAATTTTTCATTGATTGCTGACCAAACTATCAAGCTTAGAGTATTGGAAAAAATGAAGATTTGGAAATAGATTTAGATTCAAGTCTCTTTCTGTTTACTAATCTATGTCTTCAGAACATCTGGTCAAAATCTCTTTATGTCAGTAGGGATAAAACATGTGAGAATTGTTTTATCTTTGTACTACTAGTTTCTATCAACTAATATATATTGATTATACAAGATTTTGAAAACAAGATTATGTTTTTTGCTTGAAAATTGATGTGGATAGTCTATTGCTGAGGGCTTCATCTTCAACATTATCTTGTACTTTCTTGAAATGAGCTATCTATTTGTAAACTGCTGATATCACTGGGGCTTTGTCACCATAAACTTTTTGTAAAGCATAAATTATTTTTCCATTCTTCCACCCAAGCTTCACCATAAATGTTATGTTTGTTCTTGCTTCAATTTTAGTAGAATTCCTGTTGGTTTGATAGAGAATCTTTTCAAATTGATGTCTTATCCTTCTCAATGTCTCAAATTAGATCCTGTTCAGACATGATATAACAAGTCAGTACAAATTTATTTTCAGACAAATATTTTTTTGAAATCCATGGATTTTTTTCATAGTATGCATTTCCTATGAACTTTTTGAAGTCCCCTCCTATGTATTGTGATAAATGCAACAATAATTACTGATGGAAAGACAGGAAAGATCCTTCTCTGAAGGGGCTTAAAAGGAGGTGATAGATAAGTTAATTGAAATCTATAATGTATTCTAAAATAGAGGTCAGTATAAGAATACAGGAAAGATCACCAAATCAGGTTGGAAGACACGATGATGTAATTGGTATATCAATTATAAGAAGTGTTAGAAAGCAGACATAAAAATAGCCTGCAAAGCATACAGTTCATTCTGTGGCAGAGTCATGAGAAACCATGGGCAATGTCTCAATCTACCAAACTGGTTGTTACACTAACTAATTATCTCCCCATGTCAGTAGTTTATAACAACAACAATTTACTTCTTAGTAACGTTTATTCCCACTGTGTGTCACCTACAGCTCAGTGACCAAGGCAGATAGAATAACTTTGTGGCAGAGGAAAATGACATATGTCCAACTCAAGAACTAGCTCCTATATAGCTTTTGGTGAAACATGACATATATCACATCTACATATTTATCAGTGTTCAAAGTAGATCACGGGCCAAATCTGACTTTATTGATACAGGGCAGTATAATTCTACAACAGAAGTGTTCGTGGTAGAGAGGGAAAGCAAATAGTTTGAACGGTAACAAAGATCACTCCACATTATTCTGATGGTTGAATATAAAATTTAGTAGATTTAGAATACAATATACATTTGGGAATGGTAAATGTATTTGGAAAAGTTGATATATGCCAAACTATGAAAGGACTTGTATAACATACCAGAGAGATTAATTGAAGTAGTATATGGATGATCAAATTTTCCTTAATATATTTTACTCTGGCAAAGACCATACTCATTTCTGAAAAGCAAAGCTGGTGAGGTGTGTTAAGCAACACTGCAATAATTAATACAGTTTAAAAAGGATGAATGTTGAAATAAAATTATATAACAAACATTAGAGAAGAAATGAAATTGTGGAAAAATAATTAGGAAGTTACATTGATATAAATTTGTGGCCAATTTGATAGCGGTGATCAAGGAGTCACTTTTTGTTTTTGTTTCTTTAACTTAGGAAATCCTGTGAGTAATGGTTATTGTCCATCAAGATATAGGAACTAGGAAAGGTGAAATATTTGAAAAGAAGCAAGTACTTCCATTAATAACAGGTTGAGTGGGTATTAGCTGCTAGAGGGTGTTCAGAATGCTGTTAAATATATTTGTGTCAAAATTATACTCCTAATTTATATAAAAGACTGAACTATTTAATAAAACAATATATTTATGGCTCTTAGTGTCTTTTATTCTGTAAATCTGATGAGCTCATTTATGAAGGAGGGGGATATATTAAGAAAATAAATAACTCTGCTAGGGACCAGACACTTGAGACCATGGATATGGAAGGTATAAATGGAAATAATAAAAATAGTAAAGGGGCAGAGGGATAAAAAAGTTGAAGCTACTGGAAGGCAGAAGGAAGCAAATGAATAGAGTATTTTATAAAATAGGAGTGGTGAGAAATGTCAGATACTTCCCAAAGAACAAGGAAAGAAGGAATAAAATTGTTAATAGAGTGGGCAATTAGTAACTCATAATTAAATTTCTGGTTGAAAATATTTGGATGAATTCATTTAGATTCATCCAAATATAATGGATTTGGATTTGGTGCACCCCTTCTGCTTCAAATACACAGGAATAATAGACAAAAATACACTAATAGTTAAAAAAAAGAGAGAAAAATTCAATTAGGTTAAAAGACAAGATCAAATTTTGAAGAACAGAAATTAAGTATAAATTCAGAAAACTGCACTTATGTAGGATGTATCAAAAGATCAATGCCAAATTAAGCAGTAAATGCTGAAAATTTATAATAAAATATATGTTTAAGTTTGACCGTTCAAATTTATTCTAAACTTTTAACTTTGTGAATTTTCCATAATTAACTTCTAATTTTAGTATGCTTTCAGTTAGAAACATTAAAATATATTTTTAGTTTTCCACTTTTATTTCAATCAGAATAGGGCTGCTAGATCAAATGCAGGAATGCCAGATAAATGTGAATTTCAGATAATGAATAATTTTTAGTATAATCATACCACATGCAATATTTAGGACATGCTTGCAGGAAAATGTATTAATTTTTTATCTGAAATTGAAACTTATTTGAGCATCTTGTATATTTATTTGCTCAATTTATCAACTGTAACTTAGAAATACTAAATCAGAACAAATTTTAATTTCTGATTCAAAATTCACAAAACTATATTATTGGAAAAGAAATTCAAACAAACTTTCATGTATTTTTAAATTTCTAAATCTATATCATCTATGCTACTGAAGTATATAAATCAATTAAAACTGTTCAAAGACATATCGAACATTATATAGGCTATTCATTAAATGGTGCTGTGGCAAAGAGTTGTATGGAAAAATAAATTAACTACTCATATCAAATGAAAAAAATTAAAAAATTTTAAAGATTAAACTATAGAAAGTCAATTTTAATCATTAGAAGTTCTTATAGAAAACTCTATCCATTTTGAGGTAGAAAAAATTAAGCAAGTCTCTTCATAAAGAAAAAGTAGTTGATATTGAAAGCATTAATTAAGAGAATTATATTAATTTTAAAAACATTATCATAAGAATAAATGGGCAATCCACAAGAGGATATTTGCAACATATTTATTATATATTAGTGTGTAAAATATATAAACATCTCCACCATTTCCATTGGTGAAAGGACAAACAAGCCAATGGGGTAATTGTCAAAAGTAATGAAAAAGCATTTTACAAGAAAGGAATCACAAGTGGTCCATAAACTTGTGAAAAAGATGCTCACTCAACCTTGGAAATCATTATGAAAATGCATTAAAATTCTATATTTTATACCCAAAGCTCTAATAAAAAGTAAAACATCTGGCAATGCCAAATGCTGTAAAAAATCATTCTGACTCTGCTGCTGAGAGCATGAATTGGTACTACCAATTGTAAATCAATTTAATGATATCTTTTAAATAAATTAAACATTCTATTTGATCCACCAATTTTATTTTGCTCTATACATCCTAAAATAATTCCTTACATATGTGCAAGAATGATATTTATGGTGGCATTGTTTTGTGATAGAAATGAAAACTATTGATACAACTTAAGCAGTTAAATAGAGAAAATAAAGTATGGTACTACAGAAACTATATAGCAATGAAAATGAATATATTAAAAAGACATGAGTCATAATGTACAAATCACGAAAAATGTTAATAAAATAGATTGCAAAGTATTTTGGACAATATAATAGTATTTACATAAAGTATATTTTAGGGACACTTATATAATTGATAATAATATAAAAACATGCATGGAATGGCAGGCACCATATTTAGGACAGCGTTTCTTACTTCTGGGAGATGAGAGAGGAGTAAAGAGGATAGTTACATTTATTTATATGTTTTACTCATTGTTTTAAAAATATTATTAAAAATATTACAAAATGCTAATATTTAGGGGCAGCTGAAAGTAGATGTTAATACTCTAGAATTAGATGACTGTGCTCAAATCCTTCTGCCACTTGCTGTGTGACCTTCAGATAAGTTAAGTAACCTCTTGTGACTATTTCCTCATTTATAAAGAGCAAGAGTAATGGTATATACCTCATAGTGTTGTGATGAAGATTACATGAGTTAATATTTTAAAAGTCCTTAGAATATAACAATGCTATATTGGTGTTTGAGAAATAAGGGGTAAAATTAATAAAGATTAGCAGTATGTATTTTGTTGTTAACTAAATAATTTTTTATAAAAATATCTCAGTTGATTATCATAAAGGCAGTTTTAAAGCAGTTTTGTGGCCAAGAACAAGCTAATGAACACAATAAAAACAAGTGTATGTTTTTTCAAGAATCTTGGCTACGAAAAGAAGAGATGAGTGTTAACCCTACGATCAGGTGGCTATGAGAGGATTCTTGCTTCAATGCAGAGACAGAAGACCTAGGCGAAAGGCAGAGTGGACAATTCTTGAAAGACCGAAGTGACTACAATCAACAATAGGTTAGGGTGTACTTTAAAATAACTAAAATAATGGCATTGGAATGTTCCTAACACAAAGGAATGATATATGCCTAAGGTGATGGATACCCCAATTACCCTGAATTGCTTAATTCACATTGTATGCCTGTATCAAAACATCACATATACCCTATAAATATATACAACTATTATGTACCCATAATAATTAAAAATTTGAAACAATTAAAGAAAGAGAATGAGTGAAGGACTTAGAGATTAAGGCTATCCGCTAAAATCTAGGAGTTGGTTTAATCCTGAGCCAGATGAAAACTTCGTTTTTGGCAAGAACTGAGGGAACTTCTTATGCAAGAACCAAAATAAAATACTAAAAAAGCTATTAATTTTGGAAAATAAGTTAACAAAATTCCCAACTGAGGGCCTCTGTTCCTCTGGGAAGTAGGACTTATGATTGAATACTGAGGTTCTTGGAGACAGTTGCTAAAATTTGACTTAAACATTGACGAAAGTAGGTAGCAATAAATTTTTATTGAATTGATAGTAGAACCTCAAAATTACTGTTTTGTAATTATTTTCTAGCAGATAATATCGAGGAATAGATAGTAGAAAGCCACTGATGAAATGATCTCTCCGTGTATTAATTAACTGAGAAGCAATATAATGTATCTATTAGAGTAGGGGCTGTGGTATAGGAACTCCATGGTTCCAGTTAAGATTCAATTATTGGTCTAGGAATTTAACTTCTCTGGATTTCAGTTACAATATCAGTAAAATGCACACAGTATTAGAACTCACATCACAGAGTTGTTATGAGAACTAAATGTGTTAAAGAACTTAAATGTAACTTACTATTCAGTATTATGATCAAATTCTGAATCTACACTTCAAGATTATTTGGTTTCTATGATCTAAAATTTGTTTTAGTTCAGGATTAGCAAAGCATGCATAGATTTTAACAACTACCTAAACATAAAAAAAATCTGTGTTCCTTAATAATTTTCCCCTGTCCCCTCTCTCTCTACTATTTTAAGAGTATAGAATACTAGTGGTGATACTACTAGTATTAATGCACACACATACACGTGCATGCACACACGCATATACACACGCAACACACACATATAAATTTATATTTTTATATATTTATTTGGTCATTTGATTACACAATATCAAACTGAGATTATGGCTAAACTAAAAGAGAAATTATGCCATCCCCAAATAGGTACAGACATAGGGATATCTAGGAAATACGTTTACGAGTGGGGCTGTATGCTTTTTCTGCAGGAAAAGGTGAATGTGTCTTCATTTGTAAAGGGATATTTACATCTTTTTAAGCAGAAGTATGGTGCTATATAACATTAGTTTGGAAGTATGGATAAGAGTGAATATCAGTCTAAGAGGTGGACAGTTTAGAACTTACCAACAAGAAGCATATGTATAATGTTGAATGTGGCAGATAAGGGGAAATTATTATAGCTCCAGCAGCAGCAGTCTAGAAAATGGGCTTTGGCACATGGCAAAGTAAGATTGTCATCTTTCTGTGAATTATTTTCTTGCTATAGGCAGCTGGGATCATTGGTGGCAGCTTCCAGCAATTCTGATTTCATGAACACCAGCAGGTGTGTCTCTAACCTTCATTTTTCTAGTCCTTTCAGTAGTTTGTAAGCCTCTGATTCACTATATGAAATCCCTTCCTGCTTAATTTTCCTGTTTTTATTTTTTCTGTTTTCCTGAGGAAAACCCAATAACATAAACTTAGAAACTGGGGGACTTGGGTTTGCAACCTGGGAAGTCTTGAGGGAAAGCCAGTAATGTGTTTGAGGAAAGCTGCCTTCCTGTCTTGCTTCTGCCTTCTATTCCTCATCGCCATCAGATTTGTTTACTGGGCACTGAAAGACTGCAGAAAAATTTGTCTTGCCTTTTAGAAGCTTCTGGCCTAGTTCTCCAGCCCTTTATATCACTCAGAACTTAGCTTTACACTGTGAGAAAAATGACCATACATTCCAGGCACTTGCATTTTCTAGTTTTTCCAGCCTGGAAGAACCACCCGAAGCTCCTCTGGTGTTTCTTTTCCCTAGTGGAGGTCCACAATGCTCCACCCAGAATCAGCAAATACATTAAGAGAAAATTTTTTTGGCAATTCCCTGCTCAGCTAAGAATGGTTCTGCTTCTCTGGAATTTGTATTTATGTTTCTCATTCCTCCCATTGTTCTCAGATGCCTTTAAAGCCCTGCCTGTGTTTTGTAATGTTTGGCTTTTTTTTTTTTTTGCCCTGCTGTAGGATCATTGCCTACCAGTTGACTGAACTGCCTTAAAAAGTAGTAAACTTTCTATTACCAGAAGTGCTAAATTGCAAATTAGATAAAATACATATGTAAGACATTTTATTGATTGGATTATCATCTTGATTTCAGAAAGTTAATCTACTCTAAACATGGTATATGTTTTCTATTTTACAGTCTTTGGTTCTCTTATTTCTAATGTGATAACTGTATTGCTAAAACCGTTTCTGGCAGGATTACATAGCACATGTTTAAATTTGTGTGTGCACATACAGCAGAATTTGATTAATTTAATCTTACCATTGTTATTTTCTTTTCTTATAAATTACTTTTATATAATCCCTTAAGAGTATTGAATATCTATGCCCATGGCTATTGCATGTTTGGGAATTTCAAGACAGTAAAGGTTGATTGTAAAAGGCGTTCTCAAATTTGATCTTGCATCAGAATCACCTGGAGGGAGTGTTAAAGCACAAATTGCTGTGCCCACCCTAGAGTTTCTGCTTCAGTAGGTCTGGAGTGTAGTCTAAGAATTTGCACTTTTAAAGTTCTCACCACTATTGTCGCTTCTGGGAACCACACTTTGAGAACCACTGGTAGAAAGAAATAAAATAGGTGCATGATTTTACTTCCTTCATTTTGTACTTATGGAAACGTGAAATATGAAAAGTATAAGTGAGGGCAGAACGGCCCCTATAGCTTACAGTTCTGCTCTATAATTTTCACTTACAAATGGCCTGTCAAGTTGGTTATATGATCAGCTATTTAAATATTGATGAGAAATTTTTTTTCCTCACTGCTCTTCTCAGCTGAGCCAGCTTGGAACTGTAAGCAAATCATTTTGTCAGTCAATGTGTAATGCACATTACTTTCTAATTCTCTCCCTCACTGTATCTTCTTCCAGTAATTTCCTGTAAAACTTGCTGCTTACCCTCTGACGGGAATAGCTGCAGCTCAGGTTATCCGTCAAACTGGTGCTCTGTGTCAGCAGCTTCTCAAATGATATAAGGTGATTCTTATATGGCATAACCATCAGAAAGTCACAAAGAAGAAGTCACAGTTGTCAACTTGGGTCTTAAACTACAGGAAATCTCAATGAGCCTTCTAGTACCTGCCAAGGTTAGTATTAAAGAGACAGGAGGATGGAAAGATAGCAGGGCTACAAATGGCAGGTAAATATGTCTTTCAGTATTAAAATGTACAGCAATCCATGTATGGCCACTCTGGTTACAATTATGTTACCATTTTCTATATTACTAGAAATAGAATTTGTTAACATCCTCAGAGATTATACACATGTGCAAAATACATTTTGGAATTATAAATACTCATTTAGGCATAAAGAATGTTATTTGGATAAAAGCAGTCAACATGCAATTGCTTGGGACTCATTGCTCAGATAAAATAGCCTATAAAATAGCCTTCCTATAAAATAGCCTTAGTTTTAAATTTGCCAACTCAATGTATTTGGTAAATTTTACTGGTCAAGAAAGTTTTATGTAATTTCAATTTGATAATTTAAAGGGTACAAGTTTTTTATCTTGCATTTTCTTCCTTTTTATTTAACTTTTACTGTATTTTTAAAAATTTTACCATCATTTCAAAACAGGTAAATAAAGAGAAATAAACCTTGAGGTTTTTATGTTTGATTCCATAGAAAATATACTTGCCCATGTTTTACAAATATGGGGAGCATGTTTTTTAAACCAAGTGAATGTGTAACACTAAAATAAAATCTATGAATAAGTGAATAAGCTCTTGATGTCAAAAATAGTGCTAGAAAATATATGTTATTAAAGTTGAAGAGAAAATACTTAGATTTGAAATGCATTTTTATTGTAAAAATAGGCTTCTTATTACATGTTCCTCATATTATAATGATCAAATAAGGATTGAATCTCTTTACCTCTTAACCTTTCTCTCATACTTTAAGTTTCTTTTCCAAGTTAATACCATCTGTAAGATTATCTAAACATATTTTCAAGGGTTCCAGTATTTTATTTTGGTGGTGGTGATCATAATTTTAATCTCCAAGGGCTCTTTCATATTCTTCATGCTCCTTTTATAACATCATTTTTATTATTTTAAAGATGTTAATTCTCACATTTCTTTGAGTATATACATTGGGGGTTTTCTTTTTTTAATTTCAAAATATTAAGGGGGTACAAATGTTTTTGGTTACATAGATTGCTTTTGTAATGCTTGAGTCACGACTATAGATGTGTCCCTCATCCAAACAGTGTTCATTTTGCCCATTAGGTAGGTATTTGCTACCTCACTCTCCTGCCTCCCCCCTGCTTGATTTCCACTGAGTTTTACTTCCCTCTGTGCACATGTGTGCTCACTGGTTTGTTCTAATTTAATAGTGAGTACATGTGGTGTTTGTTTTTCCAATTTTGAGATGCTTCACTTAGGAGAATGGTCTCTAATTCCATCCAAATTACTACAAAAGGCATTAATTCATTCTTTTTTATGGCTGAGCAGTACTCCATGGTATGCATATACCACATTTTATTAATCCACTTATGAACTGATGGGCACTTGGGTTGATTCCACATCTTTGTAATTGTGAATTGTGCTGCAATAAACATTAGCGTGCAGGTGTCTTTTAAAAATGACTTCTTTTCCTTTGGATAAATGTCCAGTAATGGTATTTCTGGATCAAATGGTAGGTCAACTTTTAGTTCTTTGAGGAATCTCCATACTGTTTTCCATAGAGGTCGTACTAATTTGTGTTCCCAAAAAGAGTGTATAAGCGTTCCTTTCTCTCTGCATCCATGACAGCAACTATTATTTTTTGACTTATTTATTTATTTATTCATTTATTTATTTCAGAATATTACAGGGTACAAACAATTTGATTACATGTTTTGCTTTTGTGTAGTTTGAGTCAAAGTTATAAATGTGCTCATCACCAAGGTAGCATGCATTGCACCCATTAGGTGTAAATTTACCCGTCCCCTACTCCCCTCTCCAACCTACTTGGTTTCCATTGAGTTTTACTACCATATGTCTACGTGGTGTTGATCAATGAGTTACAATTTAATAGTGACTACACATGGTTTTTGTTTTTCCATTCTTGTGATACTTCGCTTAGAAGAATGGTCTCTAGTTCCATCCAGGTTGTTACAAAAGGTATTAGTTCACCATTTTTATGGCTGCATAGTACTCCATATTATATACATATACCAAATTTTATAAATCCACTCATGTACTGATGGGCACTTGGGTTGATTCCACATCTTTGCAATTGTGAATTGGTCTGCATTAACATTTGAGTGCACATGTGTTCTTGATAAAATGACTTTTTTTCCTTTGGGTAAATACCCAATAGTGGGATTGCTGGATAAAATGGAAATTCTACTTTTACTTATTTGAAGTATCTCCCCACTCATTTTCCATAGACGTTGTACTACTTTGCACTCCCATCAACAGTGTATAACTGTTCCCTTCTTTCTGCATCTACATCAGCATCTGTTTTTTTGGGACTTTGTGATAAAACACATTCTCACTGTGGTTAAGTGATATCTCATTGTGGTTTTGATTTGCATTTCCCTGATGATTAGAGATTTTGAGCATTTTTTTGTATTTTTATTGCCCATTAGTCTATCTTCTTTTGAAAAGGTTATGTTCATGTTTTTTCCCACCTTTTTGATGGGGTTGTTTGATATCTTCCTTGCTGATTTGTTTACATTCTTTGAAGATTCTCATTATTAGCCTTTTATTAGATGTATGGCATGCAAATATTTAATCCCATTCTGTAGGTTGTCTACACATTATTGAATGTTTCCTTGGCTGTACAGAAGCTTTTTTGTTTAATCAGGTGCCATTTCTTAATTTTTGTTATTGCTGTGATTGCCTTTGATGTATTCCTCATAAATTCTTTTCCTAGGCCAATATATAGAAGAGTTTTTCCAACATTTTCTTCCAGAATTCTTATGGTCTCATGTCTTAGATTTAAGTCTATTATCCATCATGAATTAATTTTTGTGAGTGGTGAGAGGTGAGGATCCTGTTTCAGTCTTCTACATGTGGCTATCCAATTTTCCCGGCACCTTTTATTGAATATGGATTCTTTTCCCCAGTGTATGTTTTTGTATACTTTGTCAAAGATCAGATGGCAATATGAGGATGATTTCATATCTAGGTCTCTGTTCTGATCCATTGGTCAATGTCTCTGTTCTTGTGCCAGTATCATGCAGTTTTGTTTAATATAGCCTTGTAGTATAGCTTGAAGTCTGGTAAATTGATGCCTCCCAATTTGCTCTTTTTGCTTAAGGTTATTTTGGCTATACAGGGTCTTCTCTGGTTCCCTATGAAGCATAGAATTATTTTTCATAGATCTGTGAAAAATGATGTTGGAATTTTAATGTGGATTGCATTGAACCTTTAGATCACTTTTTGTAATATAGATATTTTAACAATGTCTATACTGCCAATCCATCAGCACAATATGTTTTTCCATGTGTTTACATTCTCTGAAATTCAATAAGAAGACAAGAAGACAATAAGAAGACAATAAGAAAACAATTCTAAATATTTACATACCTAACACAGGAGCACCCAGATTCATAAAGCAAATCCTACTTGATATAAATAGAAAGATAAACAGAAACTATGTAATAGTAGGGGACTTCAACACCCCACTGAAAGAATGGGACAGATCCTCCAAATAGATGTTAAGCAAAGAAAACATGGACTTAAACAGAATTCTAGAACAAATAGGCCTAACAGACTTTTATAGAACATTATACCCCCAAACCACTGAATATACATTCTTCTCTTCAGATCCTGGAACATTCTGTAAGATTGATCACATCTTAGGCCACTAAACATGTCTCAACAAATTTTAAAAAAATAGAAATTTTACCATGTATCTTCTCAGACCACAGTGGAATAAAATTAGAAATCAACTCCAACAGAAATGCTCATCTACACACAAAGTTATGGACACTAAACAACCTACTGTTAAATGATAGCTGAGTCAAGGAGGAAATTAAAATGGAAATCAGAAGATTCCTCAAATGGGGATATAAGTCATCAAAATATGGGGAAAGAGCTAAAGCAGTCCTGAGAGGAAAATTCATAGCCCTAAATGCCTATATCCAAAGGACAGAAAGATTATGAATCAACAATTTAATGAATCATCTCAAGGAACTAGAAAAAGAAGAGCAAACCTATCCCAAACCCAGTGGAAGAAAAGAAATAACCAAGACCAAGCAGAACTAAATTAAATTGATAGCAAAAGAACTATAAAGAAGATTAATGAAACAAAAAGTTGTTTCTTTCAAAAGATAAACAAAGTTGATATGCCTTTCACTAGATTAACCAGAAGCAGAAAAGAAAGGACTCTAATAAGCTCAATCAGAAATGAAAAATTAAAAATCACAAGTGATACCACAGAAATGTAAAGTATCATTTCTGAATACTATAACAATCTCTATGTACATAAACTTGAAAATGTGGAAGAAATGGACAAGTTCTTGGAAATACACAGCCCCCCTAGGCTCAATCAGGAAGAAGTAGAATTCCTGAACAGACCAATATCAAGTATCAAAATTGAAGCAGCGATAATAATTCTTCCAACAGAAAAAAAGTCCTGGACCAGATGGTTTCACAGCCGAATTTTACCAGATGTTCAAAGAATTGATTCCTATACTGCAGAAATTATTCCATAACATAGAGAAGGAAGGATTCCTCCCCAACTCATTGTGTGAAGCCAATATCACCTTGATACCAAAGTCAGGAAAGAACATACCAAAAACCAGAAAATTACCCATCAATATCCCCTATTAATATAGATGCAAAAATTCTCAATAAAATCCTGGCAAACCAAATTCAGCTGCACATCAAGAAAATAACCCACCATAACCAAATAGGCTTCATATCAGAGATGCAAGTATGGTTCCACATATGCAAATATATAAATGTTATTCTCCAAATAAATAGAAGGAAAAACAAAGACCATATGATCCTCTCATTAGATGCAGAAAAAGCATTTGACAAAATCCACCACCTTTTTATGATAAGAATGCTTAACAAAATAGATGGGACTTATTTCAAAATTATAAAAGTCACAAACAACAAACCCACAGCCAACATAATATAGAATGGAGAAAAGTTGAAAGCATTCCCACTCAGAGCTGGAACAAGACAAGGGTGCTCACTGTTACCACTTCTATTCAACATAGTGCTAGAAGTCCTAGCTAAAGCAATCAGAGAAAAGAAGAAAATCAAGTGTATCCAAATAGAAAAAGAAGAGGTCAAATTATCATTCTTTGCTGAGAATATAATCTTACATCTAGAAAACCCCAAAGACTCTACCAAGAGACTCCTGTAATTGATAAACAAATTCATCAAAGTTTCAGGTTACAAAGTCAATGCATAAAAATCAGTAGCATTCATATACACTAACAGTCAAGCAGAGACTCAAATCAAAGACTCAATATCTTTCCCAATAGCAACAAAGAAAATAAAATATTAATACTTAGGAAGATATTTAACCAAGGAGGTGAAAGACCTCTATAGCAAGAACTACAATACACTGAGGAAGGAAATTATTTTTGTACATTTTAATAACAACCATTCTAACTGGGGTAAGGTGATATCTCATTGTGGATTTAATTTGCATTTCACTGATGATTAGTGTGAGATTGAGCATTTTTTCGAATGTTTATGGGCTGTTTGTCTATCTTCTTTTGTAAGGCTTCTGTTCAAATCTTTTGCCCAATTTTTAATGGGGTTTCTGTGTTTTTCTTGCTGATTTGCTTGAGTTCTTTGTAGATTCCAGTTATTAGCCCTTTATTTAATTCATAGCTTTCAAATATTTTTTTCCAATTTATAGAGTGTCTATTTGCTCTGTTGATTGTTTCCTTAGCTGTGCAGAAGTTTTTTAGTTTACTCAAATCCCAATTACCTATTTTTGTTGTTACTGTGATTACGATTGGAGTCTTTTTCATAAATTCTTTGCTTTTGTCAATATCTAAAAGGGTTTTTCTTTTATTTTCCTCTAGAATTCTTATGGTTTCATGCCTTACATTTAATTCTTTCATCAATCTTGAATTAATATTTTTGAGTGGTGAGAGATAGGGGTTCTATTTAATTCTTCTGCATGTGGCTATCCAATTTTCCCAGCACCATTTATTGAATAGGGCTTCTTTTCTCCAGTGCACATTGTTGTCTGCTTTATCAAAGATCATTTGGGTGTAGGTAGGTGGTTTTATATCTGAGTTCTCTGTTTGGTTCCATTGGTCTATGTCTCTATTTTTGTACCAACACCATGCTGTTTTGGTTACTGTAGCCTTGTAGTATAGTTCAAAGTCTGGTAATGTGATGCCTCAAGAATTTTTTCTTTCTTTCTTTTTTTTATTTTTATTTTTGCTTAAGATTGCTTTAGCCATTTGGGTTCTTTTCTGTTTCCAAACGAAGCATAGAATAATTTTTTCTAGGTCGGTGTAGAGTGACATTGATATTTTGATGGAGATTGCATTGAATATATAAATCACTTTGGGCACTATGGACATTTTAACAATGTTGGTTCTGACAATGTATGAGCATGATATATTTTTTCCTTTGTTTGTGTCCTCTGTGGTATCTTTCCTCAGTGTTTCATAGTTCTCCTTGTAGAGATCCTTCACCTCCTTTGTTAAGTATATTTTTAGGTATTTTGTTTTCTTTGCAGCTATTGTGAATGGTATGAGTCTTTTATTTGACTCTCAGCTTGACTGTTATTGGTATATACAAATACTATTAATTTGTGTACATTGATTTTATAATCTGAGACTTTGCTGAATTTATTCATCAATTCCTGGAGTCTCTTGGTAGGGTCTTTGGGGTTTTCTATATATAAGATCATATCATCAGCAAAAAGCAATAGTTTGACTTCCTCTTTCCTGATTTGGATACCCTTTATTTCTTTCTCTTGCCTGATTGCTCTAGTTAGGACTTAAAGTACTATGTTGAATGGAAGTGGTGACAGTGGTCACCTTCATATTGTTCAAGCTCTTTGGAGGAACGCTTTCAACTTTTCCCCATTCAGCATGATGTTGGGTGTGTGTTTTTCATGTATGGCTTTTATAATTTTGAGATATATTCCTTTTATGCCTCCTTTGAGGGTTTTATCATGAAAGGGTGCTGAATTTTGTCAAATACTTTTTCTGCATCTATTGAAAAGATTATGTGGTCTTTGTTTTTGCTTCTGATTATGTGGTGAATCACATTTAATGATTTGCATATTTTCAACTATACTTGTATCCCTGGGATGAAGCCCTCTTGGTTATGGTGAATTATTTTTTTGATGTGCTGTTGAATTCAGTTTTCTAGTATTTTATTGAGGATTTTTGCTTCTATATTTATAAGAGATATTGGTCTGTCATTTTCTTTTTTTGTTGTGTCCTTTCCCAGCTTTGGTATCAAGGTGATACTGGCTTCACAGAATGGGTTGGGGAGAATTCCCTCCTTCTCTATGTTGTGGAACAATTTCAGTAGTATGGGTGCCAGGTCTTTGTATGTCTCGTAGAATTCGGCTGTGAATCAGTCTAGTCCACGTCTTTTTATGCTGGAAGATATTATTTGTTTTTTTGTCTCTGGCCTTACAATGCCTATTAGGCACTTATGTTCTTTATATGTTTTTGAAACGCTATTCCTTTTGATGTTTTTTCTTACTCAAACATCATTATCTTCATTGATGTTTACATTTAAGAAGTAAGAAGCATGCAACTGACTGGATTTTATGTGCTGTCTGATCAGTAGGATTATTTCTCAATATATTTTTTCAATATATGGTATATTGTGGGGATAAGCTAAATTCTGCTGTAGTAACAAACAACCCTTTCATTTTAGTGGATTGACATAAAGATTTAATACTTGCTCATGTTGAACTTTATTCTGAGATTTTGTTCTGTGCTGTGTTTCAAATGCCTTCACTTTGGGACTTATATTAGGACAGCTGTCACTGGATTTTTAATGATCATCATGGCAGAAAGAAAGCGAGCACTAGAAACTCTTATGGCAAAAGTTAATTTCTCCAGCCTGGAAGTGGTGCACAACTCTTTGCTGGGAAGCAGTTATAAGGCCACATTCAATCACAAGAAGGCAACAAATTGCAGTTCTATCATTTTCCCCTTGAAAGTCAGAGACTCAAGGCAGAGATGTATAGTAGTCATTAAGGAGTACTGTAGGTTGGAATTTTGGAGTTCAGCTCTACACATGATAGGATGGGGTATGTTCATTCCCAGACTTCAATTTACGATGCCTTAGTTGAGAGGCTTTGGTAAGGAAGTGGGCTTTCCAACTGCCAGATTGAAAGTTTTTCTCTATGGAATAAAATCCACGCTAGATTCTCAGCTATCTACAGATTCCTTAATTACTTTTGCTAAAGACAAATGGCCTGCTATTTTTCCTTGATGTATATGTTAACATTTCAGTTCTGCATAGTGACTAAATGGAAGAAATAGATTGGAGATGTGATCTGTTTTCAACCTCAAGTTTTACTGTTGCACCATTTTATACTTGCTGAATCAGAGCGAGCAGTCCTTTGGGATGTCACTTGTTAAGATTTTTTTACAGCACCTCTTGTGCATCCTCATAGCTTAAGTAGTAGTTTTTTATGAATTCCATCCAATAAATATACTCTATCTAATTTTTTGTTTGAAGAAATGTGCTGTTATAGATTGATTCATATTTATTTTGCATTATAGTTTCAATAAGGTTTTAGGACTGAGACTGATATGTGTTCAGTATCTCTGTCTGAAAGTAGAAGCTAAGATGTGGTTTTTGTCTGTTTTTTAATTTATTTTTTAAGTAAATACATTAAATAAATATTTTGTTTTTCAGAATTGTTAGCCCACACTCCCATGGGAAAAAATTTATTAACTGGAGTAACTTATGTGCAATTCATTTTGCCTTTAATTTTACAGACTGTATTCATTTCTAATTAGAGATCAGCACCCTTTTCCCTACTCTTTACAGTGAGGTTGTTTTAAACATTTATAAAATAGTTAGACTCATTTTTCTAGTCTGCATTCCATCTTGTAATATATACACTTTCTGAGTGTTTTAAAATACACATATATTAAGTTTCACTGTGATCCCATGTTCTATGGATTTTGACAAATATATATCATTTGTCAATCAATATAGTCTTTTTTATTTATTCATTTATTTTTTTTTTCAGAATATTATGGGGGTGTAAGTGTTTTGGTTACATAAGGTACTTTTGTTCTGTTTGAGTCAAAGATATAAGTATGCCCATCCCCTAATTAGTGTGCATTGTACCCTTTAAGTGTGAATTTACCCATCCCCTCCATTACAGTCTTATAAAAAGCATTTCCACCACCCTAAAACCTTTTTATCTTGGTTCAACACTACCATTCCATATCTCTAGCGACCTCTCATCTGTTTACCATCTCTATAGTTTTGACTTCTCAGAATGTCAAATAAATGGAATCATATAGGATGTAGCTATGTCAGACTTGCTTCTTCCTCTTAGCATATACATTTAAGATTCAGCCACATCTTTCTTTATTTCTATAGATTTAGAGGGCACAAGTGCTTTTGTTGTTGTTGTTGTTACATGAATGAATTGTGTAATGCTGAATTCTTTTTGTGGCTTAAGCTCATTCCTTTTTATCACCAAATAGCATTCCCTTGTATGGATGTACTACAGGGTTTTTTTTAAATCCATTTACTTATTGAAGAGCATCTTTTTTGCTTTCAGGTTTTGACAATTATTTTAAAAAGCTGCTATAAACATCTGTGTGCAGACTTTTGTGTTGATTTAAGTTTTAAAATCATTTTGGTAAATACCTAGTAGTGTGATATGGTAAGACTATGTTTAGTTTTATAAGAAACTGCCAAATTATCTTTCAAAGTGGCTGTACTCTTTTAAATTCTCACAAGCAGTAAATGGGAGTTCTTCTCAATATGCATGCTAGCCTATATTTGATATTGTCAGGTTTTTTGGATCTTGGCCATTCTAATAGGTATACAGTGTCATCTCATTGTTGCTTTAATTTGCAATTTTGTAATGATGTGTAATGTTGAACGTATTTCACGTGCTTATTTGGATGCCATCTTTGGGTGGTGTCCATTCAGATCTTATGCCCTAAAGTTGTTTGTTTCCTTATTGTTGGGATTTTTTGATAGATTTTGGGGGACAAGTGTTTTTTGATGACATGGGTGCTCAACATCACTAATGATCAGGAAAATGCAAATGAAAACCACAGTGAGACACCACATTAGCATAGTCAGAATGGCATTATTAAAAAGTCAAAAACCAATAGATGTTGGTGCAGATGTGGTAAAAGGGAATGCTTATACACTCTCAGTAGGAATGTAAATTAGTACAACCTCTATGGAAAACACTATGGAGATTCCTCAAAGACGTAAAAGTAGACATACCATTTGATCCAGTAATCCCACTACTGGGTATCTGCTTGAAGGAAAAGAAGTAATTATATCAAAAAGACAACTGCAATAGTATGTATATCAAAGCTTAATTCACAATTGCAAAGACATGGACTCAACCTAGGTGCCCATCAACCCAGGAGTGGATAAAGAAAATGTGGTATATATATACCATGGAATACTACTCAGCCATATAAAAGAATGAAATAATGTCTTTTGCAGCGATTTGGATGGAACTGGAGGCCATCATCCTAAGTGAAGTAATGCATTATTGGAAAACCAAATATTGCATGTATAGCATATATATTGTATAGTGGTGATGTCTGGGTTTTAGTCTACCTGTCATCCGAATAATGCACATTGCACCCAATAGGTAGTTTTTCTTCCCTCATTCCCCTTCCACCTTCATTAGTTCTGTGTCTCCAATGTCCATTATACCACTCCGTATGCCCTTGCATACCCATAGCTTAGTTCTCACTTATAAGTGAGAACATGCGGTATTTGGTTTTCCATTCCTGAGTTGCTTTACTTAAGATAATGGCCTCCAGTTCCATACAAGTTGCTACAAAAGTCATTATTTCATTATTTTTTATGGCTGAGTAGTATTCCATGATGTATATATACCATATTTTCTTCATCCACTCCTAAGTTGATGGGCACTTAGGTTGAGTCTATATTTTTGCAATTGTGAATTGTGCTGTGATCTGCAAAATATTGCAGGTGTCTTTTTCATATAAGGATTTCTTTTTCTTTGGGTAGATACCCAGTAGTGGGATTGCTGGATCAAATGGTCTGTCTACTTTTCCTTCTCTGAGAAATCTCCATAGTGTTTTTCATAGAGATTGTGCTAATTTACATTCCTACCACAGTGTATAAGAATTCTCTTTTCATCACATTTGTACCAACTTCTATTGGTTTTTGACTTTTTAATAATGGCAATTCTGACTGGGGTAAGGTGGTACCCCATTGAGTTTTTAATTTGTATTTTACTGATGATTAGTAATATTGAGCATTCTTTCAGAACCAATATTGTGAAAATGACCATACTTGCCAAGCTTTTTTTTGCTATAAAAATGAAAGTGGTGACTACCAAGCTCTTTACAAGTTGAGGTTAAAACCAGAAGTCCCCTTGCTACCCCCTCAAGTTAAAAAAAATTAGTGTCTTAATCCTTATAAATTACTGAATAGTGATACCCTTCTGTAAAAATTTGTTTCTGTAAAATTATTGCACAGTAATTATGATATTTCCCCCTTCCAACTTTTCCACTCTCAGAGAAATTTTTAAAAACACAAATTTTCTTTTGTGTTTCTTTTTCTTCTTTTCTCACTTTTCTATTCCTTTAGTGTTAAATAATGTTGTCTAAGTAGTAAATACCAGTTAAGTAAGGTCAAGTCAACCAATCACTAATACCACTGGAAACAATGTATTGTTGTCAAACTATAGGGAGGTCTTTGGCCATAGAATTCTCCCCTCAGTTCATACTCAACAATGTCATTAATTACTTGCATAAATGGGGACAAAGACCATATGCAGATTGCATTTATCAATGACAATGAGAGATTATTTCAACATACCTATGTCAAGTCAGTATCATAAAGTGGCTAGACAGGAGGAAATAAGTCTAATGTAACAAAATTAAATCTAACTGGAATATCCTACATTGATTTACTCCAGGTGAAGATTATTAACAATGCATGAAAAGAAATTCAAATTCAATATCAGTCAACAAACTATCAAAGCATCTTTAGTTACAATAAAATATCCTCTGCCTTTATCCTTTGATGTGATACTTAAACAACTACATATGGCATATAATAGAATAATTATTGATTTTTATTATAAGAAACTGAGAAACAAAGAGGTTAATTTTGGGTCACAAATTCAAATAGATAGTAATAGAACAAATACTTTAACCCATCCTATATGAACCTACTATGCAATAACAAATTTAAAAAAGCAATTCTTCTTGCTTTTGTTTTCTTTTTTCTGCCACATATGAAGACAAAATGGATTGCATTTTTTATTTTGTGTTTCATAAATTTTTAGGATATTTTTAAAAATTTAGTACACCCAGAAAATGTATTAAGAATGAAAGAATACTTGGAAAAATACCAAAAGAACAATGGTTAAAGTTACACAAAAAAGGTCATGATAACTCTCTTTATGTGAATAACAGTTTTAGAAGAATACCAGTGATAGAGTGTATTTTTGATCCTTGATTTCCTCACATTTAATGGTTTATGTCTTAAATGAAAGAAAATAAAGGACAAATAAAGGAGGAGCTACTCTTTTATCTGAAACTCAGTGAACTGTAGGCTAGCTGTCTGGCATGCATGATAGGAATCTTCTTCTTCTAGATTCATTCCAGTTTCCTGGAAAGCTGGGTATGATCTGTATGATCTATTTTATCATAAATATTCTTCATATTCTTAACATTCCCCTTGGAAAGTACATTCTGTGTGGACATATTTGTAAAAGAGTGAGGTTTGTGGAATATCTGAACATGCTTCTCTCCTTTTGCAGTTTTTTCTTCATAACCTTCTTTCTATTCGGCCAAAGGTTTTGTTTTGTTTTGTTTTGTTTTGTTTTGGGTTTTTTTAGACAGAAAGTAGGATTTATTGGTGGGCCCAAATGAGGGGGCAGCACAGTGGAAGCCCACGTGAGTGCAGAGCCTGCCACTTTTCCAGGGGGCTACAATTACGGATGTATTTGACCCCATAGCCATCTTCAATGAGCTGCTTCTCAGCCACCATGTCTTCAAATTCATCTGCATTAAACTTGCTAAAACACCACTTCTTGGAGATGTGGATCTGCTGGCGGCCAGGGAATTTGAACTTGGCTCTGCGTAGGGCTTCAATCACATGCTCCTTGTTCTGCAGTTTGGTGTGGATGGACGTGATGACTTGGCCAATGTGAACCCTGGCCACAGTGCCCTGGGGCTTTATGAAGGCACCCTGCATACCTGTCTGGAGTCTAGGCTGGGGACAGCACAAGGGCTGACACATGAACATTTATCAGAATGGACTGTCTCCAAGGTCCATTACAGCAAACCATACAAGCAACAGGCTGCATACACTACCAAGGAGGCTGCTGTTTGCAGCCATTGCATACAGGGCCCCCATGAGGAAAGGAGCATAGTTGGCTTAATTGGCTGCAGACAAAGTTTCTGTCTAGACAATGGGATATGCTGGTACAAGGGTGGCAGAGAGATGGTGAGAAACTCTTATAGCAGAAATAGGTAAAGAAAGATCTAAAATATGGGTTTTTAATTTTGCAGCAATACAATTGTCCGGAAAGCCAGGTCATTTCTTTTAGCATAAGAAAAAAATTAATCCTTTAACATATATTAACATACTGAGAGTGAGAACTAGAAGACCAGATTATGAACAACTTCATTATATAGGCTAAAATCCAAAGGCTCACTGTGAATCAGGAATTTTGCTGATTAGTGGGTGGTAAAAGGAATAATAACAAGAAAAAACTACTCTGACGTAGGAGAGGCAAGCATTAAGATTGAGATTGGACCCTCCATCTGCTGATGAATTTGCTGAGGTATTTGGCATGTTGATACATAAAGGAAAATGCCAGGAGAATCTCTTTCTCCCCTGTTTTTGTCTTGGGACTCTGCGAGGAAACATCCCAATAGGAAAGCCTTGAACTGACATGGTCTGCTCTCAGCAAGGAAAGAGCAGAGTGTATAGGCAGGAAGAGGAATTATTGAATTTTCCAAAACCTAACTAAGCTTGCTTATATCATATCAGCACACATAATCATGATTTCCTATACCTCTTTGGTGATGGTAGAGGTGAGGATATTGAAAGCTTGTTGGTTAAGATCTAAGTGTCCTAAATCACCAACACTACCCCTATGAGGAGGTGAGTTGATCCCATAGCTGAGGATGCAACATAGAAATCCTGGGTCAAGGGCTACAGAGAGAATATTAAAAAGACTTAGAGTACTTGGGGAAAAGGAAATGTAAGATGTTGCAGAGGACTTTAAACAGGGCCACTGGGCCCTGAGCAGGCCAGGAGAATGACCAGATTATGAGTTAAACCATCCAAGGGCTTCAGCAGTGGTTACTGGGCTCTCATCAGGGAGAGAACCAGTTGTGCCTCAACTTTCACTATCTAGGAAACAGCTCAAATCAGCCACTTCACAAAAGATAACCTAAGGAAACAGTTGATAAAACATCAATCTGTGGACAACTATCTCTTCTGCTGTCATAAAGTTATGGAAAGCCACTGTTCTCTCTATGCACATGTATTAGTTCCAGAAAAAATTATGAAGAACAAGAAATAATCACTACATAAAAATGTATCAAAATAATTGGCTTTCCTATTTTACCCAATCTATGTCAAGGAAATTTTAGTCCAGATGTGTCAACATTTTCTTTGCAAAAATCATTCATATGCACTAATCTTATTAGCAATTTCTCTCAGTTACTGTTTTGTTTAGATTGTTTTAAATTGTGAAATTCTGTTTTCTCTACCCTGATTGAAATTTAAATGAAGAAATGCTAGTATCAACTTCAAACTTTAAATTTATCTTTTGATAAAATGTTAAATATGACAAAGTACCCAAAATGTACATCTTTCCATACATTTGCTCTTGAAGTTACATTCTAAAATGTGCATCATCAAGTACCTGTATACAGAAACATACAAGTGATGCCAAGGTATTTCCTGTATATATTACATTATAAAAAGGTAAAGTAAATTTCATGGGTAAAGTTATAAAAAATAAAATATTAGCCAATTGTATTGATTGTCAGTAATCATTCATCCTTAGTTATGGAAAAGGGTACTTATATTTTATTGAGTTTGATACAATTTGTCAAAGATAAAAACAACAGCAATAACCACAAAAAAGGTACAAGGATAAAAAGGGATACAACAAACAAATGCCTCTTAAAAAACAAAGATAACTACAAGTGCTTCTTATATAATATTCTTAGGATATCACAAAATTTAGCTCTCAGTTTTAGAATACTGTGTTTGAATGTCACATATCCATACTTCTCCCCTACTAATTGCAGAAAAAAACTGCCCTTGCTTGATAGACAAGAAGCTATTCTTATTAAGTGGGCACCTTTTTCTTTTTAATTTTTCACTCTTCCAATGTATAAAAACCAAATTTCAGCCCTAATTTATTGAGTATATTTTTAAAAATTTTAACCAACCAGCTTCTACTTCAATCCTACTCTTAATCTATAATAATGAGACTTTTTAAACTTCTTTAATCATGAAGAAAATATGTTCACCTAAAAATGGCATAGCAATGTGTGCAGCAGTCAGGCACCTGCTCAACTTTTCTTTGTGGGTGGATTTAGCATGAAAAAATTTCTTAACATTTGTTAGTTAAAACTGACAATATCTTTAAGTAAATGGACACTGATGTATATATATAGGTTTCAAGTAAATTGCATGCCTCCAGATCAGTTTATGCTTCTACATATGTGGAAGTTAGGTTTCCATTGATTTAATCATTCCAAACATCTTATTACTATAGGAAATAGAGCCAAGTATATTTGATTTTATTGATTCTGATTCATAACTAGATTGTTTTAGGTTTATTTAATAGTAACATGCAATTATTCACCACAATAGGCTTAATCTTATACCAATCTCATTTGGTTCCTGCGCTGTTTTTGTTGCTGCTGTTGTTGATGTTGTTGTTGTTTCACTTTCTTGACATCCTATTTACTCCTTTGTCTTTACTCTCAACTACTTTGTTTTCATCTTTATTTCATGTATCCTCCTACACTAGAAATAGTATGTCACATGTCAACTTTCTCCCTTTTTTAATAGGAATATTTAATTTATACTTGTCCCACCATTGTATTTTGGATGCAGATAACATTTTACTTTAGTTTCTCAGGTCCACAGAGGAAAAGAATTTTTTCCCCAGGATGGATCATATCCAGAATCTCACGTATACTGCTTTATATAATTTTAAATGAATTAGCAAATGAGATTTAGGATTTTTTTCAGGTAATATTATTTAGATAAGATTTTGGACTTAGAGTTGATGTTGTAATAGTTTGAGAATTTTGGGCATGTTGAGATGGGATGAATGTATCTTGCACATAGAAAGATTTTAGAATGATAAGTTGTTTGACATATGTTGCAGGAAAAGGAGAAGGAATATGTTCAAGTCCTGACCCCTTGTACTTGAGAATGTAACCCTATTTGAAAATATGTTATTTGCAAATAAAATTAAGTTAAAGATCTTGAGATGAGATCATGCTTTATTTAGAATGTTTAAATACTATGATAAATACCCTTATTATACACACAAAAGAGAAAGACACAGAGATACCTAGAGGGAAGGGCCATGTGAACATAGAGGCATATATTGGAGTGCTGTTTCTAAAAGCCAAGACATGTCAAGATTTGCCGGTAGCCACTGAAAGTTAGTAGAGTAGAATGGAATAGATTCTCTCTCAAAGCCTCCAGAAGGAACCAACCCTCCTGGCACTTTAATTTTGGACTTGTGGGCTCCAATACTGTGAAAGAATAAGTTTCTGGTGCTTTAAGAACCAAGTTTGTGCTAATTTGTTATAGGAATCCTAAAAAAATGTATATATTTGTCTTACCATATGATCTACTATTGCACTCCTAGGTTATTTAGCTAATTGATTTTAACACCTATAATCACTTGAAATGTATAAAAATATACATAGTCACTTTATTCATAATCACCAAAAACTGGAATTGACCCTTCAATAGGTGAATGTGTACACAAACTATGGTGTGTCCATTCAATGGGATATTTTTCAATTATTAAAAAAAGAAAAACAGCTATCAAGCCAAAACGCAATGGGTGAATCTTAAGTGCATATTGGTTATTGAAAGAAGTCAGTCTGAAAAGACTACATACTAAATGCTTCCAATTAATGACATTCTGTAAAAGCATAGTGATGCTAAAAAGATCAATATTTGCTGGGCATTTGGGTGGAGGTGGTGTTAGAGGGGCATTGGATAGAAGTGCAGGGGATTTTTTGGACTTTGAAAATATTCTGTATGACACTACAATAATGAATACAAAGCATTAAGCATTTGTGAAAACCTGCAGAACTTTAGAGCACAAAGATACAACCCTAATGTATGCAAAGTATAAAAAATCATTTGGGAGGTTGGAAATTTCAGGATAGAGTTCAGAATTTAACAAAAGAATCAAACAATTATAAATGTGTAAAGCAACTTCCTGGAAGGGGGTGGGAAAGAAAAGGTAGTGAGCTTTTCTTTAAATAACTCTGGACATGATTGAAGTCTTTAAGATTAAAGGTAAAAGGCAAAAGGCATTGTATATAAGCATTGTAGTCTTGTTGACAAGGTTTTTCCTATGAAGTACAGATTAACAATTCTGAAACCACTCTGTGCAACTACTGAAATCAAAAAATTAGGTAAGTAGCTGGTGGATTGTGGGTACTAAATTTCTACTTTTGGAGTAAAAGGTGCAGATGAGCAAAGGAAGGAGGCTACAATGATTAATGTGGGAATGGATTAGAGTGTAGGTATCAGTATAAACTCATATTTATCTTAAAAGAGATACAGATATTTACATATAGAAATATGAATAGACATGGCACATTTATTTACTTGCTTTTTCAGCTATGAGGGTACAGAAGCAATGATGTCCCAGTAGCAACAAGAAAAAGAAACTGGAGTCCAGATCCTGTTTTATAATACCATTTTTACCACACCAGAAGTGCAATATTTGTGGTGTGTAATCCTATAAGGGGAACCAGGGCTTCTTAGAGGGTTGATTCTATGACTTGGGCAGGATATTTATCAAGGTGAACCTGGAACTTGTAGTGCTAGAAAATAACAGCTCAAAAAAATTTTTTAAAAAACCGCTTTGATGGAAGTGTGCCAAAAAGACACAGGAGCCAGCTGAACAAGCTCCCAAGTGCAAGAGCTAAAACAATTTGTGCACAGAAAGAAATAAGATAATATTGTGTTATGACTCAAAGTAAAAAAATAAATATTTTTGAGCCATATTGTTATATTAAATAAATACGTAACTGAACAAACAAATCTCATGTGCAGGAAAATTTCCCCCTCCTTAAGAGTGGGCGGTGCATAGTGATTTTCTTCTAAAGAGTACAATATGGAAAGTTGGGGGAAATAAAGAGTAAGTTTATAATGGCGATACCTGGCAAACACTACCTCAGCTAAGTGATCCTGATGAATATAAATAATAACATGTTGATAATATATACTCCATATGATGGACAAGAATATTACTTAACTTCTATAGTCCTCTTCTCCAAAAACTCATAACCCCAGTACAATCAAAGAAAAACATCATACATATCCCAAGAGAGGGACATTCTTCAGAATACTTAACGAGTACCCTTCAATACCATCAAGGTTGTCAAAAAAAAGAAAGGTCTGAGAAACTGTCACAGCAAAAAAGGATCCTACAGAAACATGATCACTAAATGTTATACTGGAAGAGATGCTGGAACAGAAAAAGAATATTAGATTAAAAATTAAGTATATCAAATAAAGTATGGAATTTATTTAATAATAATCAATATCAATAATAATGTACTCACATTAATATTAATCCATATAATTCCAATACATTAAATAATATACCAAAATTTGTTCCTCAATTGTAACAAATTACCATAATGTTATGTGATATTATTAATATTAATAGCAGGAATTATTGTAGGGTATATGGAAATTCTCTGTATTGTCTTCACAAGTTTTCTGTATATCTAGTTAGGTTTGGCCAAACAATGAAGATTCGTGATTTCTCATGAAACAATATTCCCTAAAAGTAATTTACTTCAAATACATTTGCCATTCACGAAATGAAATAGGATCATTTGTATCATCACAGATAAAATGCGCTTCATTCTTCTTGCTGAAAAATAGGCAATATTGTGAATCAGTGAGGTTATCGTTTTTATTGTTCTTCATTACTGTATTTCCTTTCTGTATAAAAGAACTAGAAACTAAAAATGATTTCTAAGTAAGAAATGCCGATGAGTACATCAGCAGCTTGTATTTCACCTCTTTGGAATTTAAATAACCTTAAAATATATATTTACTTTCTAATAAATAGATGACAAATACTGAAATTTTAACAACATTGTAGGTGGTAACTTTTTTATTTCTAAAAGTAATGCAGACATAAAAGGTCTAACTATTCCACTTTATCCCTTTCTGTCAATTGTATTATAATAAGTACCAAATATACTGAATTCTCAGCCAAAAGTTATAGTATTCAGCTTTCTTTTTCTCAAACAAATGTGGTGCTGAGACAAAATGACAAGACAAATAGGTTCCTTTTTCATATTGCTAGTATGTGATGTAATTGATTTTATGATGGTTCAGAATATTTATGAGATCTTTGAATTTGAAATGTACTACTGTACAATAAATGACTGTATTGTCGTTTATTTAATGATAGAGTTCTCTGTCCTCTACCCCTCCCCATATGTGATGACAATTATCTTTATGGGATGAAACTGCCTTTCAATAATGAACGACTTTGTTTCCATTTTTAAAAGTTTAGTGCCTTCATCCCTCATCTTTTTAACTATACAAAAATATTAAACATATAAAATGTATTTTCTAAATATGCCTGTGAACTGATTGATTTAAATAGATGATGTAATATTTCATCCCATCATTTAGTATAGGTATAACCAATAAAGCCATTCACTAGCCTCTGTGAGTATTTGTTTTTAAAGTATATCACCTACATCACTCCCTCATGTCTTTGTCTCCCTGTTCAACTGTGATTCTTTTTCATTCTGGGGAGCTCAGATGAGCATATATTTCATTTCTACTGATGCTGGTCTCTGGATTTCTTGTTGAAGAATATGAAAATGAATATCCAATACATAACAAAACTTTAACAAACGTGAATGTATTTTCTAGTTATTGTAGGATAAAATTGCATTAAATTACAATTACATCAAAACTTTACTAAAATAAAAAATTGAGCAAGAATACAACAAAGTGTATAGTGCTTTATAATTTGGAATGACAATTTGATTTATATAATATTTTCATCTCTGATTAAATTCTGTTGTTTTCGGTGTGATTTACATTTTCTTTTCAAAGTTCTTTCCTTGTCATCTTTAAGTATGACAATGACTTTATTCAATTTGCTGTTCTTCTAAAATTATCATCTAGTGCATGTCTATGAAATTTGTATTTTTGTCACAGTCCAATTCATTGATTCTTACATAATCCATTGTAATTGTTAAAAGGAAATTTAAATATACTTTATTGATAATTAATTTAATATTGCTTTTTTCCTTAACTTTATAAATCATATCATCATCGTATCATCACATCTACCTTTTATGTGAATTTATACATGTTACATATATAAATTGAAAGAATAATTTGAAATATATACCAAATTCCAAATGGGATATGTGTATAAGGTATGTTAAATATGCACAGACCAGATCTTTCTCATGATTCTAAATGGTTATGGGCCTACCTAAATGTGTCCATTTATACTTGAGCATTAATTGTTAAATGTATGTTCTCATATGAAACCAGGCACATAACTGAGAACCTACTGGAGCAAAGGATTTCAGATTAAAGAAGGATGGAATAAGAGTAATGTCCTGCCACTAATGTTCACTCTTACACTTGGGAGACTGAATGTTGTGGATTCTAAAATATTAGATACTCCCAACTTTTCTCATAGAAAGAAGTGATATAACCTGGAGGAATATAACTGAGATCACTCAAAAAAATAACTAAACCTATTTTGGTAGGGAACTCGAGAAGCTGTGACAGAAAAAAGAGTATTGATGGCTCTCTTAATTTTTCCTAGAGAAATTTGTTCTTTTTTGTGCAGACCAGAAAGAATGGCCATTCTCTGTCTATTTTGGGGGAGATTATTATACTGCTCTTCTTATCACCCTTCTGTGTGAAAGCACATAATCAAAACTAATGTAAAATTGAAAGCAGCTCTCCTGCCTCACAAGTGAGAATGAGGTTGATTAAACGAATAAGACTTTGAAGTAAAACATGAAAACTCCTGGTAAAACTTGCAATGTTTTAATTTTCTATTCAGAATTTCAAAACCTCTAATAGCAGATTCCATGCTATTTAAAACTTGTCAGCACTGCAGTTATTCTGACGAAATTACAATAAATGTCAAAGAAGGAGAATTTTAATAAGTAAAATAGTTTCTGAGTTAAGCATATTTTCATCCCCTGTGGAATTCACCACCTGCTCAAGCAGCACATTACTCTGCCTCAGAATAAAGAATAGTCATATTTTTCCAAAAGTAATAATTAAGCTTGTTTAGTATGAGTTGTTTAATCCATCAGGTTAGCATTAACCTAAGATCAACAAAGCTTAACTTAGTCAAAATAGTATAAAGGAGTGGCTCAGTTGCTCTGGGAATATGGTGATTATATTAATGATGGATTGTTGATATTTCTGATTTTGATGTTATATAATTATTTCTAATAACTTCCTGTTTAATATCTTTATTAAATCTATACAAGAGGACTGTTTGTTTGCATTAATGGGAGAAGATGCATAATTTAGATATGCACTCACGTGTCTAAATTTATGAGCCCTTGGAATAAATATTTTAATGAGGAAAAGTCCTTGATTACCAGAAAGTGTTTAGATTATTTAGTAGACTACACCCAAAGAGTTGATAGTTCCTTATTTCCTTTTTGCATTACTTTACCACTAGTATTAAGATTAAGGCTTTTGTATTTGTTACCTGTTGCTGCATTATAAATTACCACAAAACTAGCAGCTTAAATGACACATATTTACTATCGTACCATTTCTGAGGGTCAGGAATTTGGGAGTGATGTAGCCAGACGATTCTATCTCAAGTTCTCTCATGAGGTTGCAATTTAGAAGTCAACAGGACTGCAGTTAACCGAGGGCTTGACTAAACTGAAGAATCCTCTTCTAAGAGGGTTTTCATAAATGGCTAAGAGGAAGCCTTAATTCCTTACTGGCTCTTAGCACACAGTGACAATTTCACATCATCTGGGCCTCTCCATAGGGCTGATTGAGTATCCTCGTGGTTTCCCGCAGGGAATGATTTCTTAAAGCACAAAATGACCACAATGCCTTTGAAAACCTGGTCTCAGAATCACGTGTTGTCATTTTTGCAATACTCTGTTGGTTACACAGGTCAGCCCTCTTCGATGTTGAAAGGAATTACATAAGAACACGAATAGGCTCCTAATTCATTACCAAGTTAATTAGGGCCCATATCTACATTCAATATTTAACCTTAAAGTAATATCAAGAAAAGTTGGAAATATTCTAAATTGTGGCTATTTTATGGACTTACACTTTTACAGAAGTTGCTCCACTGGAAAGCTGCTGAAACTGGCTTTTTTTCTCTTTTTATCTTTTTTTATTTCAGAATATTATGGGTACAAACACTTTGGTTACTTATATTGCCTATGCACTGGCCAAGTCAGAGCTGCAATCATGAACATCCCCCAGACAGGGTGCCCCGCACACATTAGGTGTGAGTTTTCCCATCCCCTCCACCCCTGCCCGGCCCCTGATGAATTTTATTTCCATGTGTGCACGTAAGTATTGATCAGTTAGTACCAATTTGATGGTGAGTACCAGTGGTGCTTGTTTTTCCATTCTTGTGATACTTTGCTTCGAAGAATGGGCTCTAGCTCCAGCCAGAATAATACCAGATGTGTTAACTCACCCTTGTTTTTTATGGCTGAGTAGTACTCCATGGTATACATATACCACATTTTATTAATCCACTCATGTATTGATGGGCAGTTATGTTGTTTCCACATCCTTGCAATTGTGAATTGTGCTGCTATAAACATTCGAGTGCAGATTTCTTTATATAGAATGTCTTTTTTCCCTTTGGGTAAATACCCAGTAGTGGGATTGCTGGACAAATGACAGTTCTACTTTTAGTTCTTTAAGGTATCTCCATATTACTTTCCATAGAGGTTGTACTACTTTGAAGTCCCACAGGCAGCATATGAGTGTTCCTATCTCTCTGCATCCCCGCCAACATTTGTCGTTTTGGGACTTTTTGATATAAGCCAATCTCGCTAGAGTTAAGTGATATCTCATTGTGGTTTTGATTTGCATTTCCCTGATGTTTAGAGAAGTTGAGCAATTTTTTATATGTTTGCTGGCCATTATTCTGTCTTCTTTTGAATAGTTTCTGTTCATGTCCTTTGCCCACGTTTTAATGGAGTTGTTTGATTTTTTCTTGTTGATTTTTCTACATTCTGTGTAGATCCTGGTTATCAGCCCTTTATCAGATGTGTAGCATGCAAATATTTCCTCCCATTCTGTAGGTTGTCTGTTCATTCTAGTGATAGTTTCCTTGGCTGTGCAGAAGCTTTTTAATTTTATCAGGTCCCATTTATTTATTTTTGTTATCGCTGTGATAGCTTTGGAGGACTTCTTCATAAATTTTTTGCCTAGGCCAATGTCCATAAGAGTTTTTCCAACATTTTCTTCTAAAATTCTTATGGTTTCATATGTTAGGTTTAAGTCTGTTATCCATTGTGTTGATTTTTGCGAGAGGTGAGAGGTGTGGATCTAGTTTCAGTCTTCTACATGTGGTTATCCATTTTTCCCAGAACCATTTATTGAATAGGGATTCTTTTCCCCAGTGTATGTTTCTTGTCTACTTTGTCAAAGATCAGATGACAGTATGAGGATGGTTTTATATCTGGGTTCTCAGTGTTGTTCCATTGGTCTATGTCTCTGTTCTTGTGCCAGTACCATGCTATTTTGGTTGCTATAGCCTTGTAGTATAGTTCAAAGTCTGGTAGATTGACACCTCCCAATTTGTTCTTTGTGCTTAAAATTGCTTTGGGTAGACAGGGTCTTCTCTCATTCCACATGAAGCATAGAATTATTTTTTCTGGATTTGCAGAAAATGATGTTGGTATTTTGATGGAGACTGCATTGATTCTGTAAATCACTTTAGGTAGTGTAGACATTTTAACAATTTTGATTCTACTGACCCAAGAGCATGGTATGGTTTTCCATCTGTTTACATCCTCTGCACTTTCATTTTTCAGTGTTTCGTAGTTCTCTATATATAGGTCTCTCACATCCTTAGTGAATATTAGGAACATATTTATGTTCCTAATATTTAATTTTCTTTGGTGCTATTGTGAAGGGTATGGTGTCTTTGCTTTGTTTCTTGGCTCAATTATTATTGGGGTGTAAGAAGGCTACTGATTTGTGTGCATTGATTTTGTATCCTGAGACTTTGCTGAATTCGTTTATCAATTCCAGTAGTCTCTTGGTTGAGTCTTTGGGGTTTTCTGGATATAATATCATATTTTCAGCAAAGAGTGAAAGCTTGATCTCTTCTGCCCCCATTTGGACACCCCTGATTCCTCTGTCTTGTCTGATTGCTCTGGCAAGGACTTTGAACACTATGGTGAATAGAAATGGAGTTAGTGGGCAACCTTGTCTGGTTCCAGTTTTAAGGTGGAATGCTTAAATTTCAAACCACCTTTTCAAAACTTCATTCCCATTTTCCCTAATAAAAAGAGTTCATCAGACCAAGGAAGTTATTTCACATGCTTTACTTATTTTCTCCTTTGTGATGAGTGTTTTTCTTTACTATTTCTCATATGCCCTACACTTCTGGCATTTAATAATTTCCATTTTATCAGGCCCCACACATGCCTTACTTACTGACTATGAGAGCACTAAAAACTCTAACCCCCTCTAACAATTTAAGCCAACAATTTTGACATATCACATATTTTCTCCTCATTAGCAAATGGCTTATATTTGCAAGGTGTTTTTCCTCAGGAAGAATATAATCTTGAATGGACAAAATTGTCCTCTCCTTTTTACTTATTACATCACTCAGGATAATCCTGAACACAATGCATTTATAAAATAATATTTACGGAGTTAATTATCTACACAAAGGTAACTGTCCACAGTATCTCTGACAATATTGTCTTCTAGAAGGTAGTCAAGTTTATATGCCCCTTGATGGATAGAGAGACTCTTTAGACGAGGGATTACTGCTGCTATTGTTCTTTTTATGGGCTTAGCCTACGCTATTCCATTATCTGCCATTAACTCATGGTGATTTTCCTGGAAAACATTATTTCCTGTTGATGACAATATCTTGAAAACTAAGGTTCTAGAATATATTTTATAAAACTACTCTCCAGTCAGTTGTATGTTCTTGTTAAAAGGTTACTTTTATATTTAAATTGTTATTTTCAAAAAAAAATTCTTCCTAGGGATTTTGTCATAACTCAATTAGAACTGACAGCACATTTCAAATTCCACTCTTACTTTAACAAATTACTCTACCAAACTTCCTCGAGGCTGCACTTTGATTATTAATTAGCACACATTTCATGTAGCTAAAGGAAGATAGGCATTTTATGGTAAGGGATTTTTCTCAATTAAGTATAACAGCTTATTCATTTCCAGTGACTTTTAGGTTAACTTTTAAGACTCATTTTTAACTCCTTGATTTTTCTTAGTTGTAGGACATAAAATTCTGTCATTCCTGTTGACCAGTGGTAACTGTTATTATCATCACTATATACTCCAGTAACAGTGTCTAATTCTAGAAAGGCAGCTTCCCTTTGGTTAGCACATGCTCTTAAGTAAACTCAGTGCCTGGTTGTCAGGTATATCAAAGTTTACAATGCTTTATAATAAGAATTTTTTGAATTACAAAAAAAGTCAGATGTGTCCTTCAACCTATCTGTTGGAGAAAATAAGTTACATGCATTGTACTTTAGGAACTTAGGAAGCTTCTGTTAATTTATTAGTAGTATGTATTCTACTATACCAATGTGAGGTACAAAGGATGTTTACATTTGATTTTCTTACTAAAATTACATGGCTTGATTCTCAGTCTCATTTATTCTATAATGTTCTACTCTTCTGCTTGGCTTTCCTCTTCCTTTGATGATTCAAGAAGGCAACTGAATTCTAACTCTTGTCCAAAAAATCAGTTACATTTTTTCCTACCTTTGAGCCTGGAAGACAACTACTATAACTGCCTAACATATCTATAGTCTTTCAAAGTGCAACAGAAAGGGAAAAAAAATCTTCCCACCACCTATATAGTGGCATAATCAGCCAAAAATATTTCATATATAACCTAGGCTGACATTTTACCCTAATTGATATTTAAGTCTAAATTCTCACAGGAAGCTTAGACTATGCTAGATTCCAATGTCAACTACATCACAGATGAAGATTCATATTCACAACTGTTAGCCTGTCTCTGTAGGATCAATTCCTTGGGTTTCATTTCTTTAATCTTTATATCTCAATTTTATATCAAGGGATTCATTTCTCTACTGGGCATGGTGGTTCACCTTCACATGCTTAAATAAATGCAAATTTTGGGAGAAAGGTAATGAGGTTTTTGCTCTTGCCCTTTAGGAAGGCATCGTAGTTCTTTCTTCATAAATAATCCTCACCATTGCTCCTCAGTGATCATTAAACATGTTGATATGATTTTCATGCAGATAAAAATGTAAGTCCCTCCTCAGTGTACAAACTGACACATATTTGAAAACATGCATGTGGATGCATACTTGCATTAGTATGCATACATACCTATATGTAATATTACTCCATGCTCCATTAAAAATTCCAGGTACAAACTGGAAACATGCATGAAAATACAACTGCTGACAGGAATAATTTGAGAAAGTAGATAAAAGCAAGTTTTATTTTCCCTATTGTGTATTGATAGCACTTTTTGGATAAAACACTATATTTATAGACAGAAATAAAATAATAATGACAAAGAAATAACTTATATAACTGTATGTTTTATGAGTTAGAGGTTATGTCTTACGGACTCTCCTAGAACTTGAAATATGATCACTTTGAATCATGCTTTTTGTAAAATGGTAAAATGTTAAATCAAATACCTTTAAGAAAAAATTATCCTGTAGTTTAGCTCTGTTGCTATTAGTTTATCTTCCCATGTCTTTGTCATGAATTTACTGGCAGACAGAAAACTGTTACTTTTGCTATCATGGATTTCAGATCTTTTTGCTTCAGGCAATTGCTCACTCATTCCATTTTCAATTTGCAATCTAGAGATGGGCTTAATGCACCACTTGAAATAGAGCAGATTTTCATCTTTAAGCTTATTTCTTGTATAACAAAATCTAAAACCCCGTTGTTGGCTCCCAGGTATCGTAAACAAAACCCACCTTCTGGATTTTTTAACATTTCAAACAACACATATAAAATACAACAATCACTTTAGGTAGTATAGACGTTTTAACAATGTTGTTTCTACCGATCCAAGAGCATGGTAGAGTTTTCCATCTGTTTACATTCTCTGCAACTAGAAGTAGAACTACCATTTGATCCAGCAGTCCCACTACTGGGTATTTATCCAAAGGAAAAAAGGACATTCTAGAATAAAGACATCCGTATTTGAATGTTTATAGCAACACAATTCACAATTGCAAAGACGTGGAAACAACCCAAATGCCCATCAATATATGAATGGATTAAAAAATGTGGTATATGTATACCATGGAGTACTACTCAGCCATAAAAAACAGTGGTGAATTAATACCTCTGGTATTATCCTGGATGGAGCTGGAGCCCATTCTTCAAAGCAAAGTATCACAAGAATGGAAAAACAAGCACCACTGGTACTCACCATCAAATTGGTACTAACTGATCAATACTATGTGCACATATGGAAATAATATTCATCAGGGGTCAGGCAGGTGGTGGGGGGGTGGAGGGGATGGGAAAACTCACACCTTCTGGGTGCGGGGCACCCTGTCGGGGGGATGTTCACGATTGTAGCTCTGACTTGGGCAGTGCATAGGCAATGTATGTAACCAAAGTGTTTGTACCCTCATAATATTCTGAAAAGAAAAAAGAAATTAAAATTAAAAAATAAAATATAATAATCATATCTCTAAGCTTACTGCCACACATCTATATTTTTGTGAACTAACAACTTATATTTAAACTAAAAAATTTAATAATTACTGAATAACCCAACATGTACATTTGATCAGTGTTAGGAGATTGAGAAGCTTAACAAGTGGTCATAAGATAAGATTTAAAGGGATGATATAATTATGATATAAAGTTGAAGAGCAATGAAACACAATGATAAAATAAATCTGAGAGGTACTACAAATTATTTGCTGATTACATCACAGACTAATTGAGCAGACTGATGAGTACATAATCTTATAACATCATGGACAGGCTTTAAACAGGAACGACACCTCATAGCTTGTCTAGCTAATTCTGTTATTGTATGTTTCAAAAAATTAGCATTTATAAATATTTTCAATATTTAATTGTCTGAACATTCTGAATATAGAAAAGCATAATGTTAATGAAATTGCATTTGTGCTAGTTTATTTATAAAAATATAGAGTGTCTACTCCCTTATCCTTATCACTTCCTTCTGAAGTGATGACACCTCAAGGGGATGAGGAAGCAATGTGCAATCATAATTCATGGACATAACCGAGCTAGTGACTTTGATAATGGCAAAAAAAGTCTCTAAGGATTGACATCAAATATCATGATAGAGAAAATTAAAGAGAAGATACAATTTACAAACTCAAGAATAGATGGGGGGATCACTATGGACTTATAGGAATGTACAAATTAGAAGGTTATATTATAAAGAACTTTATTCCAATAAATTAGTCAATTTAGATGACATGGAAAAATTCCCAGAGAGAAAGTATCAAGATTGAATTAAGAAGAAATAGAAAATTACCTATCTTTCACAAACTTGTCCAAAAAATAAAGGAGGGACAATTCCCAACTTATTTATGAGGTCACTATTACCCTGTTGCTAATGCTGGATAAAATCATATTTAGAAAAAATAAGGACTAATATCCATCATAGATATAAGATTCAAAACTCTTTAACAAAAGCACTAAAACAAATTTAGTGACACATGAAAACTTATATATCATGACCAAATGTTATTTACCCTAGGAAATCAATGGTTTAACACCTTAAAATGAATATATATCTATATTTTTATATATATCATTTTGATAAAACGTGTAAATATGTCAACTATATTTTCGTATAAATGTATGCAAATGTATCACGTATTTTATATACACACAAAATCGTAAGCAAATACTACACACGTTAGTAAATAAATTAATATATGTAAATGTGTAAATATATTTAAATTAAATAAATATATTAATAATACATAAATATATAAATAAGTAATATACAATAATATATTATTATACATAATTATGTAAATAATAGGATATAATAAAATATGTAAATATATGTGTATTTTTATATAAGATGACAAATATTTATATTTTTATATAAAATGGTAATACACCATATTAATAGATGGTAGACAATTACTGCATGATTATTTCAATATAAGCATAAAAATCATATTACAAAATCAAACATGCATTTATTATAAGTTTTTTGGACTATAGTTTTATTTCTGAAGAAGGAGTTTTGTTTAACTTATGACAAAATCTCACAAAAATAGTTAAATGTAGAAAAAATTCTTATTTTTTTACTTCAGCATCCTGTGTGTGTGTGCGAGAGGAACATTATGTGACTAAGGAGTTTTAATAATTTGCACTACTCAAATATAAGTATAATGTGTTAGAAACAATTATACTTTAAACAAATATTAGAGTAATGATATTGGGAGTGCTGGATGATGATGACTTATTCTGGCAGGTTGATTGTCTAAAAACTTAAAAGATGAAAAAGTAAAATTATTCCCCTCTTTGGATGAACATTAACTTCAAATTAATTGAAATACTAAAATGATTAAGATTGGGATCATTGAGTGATCCCCAATCAGGTGAAAATATTATCAAGTAGCAGATTGTTTCAATAGTGTCCTTGAACAAAATAAATCAAAGCAAAAATGTTAATTGCTTGAGGAAAAATTAATTTGGGAAGAATTTTATGATCATTTTTAATTTATGTTAAAAATAGATTCTAGTAAAATAAATACTATTTTTCCCAAGAATTGTTCACTAAATATTATTTCAAAACAGAATTTTTGTGATTTGCACATTTCCAAATAAATACTCATCATCTTATTACTCCTTGAATTATTTCTTAGTGATAAATACATATAAGGATTCCATTATGATGTACAAAAATTTCTATGATTGTAGTCAAATTTTGGAATCCGTTCTCTAAATTCCTTAAATGAAACACTATTTCTATTCAGTTTATTCATGCAGCTTGTATTTATTGGTCAGGAACCTTTCTCAACCTCAAAAATAAATGGTGCAACCAGTTCATAATGTTCTTTCTCTCACAGAATTTACATCTTATAAGCATGTGAAAGACAATAAATGAATGAAAAAACGATATTTTCAGATAGTGATAAGTGCGATGAAGGCAATAGAACAGTTTTATGATCCTTCTGGATAGTGAGATCTTAGACAAGTGCTTTCTTCTCTTTAAGCCCCTCTCCTGCAACTGCTCTAAAGGGGTAATTAGAACCTCTGCTTCACTTTCACCTTTCACCTGTGAGAAGTGAATGAGAGGAATTGTTTGTACTTTACTCAAAATATTGTCTAGTTTAGAGTAAACATGGAAGTTTCTTACATTAGCTTTTGTTAATTGAAATATTGATTTTTAAACTTCATACATGGTTATTTATATTAATAGCTATGTGTTTTGAAGGGAAAAGGGGTCTACCTTAGATAGTATGATTACAGAAAACCTCTCTGGTCATGTTTTCCATTTTCTCACGTAATTCCTAATACGCAGCATGTAAGCAAGAAATTTTTGCTAAATATGAGAATTAATGAAAAATAAAAAATATCCTATTGGGTGGTAAACAGAGTGGTAGACTTGTGAAGGTTTTTAGTAGCCACTATTCAGGACTCTTCATTTAGCTTCCAATGTGTTTGGAGATGGCTGCTAAATCAGCAGTGGCAGCTTCTTGATTAAAGTTTTTGTTTGTTTTTTTTATTTTTTGAATTTTATCTTCAAGGGTGTATACTTGAAGTCATGACTCCAATTCTCAGTGGCATTAAGAAAGTGCTATTGTACCTGACTGGTAATCATTTCTTATTGATATCCAGAATCCTGCTTCTTCAGTGCTTATAATTTTTGAAAGTACCTGTTTAAAACTACCTGTGGAGAGTGCCTTTTGTTTCTTGTAGTGCTTAACTTGGCTGATACCAGAAGTAGATGCAGAAAACTGATGCTCAAGTATGGAAACCTGGGCTCTGTTACCTGGCCTGCTCAGATTTGAAGTGACCTGGCAGTTACAACAGGATGATGACAATTATATAGTCCACGAAAAGCAGTGGTAGAAAAAAGTACTAAGGAAGCCATGGCTTCAGTGAACAGTGTGACTGCTACATTAGACTATTATGTTGGAGATGGAAAATATAAAAATTGGAAGGTGGGCTGGCTGCTTCTGACAACACTGGAAAGTTGAAAGGAAAAGCAATCGCAAGTATCAGGCTTTCAATTCACAGCTCAAGGCAGACTTCATATCTATATGTCTATGTCTATGTCTATATCTAGACCTATATATTTTCAGTAGTGTCAGGGCTAATAAAGCCACCAATCAGATGCGGTTTTATCCTGTGAGTTATTGAATTAAAATGTAATTGAATTCATAAATGTGTTAGTCTATCATGTAAAAGCTGACTTGGTTGGGAAAGAGTGGGGCTTGAGAATTGAAATGGGGTCATTTAGGTGGATTTATCTGGATATGAGTTCTGTTTATCCCCTGAGGGCCATTCACGCCATGGTGGAGACCTTTTAATTATTCACCTGAGATAATTTCTTTGGACAGAAGTGTCAATTCTTCTTACTCTTCTTACACTCCTACTACCTCATAACCTCTAGGCCAAAAAGTAGATTTTGATAGCAGTTTGTCCCAGGAGAGAAGTAAAAATAAGATCAAGATAAACACATATTTTATTTTTTTATATATATATAAAGTATATACACACATCCGCCCCAAATATTACAAAATTTCCACTATTTATATTGGCAAAAAAACCTGAGCAATTTATGTGGGAATGTATTCTAAACATGCCAGAAATGGAAGAAAATAATAGCTTAGGGCAATTTAATCAATACAGCTATATTGACTTGAAATTCTGAATGTAATGTGCTCCTAGAGCAGCCAGAGTGGTTGCAACAGTTGGTTCAGTTGCTTGACTAAAACCCAGTCTTAGAGGTAGAGGTGGCCCACACTAAACTAATATGATATAGTAGACATTTCTTGGTGTAACTTTTTTTTAATTTCAGAATGTTATGGGGGCACAAACATTTTTTACAGGTGTAACTTGTCACTACCTCTGAGTTTATGCTTATCTTTGAGAATTCATAATGCCAGTGTGTACTATCAAAAGTAGGGCTTCCTCAAAGAACTAAAATTAGACCTACCATTTGATCCAATAATCCCACTACTGGGTATTTACCCAAAGGAAAAAAAGTCATTTTATCAAAAAGACACTTGCACTCGAATGTTTATTGCAGCATAATTCACAATCGCAAAGATGTGAACTCAACCCAAGTGCCCATCTATTCATAAGTAGAATAATAAAATGTGGTATATGTATACCATAGAGTTCTACTCAGCCATAAAAAAATGAATTAATACCTTTTATAACAATCTGGGTGGAACTGGAGACCATTCCCTTAGTGAAGTATCACAAGAATGCAAAAACAAACATCACATGTACTTACTATTAAATTGGAACTAACCAAACAGCACTCATGTGCACAGATGGAAGTAAAACTCTACGGAAATAAGGCAAGTGGGAGGGGGGTCGGGGGAATGGGTGAAATCAAACCTAATGGGTATAGTGTACACTATCTGGGTGATGGGCACACTTAAAACTTTGTCTCAAGCAGTACAAAAGCAATCCATGTAACTAAAACATTTGTACCCCCATAATATTCTGAAAAAAAAAAAGTAGGGCTTGTAGTCAACTGAGAGAGTTTTGGCATGAATCATTTTCACAGTGGATTCAGTGGCTTAGGAGGACCCAAGGATTAGCCCTGAAACCTGACCCTCCCCATGAAAGAAGAACAATAAATGCAACATTGCATTCTTGGGGAAAATGACGACATTCAGCGTGGTTATTCCTATCACAACTCCATTTGAAGTGTCTGTTTGGCCTGTACAGATGAAACATGGCAGAAGTCGGAAAGAAAGCATATAAAATCTGATGATGACTCCAACTGCTGTTGCAGATGTAGTCTCTTTATAGGAGCAATTAGCATTGCCCCTGGCACCTATTATGGAGCTATCGAACTGCCAAAAGATTTTGCTCCCTACCAGTGAGTAGAAAACACCAGCAGTACTTGCCTTTCAACTTGTAATGACAGCACTAAACCCCTATTGTCTCTTTTCCCTTTACAGTTTTCTCTCATAGTTTAGTTTGCAGGATTCTAGACTGACTCACTATCTCAAAAGACATTATGCTGGTACAGCACATTGACGTCTACAAGCTGATAAGACATGGTGAGGCAGACATAGTGGATACAGTCTAACATTTGGCAAGAAACATGCTTGTTAAGGGGACAAGAAAAACCTATCAAATGTCAGAAGTTTTCCAGTTTTCCATTTTAGTCATGATTGTTGGTACTTTTGACCTGGATTTCCCCTTTGACCAAGATTTCCCCGTTAAAGTGAGAGACAAAGTTATTGCATTCTTTAGGACTAAAATAAAGGACACAAGATTCATTTGACCTCCTTTGACTTAGGAGGTAACATATGACAAGTTGAATATGTTCTCTTTTTCCAATGAACTTTTAAAGCTACCAGATTTTGATTTGGGAATCCAGACTTCACTTTGGCCCTAAGAGCTGGCCCAAGCTGTAGTGAATGAATATAGTTCTGCCACATATGGCTTGACAGAGCCAATGACACTCAAAATTCCGGTAGCATATTAGGACATGCATACAGTCTGTTGCAAGCCCTCCAAGAAAATTACATTTTGGGCCCTTAGGGTTTGGAGAAAATCCCTTTTGGGCTTTAGGGGAGGCTAAACACCATTGACCTACAAGTAAAGATGCAAATTGAGCTGGCCAATGAATGGGGATTATCTAGTCCACCAAGTCATAAAAGAGTGAGTAACATTCCTGCACCATCAGTGAAAATGCTATAGAAAAGAATGGCCTCATGTTTGTCTTGAAAGGACAAGAGTTGCCCAATCTAGTGTGGATCATGCTCCCAGAGAAACTACCCTTGTTATTTTGCCCTTCACCATGAACTCACCACCATGGGCCTCAAAGTGATTTTGCTATAAAAAGTTAGCTGAGGAAGACAACATTTTGGCCTGCTTTTCAGATAGTTCTGCTTGATAAGCTGACATCAGCTGGAGGTTGAAAACTATAGCATTAAAATCTTATTCATGAGAATAAAGCACTGGATTTACAGTGAGAAAGGAGAATCAATGGGCAGATGAGCATGGATTTTTCTGCTTTTACTGCATCCCAGCTATCTGTAGCATTTGGCCTGCTAGAACGTTAGAATGACATTTTGATGAATGGAGTCCAGGTACCAAGGGAATGGAAATAGGCATGGTGTTTTTTCATATCTAATAATCCACTTAAAATCACTTTATTCCTTTCCATAAAACACTGGGCTTTGATTGTTTAAGAGTCTTCATTCCCAAGTGCTAGGGACTGAATTGTCCCCTCTACCCTGGAAAAAATTTATATGTTGAAGCCCTAACCTACATCGTGATGGGAGTTGGAACTGGGCATTTTCAGAGGTGATTAGGTTTACTAAAGTCATGACTATGGGACCTTCATGATGAGATTAGTTACCTTATAAGCAGAAACATCAGAGAGCTTGCCAGGTGAAGACACAGAGAAATTTCAGCCATCTACAAGCCAGGAAGAGAGTCTTCATGGGAACCCAGCCATGCTGGCACCCTGGTCTGAGACTTCTAGCTTCCAGAACTGTGAGCAAATAAGTTTCTGTAGTTTAAGCCACCCAGTCTATGGTATTTTGCTATGGCAGTTTAAACAGAATAAGACACTACTCATTTTTTTTCTTGTTATTTGTATCTTCTTGCCTTTTATTTCACATGTGTGTTGGTGGCAATGAATGTGAATGTGAACATTTCATTCCTGGGATAACAGATACCAGGGTTGTACTAGATTGTAACAGACATAGAAGACAAATGAGCTCCATCAAGCTACTTTGGAAATTCTGTGGCCTTTTTCAGTGAAAGCCAGTTTTAGCATTAGAAAAGTCTTCTTCTTTCTGAATTTTTGAGCCTTTTCCTGTAGCTGTGAAGCTGAGGCACACAATTACATCAGTTACCTCAGAATTAGTGTTTCTACTGATGAGTCAATTTTCTATTGCTTGGGGAGATATTTCTGAAATTCTAGCCTAAACCTTGTTTCTTCTGCCCTTGAAAAAAATTTATGTGCTCAGACAGTAAAATATTGTTTCCTGCTTGGAAAATTTGATTTTCCACTTTGAACCATGACTGAAAAATTAAATATGCTTATTTTGCAGAAATTGGAAGGAAAAAATATACATGCAAAGAAATTGAAATCAATCAAAATTCTACTATCAAGAGTTACAAGAGTTAATCAATCACTAGTAAGAATATTTGGTATAATTGTCCAAACAATTTTAAGCATATTATGATATTTTCAACAAAAATTAGTGTCTAATTTAACTTTAAATGCTGGTAAGTTCCACTGTACTTCAAAAAGACTGCCTTTCCAAGGATGATTATTACTATTATTTCTCTTATGACACGAAGCCTACAGAAAAATATGTCAGTTAAAACTTTTAAAACTAAAGTGTATAGTTTTAGCTCTTACATTTAGGTCTTGAATTTTCCACCCAAAAATAGCAGAACATATATTCTTCTTAAGCCTATTCTAGATATTTTATAGAAGTAGAGTCATAGAATATTTGTCCTTTTGTGACTGGCTTGTTTCACTTAGCATAATGTCTTCAAGGTCCATCAATGTTGTAGCATGTGTCAGAATTTAATTCCTATTATGGCTAAATAATAATCCATTGTATGTATAAGCCATTTACCTGTTGATGAACAGTTGGATTGTTTTCACCTGTTGGCTATCGTGAATAATGCTCCAATAAACATTAGTCTAAAAAATGTAATTACAAAAATGTAAAACATGAAAAATTATCTTTACTCTTAAAAATTTTTTCTTATATTTTGTCCTTACTGGTCAACAAATTTACCATTATTTTTTGTTCTGTTTTGTGTCTTTTTTTGCTTCAATCACCAATACATTTATCTTCCTCTCCTTTTCTTTCATATTATTACAAGAAACCTTTAAGTCTTCATTTCTATCTTTTTTTCCCTGAGCCAAAGCAAATTATTTTTATCACTTTTTAAACTTTTTATGGAGCCATATAAAACTGAGACAGCTATAAATTATCAATAAACAAAATAAAAAAGACATTTTTTGCCTCATAAATATGTTAATGTCAGAGTTAGGATTATTACAGAATATTCCTAAAATATTGATAGCAAAATCCAGACATTTCAATATTTTTACATATCAGTACTAAAGAACTCCAAGTTAGTGAGTAGCAAAAGCAAAAAGTTCTGATTTTCTTTTGTATTCTCAGACTTCTTATTTAACATAAGTGCTGAAAACATAGAACAGCAGTATTATAACCATTATAACCTGGTGACCCCAAATTATTTTCAAAATTTTAAAACTATATAGTAACTACTGCCTCACCCATGCCTGGACCTTTAATACAGTATATAAAAATTTAGAGTTTGACAGTGATAAGATATAGATAATTTGAACATACTTCACTTTTAAAAAGCTTCTCATTTAAAAAAGATTTATTTGTACTAGATGAAGTGTATACTGAGAAAATAAGTATAATTAAAACATATTACATATTTCTGTCATAAATTTATTTTAAGATTTAAGAAATTGGTGTTATGTTCTAGCATATAAGTAGCAATATTTTCAGAATATTTTATTATCTTCTTACTTTCATTTTTAATTCTGTAACAATTTATTCTCCAAACCTTAGTTCTTAAAATTTATTTTATTACATGGTAAAAATTTGAGCTCTTTTTTAATCAAATGTAAGAAACTTAGACTTGTTTAGATTTTAAATATGTCAATGGTGCACCAACTCATTTATTTAAAGTGTGGTCATAACTTTGAACCTGATATCAATATTTTATTATTTTGCTTTTTTTTTTAATCCTTCAGATATCTTTTTAATGCTTAAAATTCCACAGTTTTTCTTTTATATTAATTATATCATGTGCATTGTTCAGAGATTTGTATTTGGAAATAGACCATTCCAAATACCTTGAGTATGAAATTATGTGTTCCAAAACACAAACTGTCTTTTTCTTTAACAATTAGCTTTGTTTGGATTTACCAAGTAATTATTTGTTTAGTTGATGTGTTAATTAACAAATGAGTCATTGTGCTAATTTTTGAGGTGTCAAAATTATAAAGTTGTAATCTCTGTGTTGAAAAGATAATCACAGTCCAAATTTTGATGACAATCTTATTTAATATAGTCTGGCACCCATAATATATTTCTACATTTCTTGTTGGAGGTTTACTTTCAAATGAAAAGACAATTAAAACTGTCAAATATCCTCCACATTTCACAAAAGAAAATTAAAAATGTTCTTAGTTTGAGCTGGTGTAAACACATAAAGAAGTAATATAAACATGTTATATATGCAGGGGGGAGGGGACACTATTATGAGTCTTAAAATGCTTAGTGTATTCATTTTCTAGTACTATCATAACAAAATACCACTGACTGTGTGATTTGAACAACATAAATTTATTTTCTCACAATGCTAAAGGCTGTATATCTAAGATCAATATGTCAGCAGGTTTGGTTTTTCCTATGACCTCTCTTCTTGGCTTATAGATGGCTGCCTTCCTTTTATGTCCTTTTCTCTGTGTATTAGCATCCCTGATGTCTTTTCCTCTTCTTATAAGGACACCATTCTATTAGACTAGAGACCCACCCTTATGATCTCATTTAACCTTAATTATCTCCTTAAAGTCTCTATCTCCAAGTGTAGTCACATTAGAGGTCATAGATTCAACATATGAATTTTCTAGGAGTACAATTCAGTCTATACCAGATGGTTCAATAAAACTCTGGGAAATAAAATGTTTTTTTCTTATACTAAAGTTTCTTTTCCATTAAAAAAAATCAATTCTAAGATTATATTCTTCACATAAAAATTTCAATTTCTTTTGTGAAGTTAGATCTTGAGAAACACAGTGATATTATCCTTACATCTTTTAGAAAATATTTAGTGAACATTTATTCTTAAAAAATATGAAAAAAAGGAATGTGAAATTTAACATGTACAGGACTTCTTGTGCACATTTTGACTTTTTTTTCTCTTTCATTGAGGTATAACATATAAACAGTAAAGTATATAAAATTCAACAATCTTAATTTATACAGTTTGATGAGTTTGTACATATGTAGACACCTGTGTAACCACCTCCCAGATTGAGCTCTATATCTGATCTTAGTTCAAGAAATACATACAGTATTTTTACTTTTATTTTTAACAGCCAAATGGAACAAATTAAATTCCTCACCAATGCTTTGGTTATCTGAAAATTATAAATGTTTCAATGCAATCTGTTCCATATGCCTTAGAAAACTATACAGGATAGCCAATTTTAAAATAATTTTAATTATTATGGGTACATAATATTTGTATATATTTATAGGGTACATGTGATGTTTTCATACAAGCATACAATGTGAATTAATCAAATCATGATAATTGGGGTATCAATCACCTCAGGCATTGATCATTTCTTTGTGTTAGGAATGTTCCAATTCCACTCTTTTAGTTATTTTAAAGTATATGCTAACTTATTGTTTACTATAGTTACACTTTGTTGTACTACCAAATACTGTTCATTCTGACTATCTAACTATATTTTTGCACCCATTAACTACCCCTCCCTAATACCCTTCACCACTCTTTTTAAGAATGTTTATCCATTTTCTTTCCAAGCTAAGAAACTTGTGACATAAAATATAGAGCTGGAAAGGCTATTGTGTATTTAACAGAACACACTGTTAAAAAAAGGTATTTGAAGAGAAAATAACACATACTATTTCCAGAACTAGATAACAAATTTAAACATAAATTTTTTAAAAATCCAAAATTGGAATAGATAATAATATTGTAAGATCACTTCAGCTCCTAGAGCTGAATATCCTGAACTTTTGGAGAAACATGATTTTACACTTTTATAAGATCAGCCTGCCTTTGAGATTTCAAATACCTGATATTCCATCTTAATTAGAACACAGTCAACTAACAAGATGTAAATCAGAAAGATGTCTAAATAAACAACCAACCTAGATATAAAAATCCATGAACTCATATTTCATTTTACTCAAGAAAGATCTCTAAAACTCTCCTGCAAACTATCTTCATTCCTAATTTATGTACAATAAAGTTGTCACTCTTTTAAGTCAAAAGCAGACTATATCCAATAAATCAGAAGGAGTTCAGCTTGCTAAGAATCAACTTCCCACATGCTATGACATCAGTAAAATGAATAGAGCTGAGGATTTGCTGGAACACATTACATTATAAGCTCATTCATAATAATTTACAGTAGGAAAACAACCTGGATTCTTTTATTCTGTGAAAAACAAGGCTGTCCATCTCTGAGATAATTTACCTTATGGAAACTGAAGAGATGTTTGAATTGTTCATTTAACAATGATTTCTGGAGCGATATTTCTATGCTGCATACTGTTACAAGAGACATAAAGGTGAAAAATACAGAAAAATCCCTGCTATTGTGGATCCTATATTTGAATTATTAGCATTTATTCAATATTCAACATACAAGATAAGAGCATCATTGTGGGATAGGAATGATCTTTAGCTGCAATGATGCTAGGTTGAGTCACATGAAATTGCCACTGTTAGGTGAAATTTCATATGATCTAGCTTATTAATACATGTAAGTTCCAGTAGGGGGACACAGACATGTAAGCATATTTGTGATAGACCATTAAGAAAAATATTATGTTAAAAAATGCAAACAAAGTATGACAGAACATTAATGATTTGTTAAATTTCATAATTAGTTATGAAATTCTGTATTTTATATTTTGCATATGATTTTAAAATGTTCCCTGTATATTCTCTGAATGTACTTTTCTAAATTTTTGGGATATAGCAAAGTTAATAAAACAAAACTTTTAAAAAATACAATACAGATATAATTTCTCCAATTTAATCTATAGTTAGAATCAAAGCAATAAAATCAATTTTCTACTGGATATCTTAAAAGATTTAAAATGTATATAGAAGAAAACTCCTTAAATAATGTATTCTTCTTTTAAAAAGAAGAGCATAATTATGTGTGATTTTCCTATCAGTTTGTAATATTGAATTCCATTAAATATGAGATAATGTTGAACTACATTAGTGATCAAGAAAATACAAAGCTAAACCCTAGTTCTCTACCAGTAAAAACACAATTGCATGACTAAAATGAAAAAAACAAAACAAAAAAGGCAGAAAACTCCCAGTGTTACAAGCATGTGACAGAACTAGCAGTTTCACACATTGCTGATGGGGACTTAATTGCTACAAATACTTTGGAAAAGTATTTATAAGTATTTGCCAAATCTATTCTTACTTATTAGAAATATTAGCACTGTTTCTAATAGACGCAACTCTGAAATGAGCCAAATGCACATCAACTAGTAAAATGGAGGAATAAATTTATTTAGCATAAATAAATTATCCAGTATATTCAGTATATTTATATACTGTGAGAACGAATAAACCACAACTCTGTACAATAATATGGATATGTATCAGAAACATAATGCTGATGGAAGAAAGCCTAACTCAAAAGAATGCATTTTGTACAATTCTATTTATGTTAACAGTGCAAAAAAGACAAAATTAATCTATTTGTTTAGAAGTCAAGGTAGTCCTTATCCTGGTGGTTAGTGGTTAAAATGGAACAGGAGAAGGATTGCTTTTCTGGTGAGGGTAATTTTCTCTTCATTGCTCTTGGTGCAGGTGACAGGAGCATGTTAAATTTGTGACAATCCATCGAGCTGTTCACTTATACTATGTGAACTCTTTTGTATACATATATTAATACTTTGATAAAAAGAAAAGAGAAAAAGTGAGAAATACTACTTTAAATCAATATAAAAATTCATATAGAAATGATACAAAAAACAAACAAGGCAATGGAAAGAATGTGGCACTTTGGACATAGAAAAAATAACTTCTCATTATATAAAAAAAGTAAAATTAGTTTCTTAATAATACCATGTGCAAAAATACCAAATGGTTTAAAGAACTAAATGTAAAAAATAAATTTATAAAGTTCATGCTGATGATAATAATGAGAATAGCTTTGTGATTTAGCTGTGTGGCATGAGTAAATAATAAAAAAATTGATTATTTGATTGCATAGATTTGACATGAAGAACTTGTGTTGAAGGAGCTACAGCACAGACATGAAAGATGCTAGAAATTTAGGAAAATAAAATAAAATTTGAAAAGTCTAAAAACAACATGGGATTAATACATGGCATACAGGCATCCACAATGGGCCATGATGGAGTGGAGCAATTATATTATATTATGCATCTTCACAGTAAATGGTTTTCAGATATTGGACAATGGGTAGCAGGCAGCTCAGGACAGTGATCCTAGGAGCCCCCAAACCAAAACAAAACAAAAATGACAAGAAGATTGCTTCAGTTTTCTGCCTAGAGAATGTTTCCAGGCTGCAGCTCAGAGAGGAGAAATATAGAGCTCAGCAGTCTGAGTTAAAGAGAATTTGGGGCAGCAAAAGAAGTTAGAATTCACAGGACAGAAGAAAATTGAAGTAGAGGAGCGGGGAGGATTGTGCTGAAGGAAGAGAGAGAGAGAAGAGGGTAGAACTGCATAGTGAACAAGCTGCTAAGTGAAAGAGAGAAAGATCTGGAGAGTTGCAGACAGTTTTAGGCTTAAGTATTGATCCGTGCACGTATGTGAGGAAACCGCAGGGCAAATAACTTCAGAAAAAAAGCAGATAGAACAATTCCCAATGTACACAGAGGGCTAGGAATAATAGTTTGCCTTCTCACCAGTCAGAGTGGGCAACCTCATAATACCTAGGGTATTGAGGAAAATACTCAAAAAGGTATTGCCTCAGTAACAGGGTACAATTAGCCCAAGACTAAAGGAGTAATTGGTTTCATCTAACATTGCTTAAAAGCTAGTCATGAAAGAATCAGGCCATTTGAAAATAGCTTAACTGTCTCAGATCAAAGCTTGAGAATATGTAAAGGAACACAAAATTATCCAGCACCCAACAAGGTAAAATCACAATATCTGGTTTCCAGTGAAAAGTTGCTAATAAAGTAGAGAAGCAAGAAAATACAACCTGTAATGAACAAAATGATAAATAACCTCAAATAGATCTAGTTTTAATATGGATACTATAATTAGTAGACAAGGCAATTATAATAATTATTATAATTATATTCTTATGTTCAAGAATATAGAGAAAAGCATACAGGTAAAGAAAAATGCAGAAAACATAAGACAGACCTTAGTCATATTGTAGACATGAAAAATCTAATATCTGAGATGAAAAAATACACTAGGTAGAATCAAGAGCATATTAAACATGCAGAAGAAACGATTATTGTATTTTAAAATAAAAATAAACAGATTAAGTTAAATGCTTTGACACTGCTCTGCAATCAAGATATTAACTAAGAAAGCAAATATTAGTCATAAAACAAGAAACCTAACATAGAAGTATGTTTACTTTTCTCAGATTGTGAATTCTCAACAAGTAGGAGCTTCAGCCTAGTCATAGGCAACAACTGAATCAAACCAATGTTGCATGAGGCAGCCTACCGTAACAAATATGATCTTACTGTCATGTCACATACTCAATGCTGTGTGCTGAGCAGAGCTCTCTGAAGCTCTTCTTGTTCTGAGTGTTGCCTGATTCATGAATTATGATTTGCTCAAATAAAGTTTTTCAAAACAAAATAAAGACAAAATTATAGAAAATACTACTGGAGAAACAATGGGATGTGGACAAACTTAAAATGACCTAATATAAATGATTTGGAGTCCATGAAAAGAGAAGAGAAAAAAGGGGGTGGAGAAAGAAATATTTTGAAATGACTGAAAAATTTCCAACTTTTATGAAAACCATAAACCCACAAATCCAAAATGCACAAGTAGCTCCTAAGCAAACAAACATGAAGGAAATTACACCAAGAAATTTCAAAGTACTGAAGAAAAAAGCCAACCTAGAATTATATACTGAGCAAAAATATGCTTTAATGAAAGAAAATGGAAAAAAGGGTTTTTATGACATAAAAAACTGAAAGAATTCACCACCAATACATAGGCACTAAAGGAAATTTTAAAGTTTCTTCTAGCAGAAGGGCAATGGTAACAGATGCAAATCTGGATTTGCACAAAGGAATGAAGAGTACTAGAAATATTTTCTTTTTCTTATTTTAAAAATATCTTTAAAATGTAATAGACTGTTTAAAGCAAACATTATAACAATGCATAATAATTGTAGGTTTTATATAAATTATAGGAGTACAATCTATGAAACCAGGGCACAAAGACCAGAAGGGCTGACATGGAAATATACTATTTTAAAGATCTTATATTTGGAGTGACTAAATATACTTGAAGGTAGATTGCTATAAGTAATAACACATGGAACCTTTAAAACAAACACATATGGACACACAAGAGTGCTAGAGCTGATCAACCCACAAAGGAGATAAAATAGAATTGGACAAAATAGCTAACTAATACAAAAGAAGGAAAGCAAAGAATATGAGACAAAATGAAAAAGACAAATTCAAGATGGTAGATTTGAAACTAAACATATCAATAATTACCTTTAATTTAAATGGACTTTATACCCCAAATGAAAGATATATTAACTAGAAAAACAAAATCAAATTATATGCTGCCCACAAAGAGTCATTTCATGTATAAAGAAACAAGTAGGTTGGCACAATAAGAAGAAAAATTATCCAGTGATAACACTAACCTATAGAACGTAGTAGAGGACAAAATAATATCAGATAAGTATATTCCAAGGCAATAATATTGCTAGGGATAAAGAAGGACATCACTTAATGATAAAGATGTCAATTCTTCAAGACAAAATAAGATCTTTTTGTTCACTTAGTTTCCCCATTCCATTCTAGTGAATCACTCACTTATCGTTTAAATATTTTAAAATAATTGATTCTACAATATATTTTCTTTTGTACATACAGCTGCTGTTAGAAAATGTGAGGCCACTTTTTGTTTGCTTCCCAAATTAAATATCTTAAATATCTTCAAATATACCAAACTTTTAAATGTCCTCATATAGATGCTGAGAAATGATGTACCCAATTTATCAATGAATACAATAAATAAAACTGGATTTACTGGGAACTAAGGTAATTATCTTGGGGAATAAGGAGAAAATATGGATCCCAACTAAGTAAAAAGTAACAAGAGCAACAACAACAAAAAAGCACCAGTTTTCTAGCTGTACATAATTTGGTTACCTAGTATTTCTTAGTCAATTTCTTCTTGTTACAAGTATAAAACCAATCTGTAATTTCTTTCATTTATAACTATGTGGTCATTAAGCATGTTGAGGAATTTTTAGAATTATGGAAAAAGCCCTATGAACCTGAAAAACAAAAGTCTCACAAGTAATGATTAGGAAATGCTTGTAAAATTGAATAGAAATAATTTTATCATTTGGTTCAACAACTGGTCAAGTCAGGGCACAAAAGCGTATAACTCAACTTCTAGAAGCCACACAATGAAAACAGAAAAATTGGAGCACTTAGTGGAGCACAAAGTGAGGACTTTGATGAAATTGACTTCTCTAAACTATGGGAAAAGAAAAGGTAGAGATTCATTATAGTGCTGCCACATTTTGATTACATATTAGAACAGTAAAAAGACAACATGAGGGGGAAAATAAATCTATTAAAATATATTTAGGTAATAGAAAGTACAGCTGCTGAGCACATATAATTTTAAGGTATCAAAGACAGAAAAATAAAAGAAATATATTGTACCTTATTCTAAGTAATAAAATACCATAGAGGAAATCCATTTATTAAATAAATACTTATGTTATGCTTACCAGGTATCAGGCACTATTGTCTATTTAACAAATACTAACATAACTAATCCACATAACAACTTCAGAGAGTGGATACATTACCATCCCCATCTTACATGTGAAGAAACCAAAATAAAAAAAGTTTTAGGAAATTGTCCAAGGTCACACAACATAGCCAGAGTGCAGATCCAGGTTTCTGGCTCCAGAGTCCTTGCTCTCAACTGTTGTACAATGCTGTCTATCTAATTCAAGGGTATGAGAGTTAATTTTCTTCAACATTACTGGGGAAAGGAAAGTCATGCAAGCTTTCTCCATATGATGACAGTATTGGTGCACCGTTCTATGTGTTTTATTATACACAGTAATAATAATTTATAGTTAATATTGTTTCATTCTGCTATTTATTTATTTATTTTTTTAACTGAGAAACATTTTTCAGATTTGAAACTGAAAGACTGCTCAGAGAATGACCAGAACAACAGTACTTCAGACTGAACAACCCAGAGTCCCTGTTGCAGTATGATTCTGAGAATGGCAAGTATCTCCTTGATACTTCAGTGTCATCATGAGCCTAGTTTGGTTTAACACTGAGACTTTCTCAGCATTTGCTTATTTAAATTGACTTGTGATTTTTCCATCTTGTGCTCATTCACATCAAAAAAGGATAATCCCAAAAGCTATTTCATTCCTAGGAGAACAGGAAACAAACAAACAAACAAAGGCTATTTATTTATATAAAGAGAGAATCAGTTTCACCTTAATATATATAGTGACAGTGTGAATCCAGGGAGGGAGTCCCTCCCTCCCTGCATTATATTGATTATATTTCAATAACTCATTTAAACATAACCACGTTTTATCTCCTTAGATGTAGAGCTATTATTATATGGTAGATGTTAAAACATTCTTCCTGTGCAGCTATACACTTTGTCCTGGGAATAAGTTATATATATATAATTTAGTCTCTCTCTCTCTCTCTTATATATATATATAGATAGATAGATAGATATAGATAGATATAGATATAGATATATTTTATCTAAAATATATATATATACACAAATATATATATATATATATATATATATATATATATAGAGAGAGAGAGAGAGAGAGGCAGAGCTTATGAGAATGGAAGATGGGAAATGAATAAAATAAAGTTTGGTCTGTCAGTAAAACTTGTAGACTAAAAAAAAAAATTATCATTTCCAGTGGAAGGAAGAAACTAATCTTTTTTCTGAACATATTTAAATCAGACTGTATACATGTAAAGCTATGTGGAGTTAAGAAGTGACAGTAGGTTTATTTTAAGCCAGTAACCACAATATAAAGTGGTTTTGGTCCTGAAATTTAAAGCTATTTCAAATAAAAATTAAGGATATATTAGCAATTTCTTAAGTCTAGGACAGAGGTTTGGGTCTTGTAATTCTGTTTTTAATCACCTTTATTAATAATATGTACCATTTCCATTCCTATGTCCAATTATTTTTTACATTATTTCACACTTACATTCTGTTCTTGCTTTATCCCTGGAATTACAGCCTCTGCTCTTCCCCTAACTCCCACCATTTTTAAACGTAGTGACTTTCTTGTGATAAGAGTTCCCAGTATTCCTATTACACCTTACATGTAATGAAGATAAGTGTTAATGTTTATGGTTCAAGATTCATTTAGATGTGAATGTTTATGAGCCGTTTCCAACTAAGATTTAAAGCTAAATCTGCCAGTAGGTGTAACTTGAACAAGTGGCTTTCAGATAAATGCGCCGTTGAAATTTGATTGATTAATTATAAAACACTTAATAACATTAGCCTCATTTTAAAAGCCACATTTATCTCTTTGTGTTAAAAAATAAAGTGCTATTACTATCAAATCTCAATATTTTGGAAGAAATCAGTCAAAATATTTGGTCCTAATATAAGAGAATTATAACAGAACCATATCAATCTGTTTAAGGACACAAAATCACCTTAATTTTAAAAACATAAGTGAAAGTATAAAAAATATTTACAGGGTTTGTGGTTCTATTGGAAGCTATTTCACAGAGCCAATTTATAGCACTCTCTGTGTGAGGGAAAACAAATATTTTAGATTGTAAAAAGTTGTTATACATGTTGCTTTCATTACAAGTTATTCTTTTATTAAAGATTAATGTGTAATAAATTTATATCCTTTCCTTTGATATTATCTGATTTTAAATGTATGTAAATACATATATATATATGCACACACAACATAAATATTTTATTTATAATATATATCTAGATAAGGTGATCTCTATCTAAAACTATTTTTATTATTGTATTTTCCCTGCATCAAAAGTAGTATTAAAATTATTACACCATTGTGTTAAATCAGCTTTGCAATACTTTATAATTTATCTATAATTACCTGAAAATAATTCAACAAAGCTAAGTTACCACAAATTATTGGTCAAATTATTTGTTCAAGTTGCTTTGACAATTACCTGAGTTTTCAAAATTGAAAATTTTAGGTGCAAAATGCCATATTAAAGGGCACTGTGTTCAAGAGCTGTTAACTTTATCCAAATTTGTAGGATATATTAAAATTACTTAATATTTTTGCTTTAGTTTTCTCCTGTATAAATGAAAACCAAGGGGCCTATATTTCATCAGCTATTTTGGGATTAAATAAAAAAAACATTTAAAATGTTGTTACTATGTCTGCCACAGGGTCATATGGTCATATATATGAAATGAGAACTGTATCCCATAACCCAGGAATTTAGTCTACAGACACACTTTTAAAAATGAGCCAATATACTGCATAAAGGAGAGTAATCATATCATTTTTAATAACTGGTATTGAGGAAAACATAAATGTATTTTAATATACATTAAATTATGGTTTCATTGGTTATGTAAGTGATAGAAAAAATTCCTATTACTATGATTTTAATTTATAGTTGAAGTATGGTTAAATTATGGTACAATATGAAACAGAATACATCATTACAGAGAAAAAGAAAATTTTGTATATAATGCTACAGGAATGTCTCTCATATGTAAGCAAAGATAGTGAAGTACAGAACCATGGCCACTGTCACATGCAGCTGCACAAGTTATACACTGCACAAATTCAGGTAACTCTATGTAAGGTATTCTCCACTCAGTCCTGATCTTTGTAAATAAAATGTACTTTTTATTAACATACAATTGATCTGGGTCAGTTTCTTATTGCCATTATAACAAATTATCAAAAAATTAATGGCTTAAAACAACACAAATTTACTAATATATAGTTCTGGAGGTGACAATTCCAGACTGGGTCTCACTGGACTTAAATAAAGCTGCCAGTAGTGCTGCATTCTTATTGGAGGCTCTGAGAGAATATCATTTTTCTTGCCTTTTCCAGCTTTTAGAGGCTACCTATATTTTTTGGTTGTGAGCCTTCCTCTTCCATATTCAAAGGCAGCAACAGTAGATCAAATCCTTTTCATGCTGCCATCTCTCTGGTTCTTTCTCTCTTCTGTCTCCCCCTTCTACTTGTAAGGACCTTGTTATTACATGAATACCACCCAGATAATCAAGGATACTCTCACTTCAAGGTCAGCTGTTTAGCATGCTTAATTGCATCTGCAACCTTATTTCCCTTTTCCATGTAGCCTAACATAGTCACAGGTTACAGGAATTTGGGTATGAGTGTCTTCAGGGGGCCATTATTCTGTCTACGACACGTCTTGTTGGTACTAAATTAAATAAGATAGAATTATTAGTACATGCTTTAGGGAGAGGGTATTTCCTTTTTATGACTTTATTTCTCAGCGTTTTGTAGAGTTTGAAACTTTTCTCTTGTACATGCATTTTTATAAAGGTAAATTTCTTTCTTTTTTATTTCAATATATTTAGGGGGTACAAATGTACTTTTGTTACGTACATATATTGTATAGTAGTGAAGTCTGGGCTATTAATGTACCCATCACTGAAACAGTACACATTGTATCCAATAAGTAATTTTTCATTCCTTACCACCCTGCCACCCTCCCACCTTTGCAGTCTCCAAGTCCATTATATCACTATGTATGACCATGCCTACAGATGGCTTAGTTCCCACTCATAAAAGAGTATATGTGGTATTTGATTTTCTGTTCCTGAGTTACTACACTTAGGATAATGGCCTCCAGTTCCATCTAAGTTGCTGCAAAGACATTATTTGATTTCTTTTTTTATGGCTGAATTGTATTCTAGGGTATATATACACCACATATTCTTTATCCATTCTTCAGTTGATGGGCACTTAGGTTGATTCTATATCTTTGCTATTGCGATTTGTGCTGTGATAAACATACAAGTGCATGTATACCCAGTAGTGGAATAGCTGGATTGAATGGTAGGTCTACTTTTAGTTCTTTGAGGAATCTCCACACTATTTTCCATAAAGGTTATACTGATTTATATTATCGCCAACCGTGTATGTGTCCCCTTTTCACTGCATATGTACCAACATGTATTGTTTTTATACTTTTTAATAGTGGCCATTCTGACTGGAGTGAGATGTCATCTCATTGTGGTTTTAACTTGCACTTCTCTGATGATTGAAGTCATTGAGCATTTTTATATGTTTGTTAACCATTTGTATATTTTCTTTTGAAAAATTTCTGTCCCTATTGTTTGCCCATTTCTTAATGGGGTTATTTGTTTTTTTCTTGCTAAGTTGTGTGAGTTCCTTGTATAATCTGCATATTTGTTCTTTGTTGGATGTATAGCTTGCAAATATTTTCTGTAGGTTGTCTACTTACTCTGTTGATTATTTCTCTTGCTATGAAGAAGCTTTTTAGTTTATTTAATTACCATTTATTTTTGTTTTTGTTGTATTTGCTTTTGGGGTTTTAGTCATAAATTCTTTGTTTAGCCAATGTCCAGAAGAGTCTTACCTCAATTTTCTTCTAAAATATTTATGGTTTTAGGCCTTACATTGGTTCTTAGGAAAGATAAACAAAACTTACAGACCACTAACTACATTAACCAAGAAAAGAGGAGAGAAAACTCAAATAAGCTCAATTAAAAATGAAAAAGGAGACATAACAACTGATATCACAGGAATACAAAAGGTCATCTGAGACTACTGTGAACATCTCTATGCCTACAAACTAGAAGACCTAGAGGAAATGGATTAATTCCTGCAAGCAAATAACCTCCCAAGCTTGAATCAGGAAGAAATACAAATCCTGAATAGACCAATAATGAGTAGTGAGATTGAATGAGTTTAAAAAAAATCACCCCCCCTCCACAAAAAAAGCCAGGGACCAGATGGATTCATAACCACATTCTATTAAAAATACATACAGAGGAGAACTGGTACCAATCCTACTAAAATTTTCCAAAAGATGTAGAAGGAAAAAATCCTCCCTAACTTATTCTATTAAGCCTGTGTCACCCTGATACCAAAGCCAGGAAAGGATGCAACAAAAAAAATAAAACTTCAGATCAATATCCCCGATGAACATAGATGCAAAAATCTTCAACATAATATAAGCAAACCAAACCCAACAGCAAATCAAAAAGATAATTCATCATTAGCAAGTGGCTTTTATCCCAGGGATGCAAGGATAGTTCAACATATGTAAGTTAATAAATGTGATTCACCACATAAACAAAATTAAAAACAAAAACCATATGATCACCTCAGTAGATGCAGAAAAAGTATTCAATAAAATCCAGCATCCCTTCATGATAAAAACCCTCAACAAATTAGGCATGGAAGAAAAATATCTCAAAATATTAAAACTCATATATGACAAATCCACAGCCAATATCATACGGAAGGGGGAAAAGTTGAAAGCATTCCCCCCAAGTACTGGAACAAGGCAAGGATGCCCACTTTAGCCATTTCTATTCAACATAGTACTGGAAGTCCTCACCAGACCAATCAGGCAAAAGAAAAAAATAAAAAAGGTATCCAAATTGGAAGAGAAGATGTCATGTTTTCCCTGTTCACTGATGATACAATGTTATATCTAGAAAAGCCTAAAAACTCCACCAAAACACATTTGGATTTTATAAATGAATTTATTAATGTTTTAGAACACAAAATTAACATACAGAAATCAGTAGCATTTCTATACACTAATGACAATCTAGCCAACAACAAAATCAAGAGGGCAATGTCATTTACAATAGATGCAAAAATTTAAATGAAATACATTGTAATGTATTTAAAAGATATCTACAAGGAAAATTACAAAACACTGATGAAAGAAACTGTAGATGACCCAAACTAATGGAAAAACATTACATGTTCATGAATCATAAAAATTAATATCTTTAACATAACTATACTGACTAAAGAAATTTGCAAGTTCAATGCAATCTCAATCAGAATACCAAAATTTTCACAGAATTAGAAAAAAGCAATTCTAAAGTTCACACAGAATCAAAATATAGCCTGACTAGGCAAAGCAACCTTGAGCAAAAAGGACAAAGCTGGAGGCATCATATCACCCTTCTTCAAATTTTACTACAAGCCTCCTGTAATGAAAACAGCATGGTACTGGTATAAGAATAGATTCTTAGATCAATGGGACAGAATAGAGACCCCAGAAATAAAGCCATATACCTACAACCAACTGATTTTTGACAAAGAAGACAAAAACATACACTGGGGAAAGGATACCCTATTTAATAAATGGGGGTGGAAAAATTTGATAGCCATATGCAGAAGAATGAAATTGGATCCCTACCTCTCACCATGTACAAAAATAAAAGTAAACTAAAACTGTGATAATCTTTATATTGAGCATTTCAAATACCCAATTATGTATAAGAAAAACATTTTCTTTGTGTATGTCAGTTCCTCATCTCCAACTTGGACATAAGTGAGAAGACGCTTTTGCTGATTGAGTTTTTTTAGGGGTTTGACTGAATGAGCACTATGCTTCAAAATCCATGTGATGCTGACAAATTAAATGTAGTATTAGCACAAAAGAAAGGGCAAAACCATCAATCATACCTTAGTATAGGCCCATGTTAAGTGTTCATAAATAAGTGTGAAATTACAATATAAGAAAAACATATTAAGCATTTTTTCATATGTTTGTTGGCCATTTTGTGCACATAAGGAAGTAACATTCACTGGGTGTCAGGCAAGTGGGAGGGGGGAAGAGGGGATGGGAAAATTCACACCTAACTGTGCAGTGCACACCGTCTAGGGGATGGGCATACTTATAGTTCTGACTCGGGCAGTGCAAAGGCAATTTATGTGACCAAAGTGTTTGTGTGCCTGTAATATTCTGAAGTAAAAAAAAATAATAATAAATAATAAAATAAAAATAAAGGCAACCAAACTGAAAAAAGGGGAAATAAAAAAATGGAAAAAAAACATATTAAAGTAGATGTTTAGTTCAGAATGTTTTTATTTAACAATATAGACTATGAAAGATAAATTTCGGGCAATTGTGAACATTTTTATAAGAATTAAAAAGAAAGGTTTGAATAAATTGAGAAGAATTTTTATTGGGAATTGATACATAAAAATTATTTAGAGGTTCAATCAATTTATTTTGATAATAATACCCCTTTTAATTTAGGGGACAGACATTTTATTATAGAAACCATTTTTAAACATCTGGGAGCATTTTTTTTTGTCATTTTTTGGTGAATTCTTGATACCTGAGTAAAATAGCCATGTGAACTCTTGTTTTATAGCAAGTTTAAAAGAAATATAAATCCCCATTAGGTGAAGTGGATTTCTATGACAATTGGGTTAGCTATGTGCACACCACAACACAGAGGAAGAAACTAGTCTATGATGCTTGTTTATGTATTCAAAGTCTACCTGTGTCAAGGTGACTTCTTTTCTTTTTTTCCCCATTTTTTAAAACAGTATTGATGCTATACATTTAATGTTGTGTTCTAAATTTTAGTTTAATATTATAATTCATTGAATTTTTAATATATACACACATATTATATCATCTATATCTTTCATATATCTTATCAATGATTACATATATTCTTTTTCAGTAGAGTATTTCTATGAACTTTTTACTTGAAAAGTAACATACATACAAAAATTCACAAGACATAAGCAAACATATTTATCAATAATCAAAGTGCATACATCAATAAAATGACTAAAGAAATCATGAAATAGCACATTAACAGAAACCCACAATTCCTTTTCAGTCACCACTGCCACACTTTTCTTCAGAGTAATTGTTCTTTCATTTCTAATACTATAGATTAATTTTGCCTATGCTTAAATTTTATATAAATGAAATTAAACAGCATGAATATTGTATAGGACATCTTTTACTAATTATTTTGCCCTGAGATTTATCCATAATGTTTGATAAAGCAAGTATTTGTGCTCTTTATTGCTATAAATTTTTATATTATAAATTTTCCAGAGTTTATTTATTTTTCTCTATATAATCATTTAGGTTGCTTCCAGTTTGGTGTTTATAAAGAATGCTGCTGTGAATATTTTTACAAATATACTTTGGTGTATATCTACTATGCATTCTTCTGTTTATATACCTATATGTTGAAGTTCTAGATTATACAGTACGTATATACTTCAAAATAGTGTTACTGCTAAACAGAGATACAAAAATATAGTCATATCTGTTTGTACTCTCACTAGCAATACGTGATTTTCAGTTGATCCATATCCTTGTGCAGTCATGGCACTTTATGCTTCTTAAAAATTACTTATTTTTCTAAACTTTTTGTATTTTCTTTTATTTGTACTGCCTAATTTCAAAATATACTACAAAGCCATAGCAACCAAATCAGTATGGTTCTGGCATAAAAACAGACACATAGACCACTAGAACAGAACAGAAAACCCAGATATAAATCCACACATTTACAGTCAACTTGTTTTCAATAAATATTCCAAGAAAATACAATTAAGAACGGGCAGTCTCTTGAATAAATGGAGCAGGAAAAACTGGATAACCATGTTCAAAATAATAGAACTAGACTTCTTTCTCTTACCATATACAAAAATAAAGTCCAAATGGATTAAAGTCTTAATTTAAGTCTAAGACCTGAAATTATGAAGCTGCTAGAAGAAAATTTTGGCAAATACTCCAGGACATTGGTATGGGCAAACATTTTCTGTGTAAGACCTCAAAAGCAAAGGCAACCATAGCAAAAGTGTACAAATTAGATTGTATCAAGCTAAAAAGTTTTTGAACATCAAAGGAAACAGTTGACAAAGTGAAGAGACAACCCACAAAAGGGAGAAAATATTTGCAAACTATCCATCTGACAAAAGATTAATAACCAGAATATATGAAGAGCTCAAACAACTCAATAGGAAAAAAAATACAAATAATCCAATTAAAAATGGGTAAAAGAACTGAATAGACATTTCACAAAAGAAGTCATATACATGGGGAACAGGCATATGAAAAAATGCTTAACACTGCAAATCATCAGAGAAATGCAAATCCAAACCACAATGAGATGTCATCTCATCCCAGTTAAAATGGCTTTTATCCATAAGACAGGGAATAACATGTGATGGCCAGGATATGGAGAAAGGGGAACTCTTTTACACTGTTGATAGGAGTGTAAATTAGTACAGTCACTATGAAAAACAGTATGGAGGGTCCTCAAAAAACTAAAAATAGAACTACCATACGACTAAGCAGATCCACTAATGGGAAGATACCCAAAAGGAAGAAAATCAGTATATTGAAAACATATCTGCATTTCCATACTTTTTGCAGCACTATACATAATAGCCAAAATATGGAATTGACCTAAGTGCCCATCAGTGAATGAATGAATAAAAAAATTTATTATATATATACAAAGGAATATTATTCAACCATAAAAAAGAATGAAATCTGGTCATTTGCAGCAACATGGATAGAACTGTATTAATAATTATTTCAAGTTAAATAGGACAACCACAGAAAGACAAATATTGCATGTTCTCACTCATATGTGGGAGCTAAAAAAGTGGATCTTATGAAGATAGAGAGTAGATTGGTGAGTTCCAGATATTGAGAAAGGTAAGGTAATGGTGGGAGAAAAGAGGTTGATTAATGTGTACAAATATAAATTTAGATAGAAAAAATAAGACCTGGTGTTAAATAGATCAGTTGAGTGATTATTATCGACACTAATCTATTGTACATTTCAAAATAACTCAAAGAGAATAATTCTAATGTTCCTAGCATAAAGAACAGACAAATATTTAAGGTGATGCCTGTCCCAATTACTCTAGTTTGATTAAATGTGTACATAAAATTTTCAGAAGTACTCTTAAAATATGTACATCTATTATGTGTCAATTTGAAAAATAAACACAAATCAAATTTAAACAATTAAGCCTCTGACAATTATCTTCTTCCTGACATAATTTATTTTTTTTTTGGCAGGCAGTTTTTCTTGAGGCAGAACTCAGTCAAAACTGAGCTTCTTTCCTTTTGAAAGTTGTTTCTTTCCTTTTCTCCTTTACTTCTAGGATATAACCTTTAGTGCATTGAGTAGAGCCTTGGCTATTTATCAGACCCTCATCCTTGGTGTACTGTGAATTTCATTTATTCCCTTTCAGATTTTTTAAGTGTGATTGCTTCTAAGCTTTTACCCCAACACTTTTACTTCAGAATTCATAATCGCCTCAAAAAGAAAAGCAGATCCAACTATTAGGTTTAGTTCTCTTGGTTCACCTCTTCATTTTATTCTGCAAAAGCTCACTGCCTTGATAGCTCTCCAATGCCTTCAGAGAGATATTTCTGTTCCCCTGCTCTCCCGGGTTTTCTAGTTTTTCTCAGCAAGAGAATTAGATTGAAGCAACATAAAAAAATCATTGCCTGAAAGAAATCAATACTTATCTTTGATTTAACAAAAGCAGCAATACACGTTTATGGTAGAAATTTTAGAAAACAAGGGTAAGTAAAAATAACAAAATGAAAAGCACCTAAAATTAAACTACACAGTCACTATGAAGATATACCAGCTTAGTCACCATGTAGTAAAATACTCTGATATTTCTTCTACATATTTTTTTCCATTTAATACCTTACACTGTTGAGTGGCAAAATTAGTAAGAAGTCCAGCATCAGTGTCTTGAGCTTCCTCTTCCCTATTGCTAAGAGGTCCTGATTTAATGATCTTAAATTACACCAAGCTAATCTAAGCATTTCCATGCTGCTTCCAAACTCAGGCAAAGAAAAATTAAAAGGGTTTTGATAGTTCACATATATAAAAACTACAGTTCTACTGCTATTGATTCAGGAGCTGTCCCACACAGTATCTATGTTGAAATAATATCCTATATAGCCAGACGCTTCTTTGTTCTTCTCTACAATGATTTTCCTTTTGACCTAGACGTCGCCTTTGAAGGCTACATTTTAACTACAGTGACAGAGAGTTGCCTGCCATGCTGGACCAGTCCTCTGCATCTGGATAGGCTGCCAGATTTAATTACCTGCTATGCTCAAGCGAATTTCTCACACACCATCTAGATTTTCTTGTTGGTTTTAGGTCAGTAGTACAGATTCTGCTTTTCCACAACTTCAGGGCTTTTGATATCTTTTTGTTTTTGTTTGTTTTCTTTGGGAATAGATTTTAGCTGCTAAAAAAGGGACAGAACCTGAATATCTTTTCTTACAGGGGCTTATTACCTTATTTTTCCTTTTTATTGTTGTTGTATGCACTTTCAAATTTTTGCAAATTTGCCAGTCTCTTCTCCATCTACTATCCCTGCCCAACAAGAGTCTATGAGAGATAATGCAAAATCGTCTCACCTGAAGACATCATATACTGTTCATATAAACAGCCAGAGTAATCTTTTAAAATTGCTTATCTGAACATATTTTCCAATTCAGACCTTAATATCGTTTACCATCTTCCTTCTCTTCTAAATATAAAGTCAGCTCTCTTTAACATAGCCTGGAAGAGACTACATATTCAGCCTCTACCCAAATTTCTCAGTTCATTTTATAAAAGGCTTCGTTCTGAGCTCTGCATGGTGCCCTCAGATACCTCAAATTCCCAAGCTCTGCATGCTTACTTGGCTTCTTGCTTTCCTCACACCTTTGTATAAGATTTTTTTCTCTCTTTCTGTTCCCCATGGTCATCCTTCCCAACTCAGCTCAAGCATTATTTTCCAAAGCATTATTTTCCAAATAATGCTCCAAGCATTATTTTCCATTATTTTCAAAGCATTATTTTCCATTCCTTCCCAACTCAGCTCAAGCATTATTTTCCAAGACATTATTGTCTTGCATCATACCAAATATCACGCTACATAGACCATGCCCATCACTGCTGTCTCCTGGGTGATTTTTAATAAATTGTTCTCTTTCCTGTGAGGCTATACTTTTCCTGAGTGTTGAAAATATGTCTTTTTAATCAGTATTTTATTCAAGCACTTAGCACAGCTTATTGAATAGAGTAAATGCTGAAGAACAACTTGTTGAATCAATGCTTTTGAAATCATCTTTATGACATTTCCAGAATTCATGGATAAAAGGAAACTTCATTCTAAAGTTAAAACTATATAAGAAATACTACTATTTTCTTCTGGAATTTTTTATGGTTCAACATTACTTTAATGGCTTTCATATTATGAGTCTGAAAATATGGTAGGTTGACCCTCCCTTCTATAATGCTTACTTCATCTCTCACGATGCTTCTATAAGAAAAGTCAAATATTTTCATATGATATTATAGGAAAGTATAATGAGTATTTTCTTAGGGGAAATGCTATGAGTGTAGGCAGCGGCTACTTTGTAACTGGGTCTACAAAATACAAAAATCTTCCAGAAGAAATCACATTTAAAATTAAATTTAAAAAGAAAAGTAGATAGTTATGAGTGTTCTAAACAGAAGTAGTAGATTGTGTGAAAGTTTAGTAGTCAAGAAAGAAAACAATGTATTCAAGAGATTGAAAAGGCGAATGAGCTATGTCTGGAGAGGGAAGCACAGGGAAATCGTGGAGGGGCTGAAACTCAGTGGTACGGTGTTTGAGGAGTGCCTTGAAGACAGTTGGAAAGCAGTGAAGGCTTTTAACCATCATTCCAGGGAGTGACATTACCGGACAGTAATGTAAGAAATAGAAGTCTACATTTTTTACGGTGGTATGAGAACTGGAGAAGAACAGTCATGGTGATATGTGATTTAGGGAGCCTGACTTGGAGGCAGTAGTATAATTGAGATAAAAGTTCTTCAAATCTGATAATGGCAGTGGTGATTGAAAGAGGTAGAATCAGGAGTATTAGGAGATAAAAAGCATCAGACAAGTGACTAAAGTTTTCTTTCATATTGTGAATAAAGGGTGCTGGAAACAAATTTGGGATACTTTATCTGGCTTTAACAACTGGGAAAGTATTGTTTCCAGTTACTGAGATTATGAAAAAAAGGATGATTAGGAGAGCATATGATATATAATGATATACCTGTGAGACATCCAAGGGTTGGTTATTTTGTTTAGGTTTTTGGTGCCAATAGAATTTTAATTTATTTTTAAAATTATTATGGATACAAAATAGATGTGCATATTTATGGGGTATGAGTGGTTTTTTGATACATGTATACAATGTGTATTAATCAAATCAAAGCAATTGAGATATCCATCACCTCAGGCATTTATCATTTCTTTGTGTAAATAACATTCCAATTTCATACTTAGTTATTTTAAAATATACAGTAAATCAATGTTAACTATAGTCACCTTATTGTGCTACTGAATACTAGGTCTTATTCATTTTATCTAACCATATTTTTGTATCCATTAAGCATCCCTTCTTTATCCACCCCCCACCACACACATACACTCTCTGGTAAGCACGATTCTATTCACAATCTCTGTAAGATCATTTTTCTGTAGTTCCCACATATAAGTGAGAACATGCAATATTTGTCCTTGTGTGCCTGGCTTATTTCACTTAAAATAATTCCTTCAGTTCCATCCATGTTGCTACAAATGACAGAATTTCATTCATTTTTATGGACGAATAGTATTTCGTTGTGTAGATATACCACATTTTCTTTACCCATTCATCCGTTTATGGCCACTCGGGTTGATCCCCTATCTTGGCTATTGTGAATAATGCTGCAAGAAACATGAGATACCTCTTCAATATACTGATTTTTTTTTTCTTTTGGCTATCTACCTGGTGGTGGAATTGCTGGATCATATGGTAGTTCTATTTTTAGTTTTTGAGGATCCTCCATACTGTTTTCCATAGTGGCTACAATAATTTACATTCCCACTAACAGTGTATGAGGGTTCCCCTTTCTCCACATCCTGGCCAGCATTCATTGTTCCCTGTCTTTTGGATGAAAGCCATTTTAGCTGGCATGAGATAATATCTTATCAGGGTGTTGATTTGCATTTCTCTGATGATTAGGGACTTGGGCCTTTTTTCATATACCTGTTGGTCATTGTATGTCATTTCAGAAATGTTTATTCAGATCTTTTGTCCATATTTTAATCAGATTATGTTTTCCCTTAATGAGTGGTTTGAGGTCCTTATATATTTTGGTTATTAATCTTTTGTCAGACAGATAGTTTGCAAATATTTTCTCCCATTCTGCGGGTTGTCTCTTCACTCTGTTGATTGGTTCCTTGTATGTGCAGATTTTTGCTTCATGTGATTTCATTGGTACATTTTTGCTTTGGTTGCCTGTGCTTTTGAGATCTTATTCAAGAAGTATTTGCTCAGACCAATGTCCTGGATTTTTTTCCCAATGTTTTCTTCCAGCAGTTTCAAATTTTCAGGTCATACATTTAAGTCTTTAATCCATTTTGAGTTTATTTTTGTATATGGTGAGAGATTGGGTCCTAGGTTCACTCCTCTGCCTATGGATATCCACTTTTCCAAACTCCATTTGTTGAAGAGACTATCCTTTCCCCAAAGTATGTTCTTGGCACTTTTGTTGAAAATGAGTTGACTGTAAATATATAGGTTAATTTCTGGGTTCTCTATCCTGTTCCAGTGGACTGCGCATCTGTTTTATGCCAATATCATGCTGTTTGGTTGCTATAGGTTTATAGTATAATTTGAAGTCAAATAATGTGATTTTTTCAGCTTTGTTCATTTTGCTCAGGATGGCTTTGGCTATTCTGGGTCTTTTGTGGTTCCATATACATTTTAGGATTATTTTTTCTATTTCTGTGAAGAATGTCATAGGTATTTTTATAAAGATTGCATTGGATCTGCAGATTGCTTTGGGTAGTATGGACATTTTAACAGCATTGATTCCTCCAATCCATGAACATGGAATATCTTTCCAATTGGCATTAGGTATACAAGCCTGAGCTTTATGAGATATGATTAGGCTGAAAGTATATATGACACACATTTTTTATCTGCATTCCCCTGATTAAAAGTGAGATTAAAATATATTAAAGTCCATTTCCTTTTCCAGTTCATTAAATTACTTTGTCATATTGTTGCCCTCTTATTCCGTTATGCTCTTTGTTTTGTTCTTATTGATGAATACAAATTATTTATTTCATCTGAGTAATAATCTTTGGTAATTAAACAATACACTTGAATCAGTAAACAAAGAGGGGTTCAAATTATTTTCCACCATCTTCTACACACACTGCCTTTTCAAATAATCTGCATGCGGTTTTTCATTCCACCCTCTTTCAGTTAGATATAAAACGAGTACCAAAGTGCATTTGTACGCACTTTCTGACAATAAAAGAAATAAACAAATAATAAATTCTCCAAACACTTTACTTCCCTAAATAATCTTAGGCCATGCATTAGTATGTATAGTCCCATGAAATATTAAAAAAGAAAAAACAAAACTCTAATACATATAAAAATCCCATCTCTCCTAGCCTGGACTTGATCCAGGCTGGGCACTTTTTAGTTTTTTCTTATTTCTTGAACTAACACTTTACTCTTCCTCTTCATTTGCTAGAATACTTCAAATCTTTTAATGTAGAAGGAAGGAAGCGAGAAACATACAAGATAGGAAGTGTCTTTGTCTGTTGACACCAGTATAAAGTATAGTTTACTCTTTCATTCTTTGCAAATGTCTAAAAATGACTGTCTTTTAGTGTGCTCAATGAGTTTCTCATAGAATTCCTCCCACTGGTGAAATTCCTGAGCTGGAATTGTTTGGCTCTCTTACTCATAACTTATGACTCCCTATTTGCCTATGGTTCTCCAAAGCTTATTGCCATATTCCTTGTGAAATTCTAATGCCCTTCCGGTTGTCTCTTGGTTAACACTCTCTTGGATTAACTTTTGGCCCATATCTGTTTTTTGGGAAACATCCAGGGTTTTCTGTTGTTATACAACAATTCAGCTAGATATCCCCACCTCCTTTTTTTTCCCTCTCAAATGTTAACCAGACTTCCAGTCCATTGTTTCTTAAAATCTGGGAGGAAATTCTTAAACTCTCCAATGTTCTCTTTCTGGGCTCTAGGCCCTGGGGAACCACTTCTGCTATTCTACTATAAGGGATTGGCTTCGCAAAACAGTATCTTCAAAGAAAGTTTCAGTCGTCATATAACTAGCAATGAACTAAGCCACAGTTCAAAACTATGCCTTCTTTTTGGCATAGAAAGTCTAGACTCTGGAATGTGGGAATAGTTGGCACTTACTGCTGAAACTGAAAAACTGTTTTAACAAACAGTTACATGTATATTGGACATATCTTCACCAATATGCCTTATTTTCTTTAAATATGTATATGGAGGCTTTTGTTTTATTATTGTTGCATTTAATAAATATTTTATATTTTGAGATTTTTGATATATTATTTAATGAATCAATTATCCTAAGTAAAATAAAAATGTCAAAATTCTGTTTTTGCATTTAGGTTTTTACTTCACTGGAGAGGGAGACACTAGATAGGACAAAGGGAGACACTATATAGTAGGTGAAATTAACAAACTTAGATACATAGATCAGCATAGATAAATCTTTAAAACATAACTTTGAAAAAGCAAGTTCCAAAAGGATACCTATAGTATAATATTTATATAAAAGTTTGAAAACACACAAAATAATAGTCTCCATTGTGGATTCAGATAAATAGGTAAAAAGATACAGGTAGTTTTAAATCCTGGATGGGAAGATTCAAACCAATCTAAAGACAGTGAGATCCCTGGGGAAGGAGGTTGAGAAATGAAGAGAATGTGTTCAATCATATCTGTAAAATTTTATTTATTTAAGGAAAAATAAATGCAAATGTATCAAATCTGAAAAAAAAATTGCTGAACTATTACCTGCAAAGCCACCTAGTTCGACAATTCACATTTCTTGTCATATAACTGGTTATTTATATTTTTTCTAAAATGTTTTGATTTCATCTCAATTTTTAAAGTAATTAGATTACAACTGTGCATACTAATTTCTTGTGAGTATTTTCTAAGATCCACTTATTCATCACATTTTTTATTTTTAATAGTTTTTGTTTACATCTTTTCTCTTTTTTAGTTCATTAATCTTTTAGATAAATGTGTTATTTCCTTAGTCTTCTCAAAGAACTAGATCAAGTTTTTATCTATTTTGAATTGGCTGATATTTATTATTTTATTCTTTTAACTTATTATTTTTTAGTTTTATTCTCTTTACATTTACCTTCATAGTTTTTCTATATTTTAGTTGAAAACTTGTCTGTTTTATTTTAATTGTCCTCATTTTTATATATGCACTGAATATTTTAAATTTCTTTCAAGCCTAATCCCCATATTTAATGATGGAGTTTCAAAAATTGGGTACTAATTACTAGGGAGGTTCTAATATTTATGCCTGTTAAATGATTTGTATTCATTTGTTATCCTTCATATTTGTGTTGTAGTTGAATGCAGTCTGTAACTTAAAAATTCTAAATTTAATTAAAAACCTTAAAAACTCACATATTTGGAATTTGTGACTTAGTGCATGATAAATATTTGTTAATGTTCCATAAATGCTTGAAAGTAATGTATACATCTGTTGAATGCACAGTTCCAATTATATCTATATTCATCTTATATCTTCACGTATGGTGCAGCTTATAAACATTGTATTGTTTTTATAGCCTATGTGTTTGTGTTAACTTTATATACACTTTATGTATACTTTATTCTTCAGTTGTTATGAGAATTTGTTTTAAATTTTTTACATTCTCCATGTTATTGTTTTAATACCTGCTCTTGATATTTTAAGGCTGTATAAAATATTCCTTCTACACAAAATTTTGTCAAATGATTATGTTTTTGAGAGTTTTCAACTCAATAAAATGTTCTTCCCTTTTTTTGTCAAAGTATACCATATTTATATAGAGTTTCTATAAATTTTGTGTACAATTTTGTTTACATCTGAATAGCCGTAATTTAGTTTTCTATTAAATTGAGTCTATTTCTTATTATTTATTCCACTCAGGTATTATTGTGGAAACGGAAAGCTATTTTCTCTATGTAAAGTACTATAATTTTTGTTAAAATGGTTTTCTCTTTTGATAGATGTGTATTTAATTATGTTAGCTAGCATTCATTTTAAATCCCTGTTTACAGTATCTTTACCTTGGTGGACACTGTGTGAACTAACTCTTCAATCTTTATGCCACTATCTTTTTAATGTCCCTTTATATATACTGCAGATCCTGGGAAGCTAAAATGATAATTTTCCTGCTATCTTGTTTGCTAAATTCTGCAAACGACTTAAGTTAGACCAGATAAATGCTGTGACATATGGTTCAGATGGGAGAATATAATAGGCAGAGGCTAATGTCTTATCTTTTCGTTGTTATTCTGCTAGCTAGAAAAGTTATGGAGATATGAGACTTTCTGCATCAACATTTTATTGCATATTCTCCATGTTTCTTGGTGTCAAGAGGTAGTTTAGGTGAAGAGGGTCATACATCATTTTCCAGTGTTCATTCTTCAATTCTATGGATGTTTTCAGACTTATTAAATGAAAATTTGAGGTGACTCAGACCACACATTAATGGATAGCAAGAAGCATTATCAGTGGCAGCAGTGGCAGGTGTATGGTTTTGTTCACATTAGTTCTAATAGAGGTTTCAGAGGTAGAACACCAATGTCAATTTGGAGAGAAATTACTGGAGAGATTGACTAGAAACCATTCCCTCAGCCCATTCAACATATCTGTAAGCATTGATTTTTCATGTTGAATAAACTTTATTTTAATAAAATATTAAGAATATTTTATGTTGTCTACACTAAATCATAACTAGATCAGTATTTAATACTGGAAGTTGCTTCAGAATATATTAATATAAATTCTGTGTATCTGAGTTAAATGATCTAATCTATTGGATTTGAAGGTGAGAATAATCAGATTGCAAAGGAAAATGGAACCCTAGTATTGTACACCATACTGTGACAATGTAGTCATTTAATAAGTGCCTATGCATTTCTTGGATGAGGTGTCTAGAAAATGCAAGACTCTGACAGTGTCAATGGTTGAATAAACTATTAAGGAGGCAAAGAGGAAATCAAGGGATGTTATGATAGATTGGCTAATTCTGACTCTTCCTGAGAGTATGAAGACATTTTTTAAATTCTCTATTTGCTTGGAAAAACAAAATAACTTCAAAAGGTAGAATAAAAACTTTATTTAATTTAGATTGTGCTATCAGTGAAGAAGACAATTTTGATATATTCATTTTAACTTGAGCTGAGATGAAAAAGGAGAAAAGAAGTAAGCTGAAAAGAAGTAAGGTATAAAAAGAAAGTCATTCTATATAGAAGAACATCCAAACAGTAAGATCAATCTGACTCACAGGATTGTGAAGATAGATTTAAATGGGATTAAATTACATTATATAAAACACAGTATGTTTTCATAAAATAGTCCTTTAATATTTCTCTTTCCTTTTTTTAGACTAAATTATCTTTTATGAATTCATTCAGATGGATTTACTTCTGATAATTATCGGAAATATTTTAAAATATTTTTTCTATATTTCTGAAAATTATCTGTATTATATGATTACTCTTGTATTCATAATCACTCATAGGTTGAAGAAGCAAAATATAATTAAATAATTGTGTTGATAAGATTCTTATCAAGAAGAGGACATTGCTCACTGAAGTGAAGGTGAAAGCAAAAGTAAAAGCATCGTGAAAGGTATATCATGTTAGAGTTTGCAATAGTTATAGAAAAAAATACTATATAAAGAGAAAGTCAAATTTTTGAAATTTCAGAAGGAACATAAATATTATTCCATTGCTCTAAAATTGATGCCTTCAGAGAGATACAAGGTATAGTCAAAGCAAAGCTCAGAATATCAGTTTGGTTAAGGCAATGAGTACCAATCAGAGTTTTCAATATCAGTGTTTAGAATAAAAAATAATTTCATTGATTAATGCCATTATTACTACTCTCATTAATACCATGAGAGTGGGAAAAGAAACATATAAAGAAGTTATAAAGAAGTCAGTGTTACTTCCCAGGTAGGTCCATTAAATAATCAGTCTTTTATAAACATTAACTGAAGGTAGAAGAAAAGAAATTAATGATTTAGTGTTTCAAACATGCAATCTGTCACATAAATGCATTTCAGAAGTTTATAACCAAGAATGTAGCATCTGTTAAAGTTATGACAATAAAGATTATTTTTACCATGATAGTCAGTGAAAAGGGAAGGGATTAGTTAGATTCACCTCAGTGCCAAAGACAATGTACTTAATAATATAAACTATAAGGAAACATGATTGAGTAGACCAAGATAATAATAATACATTACCAATTGAATTAAGACAGTATTTTCAAATAAAGTTTGTATTATAGTGTGTTCAATATGTATTGGGTTTCAAAAAGGCCAAGGCAGAACTGCTCATATTGTAGTTAAGATGTGAGGAGAGTTAAAGGGAGATGATTTTTCATGTGATATTTTAGGTAAAAGTTTGAGACATCCAAGAACAAAAGAAAACAAAATCTGTTTAAAAAATAATTAGGCACAAGTTTGAATGTTCCTGTAGAAATTGTATATAAAGTCAAGCCAAAGAAAAAGTACCTGTGCAGATGCTGGTAAAAGGTACTGGGAAAGCAGAAGTTTTCCATTATACTTAGAGCTACAAAATTTCCATTTCACCTGAGGTACACAGTAATGAATTATGTTTCAGAAAGTAGAGAATATTTTCAGAAAAGCAAACCTTCAAAGAAGAAGTAACTTGAAAAAAGTGTTCAACTATAAAAAGGTCATCAAAAAGAGGAACAACATGAATCTTACCAACAGAGCATAATCTGAGAACAGGGGGTTTTTGTTCTCTCTTAAAGCAAATGTTCTCAGAAAGATTTATACTTTGACCGTCAGAACTAAAATAGTGAAATTAGCAACTATCTATCTACCAATAATCAAGGGTCATTGCAAACAAGTAGAGGCAAAAATACCTTTAGGTTTCTGTGGGACATATTTAACATATTTAATTGATATTTGTAAGAAAGAATATTAGAAACCTAAGTGTGCAGATAAAAATAATGTAGTATAAAAATAAAGCAGGCCATCATAGAATAAAGAAACTATTTTAATAATCTCAATGCAATCACATGGAGCATTTGTTTTTATATTAAAGATAAGTGTGCTAAAAATAAGATCAATATGCTTAATATATTTCTGCATAAGAGTATATGGGCTTATAGGATTATTTGCTTCTTTTTATCATAGACATTTAGTCCATAAAATATATTCTTTGTGGCTCTATTGTTACAGTCATATGATAATTATGACAGGAAATACAGGGGACACATTTTTGTATTTCAAATCTCATCCTTCATGTTTTACATATTTCTTTAAGGTATTAAACTGCAACTAGTTCATATGTTTGACTCAAGCTTGGAAATAATGTTATTGTTAAATTATTATTTTAAAATTTATTATTAAATGATATTATGAAAACTAAATGAATTAAAGCAATTGTTCTATTGAAAACAACTGAATTTAAAAATTTTCACACTTATACCAATTTGCTAAATGCCTAAATAATGTTTCCTTTGACATGAATTTTTTTAAAAACTGACTTTATTAAATTTATGGTAAATATATATTTTTCTTTTTCTTTTTCTTTTTTTTATTTCATAATATATTACAGATGTACAAACGTTTTGGTTACATAAATTTCTTTTGTACCATTGAGTCAAAGTTATGTGTGTGCTCATCCCCCAGATAGTGTGCATTGTACATGTTAAGTGTGAATTTACCCATCCCTTCCTCCCCTGTCCTCCAGCTTGATTTCCAACGAATGTTATTTCCATATGTGCACACAAGTGTTGCTCAATTAGTTCCAATTTAATGGTGAGTACATGTGGTGTTTGTTTTTCTGTTCTTGTGATACTTCATTTAGAAGAATGGTCTCCAGTTCCATCCAAGTTAATACAAGAGGTATTAGTTCACGTTTTTTTTTTTTTATGGCTGAGTAGTACTCCATGGTATACGTATACCACATTTTATTAATCCACTCATGTATTGATCGATAATTTGAACTTAATAGTATGCTAGTTTAAAATCGAGTAGAGAGGTAACATGCACATTTTAAATAAAATAAGATTCAAACATATTTCTAATGTTCAGTACTACTAATACAATATCCATAATATAAATTTTAGTCAAAGACAGACAAAATTCATGTAGTTTAACAGAGACATGATACTAGAACAGAAAATGTAAAAAAAAAAGTTTTATGTACATATTTAGGGTATTCTACCTTAGAAAGATAGTGAAGCTTATTTGCTATATGTTTTGGCATTTTTAGGTGGTATTTATTGAATGTGCCCATAACTATTTCAAAGATATATATGAAGATTAAGGAGTATTTAGAATTAAACTGATTTTGAAAATAATGTAGCAAAAAAGAAAAATCTTAAAATAATTTATTTTAATCAAAACCATGAAAGAGAAAGACAGTCTTATTCTACATCACTGGCATAGCAGCTAAGCTATCATTTACTTGACATTGCTTCCAGAGTTTTCTCTACACTGAAGATATGACCTGTATCCTCATGATGGAAGATAGCACTCAAGACTGTCACATCCATATGTGTAAATAATCACATTAAATGTATAAACAACCAAGTTAAAAGACAGAAATTGCTAAAAAGGGAAAATCCCACTCCATGTTACTCATAGGAAACCTAATTTAAATATGAAATTTCAAATGCATTACAATGTAATGGACAAAAAAGCATACATCATGCTATTACTGGCCACAGGAAAGGTGAATTAGCTGAATTAATATCAGACAAAATACTAAAACCAGACAAAAGCAAATTAAAAAAAGAGAAAGCTACAGGCCAATATCCCTGGTAAACATAGATGCAAAAATATTTAATAAAATATTAGCAAGCCAAATTCAATGGCACTTTAAAGGATCATTCATCACAATCAAGCAGGATTCGTACCTGGGATGCAAAGATTGTTCAATGAACTCAAATTAATAAATATGTTTCATCACATTAACAGAATGAAGGATGAAAGCTACATGATAATTTCAATAGTTGCAAAAAAAATTTGACAAAATTTAGCACTCCTTCATAATAAAAACCCTGAACAAATTAAGTATAGAAGAAATGTACCTCAACACAATAAAGGTTATATATGACAGAGCCACAGGTGACATCATACTGAACAGGAAGAACTTGAAAGCTCTCCCTCTAAGATCTGGAAAAGGTAATAATGCCCAGTTTAAACACTTCTGTTTAACTTGGTACTGGAAGTCCTAGTCAGGGCAATTAAGCAAGAGAGAGAAATAAAAGATATCCAATTTGGAAAGGAAGAATTTAAATTGTCCCTCTTTACAGATAATAGAATCCTATCTGTAACAAACTCTAAAGACTCCACTATCATAACTAATAAATGAATTTAGTAAAGGTGCAGGAAACAAAATCAACATAGAAAAATCATTAGCATAGCTTTTCTATACACCAACAGTGCACTATATAAAAATAAATGAAGAAATAAATATCATTTAAAATAACATATATATATGTATATATGTATATATGTGTGTGTATGAGTGTGTATATATATAAAAATAATACTTAGGAATAAATTTAACCATGGAGATAAAAGACCTCTACAGTGAAAACAATAAAACACTGATGAAAGAAACTGAAGAGGATACAGATCAGGGGAAATATATACTGTGTTCATGGACTGAAAGAATCAATATTGTAAAAGTGCCCATGCTACCCAAAGGAATCTATAGATTCAATACAATCTGTATCAGAACACCAACAACAGTCTTCACAGAAATAGAAAAAACAATACTAAAATTCATATGGAACTGCAAAAGACCCCAAATAGCCAAGGTGATCTTGAGCAAAAATAACAAAGCTGAAGGTGTCACACTACCTGACTTCTAAATACACTGTAAAGCTATAGGAACCAAGACAACATGGTACAATCATAAAAACAGACACACAGACCAGTGGAACAGAATAGAAAACCCAGAAATAAATCCACACATTTACTGCCAACTGATTTATGACAAAGTCTCAAGAACACACATTGGGGAAAGGACAATATTTTCAATAAATGGTATTGGAAAAACTGGATATGCACATACCAAAGAATAAAATTGCACCCATATATCTCTCCACTTACAAAAACGAAATCTAAATGAATTAAAAACTTAAATGTATGGCTTGAAAATTTGAACTACTAGAAGAAAACAGGGGAAATGCTTCACGACATTGGTTTGGGCAATATTTTTTTATTTGATCTCAAAAACAAAGGCAACAACAACAAGAACACAAATGGAGAAATGAGAGTATATCAAACCAAAAATCTTCTGCACAGCAAAAGAAACAATCAACAAAGTGGAGATATAACCTACATAAAGGGAGAAAATATTTTCCAACTATACGTATTATAAAAGGTTGAAATCCAAAATTCATAAGGAGTTCAAATAACTCAGTAGGAAGAAATAAACCTCATTTTTAAAAAATGGGCAAAGAATCTGAATAGCTATTTCTCAAAAGAAGACATACAAATGGCCAACAGATGTATGAAAAAATTCTCAACATCACTAATTATCAGGGAAATGCATATAAAACCACAGTGAGATATCACCTCATACCAATTAAAATAGCTATTACAAATATTATTTAAAAATAAGTGTTGGTGAGGATATGGAGAAAAGTTAACCTTTACTCAATGTTGGTAGGAATGTAAATTAATAAGTACTTTATGAAAAACAGTATAGATTTTCCTCAAAATATTAAAAATAGAACTCCCACATGATCCAGCAATCCCACTACTGGGTGTACATACAAAGGAAAGGAAATCAGTATGTTGAAAGGATATCTGCAGCACATTTGACAACAGTCAAGATATGGAATTAACCTAAGTACTATATACAGATGAATGGATAAAGAAAATTGGGACATATATATACAAAGAACAAAATTCTTCCATTTGCAAAAACATGGATGAACCGGGATAACATTATAAGCCATGCACAGAGAGACAAATACCACATGATCTCTTTCATATGTGGAATTTAAAATAATTGTTCACATATAGGTAGAGAGTAGCATGATGGTTAACAGAGGCATGGATGGTTAAGGTGGAGGGGAATGGGGAGATGTTGGTCTAAGGATATATAATTAAAGACAGATAGGAGGAATACTTTTTTACAAAATTTGTGTCCAGAATAAGAATATATAAAGACAGAAAGTAGATAAGTAATTGCCTGAGACTGGGGCCCGAGGGTTGGGTAGAGAGGATATATGGCAGAAAAATGAGCATTGATTACAAAGTGTTATGGACATTAATGAAAATGTCCTAAAATTGACTGTGGTGATTATTGTATAACTCTGTGAACATACTAAGAACCATTGGATTATACATTTTAATTGTATAAATTGTATGATACATGAATTATATCTCAATAAAGTTGCTTTTAAAAATAAATAAATAAATTGGACAAAATAAATTTCAGAGTAAATAATACTAATAGGGAATAGAGGGTCATTTAATAATAATACATGTGTCAGTTCATCAGGAAGGCTTAAAAATTCTAAATGAGCTTCTAATAACAGAGCTTCAAAATACATAGAGCAAAAACTGATAGAAATGTAAAGTAAAAAAATATACATACAATTTTTGTGGATGTTTTAAATACCCCTCTCAATAATTGAGAGAACAGATATAGGGAAAATCTGTGAGGATAGAGAAGATTTGGTTAATATTATCAATCAATTTGATGTAGTTTACATTTCTAAAGGACATCACCTAACAATGGCAGAGATTCATTCTTTTCAAGTATGCATGAATATTTATCAAGACAGACTATATTCTGAACCATAATAAAAAGTCTTATTAAATTTAAAAATGTACATGTATTAAAGGAATAACATGATAATATTAAAAATAGTTTAATGTCAAAACTTCAACAACATAGGTGAAATGGATAAATTGGTTGAAAGATACAAGCTACCAAAACTCAACAAGAAACAATAACATGTATGTTCCTATATTTATTAAAGTACTTGATATTGTAGTTAAAATTTTTCCAACGATGGAATCTTTAGGTTCAGATAAATTAAGGGGGGGTATTATACCAATTATGTATATTATTTTTCCAGATAATTGAAGAGGCATGCATATCCAACTCATTCTATGAGTCCACCTTTGTTCTGAAATAAAAACCAAAAAAAATTAATGCATTACAAGAGTAGAATGAAAGGTAACAAGGAACAAGCTTATACTATATACATATGAAGCAGATTAATATCACTTAAAAATATATGGTGATAAGTTAAGATGTATAAAATAAACCTAGAGGCAACCAATAAAATAACAGGTGTTGCAGATAAGAAGCCAACAAGAAAGAAATGAAATAACAAAAAAAAATTCTAAATTAATCCAGAAGATGGGGAAAAAAGAGGAAAAGAGAAAAAAAACAGGACAAATAAAAAATATATGATATATCTAAAACAAAATTTAGTAATATTTACTTTAAATGAAAATAGTATACACAGCCCACTAAAAGTAATTTTAAGAAAAGAAAACTATAAAATGAGTATAGATAAAAAAATTCTTAACAATATTACCAACACTATATACATGGATTAAATATCACAACTAAATGGAATTTATCCCACTAATGTAAGGTTGATTCAACATTTTGAAATCAATGAATGTAAATCAAATATTGATAGATTATAAAACTGAAAACTTATTTTTGTTGTTGCTGTGATTGCCTTTGGGTTCTTCATAAATTCTTTGACTAGGCCTAGAGATAGAAGAGTTTTTCCAACATTTTATTCTAGAATTCTTATAGCTTTATGCCTTAAGTTTAAGTATTTTACCCACTGTGAATTAATTTTTGTGAGTGGTGAGAGGTGCAGATCCTGTTTCAGTCTTCTACTTGTGGCTATCCAATTTTCCCAGCACCATTTATTAAATAGTGATTCTTTTCACCAGTGTATGTTTTAGTCTACTTTGTCAAAGATTGGATGGCAATATGAGGATGGTTTTATATCTGTGTTCTCTGTTCTGATCCATTGGTCCATGTCTCTCAGTACCATGCTGTTTTTGTTACTATAGCCTTGTAGTATAGGTTGAAGTCTGCTAAAGTGATGGCTACCAATTTGTTTTGCCTAAGGTTGCTTTGCCTACTCAGGTTCTTTTCTGGTTCCATATGAAGTGTGGAATTATTTTTTCTAAATCTGCAAAAAATGACATTGACATTTTAATGGGGATTGCACTGAATCTGTAAATCACTTTGGGTAGCATAGGCATTTTAACAATGTTGATTCTGCCAATCCATGAGCATGATGTGATTTTCCATTTGTTTACATCTTCTGCAATTTCCTTCCACAGTGTTCTGTTGTTCTCCCTGTAGAGATTTTTCACCTCCTTGGTGAAATATATTTCTAGGTATTTTATTTTCTTTGCTCCTATTGTAAAAGGTATTGAGTCTTTGATTTGATTCTCACCTTCTCTGTTGTTGGAGTGTAGGAATGCTACTGATTTGTGTACATTTATTTTGTAACCTGAGACTTTGCCGAATTTATTTATCAATTCCAGGAGTCTCTTGGCATTCAGAATCTTTGGGGTTTTCTACATATACGATATACAGCAGCAAAGAATGATAGTTTGACCTCTTCTGTCCCCATTTGGATGCCCTTAATTTCCTTCTGTTGTCTGATTGCTCTGGCTAGGACTTCCAGCACTATGTTGAACAGAAGTGGTGACAATGGGCAACCTTGTCTGGTTCCAGTTCTAAGTGGGAATGCTTTCCATTTTTCCCTGTTCAGTATGATGTTGTCTGTGGGTTGTCATATATGGCTTTGATAATTTTGAGGAATGTTCCATCTATGCCTATTTTGTTAAGAGTTTTTATCATAAAAGGGTGCTGAATTTTGTCAAATGCTTTTTCTGTGTCTATTGAGAGGATCACATGCTCTTTGTCTTTGCTTCTATTTATGTGGTGAATCACATTTATAGATTTGCATATGTTGAACCATCCTTGCATCTCTGGGATGAAACCCATTTGGTCATGGTGGATTATGTTTTCAATGTGCAGCTGCATTTGTATCGCTAGGATTTTATTGAGAATTTTTGCAGCTATATTCATAAGGGATGTTGTTCTGCAGTTTTCTTTTTTTGTTGTGTCATTTCCTGACTTTGGCATCTAGGTGATAATGGCTTTGTAGAAGAAGTTGGGGAGGATTCCTTCCTTCTCAATGTTATGAAATAATTTCTGCAACATAGGTACCAGTTCTTCCTTTTAGGTCTGGTAAATTTCAGCTGTGAAACCCTCTGGTCCAGGACTTCTTTTGTTGGAAAATTTTTTATTGCTGCTTCAATTTTGTTACTTGATATTGATATGTTCAGGAGTTCTATTTCTTTCTGATTGAGCCTAGGGAGGTACAATCAGGTACAATGCAGACAATTCTTGTGATGGGTATACTAAAAACCCTAACTTCGCCATTATACAATTTATACATATAACAAAAATCACTTTTACCCCATAAATCTATTGAAAAAAATTTTAAAAAAGAAGCATCTAGGAGCTTAACTCTAATGTATCCTAAATTATATTATGTGTAATAATTTTTTAAAAGACAGTAAACATTCTTAAAAAACAGGGAAATGCAAATTCAAGCATGCCATCATCATATTTGCAGGAAATATTTAAACCTATGGTTATTAACCAATAATTCCATCAGGGTTTCAGGAAAAAGTTACCCTTTGTTTTATCTTGGTGAAAAGTAGTAAAGTTTAAAAGGAGTGCAATTTGAAAGTAATTATGAAATTTAAAATTCCATAAAATTTGTCCAAGCAATTATCTCAGCAATATCACACACACCCACATACACACAAAGAGCTATACATAAAATGTATATTTATAGGAATATTCATATCAGAATTATTAGTAATATAAAAAAATTAAAATAATTTTTCATCAAGTAGCAATCATTGTATTATTTCTCACTAAGGAATATTTTCAGGATTGGATATAGAGAATTTCCAAATAAAATGACATATGATGAGAATAGAGAATTGTTTTTAAGACTACATAAAATATGATACAATTTAAGTAAAATATAATAAATACAAATATATATACACCAACTCTCATACAAGCAATACAAGCAGTTTGTATGTGTGTGTGTTTATGCTTTTATAAATGCATGGTGACATTGCTGGGAAAATAAAGTTAATAATGTTTACTACTAGAAGGGGAAGTGTTACTGAACAAAAGTTAAATGAAAGGAACACTTATATTTTCTTCTTATTTTATAATCTCTGTCTTCTCAATAGTTCTATACTGATAGAAATTCTTAAAGTGAATATGGATAAAATTGATGCTTAATAGAATTTAAATCATAAAAGAAATACAAAAATCTATATGTAAATTGCAGTGGTTTATTTCCATGCTATTATTTAAATCTGGTCTTTTCAATTTCTTTTTATATTTTAAGAAATAAAATCAATGCTGATCTCTTGGGAAGGGCCAATCTCAACTGAGGATGATTAGTTCTAATTGGCCAGTTAGAAAATTTTCTACCTTTGGAACCCATTCTGGAACTCTGCATCCTAGTAGGAAGACTGAATTTTCTTGTCTCAATTTTCTATATGGTTTTTGGAAACGTGGTTATGGATGTGTTGAACTGAACCTATTTAACCCAATTTTCCAATACAAGTTTATTTTCTAATATTATAAATCAAAATAGAAAGAACAGATGTAGAATAGAAAAATTATTATGAACTTTAGCACATGCTTTTCTTTTTGTTTCATACATCTCTAAACTGCTTAAAACCTCTTTTAATTTGACTTATATTTCTTCCTACCTGTGAAAATTATAATCACCTAACTTTAAGCTGTACTCCATTTAGAAGACCAAAAAGCTAGCATTTTCTGGAAAAAAAATATGTACACACACAAATACTTTTTATGTACAGCTAGGTTTTAAAAATCTTTAACTATGCTATGCAGTCACCTTTATCAGCATATTTTTTTTTGCGCACCTACCATGTATAGACTCTGATGTTGATCCACAGAATTGGATGTAATTATCCACCCAGTCACAAGCAGAACTGAACCAGAACAAAGCTGCTTCTTTGAAAGTATCGTTGGGAGAAACAGAGAACAGCTTCTTTTAGTGAGTTTATAATAAACTCCTTTCCAGTAAAGAAAGATTACGAAATGGTCTCAGCATTCTAAGCCCACTTTATTTTTCTAAAAATCATGAATTATTATATATTAAGTTACTCACTCTCTGTGAAGGAATGGGGGTAAGAATCGGGAGGGTCTTGTCATATTCTGACAACAGAGCTCACAATATGAGCTATGGGGGAGCAGATGTTTTCATTATCAATGCATTTTTCATTACTTTAACACAAGTATATTTTACACACAGTTTTCCCATTTGCTACAAGGGACAAACCAGATAATGCCTCAGAAAGACCTGTTACTGGAACAAGGGAATAAACTGATTGCCTTCTTGAACTTGCAAACTTAAAATATGAACTATGAAAATAAGACAAATATTTTTCAATAATACTGACTGAGCTTCTTTGCCCCATCTACTGAAGCTTCTTTTTTCTTTTGCTTGGGAAGATTAATATAAATGTATATAAGAAGATTGAAAAAAAGGAAAATAATTGTGTACTTGTTGGTTGGGAGGATAATTAAGTCAACCTTGGCTAAAATCCTGTTATCTGAGCATGGTACTCCTCAATATAAGTTGACAGGACAAAGTATAAAGGGCATCCGTAATCTCTACTCCACTTTCCAAATGTGACTTCCCAAGTTTGGCAAAGGAATCAAAACATCTGGCTATACCACAACACAGGAAAAGAGCGTAGAAGCAGCCCTGTATATCATCATGAAAGGTAGATATGCATAACTCCAGAAGGAATAGTCTTTCTCAAAAGGAAATGGGAGGAAACCATTTGAATTTTATTTTTATTTATTTATTTTTCACGTGGTTTAAGATAGAGAAAGGTTGATGCTGGGATACAATAGGTGTAAAGCTGTTTCACAGTTGTTACAAGTGACCAGTCTTTATTTGTAAATATGTCTGATTTTAAAAGTCTGGGTAATGGAGTTCAATGAATAAAGACCCAAAGGCACAATTTTGCATGTCAGTAGAGAACATAATATAATCAAGTAAAACCCAGACATTACTGGTAATGCAAGACTAAACCCATCATTTGTTGCCTACTCTTTACACTTAGAATCAGGTCAATGAGGGGAGATAAAAATATTGGGCTTGGGTAAGTTTAAGTCTGAATGATTGAGAAATTACAGAAATGGATGTTTTAATTGGAGCTGGTTAAATCAAGTTTCTCCTCTCAGTTAAGTCATGAAAAACTGAAGGCAAATTTTGCACATCAAATTCTGTGGGATGTAAAATATTTTCATGCTATGTGAGGGTAAACATATAGCATAATAAAATAAAAATATATGCACAAAGCTAGTGTTATGGATTGAATGCTTGCATCCCTCCAAAATTCACATGTTGAAGCTTAATCCTCAATGTGATTGTATTTTGTTATGAGACCTTTGGGAGGTAATTAGGTTTGCGAGATGTCATGAAGGCAGGGCCCCCATGATGGAATTAGTGTCCTTTTAAAAAGAGAAAGAGAGACCAGAGCTTTCCCTTTATCTCTCTGCCATGTGACAACACAGGGAGAAGGCAGCTGTCTGTAGACCAAGAAGAGAGCTGTCACCATAAACTGAATTAGCACCTTGAATTTGGACTTCCCAGCCTCCAGAATGCTGAGAAATAAATGTCCGTTCTTTAGGCTACCCAGTCTGTAATATTTTGTTATAGCAGCAAGAGCTAATACAGGGAGAATACTGGATATATTTTGACATATTAGTCATAAGGATCTTTTGTCAAGGATGAACAGCATCCTTGACAAAACAGTGGTCCCATATGTTTATATCAAAGATAAAATCTTCCTATTGCCTAATGATATGTAGCCTTGGCAACATTGTAGCTCAAGGCATTATTCAGGAGTATGTGGTGATAGTGTAAACAAACCTATTGCAGTGCCAGTCCTATAAAAGTATAGCACATACAATTATGTACAATGCACGATACTTGATGATAGAAATAAACAACTGTGTTACTGGTTTATGTATTTACTACATTATACTTTTATCATTATTTTACTGTGTATGCCTACTTAGAAAAAAGTTTAATGTAAAACATTATGCCCTGTTATGTCAACTACAGCCACATACATCTCAGGTTTACTGCATTTTTTGATGGCATCATTTTCTCTTGTGCTTGAATTAATCTCCTGTTGTTTTGTTCATCATGGCCCGTAAGTTTTCCAAATCCTCTGCTAATGTTGCCAGTAAGAGACCACAACAAGTGATTGACCTTGATAAAAATTTAAGTTATTAAAGACTATGATGGTGAAAAATCAATGATGGCCACTGCTTACCAGTCAGGCATGTCCCATTCCACCACAGGTAACACCCTTTGAAGAACAAGAACAAATGTTAGAGAACAAAGAATCTGCTTCATTGAAAGCAAGGAGACTAATAAAAATTTGAGAATGGCCTACATCAGATATGAAGAAACTACTAATGACTTGGCTTGAATACCAGGCACAAAAGCATGTTCCTCTCAGCACCATAAATATCATGGCCAAAACAAAAAAAAAAAATATTATGTTGAAAGGAAAGAATTGTCCTGACTATGATGTTGAATTTACTGCTAACTCAGGGTGATTTACATGGTTCAAGAATCATTATTCATTACATAATGTGAAAGTAGGTGGTGATGTTCTGAGTGCTGATGTGAAGGCAGCTGGAGAATTTTTCAAAACTCTAAATATGCTGACTGTGTAGGAAAATTACTTCAGTCTTCAATTACTCCAAAATTACTCCAAATCTTCAATATGGATGAAACCTCCCTATTCTGGAAATAGATACTTAAAATGACTTTCATTGATAAGGAGGCCAAATCAATTCCAGGGTTCAAGACTTTTAAGGACAAGATAACAGTCTTGTTTGGGGACAATGTTGTGGGCTGCGAGATGAAACCCTTTGTAATCTGGCACAGTGAGAAACTCAGGGCTTCAAGTATATAAATAAGTACACACTGCCGGTATACTACGGAACAATAAGAAATCATGGCTTGACCCAGCTCCTCTTCCAAGATGCCCTCCTGAATTGCTACACCAGCAAAAGTACTGTTTGGAGAATAATAAACCTGTCAAGATTTTACTTATTGTTAATGATGCTCCTGCACATATTCCTTTTATTGGTGATCTTTCTCCCAACATAAATGTGGTGTTTCTCCCTCCAAAAACCACCTATTTAATCCAACCAGTGGATCAAGGCATTATGGCAGCTTTTAAAGCCTACTACTTGAGGTGGACCTTTGCCCAGGTGATTTCTGCAATCGAGAAACACACTGTGAAGATAGCGATGCAATTCTGAAAAGATTAAAACATCTATGATTATATCAAGAACCTTGCTTAGGCTTGGCATGATGACACCAAGGAGTTTACCAATGGAGTCTGAAAGGAGACATTTTAGAGTTTCATCCATGACTTCAAAAAATTTGCCAAGGATAAGGAGGACTATGGTTAAAATAGCAATCAACTTTAACCTGTATGTGGGTAAGGATAACATTGAGAAGGCCTAGAAGTAGTTCCTGAGGAATTGACTAATGAGGTGTTGGTGGAACTGGAAAAGGAATGCATTGCTAAAGAGAAGGTAAGAAAAAAGGAAACTGCAGAAGAAGGAAAAGAAGAATCACTCAGAAAAGCCACAGTGAATGATTCAGAAGCTTTTGCAGACTTCAAAAACCTTAAAAAGTTTGAAAACCTCGACCCCAACACCAAAGATTTCATTAATACAGAGGAATGTTCATGGTGCATAATCTGCATATAAGCAAATCTGTGAAAAAAAAGAAACAAATGAAACAAAACACCACAGATATATTTCTGTCAAGAGTGACACCTCCTCACAAAGTACCTCAGGCAGGTCCTTCAGGACATATTCCAGAAGGGGGCATTGTTATCATAGGAGATAGCAGCATCATGGGTGTTATTGCTCCTGTAGACTTTCCAGTGGGACAAGATGTGGAGGTGGAAGACAGTGATTATTTATGATCCTGACCTTGTGTAGGCCTAAGCAAATGTGTGTGTTTTTGTCTTACTTTTTAACAAAAAAGTTTAAAAAGTAAAAAAAAATTGAAAAAAGCTTATAGAATAAGAATATAAAGAAAAAGTGTTTTTGTACCACTGTAAAATATGTTTGTGTTTTAAGATAAATGATATTGCAAGCTTTAAAAAGTTAAAAAATTACAAAAATTATAAAGTTTATAATTTATAAAGTGAAGTGAAAAAGTTACAATAAGCTATGGTTAATTTATTACTGTAGAAAGAAAATTCTTAATACATTTTGTGTACCTTAAGTGTACAGTGTTTATAAAGTATACAATAATGTCCCAAGTCTTTATATTCACTCACTGCTCACTCACACTCACTGACTCACCCAGAGCAATGTCCAGTCCTGCAAGCTCCATTCATGGTAAGTGCCCTATACATTTTTAACATTTTAAAAAATATTTTATAACATATTTTTACTGTACCTTTTCTATGTTTAAATACACACATACTTACCATTGTGTTACAATTGCCTATAGATATTCAGTACAATAACATTCTGGACAGGTTTGCAGCCTAGGAGCAATAGGCTACCATATAGCCTAGGTGTAGTAGGCAATACCTTTAGGTTTGTGTAAGTACACTCTATGATGTTTACACAATGACGAAATTGCCTAAAGATTCATTTCTCAGAATGTATCCCCATTCTTAAGCCATTTATGACTATAGTTAGACTTTCTAAAGATGCTGACCCCTATGCCTATAATGTATGAGCTATGGAGAGAAGAAGGAGAAGTTCATTTCAGGAAGAACATGCAGGAAAGGAGGAAAAAACATGGGCAATAAGAAATCACTCAAGAGATTTTAAGTCATTTGATATGAACTTTAATGGGAGAGAGAGGCAAATGCTGAGTTATGAACTGAAAAGAAGTGTAGACATTTAGCAAGGGTACAGAGGTTGGACATTTTATTGGTGTTAAAGTGATGTCATTGGCTTATATGAGTAGGGAAATGACATGGGTAAGCACGTGCTTTATAACAATTAGTCTGATATTGGTATGGAGAATGCTTCAGACATTGTATGATGGGATAAAGGAAGATTAATTAGGCTATTATGTTTTCTAAGAAAGTAATGATGAAGCTTGAACTTAATTGCAATGGGGAAAAAGCAAGATGATTAAATTTATAGAAAACCACTATGATGGAATATATGCTTTTTTCCTTATAGTTTCTGTGAAGATTATTAAGCTATTGCTCTGAAGTCAACTTCAAACTCACCCTCCTCCACACTGGTTTGTCATGCTGGGGGCTAGGACTTTGTGAATTGTACTTCTGCTTTGCCAATTAGCTTTCTGTTAGGTTCCTCAAATATGGGGTACCAGAAGGAGTTTGGAAGACAGACGGAGTAAAATAGGATTTGCCTTTTTCTGCTAGTTCATTGACAGTAACAGTTGGTTCCAGTACTGTTTGTTTTTTTACCTCCAGTTATTTACTAGAACTTGAAGAACTAACCACATCACACTCCTTCAGAGGCACCAGAACCAACCATGCTGCATATGTTACTTAGAGGACTGTGTCCACCTCCAGAGAACTTCTCCTCTAAGATCCTAAATTCTAATAATCCCAAACTTTTGCCTTTGTTCCCCAAACTATAGGTGAAAACTGCTCATTGCAGTTAGCATTTCAATGTCATCTCCGTATTCTTGGTTGTCTCTGCCTACTTTCAACACATTTATTACCAAATCATTGCATTGCATTTTTTTTCTGTTAAAATAATTAGTATGGTTTCCATTTCATTCACTGGATCCTGACTGATACAGCTTCTATTAAAAGTCATAGTGAAAATTTCCTCTCAAAACGAATCATATTATTTAACTATGGTGGCATAAATCCTTAATTAGCTAACTTATACTCTAAAATTAAATGATATCTGATGTTTCTATAAATCATTTTAAATTCCCTGCCTTCTGAAAAAAACTTGTTTTTTGATAGGTGTATTTTATTGTTTTCTTTAAAATTCCCTTACATTTTCAATATTTTAACAAGAGGTATATGTTAGAAAACAAATAATTTAAAAATGTTACTTGAAACTAGGAGGTATGTTCCCTCTTTTCTTAAATATCAAAGGAAAAGATACATTCAAGTTTCTGAAACAATAGGTATGATCTTACATTGCAAAATATACTATTTCTCTCAACAGTAGTCAACAGGAAACTATAAACTTGATATCTATTTGACTCCTTCTGAGCCATTTGCCAGAATTTGACACAAGAAAAATCTTACCATAAGAATCCGAGGGATTGTGAGGAAATAGGTCAAGGTCTCTAGAATTTTATAGCAACATTTTCATGGTCGTGTTAAACTCAGAGTAACATTATATTTATTTGAGGATTATAGTATTGAATACTGGAAAGATATTCCAAGTCAAAGTTAATTGGACTAGCATATGAATAGATTATATCTATTTTGTTATTTGAGAGTATTTGTGGTTGCAAATACTCAATAAAATATGATGTACAAAGTTTGAAATTTAAAAAAATGGCTGAATGCTGCTATGTGGGAACCAATTAGGCTGACATATAGAAGGAGCTCAAATATGCCTCAAATGAATGATGTTTTCAAGCAACTTTGAGAGTATAAAATATTTTTGTTTAAAGTTTGTTTGTCATTATCTAAATTTGGATTTAGGGAAGGAAAAGGTGTTGCAACTTATTTCAGTCTACATATGGCAATTTTCCTCTGCAGATGGTTTACTTAGTAAAAGAAGAGCCAAGGTCATTTTATTGCTTATGAGTATTATGGCAAGTTTATTTTGGCTCAATATGTGTCATGAATCAAAAATAATGTTATGCTGGTCAAAGTGACCCAGACAAAAGAATGTATTTCTTTTTAATTTACTAAACCAACATATACAATGACAAAAATAGTTGAGCTAAACAAACTTAGATTATCTCTCTTCTGATTTTTAAAAGCAGATAAGGAAAGGGGAGAAACTACCCCTTTAACCCAGGTTCTTATGGAAGAATGATGGACATTAGTGAAAAATCTGTGCAATTTAGAGAATAGAGATTATGGAGTTTGAGCAGGATGGGCAGTTACTGCAATGTCTGAGACAGGTCTCAGAATGGTACTGCTACTGCTAGCCTTAAATACACTCTATTAACCTGATATTCTGAGTCCTAACCTTGCTCTTATATCTCTCCCAGGATGGAAGAGTTGGAGCAATGTGCAACCATGGTTCAGGAGAAGAGTTAAGCCATCAGCTTTCCATTCCAAAGGTGTACATGCTGAGAATCTTTTATCCATAGGGCAGATGAGGAGAATGTTGCCCTAGAAGTGGATCAAAGCCCTTATTTATTTTCCACATGCCTTGTGTCAGACGGTGCTTGGCCTATTTTTCCACAGGAGAACTGCAAAAGTCTGCCTAAAAATTATTGAAATTAATACAAGTAAATCATTTTGAGTACCTGAGGATTCTCATGCCTGAATTTTATTTGTAAGGTGGGAATAAATCCATGAGATTAAAGTCCAATTAATGTTGTACTTGAAAGTGCATCTCTGAGATTTAATGTTATTTTTGAAATATTCTCTGAGCTTTGTTGAAATCTTCTCATACAAATAATAACTTAAATGACCCCTACAGCATTTTTTAAATATCTCCCAGTTCTTCAAAAACAATTCTAAAATAACCCTATCTTTAATAAGCATTTGTTGAATTTCTATCATAGGAGAAATACATATTTACTTCTAGGAATTCAGAGAAAACCGTGGTATTTTGTTCCCATTGTATACATTTAGTTTCAATTTGCCTAATATTACATATCCACTGATTGTTGAACTGAAAATTAAACATAAGTATGTCTGACTCCAGAAAGTCATAGATGTGATTGTGTACTTTAACTTCGAGCCAAATCCCCATCTAGGGAAGATTAATATCACATGTGAGAGTGATTGTGTAAGGAAGAAAAATTTATGCAAAACAAAACAAATAAAAGAAAACTAACTAAAATGCAAACAAAATGAGACAAATGATATGCAGGATTTTTAATAAAAGCATACTAAATTTTATTATGATGGTGTTATGTGCATATTAAATTTCCTTTAAAATATATTTAATTTTGCGAGTCATAATTTAATATATTAATAGAGAAATTTTTTATTTGATAGAGATAAGATAATAACCAAAAGTGGACTTAAAACACATGCAATATCATGATAAATAAGAGGGAAATTTATCTAGAAAACTCAGACTAGAGTCACTTAATTAAGCAGGATACAATAAAGAAAGAAATAAGAAAATCAATTAAAAACAACAAAAATAAATAGTTTGGGGCAGTGGTTTTGGCTCTTACTTTGTTTTCTGCTACTGAATTTTAATTGGCAATGTTCTTTCTTATTGACATACCACTATAGTAACATATTCCTGGCCTTTGACCTACAAATATGTGTGAATCTCATATGGAATAGTAGTTGACATTGTTGTGGAATATAAATATTAGACTATCTGAGATTCAACAATTTTTCAGTAGTGGTTATTTGGGGCAAAACTGCTTATTAAAAAAAACCAGATTAAACACATTTTTAATGTGGTTAAGGCCAGTATTATCTAGTTACTGATAATGTAAGATCCAGAACTAGACAGTTAGAGGTTAAATTCTGATTTAGTGACCTACTAGCTGTATGATACTAGATGTTGTTTGGTCTGTCTGTATCTTTGTTTCTGCATATGTATAACAAAGATAATATTTGTATGTTTCTCATGGGGTAAATAAGGTAAAATAGTTGTTGCCAAATGAGTAGATCGTAGCAACTCTTGCCACAAGTGGATAAAAATGGGCAACTATGTGTAATGATGAATATGTTAATTTTTTCCACTACAGTAAACATTTATATATATATGTGTGTATATATATATCTTATAACATCATGTTTTATACCTTAAATGTACAAAAATGTATTTTTTAAAAAATGTACTTAAACAATGTCTGCTACATAGTAACTGCTTCTGTAATAGTTCCCTATATTTGCCCAGCGTCTCACATCAAACATGCATCCAAGACCCACATTTTCCTGTTATAATCAGCTTATAAACACATTATTTTTGAAAGTTTACTCATTTTTGTAATTGATAAAGAAAGTTGTATGTATTTATTATGTACAGCATGATATTTTGAGATATGTATACATGTGGAATGACTTAATCTAGCTAATTAGCATATGGATTAACTCACATAGTTATCATTTTTGTGGTGAGAACACTTTATATCTACTCTCGTAGCATTTTCCAAAAATACAATCTATTGTTAACTATGGCCACCATGTTGAATGATAGATATTTTGAACTTATTCTTTTTGTCTAATTGATATTTGGTATCCTTTGACCAATGTCTCACCAACCTCCTTCCCTAATCACCCCAGGCCCTGGTAACCTCCATGCTACTCTCTACTTCTATGAGTTTAACTTTTTAAAAATTCCACGTATGAGTGAAATGCCATATTTGTCTTTCTGTGCCTGCCTTATTTCACTCAACATAATGTCCTCCAGGTCCATCTGTGGTGCTGCAAATGACAGAATTTCCCTCTTTTTTTATGGCTGAAAGTATTCCACTGTGTGTATATATCACGTTTTCTTGACACACACAGTTTATTGGCTTTTATAACATCCCCGTTTCACTGTCACCCCTCCTTCACTTCTACTTGCTGGAGTCACCTTCCAAGTAAACTAGCTGCTTACATATTCTTGATTTAGAAAAGTTTTACATTTTCTTCCATCAGTGTTTTCTATGAGAATATGTTCATAATTGATTAGTCAGAGGTACAATATCCTTTAAAACTTTTAGTTAGTAAACAGGCTGGATAAACAAAACAACAGTTAATTTTTGTAGATTAATTAATTTCTAATTCATAATGTGACTTAGAATCTAGCCTTTCATTATCATTTAAATTTTGAACATGATGAGGCCCAGAGAGGTCAAGGGACTAGTTCAGCTGTAAGGTGCTTTTTTCACTATAAAGTAGCAACCCATATTGACACTGAACCCCTGAAAAAGGAATGGAGGAGAAGATTCATAGACATTAATTCAAGACAACAATCATAGAAATATAATTTTATAAAGAAAACTTACACTTCATAAGTCATCAAGGTTTTTTTTTATTTTATGCTTTTTAACACCAGAGAACATAAACTCTTGACCAAAAAAATCACATCCTTTTTAAAAATCTACTTTTTAAAATTTTAGATATTGAAACCATGGAAAAAGACTTTCTTTTTCAATGCTACGGTATTAATAACTGCAGCTATGTAATGACTGTTATTTTAATATCTAGTGTAAATCAGAAGAGACTCACCTATTTGCAATCTGTTGGGTAAGACTACCAGGAGACAAAACGAATTGTCTGTGGATCCAGAACAAATGCAAAGTAATGCTTTAGAGGTTGTTACGTGGCAGACACTGCCCAAAGAATTTTGTATCTTATAGTCTCTGAGATAGATATTATTATTGTTTACACATTACATGCTCAGAGGAGACATGCCAGTGGCCACGGGAGCAGAATTACATACCAAATTTTTTTCTGATTTTAGGTAACATGTTATTCTAAACATGAAACTCTGTGGACTCCCAGAAAATAGTCATTAAAAATCTTCATAGTTTTGCTTTTTCCAGAATGTCACATAGTTGAAATCAGACAGTATATAGCCCTTTCAGATTGGCTTCTTTCACTCTGTAATATGCATTTAAAGCTATTTCATGTGCGTACATGGCTTGATAGCTCATTTCCTTTTATGGCTGAACGATATTCCATAGTCTGGGTATGCCAGAGTTTATTCATTGACACACTGAAGGACATCTTGGTCTCTTCCATTAGTGACAATTATGGAAAAAGCTGCTATAAACATTTGTGTGCAGGCTTTTGTATGGATATAAGTTTTCATCCCTTTTGAGTAAATATAAGGGACACAATTGCTAATCACATGATAAAAGAATGTTTGGTTTTGTAAGGAAGCTCCAAAATGTCTTCCAAAGTGGTTGTGACATTTTGCATTACTGCCAGTAATGAATGAGAGTTTGTTTCCTCTTGCTCCACAACTCACCAGCATTTGGTGGTGTCATTTCTCTGGATTTTGGCCATTCTAATAGATCTGGTAGTAGTATCTCATTGTTATTTTAATTTGCATTCCTCTGTTGACAGATGATATGAAGCACCATTTCATATACTTATTCACCAACTGTAAATCATCTTTGGTCAGGAGTCTGTTAAGGTCTTTGGCTCATTTTTTAATTAGGTTTTTTTTAAATAATATATTGTTGAATTTTAAGAGTTCTTTATGTACTTTGGATAACAGTCCTTTATCAGATATATCTTCTGCAAATATTTTCTTCAAGTATATGACTTGCCTTTTCATTCTCTTAACACTGTCTTTCACAGAGCAGAAATTTTTAATCGTAACAAGATCCAGTATATTAGTTCTTTCTTTCATAGATCATGCATTTGATGTTGTATCTAAAAAGTCATCAACCAACCCCACATCATCTAGATTTTCTACTAGGTCATCTTCTAGGAATTTTATAATTTTGCATTTTTGTTTATGATCCATTTTAGTTATTTCTTGTAAAGAGTGTAAGTTCTGCATCTAGATTCATTTTTTTTTTCTGAGCCTGGATGTCAAGTTGATCTGGTATTAATGTTGAAAAGACATATAATCTTTTGCTGCATTGCACAAATGTTAAGTTGTTTTATTTCTTCCTTTAGTTCCAAGTATTTTTCAAGTTTTTCTTGAGATATCTGCTTGGGCTCATGTTACTTAAATGTGTTTTGTTTAATATCAAAGCATTTGGGGATTTTCCAGCTAGCTTTCAATGATCAATTTCTAGTTTAATTCCATTGTTGTCAGAGAGTAGACATTATATGATTCTTATTTTTAAAAATTTGTCCCCAACAAATTTAAAAATTATGGCCCTGAATGTGATCTATCTTGGTGAATGTTCCATTTGAGCTTGAGAAGAATATGTATTCTGCAGTCGTTGTATAAAGTAGTTTATAGATGCCCAATATATCCAGTGGATTGATGGCGTTGTTGAGTTTAACTATGTTTTTACTGATTTTCTGCCTCCTGTGTCTATTCATTTCTGACAGATGAGTGCCGACTTCTCCAATTGTTAGTGGATTCATCTATTCCTCTTTGCTGTTGTTATCAGTTACTGGTTCGTATATTTTGATGCTCTATTGTTAGGCACATACACGTTAAGGGTTGTTATGTCTTCTTGGAGAATTGACCCCTTCATCATTATGTAATGGTCTTCTCTATCCCTGATAAGTTTCCTTTCTCCAAAGTCTTCTGTGTTTAAAGTTAATATAGCTACTCTTGTGTTCTTTTAATTAGTGTCCATATATCTTTCTTCATCCTTTTACTTTCAATTCATATCACCTTTATATTTAAAATGGGTTTCTTGAAGACAACATATAATTGGGTTGAGTTTTTTGATCCAATCTGACAATCTCTGTCTTTTAATTGGTAGACTATTGATCTTTAAAGTGATTGTTGATATACTTGGATTAATACCTATCATATTTGTTGCTCTGTTGTATTTGTTGCTCTTGTTCTTTGTTACATTTTTTGTCTTCTACTCTTAGTCTTTTTTTGTGGTTTTAATTGAGCATGTCACATGATTCCATTTGTTCTTTTTTCTTAGCATATCATTTAGACTTTTTAAAAATACTTTTGTTAGTAATTGCCCTAAATTTTACAATATACATTTATAAATAATCCAAGTCCACTGGCAAATAATACTATACTGCTTCATGGGTCATGTGATTATCTTATAAAACAAAATAATTTTAATTCTTTCTTGTCATCTTTTGTATCATTGCTACCATTAATTTCACCAGTACATAAGCATATATATGTATATGCACACACACACACACACACATATATATAAGTATATATAATTAAATATATTGTTGCCATTATTATTATGTTGAACAAACTGTTAGCTGTTATATGAAGAAGAACAGTAAAATTTTTATTTTACCTTCACTTATTCCTTCTCTGATGTTCTTCTTTCTTTATGTAGATTCAAATTTCTGATCTATATTATTTATCATTTTATTTCTCTCTAAAGAACTTCCTTTAACATTTTTTAGAAGGCTAATCTACTGATAAAAAATTCCCTCAATGCTGTTTGTCTGAGAAATTCTTTATTTTTTTAATCACTTTTGAAGAATACTTTCACATGTTACAGAATTCTAGGTTGGTGGGTTTTTTCTGTCAACAATTGAAGTATTTCATTCCACTCTCTCTTTGCTTGCACGGTTTGTGAGAAGTAGTTGGAAGTAATTCTTGCTTTTGCTCTTTTAAATATAAGGTTTTAAGTTTTTTTTCCCTGCTATGACTTCTTTCACGATTTTTTCTTTATCTTTCATTTTCTGAAGTTTTAATATGATATTCCTAGGTGTAGTTTTTTTTCACATTTGTCCTGCTTCATGTTCTCTGAGACTCCTGGATGAGTGGTTTGGTATCCGAACATTAATGTGAATAAATTCTCAGTCATTATCACTTCAAATATTTCTTCTGCTTTTTTTTTCCTTACTTTTCTTTCTGGTATTTTAATTACTTAAATATTATATCTTTTCTTATTATTTCACAGCTCTTGGATATTCCAGGGTTTTTTTCCAGTCTTTTTTCTCTTTGCTTTTTAGTTGAGCAGTTTCTGGTGGGACATTCTCAACCTCAGAGATTCTTTCCTGAGCTGTGTTTAGTCTACTTATAAGCCCATCTAAAGTATTCTTTATTTATGTTACATTGTTTTGATCTCTAGCATGTCTTTTTAAATTTTTTCTTAGAATTTCTATCTCTCTGCTTACCTTGCCCATCTGTTCTTGCATGGTTTTCACATTATCCATTAGAGTTCTTGATATATTAATCATAGTTGTTATTAATAAAAACAGTCTGTTAATTCCAGTATCCCTGCTATACCTTAGTCTAGTTCTAAAGCTTTTGCTGTTGCTTCAAACTGTGCTTTTTTCTTGTTAATATGCCATGTGATTTTTTTCTTGCTATGCAGACATAATGTACTGGGTAAAAGGTACTGTAGTAAATAGGACTTTAGTAATGTAGTGGTAATGTGTACATAATGTACTGGGTAAAAGGTACATAATGTACTGGGTAAAAGGTACTGTAGTAAATAGGACTTTAGTAATGTAGTGGTAATGTGTAGAGGAAAGGGAAGCATTCTCTAGTCCTTTGATTAGGTCTCAATCTCTTCAGTGAGCTTTTGATTCCGGACTGTGTACTTCACCATTGCTTCTTAGATACTCCCAACCCAATAAGTGGGACAGGATAAGTAGGGTGGACTGGTGTTGGGTATTTCCTTCTTTCACATGAAAGGCTAGAGCTAGCTACAGTTGGGTAGCTAACTGACCTTCCCTCAGGTCAGTTAGGCTCTAATAAATCCTCATCAGGTTAGGCTGTGGTTGAATAGTTCCTCATCAGGTCAGACCTTGTTAAGAAGATAAGGATGCTGTGGCATATTCCCTTAAATATTTCCCCTACCCTGCCAGAGCATTAGGGTATTTTTCTCCAGTACTCACTATGAGAAACTGGTAGAGCTCCTGGAGGAAAACTCACAAAATTTGGGTGCCCCCCTCATGACTGGGTCCCCTTGAAGTTTTTATCTCTTAGATGTCTCCACATTGAGACTTTAGTAACTTGTCAATTACAGTTTAAATTTTCCTACCCTGGCACTGGCTCCCAAGGAGGTTTCTGCTGTTCGGTTCAGTTCCAGTGGGTTGTGATTCTCTGTATTCAACTGTTTGTCTCTCCAATCTTGGGGGCAGATGTTTGTCCTGTAATCTTTCTCTAAGGTATCTAAGAAAAGTTTTTGACTTCTTTTGTTTGTTCAGCTTTTTGTTTGTTTTCAGGACACAGTGGCAAATTCCAACCTGCATACTTACTGGACTGGAAACTGGAAGTCTCTGCAATTATTTTTAACAGGATAACTTTTGAATAACATTTGACTGGATGTAGCAATTTTTTGTTTATTTGTTTTATTTTAGTTTATTCATAGATATATGAAAATAGGGTTTTAACTAGCATGATACATATTTCTGAATTACAATGGAGAATATTAATAGCTTATCAGTGAAGTTTTTCTATTTAAATGATAATAATATTACTTTGAATGTTGTGTTCTTAAATCATGGTCTGTTTTTGTATCTGTATTTAATTCATAACTATTACATATATAGTACTTTGATTGCTATTGATAGTTTTGTAATTCTTTCTCATGATTTTAGAATAAGTAATTTTAGAGATTGAATATAATATAGGAAAAAAATTCAGGGAAAACTGAAACGTCACATAGTTCTAATTTGTTTTCGTGTTTCTTTTTTGAGAATGTATTTCTTTGCGAATATCTTGGTAATTGTTCATGTCATGTTCGATTTCCTTTTTGAGCTTAAAGATAAACAATGATTTACTAGGGGTATGTCTTTCAGGCCTAAGAAAATGAATATACTGAAACATATTGACACAAAAGATGAATTCTCCTCTGCCGACACTTGTGTCCAGTCTCTAATCTTGCTTTATAATTAATTAGCTGTCAGATCTGCTAAACTTCCATAAAGCAACTACACAGATGTCGTGGCAAATTGTTCCTGAAATTAAGATCTGAACTGGGAATGTTCTTCCTCCTGACCTTACAATTCTCTTTATTGGTTTTACTGTCATTTTCACCTGTTAAGAACAAAAAGAAATGGAAATGGTGCTATATTTGTTTCTAGGAAGGATTTGTCATGTGATATTTAAAGAACTGGTTTAGTGTTTATAGAAAATTATGTACAAGTACATACATGACTGTAAGTATTCCATGTTAAAGTTATAACATAAATGTAAGACAATAAATTATACAGTTTAGATGATATATAATATTTAAAATGAATTTGTTGCATGAATCCATTGAAATTCAAATGAAATAAATGATTGAAGCAATGTTTTTCAGCTTTCAATCACTCTAAATTACTTTAACATATTTGCCTTATTATTTAAAATGATTAATATTGATGATAGTTGTTTAGGAATTAATTTAAATATTAACATTCATTACTGAAGTTTTGATATATATTTTGGAGTCATTTGAAAAATAAAATGTTCTTCTCACTGCAGTGGAATATCCTAAATTAATAAGAGGTTATTAACTTTTTCAGAATGTAATATTAAATGGAGAATATTTAATATGTTATTATATATTCATGTCTGTAAATATGCCATATTTTAGAATTTTTCCTGTAATTATGAATTCTTATCCTATTTTCCCAATGAACACTATAAAAATAGAATGTTCTCAAGGCATGAAAAGTTTCATATAAATATGATTTTATAAATGCATATCATTTAATTGTATTCATTACAGTATACTGGTATAGTGTGATGAAGATAATAATGGCACAATATTTGATTATTTAATTTTATAGCAACATTCCAATATATTAATTAACGTCTTTGTACATAAATTTTTGGCTATTTAAAAATTATTTATTGAAAATATTTTCCCATAATTAAATTACTGGGCATAACTCTTTATTCCCAGTAGTTTTCCATTTTCTTAGCTCACTCACACACATTAAAATATATTTTTAAATACTTGTTTAATTTTACAAATGCCATATTTTAAATCTGATATTTTAATATAAATGTGAGATCTAAAATGTTATTCTATTGGTCTAGTCATTATATTAATGGCCTAGGGAAAAAAAGAATTATTTGCATTTCTACTCCTAGCAGTGTTGGGCTTGTTTGTTTGTATTTGGTTTTGTTTTTGATTTTTTAGATGAGTCCTACTATCTAGAAGAGTTAGCTGGGAAATCTGTAGAATGTTTGAAAGCAAAATCTATCTGAAGATATCAGAAGACTATCAAAGCAGCAAAGATAGAGTGAACAGAGATACTGGCATTAAGGTGAATACATTGGGGAATGTACCATATGATATGGCTTTTCTCCTTGCATTTGCCAACTTGAAAGCAAGGGCAAGAATAAAAATTAGGATTCAGGATCTGCCAAAGAGGGCCACATTGTAGTAAACCATACAATATGCCAGTCCACACAAATGTGAAACCTCAGCTTTAATCAATCAGTGATTGATTCAACCAATTCAATCATTGATTCAAAAAAGTTGCTCCGACCCCACCATAAATGCTGGCCAAAAGAAAGCATGACTTCTGTTGGGAGGAATATAACATCATTCAGATCCTCAAACTAATGCTATATATGCTTAAACAAAATAATCAGCAACCTATAAAAAGTAACCAAGTACACAAAAAGATAAAAGTACAAAAGATAAAAGAGAAACAGACTCAATAAGACCAGGTATTTGAGTTTATTTACATAGACTTTAAAACACATTTTTAAACAAACATTTAAAAAATATTTTATACATTTAAAACATAAGTTTAAAAATTCATATTTCATAAAATAGCTATGAAATGTATAATGTACAAAAATGGCAAACAATATACTAACATAATATAGAGTAAAAAGCAAATGTAAAAGTTTATTCTGATTAATAATTTAAACAATAAATTCTTCAGAGAAGTTAATGAAAAAAATTGTACTTATGATGGAACAATATAAAGAACACTAAGACTCTTTAATATGAGTTACATTACATAATTACATTATATTTCACTTTTATTAAACAGTGAACCGGATATCATGTATACTTCCAGTATTGGCATTTTGAGTTCTACACTTAGGTTACATTTACTAAACAGATCTTTTTTACTTCCCCTCAAAGTATTTGATTTGATTCGTCCCTTAGGAGAGAGCGTTTTATAAACAAAGATTCGTTTATGGTACATTGATAATGTAATTCATTCTGGGATAAAAAGATACATCTGTTCATCAACATGTTGTCTTTGCTTTAGTTTCAGTGATGTGCACCATTGAAATACTGACCAATCCAATGAATGCATTGTTAAGATCAATTACAGAGGAATAATGAAACAAAAAAGTGATTACATAATATTTTATTTTTCTATATTACATGCTGAATATGAAGTATATAAATATTTTTCTGCTCCTTTTTCACACCATTAAAATCCCTTAAAATTAATTGTTGATTTCATTAATCTTTTACATGAACTTTCAACTTTTTTTTACTGCCTCAACAATTAATTAAAATTAATAAATTTAAGATTAAAATTAAGTTTATTTGAGATTTGACTTCCAAGGTTATCAGCTAAGTTTTATATTAGTAATAGAAAGATTCCTATGGTGTTCTGATCATTTCTAAAATATTTTTCAATGGCCTATTAAAGATAACATTTAATTTTATATAGTCTCTAATTATGTGTTTAAACATAGTAAATGAAGCCTTATAAATATAATGTATGAATGAATCATTAAGTGTTCAAAATAGGTTTTATCCAGATAGTAACAAAATTTACAAACATATTTCCAAATAATATTCTTTTAGTCTCTAGGTCTATATTGACTGCAACATAAAAAATAACATTAAACTTCTGTTACATGTGCTAATAGCAGATGGAGACTATCTGCAATTATCATTGCAATAACACACTATCATTCTTTTAAAAATTACATAAATATGACTTTTGTAGGGTGAGAGTAACCTGAAAAATTATTAACTAAACAATATTATAAAACAAAACAAAGGTCTAGAGACTATGTCAGAGAAAATATAAAAATGAAGTTTGCCAGTTGCTAGAGACTAAACCAGAATTATGCCTATTTCAGCCTTATTATTATGCAAGAAACTTTAATTATTAAAGAGTATCAACCGTGACATAAAGAATATCTAACAAGGGCAATTAAGCCAGCAAAAGACTGAAAGCAAATATTCAACTAACCCTGTGATCATAACAAAGACATATACGCACAAAAATATCTTGTATCTGCAATCTCCACTGCCTGCCTTAAGAGACTACAGAATTTAGAGGAGGACTACGACCCTTTTCTAAGGAATTTTAAAGTTTAACCTCCTACTATTCAGTATTTTATGTGTAATTTTCTCAACAAAGTATTCTCTATACGTCAATCACATCTTTTTAATTAATGTAAATGTAGGTTATTAAGAACTTGAAATCTTATCTCCATCATGCATTAATTAGGATATCTTGGTATATTCTTAGTTTCCTCATTTATAAAATGATAATAATACAATTATCTTCCTCATAAGTTTAGCTTAATGATTAGATGAGTGCTTAGAATAGTTCCTGTTACATAGCCATTACTCAATAAGTACAAACTAATATTATTATTGATGTTTTTCTAACTTCTGTCTACTAAAAAGTCTATGAGATAAATGTTTTTATTCTCATTATACAAATGAAGTACCTGAAAGTAAAAAAAAAAATCAGATTGACAGAGTTAGAATTTTAAAACTGTACCTCTTTAATTTCAAAGACTTCATTTTTTATATAATCTAGTATGTCAGATACTATTATCAAGCTATAGTAATGCAAAGAAAAAATTCTAGATAATTTAATGTGTGAAATTATGTATGTGTGGTGTGAATGTGTATCTGTGATTGTGTTTCAAACCTGAGGTAGGTGATTCTACTAATCCTTGAATAAAGAGCAAAACCAAACTCAGACATTTCACAGTCAAACGCAGTTTCTGTTTGGGATATTCTTTTCCTTATTTTCCTGTTTTATATCATTTGTTTCCTTATTATTATTTATATTTCTTGGTAATTCCCATACTGGTTAAACATGGAAAAATGAAGGAAAGTTTTAAAATATTTATTTACTAAAATTTGAAATTAAGAATCATTACAATGAGAAGTGACATTTTGGTACTGTATGTTGTGAATGCCTAAAATGAAAAGTCATGATAAAATATATTTCATTATTAGCATGTCTCATCTCTACAGTCCCACTTTTGATTCATTTCAAAAGAAGTCTTCACATTCTCTTAACACCAGACCATAAGTAAATTACTATACGGCAAAAATTGTTATTTCTTTGTATAATCACTGATAAAGTGAATGTACTGAGGTGAACGGAAATACCTTTTGGAAAATGTTTTATGAATATATCGTAAACTCATTCATGTGAAATTTCAAAGCTTTTCTGCTATTAAACATACAAAATGCAAAATATTTTTAAAAAATAAATAATGAAATGATTTTTATTTAGAAAATGCTCCTGACGATTATAACATGAAATAATGCCTCTGGAGTTTTCATTTCACAAAGTTTCTAGGATGCTTGCTTTGAGCCATGCCAATTTAAAAACATAGGCTTTCAGCAATTGAATTGTGCAAGTAAGTGTTTTATTGCAATTAGTGTCATTATGCTACACAATAATTTGGCATAATCCTTGGAAACATTTTTATCCATTATCTCACAATCATAACATAACTATATCTTTGCAAAGGCTAAAGCTTTTGCAACATTTTAAAAAATATAACCAAAGTTAAGCAATTTATGCTATAATATAAATCTTGTAAACACTTAGCACCTGCTAATTTCATGTATAAAGATTTACAAATATTTATCTGCCTATATTTTATAACTATTCCAAGGTATAATTATAGGTTGTAGAAAATGTTCATTCTCGGGATCCTTTTAGATTTTGAATAAAAAAATAAAAGAAAAGAAAGAAAAGTTATGTGGTCCAATAATTTTCTACATACAAATTTCTTTACCTACAAATTTAGCAGAGTGTAGTAAGATATTCAATGTCCTATTTAATTGCTTCTGACGCCAGTCCTTTCATTCTATGCTATAGCCATTCAGGCCATATTTTAATTCCTTTAAAATGCCAAACACTTTCTTGGAACTACTATGGAAGTTTGTGCTATTTGTTCTACCCTTAAGTCTCATCTTTTTATTTGTTTTTATTTTTAATTATTATGGATACACAATAGTTGTACATATTTATGAGGTACATGTGATGTTTTGATATAGGCATACAGTGTGTAATTATCAAATCAGGGCAATTTGTATATCCATTACTTCAAGCATTTGTCATTTCTTTGTATTAGGAACATTCCAATTTTAAGCTTTTATTTATTTTAAAGTATACAGTAAATAGTTAACTGTAGCACCCTTTTGTGCTACTGACTACTAGATCTTATTCTTTCCATCTAATGTATTTTTGTACCCATTAAACATCCCCTCTTTATCTCCTCCTCCCTACCACTCTTCCCAGCCTCTGATAACATTTATTCTGGTCTCTATCTCTATGTGTTCTTTTTTTTTTTTTTCCCTAGCTCCCACACATGAGTGGGGATGTGCAGTATTTTTCTTTCCGTACCTGGCTTATTTCACTTAACATAATATCCTTCAGTTCCATGCATATTTTAAATGAAAATATTTCGTTTGTTTTTATGGGTGAATAATATTCCATTTTGTATATAAACCACATTTCCTGTAGCCATTGATATGGAATCAATGTAAATGTCCCATAACCCTGTTGTAAAGAATTTTCGAGTGATTACCTCATCTTCTATGCATCAGTTTATCTGCCATTTCTTCAGCAAGATCTTCTCTACCACTTAAATATGCTGTAACCACCACCACCATTGACATAGCATGGCGTCTGTGTTTTTCTGTCGTTGTACTTGGTAAAATTTGTAGCTATTTATATCTGCTAGGTGATTTCCTTCAAAGTCTTTCCTCATCCTTATTTCACTATCATATTTCAAGTGAGCTAGTTTATGATTATTTGTTTCACCACTGTATACTCAACAACTAGGAGGTTACCTGTAATATCCATTAATAGATAAATGGATGGATTCTTATAAATTGTGTATGCCCTAAAACTATTTGATCATAAGGGGGAAATTTCTCTAGAAGTATTTATACATTTAGTATACCAAGGACAATGCTTACAATGAAAAGAATATATTAATTGTGTGCTTTAAGGGGTGTCCTTTATAAGTTAGAATAAAAATTAAACAGAAATTAACTGTCCATTCTATAATGTATATAAAAATTGAGAAGCCAAAAATAATTTTATTTTAATGTTTTCATATTCAGCTAAGAGGAGGAAGGGGTTAACATTATATTTTATTTTATTTTTTTAGATTTTTTAAAAGTTTTATTTTGTTTTTAATTGGCAAACAATAGTTGAATATGTTTGTGGGGTACAATGTGATGTTTTGATACATATATACATTGTGGAATGATCAAATCACCTCAAATAGTTATCATTTCTTTGTAGTGAGAATATTTAAAATTCTGTCTTTTAGCTATTTGAAATATGTAATACGTTATTAACTATAGCCATCTTGCTGTGCAATATAGCACCAGAACTTATTCCTCCTATATGACTGTAACTATGTGCCCACTGAACACCATCTCCTGTTTTCCAGTCCACCTTCTGCCACTCCAGCCTCTGATCATCACCATTCCACTCTCTACATTATATTTTAAATGAGAAAAAGAAAGGAAGAAAGCAAATGTGCAATGCCTTAGCTCTACATTTTCAGGAAATAAGTAAGTCATCTCAATCTTCCAAAGGCCTAAGAGAATGAACATCATGCTCCAATTAGTGTTAAAGACTCTTCTCTGTTTGTAGAAAATATATTTCAGTGAAATAAGCAAGGCGCAAAAAGGCAAAGATTGCATGTTCTCATTCATATGTGGGAGCTAAAAAGTGCATTTCATGGAGGAAAAGAGTAAAATGGTGATGACTAGAGGTTAGGAAGGATAGAGAAAGAGGGGATGAAGAGAAGTTGGTTAACGGGTACAAAACTATAGTCAGATAAAAGGAATGTGATCTATTGTTTGATAGTACAGTAGGGTGACTATAGTCAATAATTTATTGTATATTTTAAATTAGCAAGAAGAGAATTGGAATGTTCTCAAAAAAAAAAAAGATAAATGTTTGTGATGATGGATATCTCACTTACCTGGATTTGATCATTACACATTGTATACATGTATCAAAATATCACATGTACCCTCAAAATTAGTATGACTATTATGTATCAGTAAAAAAAAAGAAAGGTGGAAGGAATGAAGGCATAGAGATGAAGATAGTGTGTATATGACAACCACACACATTTCAGTCTTATGAATGAAATGTCCATTTAATACCCTTTACAGGAAATACTATTTATGGGCAGTGATTCCAATTGATTATGCTCTTTCTCAAGAGACTGAAAAACCAAAAATATTCTGCTAAGTCAGACTAGGTGGTGGTGTCAGGATTCAAGTACAGATCTCGCTATTCCCAAAATCCATGCTTTTCCCCTACTTTAAACATTCACCTAAAATGTATGGTACCTGAGTATTTTTTACTAGGACATTGAGAATTGTTATGAAAAAATTCTACATATGTCTGCATAGATGCCTGAGCAAACTGCAATTCAGGAGTGGATAAAGAAAATGTCATGTATGTGTGTGTGTGTGTATATATATGCACACATATACACACACTTACACACGCCATGGGGTACTGCTCAGCCATAAAAGGGAATGAAATAATGTCATTTGCAGCAACTTGGATGGAACTGGAGAACATTCAGACCATTATCCTAAGTGAAGTATCTCAGGAATGGAAAACCAAACACCATATGTTCTCACTAATAAGTGGGAGCTAATAGATGGGTACACACGGGCTTGAAACAATATAAATTACATGAGAAACCATTAAAAAAATGGCAAACTGATACCTTTGGTAACAACCTGGATGGCACTGGAGACTATTCTAAGCGAAGTATCGCAAGAATGGAAAAACAAACACCGCATGTACTCACTATTAAATTGGAACTAATCAGTCAACACCCATGTGCACATACTGTAGTAAAACTCAATGGAAACCAAGCATGTGTGGCAGGAGGTGGGTAAATACACACCTAACAGGTACAGTGCCCACTATCTTGGTGATGGGTACACATAACTTTGACTCAAATTGCACAAAAGGAAATCATGTAACCAAAACGTTTGTACCCTCCTAATATTCTGAAATTTAAAAAAAAATACATCTCAGACTTTTAAAATTGATATTTTGGAGACTGGGGAAGCTAGGTGCAGATCATTTTTTCTGAGAACATCTAAAAAAATACAGATAAAATACAGAAACCATCTGTGTGATGGTAGAAAAAAAACATGAGGAAATAAGAACTGGACAGGCTAAGACTCCCGATAAAGGGGAATCTCAGAAAGGTGAATTTACAATTATAGCCATTTTTATCTTGGTGCTAGTTTTCAAGCATCATAAAGCCCCTTTTTAAATTCCAGGCAAAGGTAGAAGGTATTGCATCTGATCACAAGTAGAAGGCATTGTATCTTAAAAGACTCCTGCTCAGAAAAAGAAAAAGCAGCAAAGCTTTGGGAGACTTGGGAAAATCTCAAAAACTCCTACTTTTGTTCTGAAAATATTTGTGACTGTGTAGGATGAGAAGTTAATAACCTAACAGAAAAATCTTTGTTAAACAGAGAAGAAGTTTCAGCAGCCTTCAAGGATACATATTAGGGTTTAGAACCTGTGAGGTTGAGTCCTAAAAAACACAAAACTTCTCAGTTTAGAATACTAGCAGAACAGAGATAAAGATGAAAGCTTATTGCCAGTCCGAAAACAATAATAAAAATGCCTGGTGATACTGGCAATATGATAGAAATAAAAATTCATAAAAATTACTCAAAATGCTGACGAGTTGCTAGAATTTAAGTATTCTATTATTTTAGTATGATTGGGAAAGTGGAAAAATATTAATTTGAATTGAACTGTTAGAAATTATTCACATTGTACTCTTTTATATTAATATTACATTTTATTGACAAATAATTGTATACAGTTATGGGTAAAATGCAATGTTTTGATAAATGTAAATAATGTGGAATGATCAAATCGAGCTAATTAACATATCTTTCACCTCAATTATTTTTTGTAGGAGAGATTTGAAATTTACAATACGTTATTATCACCTATAGTCACCATGCTGTGCAATAGATCTCAAAAATTTTTCCTCTTCCTGTCTGTCTGAAACTTTGTACCTTTAACCAGCATCTGCACATTCCATTTGCTCCTAACCCAGCCCCCACCTCCGGCCTCTGGTAACCACCATTCTACTCTCTACATCTGTAGTTCAACTTTTTTAGATTTCACATATGAATGAGATTGTGCAGTGCTTGTCTTTCTGTTCCTGGCTTATTTCAGTTTATACAATGTTCTCCCAGTTCATTCATTGTGTCATTCCTTCTTTTTTAAGACTCAATAGTATTCTATTATGTATATATACCATGTTTTCTTTATCAATCCATCTTTCAATAGACACTTAAGTTGATTCTGTATCTTGGCAATTGTGATTTATGCTGCAATGAACATGAGAGTGAGTGCATATATCTTTTTGACATATTGAAAATACTTTTGGATATATACCCAGAAGTGAGATCGCTGGACCATAAGGTAATTCTACTTTTGTTTTTTAAGGACCCTCCATACTGTTTCCCAAAATGTCTGTACTAATTTCCATCCCTACCAGAAGTGCATAAAGCTTCCCTGTTTGCACAACCAATCAACTCATTTTATATATATTTTTTCTTTTTGATAGTAGCTATTTTAACAGGTATGAGGTGATATCTCATTAAAGTTTTAATTTGTATTTCCCTCATGATTAATGATGTTGAGTATGTTTCCATGAACCTGTTACCTATTTGTATGTCTTTTTTAGAGAATGTATGTCCAAGCTCTTTGTCCATTTTTTCCTTTTATTTCAGAATATTATGAGGGTACAACACTTTGGTTATATATATTGCCCATGCACTGCCCATGTCAGAGCTATAATCATGGACATGCCCAAAACTGTGCACCCCTCACCCATTCAGTGAGAGTTTTCCCAAAACTGGATGGCCAGAAGACTGAAACTAGATCCACACCTCTCACCTCACAAAAATAAACTCATGATGGATAACAGACTTAAACCTAAGACGTGAAACCATAAGAATTCTAGAAGAAAACGTTAGAAAAACTCTTATGGACATTGGCCTTAGCAAAGAATTTATGAAGAAGATCCCCAAAGCAATCACAGCAGCAACAAAAATAAATAAAGGGGACCTGATCAAATTAAAAAGCTTCTGCACAACCAAGGAAACTATCACTAGACTGAACAGACAACCTACAGAATGGGAGAAAATATTTGCATGCTACACATCTGATAAAGGGCTGATAACCAGAATCTATACAGAACTTAGGAAAATCAACAAGAAAAAAATCAAAGAACCCCATTAAAAAGTGGGCAAAGGACATAAACAGAAACTTTTCAAAAGAAGATAGAATAATGGCCAGCAAACATATAAAAAATTGTTCAACTTCTCTAATCATCAGGGAAATGCAAAACAAAACCACAATGAGATATCATTTAACTCCAGTGAGATTGGCTCATATCAAAAAGTCTTTGTCCATTTTCAATTGGGTTGCTTGAGTTCCTTGTATATTTTGGATATTAGCCCCTCATCAGATGTATAGTTTGCAAATAGTTTTTTCCACTCTGAGGGTTGTCTCTTCAGTCTGTTAATTGCTTTCTTTACTACGCAGATGTATTTTAGTTTGATACAATCCAATTTGTCTACTTTTGTTTTGTTGCCTTTGCTTTTAGAGTCATATCTCAAAAATTATTGAACAGATCAATGTTGTGGAGCTTTTTCCCTATGTTTCCTTTCAGTAGTTTTACAGTTTCAGGTCTTATGTTTGAGTCTTTAGTACATTTTTAGTTGATTTTTGTATGTTGTGTGAGATAAGGGTCCAATTTCATTCTTCTGCGTGTGGATTTCCAATTGTCACAATACCATTTATTGAAGAAACTGTCTTTTCCACATATTGTGTTCTTGGCTGCTTTGTTAAAAGTCAGTTGGCCATAAAGTCTTGGGTTTATTTCTGGGCTCTTTATTCTGTTCCATTGGTTGTTGTGTCTGGTTTTATGCCAGTGTCATGTTGTTTTGATTATGAGAGGCTTATAATATTAATACAACTTGAAATTGGGTAGTGTAATGCCTTCAGCTTTGTTCTTTTTGCTTAAGACTGCCTTGGCTGTTTAGGATCTTATGTGTTTTCATACAAATTTATGGATTTTTTTTCTATTTCTGTGAAAAACAGCAATGAAATTTTTATAAGAATTACATTGAATCTGTACATTGCTTTGGGTAGTGTGGGTATTAAGAAAATATTAATTATTTAATATTAATTGATGGATTAATATTTAATTGTAAATTTATCCAAAAAGGTGAAAGATATGTATACAGAAAACTAAAAAACACTGATAAAAGAAACTGAAGAAAACAAAAATAAATAAATAGATACCCTGTGTTTATTGACCAGAAGAATTAATATGGTTAAAATGGTCATGTTGGAATCTTTAAAGAAATTGCTAAAACAATTTAAAAATTACACAACTCACAAACTATCACAGAGACAGTAGAATAATAATTTTATAGAGTATTAATTGAAAATGAAGGAAAAACGATTATTTAAAAAGATGAATCAAATAGCAAATACTTCAAGAAAAATATGATTGTCAGAAAACATAAAATACAAAAAATAACTTAATATGTCTTTAAAGGTAACTTTCCTATGGTAAGGGCATGGAAATGTTAAAAAACAAAAGAATAAAATATAAGATATTATGTAAAAGTTAAAAAAAAAGATATTGCCACTATACTAATACAAGTGAAAGTAAATTTAGGGAAAAAATTAATGACTAGTGAATGAAGGCATATTTGGTAATAAAAATCATTATAAATATAAACATATCCATAAGTTTATGCATACACATATATTAATATAAATATATACATATATATTAAAAGGATAATTGAATACATTTATACTCCACTGTTACTAGATAATATAATAAAGATGCAAAGAACTGGTAATGGTAAAGTAGATCTGAGAGCATGAGCAGCATACTTGACCTAACTTTTTATTATTTAATTTCAGAATATTACAGGGGTACAGACATTTTGGTTACATAATTTGATTTTATATAGTTTGAGTCAAAGTTATAAAAGTGACCTTCACCCAGAGAGTGTGCATTGTACTGGTTAGGTGTGAATTTACCCATCACCTCCTCCCCATTCCCACCTGCTTGGTTTTCATTGCGTTTTACTTCCATATGTGTACATAAGAGTTGATCAATTAGTTACAATTTAGTGTTGAGTACATGTGGTGTTTGTTTTTCAATTCCTGAGATACTTGATTTAGAAGAATAGTATCCAGTTTCATCCAGGTTGTTACAAAAGATATTAGATCACCATTTTTTATGGCTGAGTAGTACTCCATGGTATACATATACAACATTTTATTAATACACTCATGTATTAATGGACACTTGGGTTGTTTCCACATCTTTGTGATGGTGAATTGTGCTGCTATAAATATCCGAGAGCAAATACCTTGTAGTGGGATTGCTGGATCAAATAGTAGGTCTACTTTTAGTTCTTTGAGGTATCTCTATACTGCTTTCCATAGAAGTTGTGCTAGTTTACAATCCCACCAACAGTGTATAAGTGTTCCTTTCTCTCCGCATCCACACCAGAATCTGTTGTTTTGGGACTTTTTGATAAGAGCCATTCTCAGTAGATTCAGGTGATAGCTCATTGTGTTTTTGATTTACATTTCTCTGATGATAAGAGACACATTGAGCATTTTTTCATGTGTTTGTTGGCCATTAGTCTATCTTCATTTGAAAAGTTTCTGTTCATGTCTTTTGCCCACTATTTAATGAGTTGTTTGATTTTTTTCTTGCTGATTTGCTTGAGTGCTTTGTGTATTCTGATTATCAGCCCTTTATTGGATGTATAGCATGCAAATATTTTCTCCCATTTTGTAGGTTGTCTATTTGCTCTATTGATTGTGTCTTTGGCTGTGCAGAAGTTTTTAATTTGACCGGGTCCCATTTATTTATTTTTGTTGTTGCTGTGATTGCTTTTGGGGTCCTCTTCATAAATTCTTTGCTTAGGCCAATATCTATAAGAGTTTTTCCAACATTTTCTTCTAGAATTCTTATAGCTTCATGCCTTAGGTTTAAGTCTATTATCCATTATGAAGTAATTTTGCTGAGAGGTGAGGGGTGTGTATCTAGTTTCAGTATTCTACATGTGGCTATACGATTTTTCCAGCAACATTTATTGAAGAGGAATTCTTTTCCCCAGGGTATGATTTTGTCTGCTTTGTCAAAGATCAGATGGTAATATGAGAATGATTTCATATCTGGGTACTCTGTTCTGATCCATTGGTCTATGTCTGTTTCTGTGCCAGAACCATGCTGTTTTGATTACTATAGCCTTGTAATATAGCTTGAAGTCTGGTGATGTGATGGCTCCAGATTTGTTCTTATTACATAAGGTTGCTTTGGTTATTCAGGGTCTTTCATGGTTCCATACAAAGTATAAACCATTTTTCTAGATTTGTGAAAAATGATGTTGGTATTTTAATGGGGATTGCATTGAATCTGTAAATCACTTGGTAGTAGAAACATTTTAACAATGTTTATTCTGCAGATCTATAAGCATGATATATTTTTCCATCTGTTTACATCCTTTATAATTTCTTTCCTCAGTGTTTCATAGTTCTCCCTATAGAAGTCTTTAACCTCCCTAGTTAAATATATTCCTAGATTCCTAGATATTTTATTTTCTTTGTTGCTATTATGAAAGGTATTGAGTCTTTTATTTGATTCTCACTTGACTGTTGTTGGTGTATATGAAAGGTAATGATTTGTGTACATTTATTTTGTAACCTGAAACTTTGCTGAATTTATTTATCAATTCCAGTGGTCTCTTGGCAGAATCTTTGGGGTTTTCTAGACATAAGATCATATCACCGGCAAAGAGCAATAGTTTTACCTCTTCTTTCCCCATTTGGACACCCTTGATTTACTTCTTTTGTCTGATTGCTCTGACTGGGACTTCCAGCACTATGTTGAATAGAACTGGTGACAGTGGGTAACCTTGTCTGGTTCCAGTTCTCAGTGGGAATGCTTTCAATTTTTCCCCGTTCAGTATGATGTTGACTGTGGGTTTATCATATATGGCTTTTATAATTTTGAAGTGTGTCCTATCTATGCCTATTTTGTTAATTGTTCTTATCATAAAAGGGTGCTGAATTTTGTCAAAAGCTTTTTCTACATCTATTGAGAAATCAAAAGATTTTGATTTCATATGGTCTTTGTTTTTGCTTCTATTTGTGTGGTGAATTACATTTATAGATTTGTATATATTGAACCATCTCTGCATCTCTAGGATGCAACCCACTTGGTCATGGTGAATTATTTTTTTGATGTGCAGCTGAATTCTGTTTGCTAAGATTTTACTGAGAATTTTTGCATCTATATTCATACGGGATATTGGTCTACAGTTTTCTTTCTCTGTTTTTTCTTTTCCTGGCTTTGGTATCAAGGTGATATTGGCTTCCTAGAACGATTCTGGGAGTATTCCTTCTTTTTCAGTGTTATGGAATAATTTCAGCAGTATAGGTACCATTTCTTCTTTGTAGGTTTGGTAAAATTTGGGTGTGAAACTATCTTGTCCAGGACTTTTTTTTGCTGGAAGATTTTTTATTGCTGTTTCAATTTCGGTGCTTTATATTGGTATGTTCATGAGTTCTATTTCTTCCTGATTGTGCCTAGAAATTGTGTGTTTCCAAGAATTTGTCCATTTCCTTAAAGTTTTCAAGTTAATGAGAATAGAGGTTTTTATAGTATTCAGAAAAGATGTTGTGTATTTCTGTGATATCAATTGTGATTTCTTTTTTTTTTTTTTTTCCATTTCTGATTGAGCTTATTAGAGTTCTTTCTTTTCTTCTTCTGGTTAATCTGGCAAGAGAACAGTAAATTTTGTTTATCTTTTCAATGAACCAACTTTTTGTTTCATAGTCTTCTGTGTAAGTCTTTTGCTCTCTTTTTCATTTAGTTCTGCTATGATCTTAGTTATTTCTTTTCTTCTGTTGGGTTTGGGATTGGTTTGCTCTTTTTTTTTTTCAGTTCCATGAGATGATTCATTAGATTGTTGTTGTGTGATCTTTCTGTCTTTTGGATTTGGGTATTTACAGCTATGAGTTTTCCTCTCAGGACTGCTTTTTCTGTATCCCCCAGTTTTTGATAACTTTTGTCCCCACTGTCATTTAGTTCAAAGAGTCTTTTGATTTCCATCTTTATCTGCTCATTGACTCAACTATCATTCAGCAATAGGTTGTTTAGTTTCCATGACTTTGTGTAGAGGTGTTTCTGTTGGAATTGATTTCTAATTTTATTCCATTGTGGTCTGAGAAGATATATGGTATAGTTTCTATTTTTTAAATTTGTTGAGATCTGTTTTGTGACCTCGGATGTGATCAATCTAAGGAACGTTCCATGAGCTGTTGAGAAGAATGTATATTCAGGATTTTTGGGGTAGAATGTTCTGCAAATGTCTGTTAAACCCATTTGTTCTAGAATTCTAAGTCCACTGTTTCTTTGCTTATTTTCTGTTTGGAGGATCTGGCCAGTTATGTCAGTGGGGTGTTAAAGCCCCTGGCTACTATGGCATTGCTGTTTATCCTTTTGTTTAGAACAAGTAGGATTTGCTTTATGAGTCTGTGTGTTCCTGTGTTAGGTGCATAAATATTAAGGATTATTAAGTCTTCCTGTTGAATTGTTCCCTTCACCATTATGTAGTGATCATCTTTGTCTTTCTTTATTTTCATTAATTTGAAGTCTATGTTATCTGATATGAGAATGGTTACAACAGCTTTCCTTTCTTTTCCTTTTGCATGGAATATTATCTTCCATACTTTTACCTTGAGTCTAAATGAGTCCTTAAGGGTTAGATGTGTTTCCTGGAGACAACAGATACTTGGTTTATATTTTTTTATCCATTCAACCAGCCTATGTCTCTTCAGTGGGGAGTTCAAGCCATTCACATTTATTGAAAAAAATGATACATGGGGTGGATTTCTGTTCATCCTGTTGGGTAGAACCTTATTGCTTCGTTTTACCTCTTGAGCCATTGTGATACCTGAGCTCTAAACTTTAGCTTTTGGATCATTTTACCCTGGTGGGTATCTATTTTGCTGATCAGAGTATAATGCGGATCTGAGTATTTCCTGCAGGGCAGGTCTGTTCTTCACAAAATCCCTCAGTGATTGCTTGTCTGAGAAAGTTTTTATTCCTCCCTCATATAAGAAACTTAGTTTTGTAGGATACAATATTCTAGGCTGGCCATTATTCTGTTTTAGAATACTGAGGCTGGGTCCCCAATCCCTTCTGGCTTATAAGGTTTCAGTTGAGAAGTCTGAAGTTAGTCTGGTAGCTTTTTTGGTAAGTTACCTGCTATTTTCACCTTATTGCTCATAACAGTGCCTCTTTTGTGTTTACTTTGGCCAGCCTAATGAGTATGTGTCATGGTGATTGCCTCTTTATAATTAGTCTCCTTGGAGTCCTGTGTGCTTCTTGTACCTGGATATCTAGATTTCTAGCAAGGCCTGGGAAATTTTCCTCAATTATTCCCTCAAATAAATTATCCAACCCTTGTGTACTTTGTTCTTTGCCCTCACGGATGCCTATGATTATTATGTCTGGCCTCTTTACATAATCCCTTATTTCCTGTAGGCTTTGTTCATTCCTCTTATTTCTCTGTTCTTTCTCTTTGACTGATTTGTTTAGCTCGTAGGTGTTATCTTCAAGCCCTGTGATTCTTTCTTCTGCCTGATCTAGCCTATTCCTAAGGCTTTCCACTGTGTTTTATAAGTCATTGAATTAATATTTCATTTCCAGAATTTCTGTTTCATTTTTCTTTAATAATTGGATTTCTTTAGAGAATTTTTCATTCATTTCCTGCATTGTTCTTGTGGCTTGTTTGTGTTGGGCTTCTATTTTCTCTTTTATTTCATTGAGCTGTCTTATAATCCATACTCAAAATTCTTCATCTGTCACTTTAACCATTTCATTTAGGTTGGTATCCATTGCTGAGGAATTATTGATTTCTTTTGGGGAGTCCTTTTGCTCTGATTTTTCATGTTTACTGAGTTCTTTTGCTGATTCCTTCTCATCTGGCCTCTTAATTGAGAGCTGGGGGTCCTAGGGATGGCTTATGGCCCTGTCTCCAAGTCCCCAAAGATCAATCCCTGACCATGCTGGGGAGAAGAGTGCTGGTCCTGAGTTGCTTTTGGGGTGTTTTAGCAGGTTTCGTGAACCTCTCAGGTTATCTCTGATCTGTTGACATCACCTCTTCCCAATGGAGTGTAGTGAGTTTGGTCCCCCAGCTTAATCTCTGAGCTAGTGGATTGTACTTGTGGGTGCAATTCTCCCCTCCCTAATTGTGAGTAGGAAGTCATTACGTTTAGCTATGGGTTTGTTCCTTTGTTCCTCCTGTTATTGATTGTAGTTTGCATGGAGGAGCCAGCTGCCGAGGTAAACTTTTGTGTCTGTGGTAGGCTCCCCTAGGTGGGGCACATGAAAGCCCCAAGCTTTAGGAAGGACCCTGTATCTCCCAGGGGGTGGGTTTTTCCCTACTCCCCCTAATGTCCTGGAGGAGTAAGACAGATAGTGGCTGGAATGCAGAGCCTGAGGTGCTTTGCTAAGCCTCAGCAGGGCTCAGAGGATGCTTATCTGCCCACTAGAGGGAGCCACTGATACGGATTTCAGAGCAATCTCTCCAAGCCAAGAGGGCTGTCCTTGGGGGAGGCGGCCTATTTGTGTGATTTTGAAGGCCCCAGGCCAGGCTCTTTCTGTCCCTGTTCACTTGCCTTTCTTCTCTGCTGGAGTGGGGTGGGCATCCTCCCTATTTTCTCCCTGGAACTTCACAGCCCTCTCCCCTCAGATCAGTCTGAGTGTGTGCATTCCCTTGCCACCTGAAACTGGCTCTCGAACTACCCCACGGTTCATGTGTCTGACCCACTGGCATGTGTCTCTGCTCTCAGTCCTTGGTAGAGCCTGGGACATGCCCCTGCTGCAGAGAAACAAGCTTCTCTGCACAGAGCACTGTCGCAGCTGCTATGGGAGGGAGGGGCTACAGTCTCCCTGTACCATTCTCATGTCTGGGGGGCAACAGTCCAGCCCACCTGTCCAAGCCACCAGCGGGAAATCCTGCAAAACACTGGCGTGAAGAGAAACAGGCCTCTCAGCACGAAACACTCACGCAGTTGCTATGGGGGGAGGGGCACAGTCTCCCTGCTCTGCTGTCGTGTCTGGAGGACACTGGTCTGGTCTACCTGTCCAAGCTGCCAGATCATTGGTCTCCCCAGTTCAGAATATGATGGATTTGTGTATTTCCTTGCATTTGTAAAAAATGGAAGTAAAATAAACAATGTTAATTTGTGGTACAATAATCTTTTAGTCACTGCAGGCAGTCTACAAACTTCCTTCAGGTAATTATGATTAATATTTCCTGAGATGGTGTCCAAAAATATGTGTGCACCGAGAGTTTTCTCCCAGAGTTTCTAATTATATATGTAAGTAATCAGAAGTTTTCAGTCAGATGATAGAAATAGAATATCTTAGATCTTAAATACTGGTTGCCAGTAAAAGATTATTTGTCATACTTGATTTTTTAGTTAGATGCAACAAATTTGAATAATAATTTTTTATAAACTCAAATAGGAGATTGTATAAATGAAAACAATAAATCGTATACCTGTGAATTATTCCTCTTTTATTGTATTTGTGATAACACAGTGAGCCATATTCTCAAAAATACTCGGTATATACCAATCACTTCTGCATGCATTTCTTCACTCTGCTTCCTATGAACCCTATTTGGGAGACAGGCACACCTATAGCCAGGACTCAAGCATTACCAAAACAGTCCATGTAACCTAAAACATTTATACTCCCTTAATATTTTGAAATTAAAAAAGTCTCCTTTTCTTCTTTAGCCCACTGAAACTACTCTAGCTTTGTGGCTTTTATAGTAACTGTTAACCACTGATGGAACAGTTATTTCCTGCAAATTTTAGCTTGGTAAGAAAAGAGTTACACGGCATGTGTCTCTAAGACACATGCCAGTGGATCTTTTTAACAGTACAAAAAAGTGATCTAAAGAGTCTTGATAGTCAATATCTCTTTCTTTTCCAACAACAAAATAAGATCTCTGAACTATTTATGTCTAATAATATCCTCATATGAAATATGCTACAATTTATAATACTGGTTCTATATTTATCATGTTTAAACTTAGGAGTAATTATTATTCTTTCATCAAATTATTTTGGGTACCTAGTATGTGGCAGGTATTGTTAGAAGTATTTAGAAGTTTTAGAGTCATGGTTGGGGCCAATGAAGAAAGGAAACATTATCTTGGCAAACTCTTGATGTGATTATGAACAATATTTATATATTCATGACAATTAATGGCATTTATTGATACTCATTGATACTCATGAAACTATAAATGAGGCAAATTAAGATTGTAGTTTTAAAAACACCTGTAAATATTATCAAGCTTGACAATATAGAAGAGAAAATGATATTAAAATTTTTATTTATAATATAATTTTAAAAGTTTATAATAAAATTTAAGCTGAAAATAAAATAAATCTTAAAATATTAGTTTTTTAAACAATAAAGTTTTAATTTATGATTTCACACATATTACATTGTATTGTACAAAGTGGATGATATATGAAAAATAAACCTTAAAATTTACCACTAACAGATAACTACTAGTACTATTATGATATCTGTGCTTGTGTGTGTGACTGTGTATATATATATATTTGTACATATATGTATGATTATATATGTGATAATGATGATATATAATGTTCTCTATGAATACTTTCTTCTAATTTCCTAAATTCCTGGTAATACTTGCAGATAATACAGACTATTGGTGAATATTCTGAATATCTACTGGAATAGATATAGTTAGAAAATATGTTGTGTATTATAAGAATTTTTTTTTTGTCTGGAACTTTCTAAGACCTTTCAATTTTATTATGTATAACTCAACTTCTCTCTCATCCATTTTACGTTTTATCCTGCATGGATTATGTTGATATTATGTATTTGATCTCCATACCACTTATATAGTATCCTGTATATTATTTGAACATGGTATTATTGATTCAATATATATCCTACATTTTTGAGAATTTTGGACGGTGTCTACATTAAATACTCTCCAATCATTTTTTATCAATAATTCAAAAGTTAGAAATCCACTTATATTTTGACAAACAATATTTCTTTCTTTAAATTTCCAGGCTTTTTGCCAATTTGTAGTATTTCTGTATATTATTTTGGATAACAAAATAATGAATCTGAATTATGTAATTTATTGTAATCTAATCTGCAGATATGCATAAGCAGATATGTATTATAAAATTAATTGTGTTTATATGATATTGTTTTAACTCCTTAAAATTGTATGCCATAAAATTTCTCTAGTCTTCTCAACTACAGAGTTTAGTGCATAATAAGAATTCAATAAATATTTTGTAGTGAATTCATAAGCAAAACATTTAAATATATGACAAATGTAATCATTTCCAATTTTATGATAATGATGCATAGTATTTAGAACTATAGGAAAGATAACTCAATTCACTAGAGATTTGGTAATTGTATAAAAGTCGTGAGATTAAAGGTATTGACATTTTAACTTACCTAATACAAAAAACAAATCTAAATAAATATATTCTCTATTTCAATTAACTCTGTATTAAGATAAAATGTAGAAAATAGACATTTTATAAATAGGATTATATTACTGAAAATATTGTTACTGGTATTGGTTGACATAAGAACTTTCATATTTTTAAATTTCTGGTTATAATAAGATTATAATTTAAATTTTTATTATTAAATATATTTAAAAGAACTTTTCACATTTTGCATATTTTAAATATTTCACATGATGCACAATATTTACTTGAAAGACCTAAAAGTTTCATCTTAGAATCCAATAATTTTTCTAAAATTACTTTTCTATTTAAAAATAAATTAAATGAGAAGCAAGACTAAATTTCAGAAATATATTGATAGAGTTAAATATTTCTGTTGTCTCTAAGTATTTTTGATAAGTATTTTGAACCAGGGTAAGACGAAATAAAGTGTGCCCATGTATACACACACACAAACACACTCTTGAATAAATGGGTTTGTCTCTATTCTTTTTAAAAGGTACTGCTAAATTATGAGCACACAGATATTCTCATCTCTAAATAGGTTTTGCATTAACAGGTTGTGAATGTGTTCTTTGGCAAATCATATTAAAACAAAAATTGTTTCTCCAGAATGCCATATTGATTGATAATTCGGTATTATAACTTTAAGGAATGAGTGATGAAAAATTTGACTCTAATTCTTACTCTAAACAGTGAAAGATCTCAAGTGACTTACTTGAATATTTACATATGTTGATCACACGATTGTCAAATATATTAAAATGATAAGTAAACAAGTCTTTCTTTTTTAAGACTTGTGTCAATTTTGTTGACAGCACATATCACAGTGGGTAGTTCAACACATTTAATTAATATAATTTTTGAAATATCAGATATTAGTGTCACATCAAAGCAAAACTGACTTGCCTATTCAAATATTTCTTCATTAGGTTAGCACAATGAAAAAAAAACAAAGTTTGATGAATATCTGAGTTTTCATTCTTAAGTCAATGAATGGATTCAATCATTTCTCATCTAATATACCAGAGAAGCCAACTTGGCTGTTTTCTCTTTTGTGTTGTCTCAATTCATGAGGTAATTTCTTCTTGTTCCATGGAGTTTCTGACATGGAGTCACTTATCCCTGGATCTTTCCAATATTTAAGTTTAGGAGGTCTAGGCCCCTAATATGCAACCCAGTCTCAACAAAGCAAAACAACTTCAAGAAAAAAGGCCTTTGACAAAGTGAACTTTTTTGGCTTTCCTATGATATTTCTTCCTACAAAGATCCTCAATTTATTGATTTACATCTTCAAAATTTCTTTCTTATTACTTCTTCTATGACTTTTCAGAATTTGCCCCTCTTTTCCTCTGGGTAGATACCCAGAAGTGGTATTGCTGGATCAAATGGTACATCTATTTTTAGTTCATTGAGAAATTTCCTCATCTTTTTTTCCAGAGAGCTTGTATAATTTACATTTATACCAACAGTGTATAAGTATTTCCTTTTCTCTGCATTCTGTCTATCATCTATTGGTTTTTGACTTTTAAATAATGGCCATTGTGACTGGAGTAAACGGTGTCTTACTTTGGTTTTAATTTGCATTTCTATGATGATTAATGATGTTGAGCATTGCTTCCTGTGTTTGTTGGTCATCTGTATGTCTTTATTTCTGTTCATATCTTTGCCTACTTTTTAATGGGGTTATTTATTTATTTATTTATTTTTGTTAAGTTGATTGAGTGCCTTGTAGATTCTGGATATTAGTTGTCAGATACATAATTTGCTAATATTTTCTCCCATTCTGTATGTTGTTTCTTTATTCTGTTGATGATTTATTATGCTGTGTAGAAGCTTTTTGTTTAATTAAGTCCAATCCGTTTATTTTTGTTTTTGTTATATTTGCTTTTATGGTCCTAATCATAAATTCTTAGCATAGGCCAATGTCCAGAAGAGTTTGTCCTAGGTTTTCTTTCAGAATTTGTTATAATTTAAGGTCTTACAGTTAAGTCTTTAATCTATCTTGAGTTAATTTTTGTATACAGTGAGAGATAAAGATCCAGTTTTATTCCTCTGCATATGACTATCCAATGTTCCCACTACCATTTATTGAATGGGGTGTCCTTTATCCAGTCTACAGATTCAATGCAATTCTTACCAAAATAGCAACATCATTTTTCATAGAATTAGAAAAAAGTATCCTAAAATTCATATTGAACTAAAAACAACAACAACAACAACAAATAACAGCCAAAATAGCAAAAGCAATCCTAAGCAAAAAGAACAAATCTGGAGGTATCACATTACCTGACTTCAAATTATACTACATGGCTATAGCATCCAAAATAGCATAGTACTATATAAAAATAGGCACATGGATAAATGGAACAGAATATAGAGCCCAGAAATAAAGCCATATATGTACAACCAACTCATCTTAGACTAAGCAGAAAAAAACATACACTACTTGTCTGTTTTGACTAAAATTTTTGGAGAGGTCCTTTCACTATCAAATCTCATTATAAATAGATGATAGATGGTGAGTTTGCCCCTTTGGGAACTTTGTAAGGTTTACAGCCATATTCAAGTATTGAGGGAAGGATCATTTTAAAGCTCAGCAGTATATTTTGTGTGCATATACGTGATATATATTATATATTATATATATATAATATGTATGTACATACAAAGTATGTGTTTGTATTGCTTCATTGGTAGTACAATAACATTAAATTTTAGCAAGTGATTTTTTGATCTACTTGCATTCAGTAAGTTCTTTCCTAGATATAGATATGTTTTTGTTTTTTCCTTCCATAACTCATGACTGTCTCTCATAACTTACTGATAACTACACGAAGGCCATTGGAAACAATCATCTTGGATGGCAAAGTAAGATTCAAAGTAATACAAAGTTATGAGAAATAACATTCAAAGTTGCTAGTGGGAGCCAAGAATACACAAAACACACTAACATTTTGACTTTTACCAACCAATTGTTCTATAGCTACATGTTGTGTTAGTACATGGTGTGCCTTCTAATTTGTTGCAGACAAAAGCGTTTTTTTGTTCTATTTCCTTCAATCTCAGAATACAAAAAAGGAAGCTTCTTTGGAAATAAAATTGTTTATATTACTTTGTAATGAATATTATCTCATATATAGATATGACATAAGAAAAATATATAAAATGTAATATATGAGAGTTCAAAATGATACAAGATTGAAAGTTCCTGTCTCTGATACATTTGTATTTCATCCTTATGAATTGAGAAATTCATCAATATTTTAAAAATTGTTCAGAGGCAGAAAATATGCTGCATATCATAGCATTTTCAGTAATAATGTATCTAAAACACAAAGGGACCATGTAATACTCCTTTTCAAAGTAGGTAGCAATAACAGAAATTGTGCAATTAACTAATTGCTTAGAAAATTAACCTGCCCACCTGAGAAGAATATAAGACTTTTAGATTTGAGTCATTAAGATCATCATGTTTTTCAGGTGGAAATTATCTACAGAGGTTAACAGGAGATCTTATGGGAAGAACAGGTTTTACTGAATAATTTGCTAATAACATTATGCTCCTTTCAAATATATTCCCTTTGCAATTTAATTGTTCTTATTTGAATGTTTCTTCTCAGTTGTACCCAGAATGACATCACTGCAGATGTTAGTGGAAGAGACATATTATATGTGAAAAAGTTTCAAGTCAATAAAAATGAAATAAATGTTTAAAGTAATTCAGGTGAATATGTAATGGAGTATCTGAATTTTTTTTTTTTACATCTTAAAGGTACTGCAAAGAAGCCACAGAACAAGAGTTTTAAAAGTGATTAAAATACTTATAGTGTTAACTTTAAAGTTGCTTTCAAATCATTCAAATGATATAATTCATGATGTAGAAAAGTCTGAAAAAAAGCTGGTTACATTAATTTTTTGAAACAGAACTTTGCCCCCCACAAATGTGTCACTAGCCAATTAAATGTTAATTAGTATTGACAGGACTTGTAAATAACCTAGCTATCATTGAAACCTAATCTGGAAAATGATAATTACCAGAAAGTCTCATATTTCCCCCATAGGACAAGTTTCTGGAATAATGCATGCTTAAATAAATATTTTCCAGCCAATATTTAATTCTCAGCATTAGAACTGCTGAAATCATTTAAAATTACTATATGTTACAAAATAGATTGTCATTGCTAAACTCAATTTCTTTATTACTTATATTGAGTTGGTACTTTAACAAGGCTGATTCTGAAATTACATTATGAAAAGTAGATTCTTATTTTGTTGACAATTATGTTGTTATGTGCAATTGTAAATATTTATTATGTATTATTTCCCACACCTGAGCCTACTTCCAACTTTCCCATTCTATAATATTGGTTGTGTTGCTCTATTGTGTCAACAGTATCACTTTGTATCAATTATAGTGGATGTCTAAGATTTGAAAAAGCTAGTGTCACCTCATTCTTTTTTCAGAGTCACTTAAATCATGCACGTATATTTTGATTGTTTACAAAATTGGCTTTGCACTTTTTATGGATTAAGGATCATATATAGATTAATATAGTGAACTAATTAATATACGTGAATTAAATTTTATCTATTTGAATTTTCATTTTTTCAAGGCTCTGTTAAGAATATAAGTCAATCTTTAAAGTTTTTGCACAAATGTTTCAAGTTCATTTGAAAGTTCATTTGTACACATTTCATTATTTTTGTTGTTCTTTTAAGTGCATTTGTATTTCTATATTTTTTCTAAAAAGGAAAACAATTGAATTTTATATATAATTCTCTGTAGCCTCATTAGTAAATGATTTATTTTTTGTAAAATTTCCAATATGCTCAGATTTTCCAATTATATACCACAACCTTATGTACATAATCTCTGTAGATAACTAAACATTTACAACTGTTTTTAAATGTTTATGCATTTTAATAGTTTCCTATTGCTGCTGTAAAAAAATTTTCCACAAATTTATTGGCTTAAACAAGCAAAATAAATTTATCGTATAGTTCTGGAGGTCAGACTTCCAAAATGTTCTCATTGAGGGTCTAAAATAACATGCTGGGAGATATGTGTTCCTTTTTGGAGGACTTATGGAAAAAAATCGATCTTCTTGCTTTTTCAAACGTCTAGGAGCTGCCCGAATCCCTTAGCTCAGCAGTCCCCAACATTTTTGGCACCAGGACTGGTTTCATGGAAGACAATTTTTCCACGGACAGGGGAGTGGGAGTTGGGGTGGCGGCGAAGCTCTGCAGCCTGGTCTCTAACAGGCCAGGGACTGATACCGGCCTGGACCTTGGGGACCACAGCTTAGCTCATTGTTTCCTTCCATGCTCAAAACCAGCAATGGCCAGTGAAGTGTTTCTGTTGATGCATCACTCTGATGCTTCTGCCTTCTTTCACGTTTAAGAAACCCTTACAATTACAGTGAGCCAAGCAAAATAATCCAGAATAACATTATTTTGAGGTCAGTGAAACAGCAACCTTACTTACATTTTCAACCTTAATTCTCCTTGCCGTTTACATGCTGTAACATATTCATTTGCTCCAGTAGTTAGATCATGAACATCATTTTGGGGCCATTATTCTGCCTACTATAACCAATTATTACTTTGTCTGATCTACGTTGTTAGGTAAATCCAATCAATGTTGAAAATCTGGTGTACAAGTGGCACTCATTCAATTATATATTTTGTTTTACATATATGCATATTAGGTGTAAGGAAATATCTTATTACAGTTTTATTAAGAATTAAAAACTAGATATTTATTTTTTAACAAATAAAACATCAGTATTTATGGAGGTAATCATTTGTTTTTTTTTAATTTTAATCTCTTCATGTGCAAGTTATATTGCTAAATTTCCTAATATAGCACTGTATTTCATTCTAAGCAAGAAACCTATTTAGACTTTGTGTAATGCTATTTTAAAGATCTGATTTATGTTTTTTTTTTTTATTTCAATAGATTTAGGGAGTACAGGTGGTTTTTTTTTTTTGGATAGATAGATTGTATAATGGTGAAGTCAGGGCTCTTAGTGTACCCACCATAAGAAAAGTGTACATTGAACCCGATGGGCAGATTTTTATACTACATCTCCCTCCTTCCCTCCACCTTTCTTAGATTTCAATATACATTATACCACCTTATTATCATATATACCCCTCATTTTGGTCCCACTTATAAGTGACAAAATGTGGTATTTGTTTATCCATTCGGATACTTCACTTAGGATAATGATCTCTAGTTCCAGCCAAATTACTGCAAAAGTCATCATTTCATTCCTTTTTATGGCTGAGTAGTACTTCACAGTGTATATGTATATATGTATGTGTGAGTGTGTGTGTGTGTGTATATATACACACACACACACGCCCCACATTTTCTTTATCCCTTTATCTAGTCATCAGTTGATGGACAGTTAGGTTGGCTCCACATCGTTGTGTTACTGCCCTCCCAGTGGAGGTTTTTCCAAGTTCTTTGTGATCATTGGGAAAAGAATTTGAGGACATACCACATAAGCTAAGCAAGTACAGCTTTCTATTGAAAGTGAAAGTACATGCTCAGGAGAGAGAGTAGGCAGGCCTAAGGAGAGCAGCTGCCCTGGGAGGAAGTAGTTTTAGATCTTTTGTAGTTTTTATAATTGAGGGGAGGAATATTCAAGACCAAGGATGTGGCTTTTACTAAGAATTTAGATAGTAATACCTGGAATTAGGTTTCCTCCCATTTTCATACTTTATGTGGTTGTCTTGGAACTGACATGGTGATTTCAAGGGCGGAGAAATTTTAAAACCAAAATTTAAATGGTATTATAATTAGCCAAAGTTCATGTAGGGTGACAGAGAAAGCTTACAAGCCAGTTGAAGCTGGTTCATCCCTGTGGTTGTAAGCCCCTCTACTTAACTTCTGCTTGAGGGTTATTTACGTTAACAACTGCACCCAATCTGCAAGCCCCTGCATCTGGTCTCAACTCTGTCTCTTAGTCTCCTACTCCAACAATTACAATTGTGAATTGTGCTGCAATAAACATTGTGGTGTAGGTATCTTTTTTTGTAAAATGACTTCTTTTCCTTTAGATCCCCAGTAGTGGGATTGCTGGATCAAATGGTAAGTCTACTTTTAGTTCTTTGAGGAATCTCCATACTATTTTTTACACAGGTTGTACTAATTTACATTCCCACCCACCTGTTCCCTTTTCATCACACCCATGCCAACATCTATTGTTTTTTGACTTTTTATTAATAATGGCCATTCTGACAAGGATAAGGTAGTATATCATTGTGGTTTTAATTTGCATTTCCCTCATGATTAGTGATGTTGAGCATTTTTAAAAATATTTTTTGGCCATTTGTCTGTCTTCTTTTGAAAAATATCTGTTCATGGCTTTTGCCCACTTTTCAATGGGATATTTTTTTTTTCTTGGTGATTTGTTTGAGTTCTTTATAGATTCTGGATATTAGTCCTTTGTTGGATATATATAGTTTGTGAATATTTTCTTCTGTTCTGTAGGTTGTCTACTTTGTTGATTATTTTCTTTGCTATGCAGAAAATTTTTAGTGTAATTAAATCCCATTTATTTATTTTTGTTGTTGCTCTATGTGCAATCAGGGTATAGTTATAAATTCTTTGCCTAGGCCAATGTCCAGAAGAGTTTTTCCTATGTTATCTTATAGAATTTTTATGGTTTCCAGTCTTTTAAATCTCTAATTAATCTTGAGTTAATTTTTGTATGTGATGGGAGATAGGGATCCAGGTTCATTCTTCTGCATGTGGCTCTCCAATTTTCCTAGCACCATTTATTGAATAAGGCATTATACTTCTATTTGAGATTTCTTCATTAGTATTTGTAGAGGGGGTTGATCTATTATTTCTTTCCAGAACTATATTTTCTAGTTTTCATATCAAGATTTACTTACTTTTAAAATAGAATATATAAACAAATCTTGTATCTCTATCCTCCAAACCCATATAGTTATTGCTACTAGTGTAACATTGAGTTAAACTGTTTCTTACATATATGACAAAATTCACCTATAAAATAATCTGGGCCTCAGGCCATTTTGAAGATTTTTAAAATCTCTTTCATGTTATTTTGTGTGATTTATAGTCAATAAATAAATCAACAAATTTCTTCAAGGTTTTAAAATTTTCAGCAAATCTAAAATGAACTAACACTAATATATATATATTTCTCAATGCCAAACAATCAACAACACTCTCATATGAGTATCTAAATTACTATATGTGATGTCAAAACACTTAAAATTCTGAACATCTGCCATTATCTGCTTATCGAGTTCCTAAGTAACATCAGCATTCTACTCAGAGATTTTACCTGGTTAGTATATTTCCCTTTTACTGTAATAAGTAATATTAATAGATTTAGTTTATCTTTTTATTTTAGACACTTAAAGATAATCTAAACATTCTTTGTCCTATATAAACTAAGTCTTAAGGGATGCTAAAATATTAAATAATGTAATAAAATATCAACAGATGATAAGACCACTATTGAACAACTACAATAAAAAGACAAAGCCAAAATTGTTGTTTACTCTAGTGGGAAGAAGACAATGCTGGTTAGACATGGTCTTTTTTAGCAGACCTGTAAAATGATCTGATAATGGCTTCTTCAGAGGCAATTATTTTCCATGGTAGCAAGGAATTCAGAGATTGGTGGCCTTTCAGGGACATCAGAGTTTCCATCATATATAAAACTGCGCCTACTTTGGGGATACTATGAAGTATCACAATGAAGGCATGTTTTTTAAAGTTATACATATCTATTTGGCTGGGTTTAAGACAGTAGGGGCTAAAACATATTTATTGTGTTGTGAAAGCAAGTTCACTGAGCCAAGTTGTCACTGATTGATTGCACAGTTTTAAAACTGCCTCTAGTGAATAATTTCTACCACTTCTACCATGGCTACAGCAAAATAGTCTTTTCCTAATTATGGCCACATTTCTATTTTCATTCACCCTTTTTCTAACTATAGGGGAAACCAAAAAAAAAAAAAAGTTCAGATCTTTACCCTGTTGTTGATATTTTTTGTATATAGGGTTTCTGTATATAAGGTTTCAAGAGATTTTGATTTACAGTTTATGCATCAATCAGCATAATTTCATCCTACTATTTTCAATAGACTTTATTTCTTAAAGCAGTTAGTTTCACACCAAATTTGAGAGGAAAGTACAGAGATTTCCCATATACCACTTGACTCCACGTGTGCATAGACTTCCTCATTAGCCCTCACCTGTGAGGTATATTTGTTACAATTGATGAACCTACATGAACACATTATTATAACCCAAAGTCCATAGTTTACATCAGGGTTCATTCATGGTGTTGTACATTCTATGAGTTTAGATGAATGCATAATGACATATTTCCATTATAGTATCATACAGAGTAATTTCACTATTCTAAAAACATTTTGTGTTCTACCTATTCATCCCTCACTTCCCCAAACCCCTGAAAACTACTATTATTTTTACTGTTTCTATAGCTTTGCCTTTTCCAGAATGTCATATAGTTAGAATGGCATATACTTAGTATGTAGCCTTTTCCAGATTGGCTATTTTTTACTTTGTAATATGCATTTAAGTTTCCTCTATATCTATAAATGGCTTGATACCTAATTTCTGTTTTATCATTGAATAATACTTCATTATTTGGATGTACCACAGTTTATCCACTCACCTACTGAAAGATAGCCAAGAATTGGCAATTATAAATAGAGCTGTTACAAACATCTGTGTGCAGGTTTTTGAGTGGACATAATTTTTCAACTCCTTTTATAATAAATAGAAAGAGACATTATTGCTATATCAAATGGTAAGAGGATATTTGGTTTTGTAAGAAACTGCCAAACTGTCTTCCAAAGTGGCTGTACCATTTTGCTTTCCACCAGCAATGAATGAGAGTTTCTGTTCCATATCCTCACCAGCATTTGGTGTTGTCATTGTTCTGGAATTTGGCCATTCTAATAGGTATGCAGTGGTACTTCATTTCAGTTTGCATTTATCTGATGACTTATGATTTGGAACATCTTTTCATATGCTTATTTGTCATCAATATATCTTTTTATGAGGGGCTTATTGACATCCTTGGCTCACTTTTAAATTTTTTTATTTTTGACTTTTAACAGACTTTTGTATATTTCAGATAACAATTCTTTACCAGATATGTCTTTTGCAAATATTCTCTCCCAATCTGTGGCTAGAACACCTTCATTCCCTTGACAGTGTCTTTTGCAGAGCGGAAAATTTTAATTTTAACGAAGTTCAGCTTATTAGTTCTTTCTTTCATGGATTGTATCTTTAGTGTTGTATCTAGAAAGTCATTGCCAAACAGTTCAACTAGAATTTCTCCTGTGTTTTCTTTTAGGATGTTTATAGTTTATACTTGACATTTAGGTCTGTACTTCATTTTGAGTTAAATTTGTGAAAGGTGCAACGTCTGTGTGCAGATTCATTTTTTCACAGGTGATGTATAGTTGTTAGTGTCATTGTATGGGCTTTGCTCCTTTGTCAAACATTGACTATATTTATATGGGTCTAATTTTGCTCCATGGATTTATTTGTCTAATTTTTCACCAATATAACAATATCTTGATTACCGTAGCTTTATAATAAGTCTTGAAGTTGGGTAGTGTCAGTTGTCTGAGCTTGTTCTTCTACTTCAAAATTGTACTGGCTATTCTGATACTTTTGCTACTCCATATACATTTTAGAATCATTTTGTCAGTATTCACAAAATAGTATGCTGTGAATTTGACTGGAATTAAGTTGTGTCTGTAGATTAAGTTGGAAAAAAAACTGACATCTTGAAAATATTGAGTCTTTCTAGGCATTGACATGGAACATGCCTTCATTTATTTAGCCTTTTGATTTCTTTCGACAGTTTTGTAGTTCTCCTCATATATATCCTGTATTCATTTTTTTATATTTATACCCAAGTATTTTATTTTTTGGGTGCTAATGTAAATGATATTTTGCTTTTTTGTTTTGTTTTTAATTGATACATTGACAATTCCTGTCTAACTATAAATTTGTACCCATTGACCAGCCTCTCCTGATCTCACTCACCAACCCTCAGCCTCCAGTAGCCACTATTACACTCTCCCCTTCCGTGAGATCGATGTTTTTTTATATTCTACTTATGAGCGAGATCATGTGGTATTTGTCCTTCTGTGCTTGACTTATTTCACTTAACATAATGTCCCCTAGGCTTATCCACATTGTCACAAATCCCAGAATTTCATTCTTTTTTATGGTAAAAAAAGTATTCTATTTTATATATAGATGTATATATATGTACACACACACCCCACATTGTTTTTATCCATTTGTCTATTAATGGACACTTAAGTTGATTCCATATCTTGGCAATTATGAATAGTGCTGAATAAACATGGGGGTGCTAATAAGTCTTCAACACTGTGATTTCATTGTTTTTTGGTGTATATACCCAGTAGTGGGGTTGTTTGATCATGGTAGTTCTATTTTAATTTTGTGAGGAGGCTTCATACTGTTGACCATAACGGCTATACTAATTTACAGTCCCACCAACAGTGTATAAGAGTTCTCCTTTCTCCACATTTTGATCAGCATTTGTTATATTTTATCTTTTTGGTAATAGCCATTCTAACTGGGGTGAGGTAGTATCTCACTAAAGTATTGATTTGCATTTCCCTAGTGCTTAGCGATGTTGAGCATTTTTCATATACTTTTTTTTGTCATTTGTAAGTCTTTTTTTGAGAAATTTCTCATTTGTTAATTGGATTGTTTGTTTTCTATTGATGTTGCACTGTTTGGGTTTTTATATATTCTGGATATTACCCCCTTGTCAGAATGCATTTCTGCCATTCTGTAAGTTGTCTCTTCTTCTGTTGATTGTTTCCTTTGCTGTGTAATCCCGTTTGTCTATTTTTGCTATTGTCATCTGTGCTTTTGAGGTCTTAATCAAAATATCCTTGCCCAGATCAATGTTAATATGTTTTTAATTTTGAATTCCACTTGTTCATTGCTCGTATGTAGGGAAGTGATTGACTTCTGTATATCAACCTTGTATTCAGCAAACTTGATATGTTTGCTGATTAGTTTCAGGTATTTTTAATCAATTTCTTCAGGATTTTCTTCAAGGATGACTATATCATCTGTGAATAAAGATGCTTTTATTTCTTTCTTCCCAATTTGTATTCCTTTTATTTCCTTTCTTATCTTACTGCATTAGCTAGGACCTCCTGTATGATGTTGAAAAGCTTTGGATAAAGGGGACATCCTTCCTCTGATCTTGATCTTACTGGGAATGCTTCAGGTTTATCATCATTAAGTGTGATGTTAACTGTGAAATTTTTGGAGAAACTCTTTACTAAGTTGAGGAAGTTCACTTATTTCTAGTTACTGAGAGTTTTTATTATGAATATATATTGGACTTTGATCTGAATTATTTCAAAATATAATTCATTTATTCATTAATTGTATAGGTATATTTATACTATTAATACTTTAAGAATCATTTATTTAGTATAAATGATATCACTTTTACATTAATTTTAAATTATTTTTATGAATTTATTCTTGTGGGCATTCTTTGAATGACAGTTTCATTTCTCTCTCCAATTAAGAAATTTTAAATCTCATATAATTGTTTCTCCTAACTCACAATGTGTCTGAATGATTCTATATCCTGATCTTTTTTATAATATAGAAGGAAACGCAAAATTTCAAAAGTGGAAATGATTTTACTGTATAATTTTAAGAAATTATCATTTAAAAGACTATATAAATTTCATTAATTCCAATAGTTTTTATTGCCATCTGTTTCTACAATTCCTATCAAATTTTAAAATGCAAATTCATTTCTTCCTCTGGCCACACCTTAGACCATTGAGTTAGAGGCATTCAAACTGCGCTATGATTTTTTTACTAAAATACACCATGTTATTGAAAGATAAATAAATTTAACATTCAGAACAGAAGTTGCCACTTTAGAAGTTAACCATTAAAAATTATTCTTTCCCAAATATACAGAGTAGAAAGGATTATTAAGAAATCCTCTTATATTTTCTGCATTGGCCTTGTATCTTTTTCTTTCAGTTATTAAAGTTTGTGTTTTTGTTAATTTAATCCCCCCATGTTCTCAATCTCTAGTTCCCTTGTTGCAGTTTTACACCTACCTCTGTGCGTTATTAAAGTAGAAAGTGTGTGCACGGGGAAATTGTTTAACCACCAACTTTCTGTTAAAAATGGGAGTTTCTTATCTCCTTAGCATTCGTTATATAATGATTCTCCTAGTTCCTCTCTATTTATTTCAGTTTCCATTGTTGCTAATATTCCACTCTTCTTTAGTATCTTTTTTAAAACATTTATATTCTTCAAACGTGTATGTTTTATACTATTCTCATACTGCACATTGCTTTCTTAGATTTTTTTCTGTACCATTTCCTTTTTTTTTTTTAAGAGACAGGGTCTCAGTATGTTGCCCAGGCTAGAGTGCAGTGGCTCTTCACAGGCATGATCCCACTACTGATTAGCACATGAGTTGCTCCACTTCTGACCTGGGCCAGTTCAAACCGTTAAGGCAACCCGGTGGTTCCCCCTCCCAGGAGGTCACCATGTTGCTGCTGAACTTAGTGCCAACACTTAATGGGCATAGCACTACGGCCCAGAACTGGGCTCAAGCCATCCTCCCGCCTCAGCTTCCTGAATAGCTGGAACTACAGGCGTGCACCGCCCCCCGCCGGCTCTACCACTGACCTTAATATTACATATCTGCTCTAGTTTTTAAATGTTGGTGTCCATGCAAATACTAAACTCTGTTAAAAGCTGCAGATGCTTATAAACATCTATCTGATAGATGTTAACCAATATTTCAAAACACAATATATGTTTTATTTGCTTATTAATTAAATCACTTAAATGTAGTGACTTTTTTGACCATTTGGAAAAGAATATATGTGCCATAACATTTTTCATGTTGTCTAGCACTTAAGTTTAGAAGTTCTAGGGCATATTTGAAGCATTTGCATCATGTATAATACATATAAACACATAAAATCAAATAACTGAAGAAATTTTAAAAATATATTTGTATTAATATGTCATTTATTAGAGTAATGTATTATATTCTCTCTCATAGCTTATGCACATTTATTATGTATATCAAGACAGTTTTAAAATTCATTGATATTTTTATATTTATTCTACTTTTTTCAAATATTGGAAGAATTGAAATCTTGGTCAAAATCAGACAAGAGTCTCTACACACAAAATTTTTGAGAATTATCCATGTGTGTTTGGTTTAATTCAATTTGATTCATTGAATTTACAATTCACTTAACAGCGATTTCCTGCACTGTGATTTCATATCCATAATACACATTAATATGGAAAAATAAATAAGTTGAATACTAACAACAGAAATTGCCACTTTAGAAGTTAACTGTTAAAAACACTTCTCTCCCCACTACACTAATAATAATATCTAAGTTAATAAAAAGGCATTAAATTGTTAATATTATTGGGCTTATGGTGCAAGCAATGTGTGTTGCTGTTTCTGAAGCAAGCAAAATGAAAGAGCAGAAAGTTCAGAGTGTGTGGCTGGAAAATTAATGGTCCTATCAGAAGAAAATTACTGAAAAATAAAAAATGAAAGTGGACATCAAGAGAGAATGCAAATAGATAAACCAAGTTCTCTTTTAAGGCAACAAAGACACTCACAATTTCAAGTATGACACATTTCTAGAAGCAAATTTAATTAAATATGTTTATCACTACTATTTAATAAAATATGAGCATCTGTCATACAAAGTATCAGAGAATAAAACTACCGATGCCACATACTATCATACAACATGTATAATTTAAAGTAAAGAACAACATGCATGGGTATCTACTGTCTTATGTAACAAAGTTCAGTGAGGGGTAGCTTTCTAATTACTCATTTTAATATTAATCTTGAGGAAGTGGCTCTTCTATCTAAATTATAACACAAATGACTCCCGCCTTAATGTTTGATTATTTCCTATTCTATCATACTTTAAATATGTTATGGTGATTTTAACTTTTCAATACAGCTAAGTACAACAAAATGAAATGAAAATAAAAAAAACAGAATTTAAAAAACCTAAATCTCAAGTCAAGGTATTCAATAAGAATAAGAACCTGTACATATTATTGTATGATTATTTTATTTATTTTTTTTTCAAGATGATTTGGATTTGGTCTTGCAATATAAAAAAAAGAAAGTTGATAATTTTATTATTTTTAAATATAATTTCAGTATGTTTTTTCTTGCTTCATTGTGAGATCTCATCACCCCATTTTCTCCCCTGTGTTAATATTTTTCTCCAGTTGTTTTAAGTCTTTCTTCATCCAAACCATCATTCAAATGAGAAAACAATACTAAACCGGATGTTTTAATGCTATTACACTCAATATGTGAAATGACTTCTTAGGTAATGAAATGATACCAAATAGACACGTGGATTTACAATATACAAAAAGGTTAAAAGAAGACAAGAATGTTACTTTGGGGGTGAATGCAAAATTCTTTTCTCATTTTAAAAAATTTCTTTAGTATACAATTAACAGTTTAAAGCAAAAAAAAGAAAGTCAAAACAAAAACTTTATTGGTCAAAAAAGCATAAAGAAATATCACAGGGAAAATGAGAAAATGCTTTATTATGAGAAAAATCAAAGGGTAAAACTATACTGAAATTAGATCTCTTAAATATAATTTATTTTATCCTGAAATTTGTTAAAAACTGTGAATTGCATTCTTAAAAGTCAGCTTTTTAATACTGTGAAAAAATAATAACTATATGTTTACTATATTATGGACAAAGTTATGTTATGGAATTTGTGGGATAACAAAATAGAGGAAATCTATATGGCACTATTACGGCAGGAAAGACTTAGAAGATTGAAGAAATGTGCTAGACCTTAATAGAAGGTTTAGAAATGGAAAAGGTGATATGGAATGATCACAATTTTAGAATAACAAATATTAAGTAAATCTTCTCTGGATAGTGTATTAGTATTCTATGTTTCTGACCTAGTGCATGTATTCATATTTGGAAAACAAATTCATAAGTTAAAGGATTTCTTTATAAATTTGGAAAAGTCTAAAATGTTTACAAGGAAATTACACTTAATTTCCAAATGTAACATTACTTAACACCATTAACATTACTTATCACAATGAATTTCACCACAATGGAAGCAATAGTTAATATTTCTAATCAATTTTGTTAGTTTTTCATCAAGGAGGAAAGATGTTCCAATTCTATACTTGCAACTCTAATAATCAGGCTCTTTTTCAGGATTATTTGGATATTGGTCTTGCAATACAAAAGAAAAAATAATTAAAGTCAAAACAAAAACTTTATTGGTTAAAATAACATAACTATAAGCAAATATCATAAAGAAAATAAAGAAATGCTTTATTATGAGAAAGATCAAAGGATAAGACCATAATCAATTTAGATCTCTCATATATAATCTTTGGTCCTATCCCTTAGTTAAAATATTGAGAAAATATAGAACAAGTGAGAATTCTATGCCTCTCCCTATCATCCCTGCTCAGCATGAATATTTGTTTAAAATGATAAAATAAGATTAAATCTTGGTAGTTGTAATTTTAGGGAAAATGATTATTTTTGCACACTTTCTAAATTTAACATTTCTCACACCAGCATCTTTACGTATAGAAAAGAATTACATCACAATGGAGACTACATAGTTTTATTAATTATTTACATATAATTAGATTGACTAAGTTTAAGTGTACAGTCTTATGAGATTGACAAATATACAGTCAGGTAACCACTCCCACAATTATAATTATATAGATATAACCCATTTTTATCAATGCTCAAATTTCTCTTATAACCCTGGGAGTCAATCTCCTTCCCTAATCTCTCACGCTTGGCAAACACTATTTTTATTTTTTATTTGACTTTCTACAGGCCAGAACTATGCCTGTAAACTTAGAGTTAGCCAATAATGTGTCAAAGGTTGTGATTAAACAACTTGAGCCAGTATAATTTTCGCCCTCTACCAATGCACCTGTGTATAGATCAGGATTTGCATTCAAATTGCAAGAAGTTTTCAAGTTTGCCATGGCTTTTGTGTGTTATGAATGTTTTCAGTCTTATCTGCACATCCATGTTGCTTCCAAGTCAGCCAGAAATGTGCGGAGAACTTTGGCCATTTCATGTCTTCCCTGTTCATAAACATTGCCTTCCAGACATCTGTGGTTGTGTGAAGAGTTTGGGTCCTTTCCAGTGTTTTCCCCCATATATGCAAATTGCCTCTCCATCAGTCAAAGATAAGTGATAGCTATAAGCCTCTCTCAATGGCTCTTTCATTTCCACAACCTCTTGTTATATTTATGAAATTTCTCTGTTCTGCCACTATCCCACTAGCACTACAACCTCAGGTTAAGAGAGCTACAGGCTTTCTCTGTTACTGCTGCATAAAATTTGCACCCCCTGGTCCAAATCAAGTCTGCCCCCTCAAGCAGCTTTGGTTCTGGTTTTCATGTCTTGGTAGACTTAGCATGCTGACCAGGCTGTGTAGGGGCATAAAAATATTACAAGGCAAGAAACACCATAGATGCCCAAATACTGCAAATTCAGCAATTTTTTCGAGAACAATCACTTTAAATTTGTTCTTTGCATATTTGCTCAATTTTAAAAGTTGTATACTTTCAAAGCAATAATATCCTAACTAAAGGAGGTAGCTACACCGGATATCATAAAATAATTAAGCTATAATGATGGTTACTTGGTTGTGCAGAAGCTTTTTAATTTTGATCAGGTCCCATTTATTTATTTTTGTTGCTGCTGTGATTGCTTTTGGGGACTTATTTATAAATTCTTTGCCTAGCCCAATGTCTATAAGAGTTTTTCCAACATTTTCTTCTAAAATTTTATGGTTTCATGCCTTAGGTTTAAGTCTGTTATCCATCGTGTGTCGATTTTTGTGAAAGGTGAGAGGTGAGAGGTGTGGATCCTGTTTCAGTCTTCTACATGTGGCTACCCCCTACAGAATGGGAGAAAATATTTGCATGCTATACATCTGATAAAGGGCTGATAACTAGATTCTATATAGAACTCAGGAAAATCAGCAAGAAAAAATCAAACCACCCCATTAAAAAACTGGCAAAGCACATGAACAGAAACTTTTCAAAAGAGGATAGATTAATGGCCAACAAACATATGAGGGAATGTTCAACATCTCTAATCATCAGAGAAGTGCAAATCAAAACCACAATGAGATATCACTTAACTCCAGTGAGAATGGCTTTTATCAAAAGGTCCCAAAACAACAAACATTGGCGTGGATGCAGAGAGATAGGAACACTCATATACTGCTGGTGGGACTGCAAACTAGTACAACCTCTACGGAAAGTAGTATGGAGATACTTCAAAGAAGATTTTATTCTTGTTTTTATTTGTATGGTGAATTACATTTATAGATTTGCGTATGCTGAACCATCCCTTCATCTCGGGGGTGAAGCCCACCTGATCGTGATGGATTTTTTTTTATTTACATTTGAATTTGGCTTGCTAGGATTTTATTGAGAATTTTTACATCTATATTCATAAGGGATATTGGTCTATAGTTTTTTTTCTTGTGTACTTTCCTGGCTTTGGTATCAAGGTGATACTGGCTTCATAGAATGGATGAGTTTGGGAGGATTCCATCCTTCTCGATGTTTTTGAATAATTTCTGCAATATAGATACCAATTCTTCTTTGTAGGTTTGGTAGAATTCAGGTGTGAACCCGTCTGGTCCAGGACTGTTTTTTGTTGGAAGATTTTTTATTACTGCTTCAATTTCAGTGCTTGATATTGGTCTGTTTAGGAATTCTATTTCTTCCTGATTGAGCCTAGGGAGGTGGTGTGTTTCTAAGAATTTGTCCATTTCTTCCACATTTTCATGTTTTTGGGCATAGATTTTTTGTAGTATTCAAAGATGATGTTTTGTATTTCTGTAATATCAGTTGTGACTTCTCCTTTTTCATTTCTAATTGAGCTTATCAGAGTACTTTCCTTTTTGCTTCTGGTCAACCTGGCAAGTGGCCTATTTTGTTTATCTTTTCAAAGAACCAACTTTTGTTTTATTAACCTTCTGTATAGTTCTTTTGTTCTCAATTTCATTTAATTCCTCTCTGATCTTGCTTATTTCATTTCTTCTGCTGGATTTAGGAATGGTTTGCTCTTCCTTTTCCATTTCCTTGAGATGATTCATTAGTTTACTGATTTGTGAACTTTCTGTCTTTTGGATGTGGGCATTTAAGGCAATAAGTTTTCCTTTCAAAACTGCTTTTGCTGCATCCCACAGATTTTAATAACTTGTGTCCCCATTATCATTTAGTTTGAAGAATCTTGATAGATTGTTTAATTTCTGTGTTTTTGGATAGAGACGTGTGTTTCTGTTGGAAATGATTTCTAATTGAAAGCATTCCCCCTTAAAACTGGAACCAGACAAGGTTGCCCACTGTCTCCACTTCTATTCAGCATAGTGCTGGAAGTCCTTGCCAGAGAAATCAGACAAGAGAGGAATCAGGGTGTCCAAATGGGGGCAGAAGAGATCAAACTTTCAGTCTTTGCTGACAATATGATATTATATCTAGAAAACCCCAAAGATTCAACCAAGAGACTCCTGGAATTGATAAATGAATTCAGCAAAGTCTCAGGATACAAAATCAATGAACACAAATCAGTAGCTTTTATATACTCCAATAATGGTCAAACAGAGAAACAAATCAAAGATGCAATAACTTTCACAATAGTATCAAAGAAAATTAAATATTTAGGAACATATTTCACTAAGGAGATGAGAGACCTATATAGGTAGAACTATGAAACACTGAGAAAAGAATTTGCAGAGGATATAAACAGATGGAAAACCCTATCTTGCTTTTGGATAGGTAGAATCAACATTGTTAAAATGTCTATACTACCTAAAGTGATTTAGAATCAATGCAATCCCTATCAAAATACCAACATCATTTTTTGCAGATCCAGAAAAGTAATTCTATGCTTCACATGGAACCAGAGAAGACTCCATCTAGCCAAAGCAATCTTAAGCAGAAAGAACAAATTTGGAGGCATCTATCTACCAGACTTCGAACTATACTACAAGGCTATAGTAATCAAGGCAGCATGGTACTGGCACAACAACAGAATGTAGACCAATGGAACAGGACTGAGAACCCAGATATAAAACCATCCTCATACTGTCATCTGATCTTTGACAAAGTAGACAAAAACATACACTGGGGAAAAGAATCCCTATTCCGTAAATCATGCTGGGAAAATTGGATAGCCAAATGTAGAAGAGTGAAACTAGATCCACACCTCTCACCTCTCACAAAAACCAACTCATGATGTATAACAGACTTAAACCTAAGACATGAAACCATAAGAATTCTAGAAGAAAACGTTGGAAAAACTTTTATAGACATTGGCCTACGCAAGGTATTTATGAAGGAGACCCTCAAAGCAATCACAGCAGCAACAGAACTCAATACATGGACCTGATCAAATTAAAAAGCTTCTGCACAGCCAAGGAAACTGTCACTAGAGTGAACAAACAACCTACAGAATGGAGAAAATATCTGCATGCTACACATCTGATAAAGGGCTGATAACCAGAATCAGTACAGAACTTAGGAAAATCAACAAGAAAAAATCAAACAAGGACATGAACAGAAACTTTTCAAAAGAAGACAGAATAATGGCCAGCAAACATATTAAAAATTGTTCAACTTCTTTAATCATCAGGGAAACGCAAATCAAAACCACTATGAGATGTCACTTAACTCCAGTAAGTTTGGCTTATATCAAAAAGTCCCAAAACAACAAATGTTGGCAGGGATGCAGACAGATAGGAATATTTATATACTCCCAGTGGGAATGAAAATTAGTCAACCTCTGTGGAAAGTAATATGGAGATACCTCAAAGAAATAAAAGCATTTGATCCAGCAATCCCACTACCGGGTATTTACCCAAAGGAAATAGAGAGATTCTATGATAAAGACATGTGCCCTTGAATGTTTATAGCTGCACAATTCACAATTGCAAAGATGTGAAAACAACCCAGGTGCCCATCAATACATGAGTGGATTAATAAAATGTGGTATATGTATACCATGGAGTATTACTCAGCAATAAAAAACAACAGTGAATTAACACATCTAATATTATCCTGGATGGAGCTAGAACCCATTCTTCAAAGCGAAGTATGACAAGAATGGAAAAACAGGCACCACTGGTACTCACCATCAAATTTGTACTAACTGATCAATACTTATGTAACACATGGAAATAATATTCATCAGGGGTCGGGCAGGTGGGGGGGTGGAGGGGATGGAAAACTCACACCTAATGGGTGTGGGGTGCACATTTTGGGGGATGTCCACAATTGTAGCTCTGACTTGGGCAGTGCATAGGCAATATATATAGCCAAATCGTTGTACCCCTGTAATATTCTGAACTAAAAAAAATAAAAATAAATGCAATTTAAAATCAGTATATATATATTTAATTTAAAGTATTTCTTTGTTTTCTGAATTATTACATATCTGTATCTAATAATAAATCTTGAGTGTTACTATTATATTTGTTATTTTGCTAGAACTTTTAATTTAAATACTGAAAAATTATGAGGAACAAATTCTACATTGTTATTATGCCTTTATAATAATGACTAAAGCATATTTTCCCAGTTTTCTTAATGTTTTTCAGCCTACCAAAGAAGCAATTACTTTATATGCCTTGGCAAAGACTTCAAAAGCTCTACAATATAATATGTGAGAAATTATTTTTGCTACAAGATTTTAGGTACAGGTAGATAAAGAAAGGTGAGTCCTTCTCAGAAGTCTCCTGAAAGATGGCTGGACATGATTGGATTCTCTACCTTCCATAAGTCCTACTGGTCGGAGCTCACCTAGAGAATAGTGTTTATTCCCAACAGCCACACTTTGTAGAGAAAACAATTCCACGGTCATGTAGTTGAGCATAGTTAGCCAGTAGGCTTTAGCTTCTGCACCTTTGGGATCCACTGCTAATGCTCTGCAATGACTGAGCACAGCGTGGGTGCTAGAGCTGGGCTATTTTGGCCTAACATAGGACATCTCTTAAGAGCAATGATTTTTTTTTTTTTATCCTTGAAGACTATAGCAATAGATTTAGGGGGCAAATTTTTTTTCTACATGAATTAATTTTATAATGCTGAAGTCAGGGCTGTTAATGTATCGATCACCAGAATACTGTACATTGTATCTGATATAATAAAATTGAAGTTGCCTTACACTTTAAAGGGCTCAAGATAGCAAATTATAGGGTATAAGTTATTTTTGTCATTAAAGGAATCTTGCTAAGTTAAACCCAGCATGTATAGTGCTGAGATGCTTACTTGAAGTTATTATTAAAACACTTATTTTCTATTATTCTCACCTAAAATATTCCCAATAATCAGCTCTATGACAATTAGAATATATAGTCTGCTAAGCATCTTGAAACCTTGATTAGCTCCATGTATATATGGGAATTTCTTTGCTGAAGTGATTATAGATGACAACAAAAGAAACCTTTCAGGCATCTACTATAATCGCCATGTGGAAGCAAATTGCTGACAAGTGTCAGTGCTCAAGGAAATATGTCCATAGAAAGACTTGAAAAAATTTGGAATTTTTTGTTATTTTATAGGTGATGTTTATAATATAGAATCAGTAATATTACAAGGTGAAAGATAGCTAGGGATAAGTAAAATAAATTGATATTATAGAAAGTGACAGAGCAGCCAACTTAAACTTAAGCAACAAGATTATGTAAAACCTTCAGTCAAAATATACATAATTCAAAATTATTTTTTTCTGTAGAAATAGATGAAAAGTGAAAAAGATTCATCCTTAGTTCATATCAACTGACAATAATTGTACAATATTTTGGCTTCAATGCTTTTTTTCATTTTGTGAACATCATAGATAATATGTCTTTGTATGTCACTGTTTGTATTTGCTTCATCTCACACAGAACATTTTGCCAATTAAATTGTATTACATACAAGTAGAGCTATAAATACATAGAATAACCACATGTAAAATTTATTGAAAATTCTTGAAAGTAAACTGAGGGAAACTCTAAAATATTCCATAAAATACTACTAAAATAGCTTAGCGTTGCATAACTAGTATTAGTCCAATAAGAATTTTAAATTTTTTATCAAAAAGTATTAAGATTAAAAAATACATAAAAAGTATTAAGAAAAACATAAATATTGCAAAGTCATAATGAAATATTTTAACAATCCTGTTTTATAAATTGATATAACAAGAAACAAAATTAAAATTAATAAAGACAGTAGATTTTAACACAAAAATACATTTAAACTAGTGAGATGTGTGTGTGTATAAAGAACCTCAAATTAATATACACACATTCTATTCAACCCTATGTAATGTTTATATAAATTTACAGCTACCAGCTCATAAACAAGTCTGAACAAATACTGATGAATCAATAATATCTGCAGTCCCTGACTACAAATACACATAGAAAAATACACGCACAGATATAAAAAAATATTTAAATGTTTGTATGTACATAAAATTAAAACACAATATGTAAAAAATTGTAGAAAACAGAAAATCAGTATATAGAGGGAAATTTATAGCCTTAGTACACATATTGGGTAAAAAGAAAATTACAATTAGTGAGCTAAAAACCAAACTCAACTTTTAAAAAGAATATAAAAATTAATAAAAGTAGAAGAAAAAGATAAAAATCATAATAAAGATAATGAAATAGAAATCAAAGAAACAAGATTAAAACTATTATCTTTGAAGTTAATAGTTTAGAAAAATCACAATATTGGTACATGAAAAGAAATATGCAATTTTAGGCATGAAATATGAACCATAATTAAAGATAGAAGTGAAAATACAAGGAGACTACTATAAATTATTCCAATAAATCAGTAAACTTGGAGAAGGACCACATAATAGGAAATGAACAAAGTCATAGAAAAGTATTTATTGTCAAACAGTTTAAGAACAACATTTTAATGCTTTTATACCTGTTGACTCAATTAGTTAGCAGAGGAGCTACCCTGAGACCCAAGACCTAGAAAATTATATTAACATATTGAATAATATTTAATATTTAATTTATGGAAAAAGTTCCACATTAGAAAACATAAAATGTATTAAATAATGAAAAGAAAATTGTAATAATAATACAGACTACAGTCTAAGTATCCGTACTATGTAGCCCTCCAAGAAAATATACTTGTGACCTTCCAGACTTAAAAACAGCCATAGATTGCTTATGTACTGGAAAGGTATAGTACTGTTTAATATTTAATCCATTCAGTTGTGTTTTTTGTGTTTGTATAGCCTTATCACCATGACTATTTTTAAATATTGAGTTTTTTAACTAATCTGACTTGTTCTTATTGGTAAATGAAATGATGGTTATCAGTAAAGTTTCATATTCTAAGTCAAAGCAGAAAACCATGAAATTGACTCTTAGCTATTATTTAGGTTAAACTTAATTTTCAAGTAGAATAAGAAAGGGCACTCCTTCTGAGTTATAAAGAATAGAGAAAAAATTTACTGCCATCTGTTTAACAATACTAACCATGATCACTTCACTCCCTCATGTATATCAAGTGCAATAAAATAAAGTTATGATGGCTAATGCGCAGATGATCTCTCTTTAGATGAGTGATTTCCAATTTAATAATGTGGAAAATCAACTTTCCTCATGAGAGTATAAAATATCCATTAAATTTATGCCATATAGCAAGTGCCTAACTGACTGGATTAAAAAAAAAGTTGTACATAAAGATTTAAGAAAGAAAACACAAATTCTCATGGCATATATACAATATTTAGCTTAATATATCTACCGTCATTCAAATAATTGAAATATTTTAAAGGATTTCTTTGATCTTCAATAATAATTATTTATGTTTTTTAAAGAATGTTGAAAATTTCTCCATCAGAATTATGTTTTTCATTTAGAATTTTTGTGCGGTAAACCAGGTAATTATGTGGACAGGAGAGTAGCAATGTTCCTAAGGAAAATGGAGCTTTTGATCCTGTAATTTGTTCCGTGGTCAAGTTCTTTATAAGAGAAAGGTGAAACTGCTAAAATAATTTCTTGTGTGCTCAGCACATGGTAGTCACCATTACTGTCTGTAGCTTTGTTCATGAAATAAGATTGTCTTCCTATTTGAATTGATATCATCAATGCTTACTTTACTATTTTAATCATTAGTTAAGTTTGTGTTGTAGTATTATTAGAAGTACAAGTTGTAGTATTATTAGTACTAGTATATCTAAAATACTAAAACTAGATTCATATATGCTAATTACCTTAAATTAATTATTTCTAAAATCTTTATGAACAAAATGTTTTAAATGCCTTCTAAAAATAAACTGAAGTTGCCTAATTTCTTTATAGTGTCTAAGGTTCAAATCATTATTCTTCCAGGAATTGTATATTCTCCTTAAATGTCTGAAAACTAGGATGAGGTAAATTTTGTAAAAAACAAACAATATATTTAAAGTTTATTGAACAAGACATACATATTATATACACTTAAACAATATTATTTATAACTATATATAAAATTTATCAAACAAGCATTTTCAAATTAAATGATATTCTGGAGTACTTTGGTAAATTGGAGAAGAAAAGGAGCCATATGATATAGGAACATATGGGATGATAAAATTTTGCAAGGCGTAAGAGTGAAGTATTTGCATAAATCATAATGAAAAGTCCACACTAAAAATTGTACATTGCACCATTTAGGGGTCACTTTGCACAAATGCAGAGTAATGGAATAAGAGTCCTGTTTGGTCCAATATAGAAATATAAGACACTTTCTGAGAGGTTAGTATTCTATAGCGAAATCAGAAAAGATAGTATTTTCACTTTAAGTAAAAATGTTCATGACATGATTCTTCCTATGCTGCTTTACGCATTTGTTAATTTTTTATTGTCATCAAACTTAAGCTGTTATTGGTGTCCAAGTAGATTTTTAAGACAATTTAAAGTAAGTATTAATAACTTTGAAGGTTTCTACAATTTTATAAATGTAATAATAAAATATTAATAATGATAATTTTTTCTGGGTGATATCTCTTTGCACTCTGAAAGTAAATTCTAATATATTACCCTAGATTACATCAAGTGAGAATTTATATATTGAATTCAATTCTTAAAAAATTATAAGTTCAGTTTCTACTTTTTTTTAAAAAATCAGTCAAAGAGGCTAACTTAAGAGAAAAAATTAATATGAAAGGAATCAAATTTACTAAATTCAATTTTCTAAAAATCATGGTCAGAAATATTTTCCATCAGGACCTGCAGCGTATATAATTTTAAATAACTAATCAATAAATATTTACTGAGTGCCTGCTAATCGGATGAAATATATGGACTGCAAAGAAAAATCTTGTAAAAAATGTGTCAGTATTATTTCACATATGTATGTTTCAGTGAAAAGTACAAAACAAATTTCAAACATTCATATTTAACCTATAGAAGTTTCCAGCAACATTTTTGTCCTCCATTTCCTTCCATAAAAGGGTTTAATTATTAATGTTTTATATGTGTTCTGTAACTATTGAAATCCTATGGGAAAAGTGTAGTATAAGTGCAATACGGAAAAATTATAATTTTAATTGATTGGTTAAAACCATCTCACAAACAGTACTATTCAACTTTACTTTTAACTAACCAAATCATTATGAATAAAAATGTAAAATTCATACAAAATATGTAATGTTTATAAATGTGATATAATGTATCATTATGTATAATATAATATTAATACAATGTATAATAGTGTAAATAGACATACAATGTAATATGTAAAAGGCATATAAATGTTTTACATATTATATACACACACACACACACATGAAAATGCACACACACATGCATACATATTGCCCTGGTCATCCATGTTGCTAACCTGAGAAACTAATAAAATAAATCTATGAAAACAATTTTAATATTTATAGAAAGCACAATATTCCTGAATTAGAAATGTTCTGTCATTGTGGCACGAATTTTTAATGAATATTTAATGAATTTTCAGTGAAATTTTTAATTTCTGTAGGTTAAATATGAATATTTGAAATTTGTCTTGTATTTTTCACTGAAACATACATACGTGAAATAATATTGACACTTTTTTACAAAATTTTTCTTTGCAGTCCATATATTTCATCATATTAGCAGGCACTCAATAAATATTGATTAGTTGAGAAACTATTATGAAAGGGTCCACTTTGAAGCTTTCAGTCACAAAATAAAAAACAAATACTTTTGTTTTTTAATTTTCGACATCTGGATTATAAAAATTATGACAAATGGTGTCAATTATGAGATTAGAGCTCTATAGAAAAGACAAACATCCAGCTGGATTCCAGCGCCACGCATTTTGTTATTTCAGCAACCTAGAGTGACAATGGCTGATTTTATTTCTATCTTAAAATTTAGAACTTTATTTCAAAATTATAAAATGATAAAAACATGACTTAGTATTGTTTCATGTTTTGGCCAACAATTAGCTTGATTATATTCGTGTTTGCCAAAAGTTATGAAAATTCATGTAGTGTGAGAATAAGAAATGTTTGAACAAAAAAAAATCAGTTACTATTCATAATTAATATATGAATAATACTATTCAATTCATGACTAGAAGTATATACTGTGAAACACTAATTTTAAATTGCAGTCTAAGTATTTTCCAATATGTAGGAAAACAAGTCTGTTTAATGTTGAAATAGTAATTTGAAAACAAATAAATTTAACAGAAATTGATCCCCCCCAATTAGGTCTACTGAAAAAGGTTAACGATAATGACTAATTTTAATTTAACAGCATAAAATGTTATTAACATGTGTGAAAGGAATATCATTACATAATTTAAAGAAACTAGTTTGCAACTTCTAACCCCAAAATGCTAAAAAATCTGAAGAGATTTCATGATATGAAAGGACCAGGCTTATTTTTTAAATCTATCTAGTAGAGAAAACTGATTTTTGAATGATAATGTATGCTTTCAATTATAAAAGTTATTTTTTAAAATATAAATCCGAATCTTTTAAGTTTGCCTCTTTAAAACTCTCTGATGAAAATAGAAATTAATATGTCTTAATTAAACAATGAAATTACAAAAAAAGTTAGTGTGATAAAGTGCCAAGAATAATTTCTTCTCATTCTATTTCATAGGAATTTTTACAATTGCTTCATTAGCCAAACATTTAAACATAATTTAAATGTTAGAATAAATTTGTGGTGAAATATTCAAAACAGAATTATGAACAATATTCTAATCCAGTATGGTGACAAAAATAAATAGAGAAAATATTCTGTGACCTTGGGCAAATCCTCTTTATGCAATTAAGTACATATGTTCCTTCATCTGTGAAATATATACAAACCATGAAGTCTGGTCATATACGCTATAATAACTGGGTTTTATAAAGTAATGGTGAGTTCATAGTCTCTGATTTAGTTGAGCAGGCAGATGCTAATCACATACAAGAACACACACTAATTTAAATAAGAAAATTCAGACTTTTGGTGAATTAATAATTTTTTAATTTTAAAGGGGTGTGTGTGTGTATGTAGGTATGTGTAGTCAAAGTACTCTAAAAGACATCTTTACTTGTTGATTTCTAAACACTAAAATTAATACCGTGCTATTTTTTTCTTTTTACATTTTCTATTATAGAATATGGACACACAGTTCATCCACATAATTAACAAGAAAAGCAATATTCAGTCAAAATAGTTGAGTTACAGACAATACTTTAAGTGTATAATAAAAATGCAGTAGGAATTATTTATCACTCTAAGTTATAATCAAAAGTAGGTGAGAAATTTCCTGCAGTTTTTGAAAAACACTTGTGCAAGTGTTTGAGTTGTGAGATGAATTAACTGGATTTGTCTGTTTGCTTATTTTTGCACATGTTTATTTAGATTTATAATTTGCCAGATATTTTCTAGAAAATGACTTAAATGTGTCACTTCCAGGTAAATAATTGATGATCTTTGTTGCCAATAATTAAATTTGAGCATTCAAATGAAAATTAAAATTTTGGAAAACATATGTGGCATTGTTTCCTGAAAAGCTTACCAATTCTTAAATTGACTTAAAATAAGATCATCAGTGATTTAAACAAATGTGACTATTTTGGATTGAATTAAGAAATAGGTCAATGTGTTTTGTATTCTATATAAAATATATTATCAAATATTCATTATTCAATAAAAGCATTACTCATATGTGCACAACTTAGTAAACTACTATTTTCCAGATGACCAATGCATGATGTTGGACAATAATATGTAGCTTAAAGACCATTCAAAGTGCAAGATAGACAAAAGGTTAGAAAGTAATAGATAATAAAAATGTAATCAATATAGCTTCTGTTTCCTTACTCTAATAACAAGTAATAATTGACCACTTGGCAAATAGTGTGCAATATTAAGTATATCCACAGCTGTCTGGAAAAGCTACTGATATAATCTATACTTTTCTAACTATGCAACTTTATGCAGCCTGATGTTATTTGTGTACTCAACCAAAAGAACATATTGCAACAAATTCAATACAGACACTTCTATGAGAATTAGTGGTTTTCTATTAAAGCAAATGTTGAAGGATTGGTTTTTAAAAAGAAGAAAAGAAAAATATTTTAAAGCAATAACAGTTTTATTATTTTTTGGTTTTGGAAAATATATTTATTTTTCACTAAAATACATGACTCATTTATTCAGGTTTGGATTTATAAGTATGTGTATATGTAATGTATGAATTATTGCTATTTAAAATACATGAATATATTAATGTTTTGAACTTCAAAAATATCTTAGTTTTCTTTTCTAATGAATAATAAATATTTTTTAAAATAACACAAATAAAATCCTTCTGAGGTTCTTAGTAAATCTTGAGTGTAATGGGACATATTATCAAACAATTTTTAGAATACCTAAAATAGTTAAAGCTATAGTCAAGCAACTACATCAGGAATATATACATGTATTTGTGTGTGTGTGTATATATGTCTTTAACCTTTACAAAGAAATTTTAGAATTACATTGTCAATATCTATTAATAGTTTTTGGATATTTTAATTAGAATTTCACAAACTTATAGGACGTATTTGGAAGAATCAACATCTTAACAGTATTAAATTTCTGAATCCATGACCATGAAATATCTCCACTTTATTTATCTTTTTAAAATTTATTTTTAGCAGTTTTCTGTATTCTGCATATACATCATCTTATTACATTTGCACCTAAGCATTTAATTTTTGGTGTTATTTGTATTTTCTATTTATTTCAAGCGTCTGTATGTTCATTGCTATTATATAGAAATGCAGTTGATTTGTGTATGTTTATCTTGTATGCTGTGACCTTCCTAAACTCATAATAATTAATAGTTGTAGATTTTTTTGTTCGATTCTTTAGGATTTTCTAAATAGAAAAATGTGTCATCTGTAAATGGGAACATATTTATTTATTTATTTAAAATTTGTTTGCCTTCCATTTTATTTTCTTATTTTGTTTTACTGGCTACAACTATAAGCATTATGTCAAATAAGAATGGTTGGAACAGATATACTTGCCGTGTTTCCAGTCTTAGGGGAAGACATTCAGTCTTTTACCATTAAGTATAATGTTAGTTATAGTCTTTTTATAGATTCTTTTTTATCAAATTGAAGATGTCCCACTCTATCCCTATTTTTTTCCTGAGGGGTTTTACCCTGAATGGGTGTTGAATTTGATCAAATTATTTTTCTGCATCTTTGAAATCATCATATGATTTTTCTGCTTTAGCCTAATAATATAGTGGACCATATTGACTGATTTTCAAACTTAAAACCAGCCTTGTGTCACTAGAATAAACACCTTTTGATCATAGTAAATATATATATAATATTATATATTTTGTTAGGGATTTGTGTGTCTATATTCATGAGGAATAGTGGGCTTTATTTTTTAAATGTGTTGCTGTAGTTCTAGTACCAAGGTGATATCAACTTTATAAAATGTTTCCCCTTCTATCTGATAACATATTAAATGACATTGTGTTTTGTTACTTTTATTTTGAATAATTATATTGTATTATACTTAAAATAATGCTTACATTTTAGAGAAACATGCTGGAATATTTTTAAATATGAAAGTATGAATTTTTTGACTTGACTTGAAACAATTTAGATTTAGGGGAGGCTAGACAGACAGATGATTGCCCATGACTTAAGAATTTATTTATGTACTCAACGGGCATACTGTGGTATATTTTTCTTGTCTCTCCACTTTTGAATATGTTTAATTTTTCCTTAATGTAAATTTTATTATCCAATTCTTCTATATCATTACATTATATCTGGTTTATAATTTATTGCTCTGAATTTTATTGGGTCACTAAATGCTAAATGACACTTGTTATACATTTGTTTGAAATGCAAGGCCATTTCTAAAATAATTTTTTACTTTACTGTCTTTTTTGATATTCTTTCTAAATAAATTCAACACAATTATGGGGGGGAAAGCCATATGGCATCTGTCATATGTGTTTTAGTTTCATAAAAGGCCATTCAATTTCTTTTCATCTGCTGTCACCCTTTTTGAACAAGAATAAATATGACAGATTCATGGTTGGAGGACACAGGAAAAACAACTTGTCAGTCATTTTCAAGATTCTGTCTCGTGTCTCAGTACACAGAAGTTGAATAGTAGTGGAAAATGTTTTGTTAATATTATTATTAAAATGTATTTGTTGATATTTTGTATTTTAAAAATATAACAAATCTTAGAAGAATTCAAATCATATATTTGATTGGACATTTTTATCTATGTATGTATATGTATCTTATTTATGAACACATTTATGTATGTATATATGTAGGTATAAATAAGACACATTTATCTTACTACATTTCTTTTTTTCAAAACAACTTTTCGTCCTTAAATTTTCTTAACAACTTTAGACTAATTGAAGCAATAAAAATCGAAGAGAGGATGAATAGAGAAAGTTGGGTTATAGTCCTACATCTGCCAACAAAATAAAATGTGTATTTTTAGAAAGACAAATCAATTTTCTACATTTTCTTACTCTACCCACATGTTATGGAGTAGTTATAATAACTAAACATATAACATTGAGAACAGGACAATAGAAAATATTTTAAATGAAAAGACATATTGACATAAGGACATAGAGATATTTTTAAACCATTTCGAATAAAAGACTAGATTAATAAATGTTCACCAATTAGTCAATATTAGTGGACATTAAAGCTGCTTTGATTTATCTGCTTGAACATAACCTACATGAGATTTCCTATCAAAATAGATACATGCAATAGAAAGATTCAAAAAGTCAGAAGGCCGTGATTCTGGTAAGCAGCCATAAACTACAAAATAATGAACAAATGACCTATGTTTGGGAAAAAAAAAATGAAATTCAAATTCCTAAAAATGGATCAGGCACTGAAATTTAATGCCAGGTGATTTTTCTTCCTCTCCAACTATATTATTGCATGCACCTAATAGACACTATTTGTTGTGTGGAATACATAAAATAGAAAACTATGAATAGACTAATAAATGGAAAGTTTGCTGTTGACTTTTATTTAGTAGGTTTGCTAATATTTCTTGGAAAGAAAAATTTTTAAAAATCTTTTTAGTTTTAACTCCATGGTATAGTTTTCTGGAACCAAATGTTTCATCAATATTGTAAGTTTCACCAAATATATAAAAGAATAATAATTATTAAAGTATAATTTAATTACCTTGGGCACATATTTAGGAAAATAATAGTATTTCACTGAGGGGGTATAACAAATATATATGTGTGTGTGTGTGTACAAATATATTCAACTTCATGAATTTCTACAGCATTACTATTCTAGATTTAAAAATTTACCCCCATTCTCCCTGATCTCTGTTTTTATTTCTGTAATAATCACTCTAAGCTTCTAAGATTCTTAAGAATCATGTGGGCTCTGTGTGTGTGTGTGTGTGCACGCTATCATTAACATTTAGTATAATACTGAACATACAGTGATTAAATATAATTGTGAAAATAAGAATAATACATTATACAGTTATAAATTGTATTTTTAAGTTATTTAAAGCCACAGAAATTGTTTTTGAAACAAGGTCATGTGTATGTGTGTGAGAGAGAGAGACTGAGACTGTGTGTTTCTGTGTTTCTATGTTTATGGCATCATTTTTTTTTTTTAGTGCACTTGTGGACAAGTTCACTAATGATGTTCACTTCAACTACTCAATAAAGAAACTAAAGTGATATTTTCAAAATGTAAGTTATATCATATGACTCCCAACTTCACAGCTTTGGTGCCTCTCTATTTCACTTAAAATCTAAAGTAATTTAATGGCCAATGCATTCTTACATTACCCAATAGTCTTTTCCTTGGTGAGAATGCAAAATGGATCAGCTACTTTAGAAATCAGTTTGACAATTTCAGAGAAAGCTAAACCTACAACTACCACATGACCCAGTAATTTCATGCCTACTAGGTATCTATCCATGAGAAATGAAAACGTGTTTATAGGAAGACTGTGAGACAAATTTTTATGACATCTTTATTCTTAATTACCAAAAACTGAGAACAACACAAATGTCTCTCAACTGGTTAAAGGATAAACAACTGTAATACATCCATACAATAGAATGCTAATCAGCAATACCTAAAGAACAAACTGTTGATTCACATAACATGGAGGAACCTTAAAAATAGTTTACTCAGAAGAACCCAGACCTTGAAAATTAATTATTGTATTGATTTCAATTATATGACATTCTTGAAAAGGCAAAAAATATAGGGATGGATAAAAAGGTTATTTATTTTCAGTGTTTAGGAAGTAAAGGCAGGAATTGAATACAAAGGGTAAATATGAGGAAAGTCTTCTATTAACACAAATATGCTATACAATTCTATAATTGTGGTGGTGGATGCATGCCTCTATGCATTTTTCAAAACCCTTAGATCTTTACAACACAAAAAGTAAATTTTTATTGATTTTTTAAAAAAATCAACCTCTATAAGGAGAACTATGAAACACTGAGGAAGGAAATAGCAAAGAATGTAAACACATGGAAAAACATACTATGCTCATGGATCAGAAGAATCAACATTGTCAAAGTGTCTATACAGCCCAAAGTGATCTACAGATTCAATACAGTCCCTGTTAAAATACCAACATCATTATTCTCAGAGCTAGAAGAAATAATTCTATGCTTCCTATGAAACCATAGAAGACCCTGTATATCAAATGTAACCTTAAGCAAAAATAACAAATTGTACAGCATCAATATACCAGACTTCAAGCTATACTACAAGGCTATAGTAAACAAAACATCATGGTACTGGCACAAGAACAGAGACATAGACCAATGGATCAGAACAGAGAACCCAGATATGAAACCATCCTCATATTGCCATCTGATCTTTGACAAAGCAGACAAAAACATACACTGGATGAAAGTATCTCTATTCAATAAATGGTGCTGGGAAAATTGGATAGCCACATGGAAAAGACTGAAACAGGATCCGCACCTCTTACCTCTCACAAGAATCAACTCACAATGGATAACAGACTTAAACCTAAGGCACAAAACAATGAGAATATTAGAAGAAACGTTGGAAAAACTCTTATAAACATTAGCCTAGGCAAAGAATTTTTGAAGAAGACCCCAATCACAGCAACAAAAAAATAAATAATGGGACCTAATCAAATTAAAAAGCTTCTGCACAGCCAAGGAAACAATCATTAGAGTGAATAGACAACCTACAGAATGCGAGGAAATATTGCATGCTATACATCTGATAAAAGGCTGATAACTAGAATCTATATAGAACTCAGGCAAATCAGCAAGAAAAAAAATCAAACAATCCCATTATAAAGTAGGCAAAATACATGAACAGAAACTTTTCAAAAGAAGATAAACTAATGGCCAAAAAACATATGAAAAAACGCTGAACATCTCTAATCATCAGGGAAACGCAAATCAAAACCACAATGAGATATCACTTAAGTCCATTGAGAATGGCTTTTATCAAAATGTCCCAAAACAACAAATGTTGGTGGGGATGCGGACAGATAGGAACACTCATACACTGCTGGTGGGACTGCAAACTAGTACAACCTCTGTGGAAAGTAGTATGGAGATAACATAAAGAACTAAAAATAGAACTACCATTTGATCCAGCAATCCCATTATTGGGTATTTACCCAAAGGAAAAAAAGACATTCTATAAAAAAGACACCTGCACTCAAATGTATATAGCAGCACAATTCATGATTGCAAAGATGTGGAAACAACCCAAGTGCCCATCAATCCATGAGGGGATTAATAAAATGTGGCATATATATACCATGGAGTCCTATTCAGCCATAAAAAAATGGTGAACTTATACCTCTTATACTAACCTGGATGGAACTGGAGACCATTCTTCTAATTGAAGTATCACAAGAATGGAAAATCAAACACCACATATACTCACTATTAAACTGGAACTAATTGAACAACACTTATGTGCACGTATGGAAATAACATTCATTGGAAATCAAGCAGGTGGGAGGTGGGAGGAGGGGATGAGTAAATTCTCACTTAACAGGTACAATGCACACTATCTGGGGGATGAGCACACTTATAACCTAAACTCAAATGGTACAAAAACAATTTATGTAACCAAAATGTTTGCACCCCCATAATATTCTGAAATTTAAAAAAATTAAAAATAAAGAAAGAAAAAGACAAAAAAAAATCAACCAAGTGTAGTAGTACCCAAGGTGGAGTGGAGTAAGTGATGAATGAATCTAAATGTATTACAAATAAATCATATACCACCTTTATGGACCTCGGGAAGAAAAGAGCTGATGAAAGTAAGTTTAAAAAGCAATGTTTTTACATGATACTGAAGAGTAAAGACAAAAAGAACTGTACACAAACACTGCACTTTAAAAGGTAAATTTATTTTTCCAAAAGTGAGGATTAGCAATTCTAAAACTAATTTATATGTGTAAAAGGATTGAATAAATACATACATGTATCATTTTAGGTAATGAGACCCTGGTCTTTTGCTGTAAGGGAAGAAAGTTGCAAAGTTATAAATAAGGAAATGAGAAGACTAGTGAGGGATTTAAGTTGGATACATCAATATAATTAAATATGTATACACACATATATATGTGCATGTGTACAAAAATATATGTGTGTGTTTATGTGTATAAGTAATACTTATTTTCTAGCCCTGTGACAAAGCCTAGAAGTAACATGACGGTAGCAATTTGTACACCACTGCCTATATACTGGTTTCTAAATATTCTCCAATAAAGGAAACATAAGGTTTCCTTGGAAACTGGTTACTTCTAGGGCAAAGATAGATATAACTTAAGATGAGCCTAAATAATCCTGTATTGCCAAAAAGCAAGAAACTTCTCAAAAAATATATGAAAAAGAGTCATGCCAAAACAGCACAAGAAACTACCTGAAGTTCAAAATGCCTGACGCTAGAACAATGTGTGTAGCAAAATAAATAAGCATAGTATTGAAGTATAGCATAATGAATGAAATGGATATTCTTAAATCCATAGCGCTACATTATGAATGAGAAGAAGGGACTACTCTTCCTTCTAGGGTAATTATAATTAACAAATGTAGAAGAAATTAGTATAATAGAAAACCACAACTAGAATATCACAATGTTAATCACCATAGGCAAAAGCCACTGATTGTGGCTAAAATGAATTGATGCACAGTTAAAAAGAAACTGAGTATTGTTGCTACAGTATTTGATGGACAAAATATGCAGCATTTTCATCATTGGCAATTGAATAGTGTTGTAAAGTGTCAGTAAATAAATGATAAATTTAAAAAAAATAGAATTTTTGAGTTGTGGCAAACCACTATTCTCTAATAAATCTGTTATTATCTTACCTCTATAAGTATAAATTACTTTATGTACTGTGCCCAGTTTTATTAGGTCAACTAGCTCCCATTTGTTTATTACATAATCATTGCTGCCGTTTATAAATAAAAGTGAAAAAAATCAATTAAATAGTAATCATAGAAATCCATAAATTACATATGGGTATAGGTAGTGTGTGTATATAGTTAATTTTCTCCATGAACTATAATGGCATCCAATTTAAGAATACATAGACATATAGACAAGTAAATAAAATGGCAAATACATCAATTTGGCATAAAGGAAGGCCCATATATCTTCATTTGTTATAGTTTATCAAGCCTGAAAAATTTAGTCCTTCAGTTGGATTATTTAGCTCATTTATGTTTAATAGAATTACTGAAATATCTAAATCTATATCTATCTTATTATTTGTATTCTATATTAACTACTTCTAGTTTTCTTTTTTCTTGTCTTTATTAGTATTAGTTCAATATGGTTTTTTAGCTCTTTCTCCATCTGTTATTTGTTAATGAAACATTCTTTTTGTTCTTTTAGTGAGTACTCTAGAGATCAAAATATGTGACCTTCATTTATTTCAGTCCGTCAAAAAAAAAACTGCTATTACTACTTCCCTGATAACACTAGAGACTTATACTTTACCTTAATTTATTCCCCTCTCACCTACATTACTATACATGAATTTTAGTTAGACTTGTATTTTAAATCCTGTAACTCATTATTATTATCATTTTATGCAGTCTGCCCCATATTCATTATGTTTACCCAACATTTACCTTTTTGGTGCTTTTATGCCTTCTTTTTTTTAATTTCAGAATATTACTGGGGTACAACACTTTGGTCACATAAGTTGTGTTTGCACCCCCCGAGTCAAAGCTACAAGTGTCCCCATCCCCCAGATAGCACGCACCTAATGTGAATTTAGCCATCCCACTGGGTGTGAATTTAGCCATTCCCTTCTTCCCTCACCCACCTGCCCGATCCCCGATGAATGTTACTTCCATATACGCATGTGTTGATTGATTAGTACCAATTTAACGGTGAGTACACATGGTGTTTGTTTTTCCATTCTTGTGATACTTCACTTAGAATAATGGGCTCCAACTCGATCCAGGATAATACAAGAGGTGTTAGTTCACCATTTTTTATGGCTGAATAGTACTCTATGGTATACATATACCACATTTTATTAGCTGTCATTTTTCTCTCCTGTTCTAGCAGAAAGAAGTGTAAATCGCCCCCTTCCTGAAAGAATAACACATCATCTGGAGTCTAATTTTTCGATAGACATGCCAAAAGGCAAAACCACATGTTCAAGAATCTAGCAGAGGAAACACAGCCCATAAAAACAGAAATACTGTTACCCAGATAATGGAAGTAATCCACAGGAAACTTAAAATAATTCTTAATAATATGATATAGAAAATAGAAACTAAATGAATAAAATGGATGAGAATATAGAAAATCTCACCAGACAGTTGAAATATATAAAAGAACACTCTTAAACATTTAGAAAATAAAATGCAATAACTGAAAGAATATGCCATTAGATAGACACAGTAGCAGCCTGAAAAAGTAGAAGGCAGGATTGGAAAACTGGAAGGCAGGTTAATAGCCAGTATGTAAACTGAAGTACCAAAAAAAATAGTAATTTAAAATAGAGAAAAGAATATCGGTAACCTGTGGAACAAATTACAAATGCCTAGCATCCATGTAATTGAGTCCAGAAGAGAAAAGAGAGAGTGCTGGCAGTTTCTGTCAATGCCAATAGAGTCTGAACTGTTTTGAGCCTGCACTCCATGTAAGCCTGCTTATCAGTCCAGGTAAGGTCTACCTCAGTTTCACCTCTTGTCCTCTAGTGTTGTCAACTAAAATAATCATTTATTTCCTTTTCCTGGCAAGCGTGCGGATACACTCTGTTTTCCATAAACTTCTTGATCAAATGGTGGGTGTCCAACTTCCTCCAACCTCTGATGAAAAAGCCAACATAGGCTTGAGACATTCTTATCCCTGTCAACATTTCTGCTGGTTTATTTGTCACCCAGCAAGATATCTCTGTAGCATAATGTGAATTTTCACCCTCTTGCTTTTGCAGTGTATTAGTTTTATATTGCTGCCATAACAAATTACCAAACATTTTGCATCTTAAAATAACAGAAATTTATTATCTTATAATTCTGTAGGATAGATAGATGTCTGACAGGGGTCTCACTGGGCTAAAAGCAAACGGTTGGCAGGGCTGAGTTCCCTTCTGAAGACTATAGTGGAGAATCTGATTCCCAGACTTTTCTGGCTTCTAGGGACATTTGAATTCTTTAAATGGTTCCCCATTCTCCATCTTCAGAGCTAACAATATAACATCTTTTGACCCTCCTTTAATTGGAAAATTAAAGCCTAAAAAAAGAAGAGGCTGTCTTCTTTTTTTGTTGTTGTTATTTCCTCTTTTACATATTTTGGTATATTTAGGGGGTACCAGTGAAGTTTTGTTAAATGGATATATTGTATAGTGGTAAGGTCTGGGCTTTTAGTGTACCCGTCACATGAATAGTGTACATTGTATCCAATAGGTAATTTTTCATCCCTTATCTCTCTCCCACATTCCCACCTCTGGAGTCTTCACTGTATATTATTCTACTCTCTATGAACATGCTTATAGTTTGCCTCCCACTTACAAGTTAGAAGTCGCGGTAGTTGAGTTTCCCTTTCTGAGTTACTTGACATAGATCAATGGCTTCCAATTACAACTGCAAAAGACATCATTTCATTATTTCTTATGGCTCATTGGTATTCCATGGTGTGTGTGTGTGTACATATATACACACATACACACACACCAGATTTTCTTTAATCGCTCATCACTTGATGGACACAGGTTGATTCCATATCTTAGTTATTTTGAATTGTGCTACAACAAATAAATGAGCGAGGTAACTTTTTGATATAATGACTACTTTTCCTGTTTTCCTTTGGGTAGATACCAAGTGGTGGAAATATCAGATCTCATGTAGGTCTACTTTTAGTTCTTTTAGAAATCTCCATATTATTTTCTATGCCAGTTGTATTAATTTACACTCCCACCAACAGCATATAAGTATTTCCTTTTTACCACAAACAAAAATTGTCTTTGGAATTTTTTTTAAAAATAACCATTCTGATTAAGGTAAGATGGTATCTAGTGGTTTTAATTTGGATTTGTCACATGATTTGTGATGTTAAACATTTTTTGATAAGTTTTTTGGCCATTTGTATAGCTTCTTTGAAAAATGTCTGCCTACATCAAAGACAGAAAGGTCACAAATAAACAACCTAATGTCACACCAGAAGAAACTAGATAAAAAAAGAACAAACCAAACCCAAAGATGGCAAAAGAAGAAAAATAACAAATGTGAGAGCAGAACTAAATGAAATGGAAATCAAATAAAAAAATACAAAGTATCAATGAAACAAAAAGTTGGTTATTTGAAAAGATAAAAAAAATGATAGACCAATAGCTACATTAATCACAAATAAAAGAGAAAGGGTTCAAATTAGCTCAATCAGAAGTGAAAAAAGAGACATTATAATTAATATTAAAGCAACACAAATATCATCTGAGATTACTATGAAAGCCCCTGTGCACACAAACTAGAAAATCTAGAGAAAATGGATAATTTTTTGGAAAAACATAACCTCCCAAGTTTGAAACAGGAAGAAATAGAAATCCTGAACAGACCAATAAGGAGTAGCAAGATTGAAATAGTAATAAAAAATCTCCCCACAACAACGAAGAAAGCCCATGACCAGATGGATTCACAGCCAAATTCTACCAAACATACAAAGAACTGGCACCTATCCTACTGAAACTGTTTTTCTGTACTATAACATTGAGAAGGAGATAAATCTCCCAAAGTCATTCTATGAAGCAGTATCACCCTGATACCAAAGCCAGGAAAGAGCACAACAAAAAAAGAAAACCACAGACCAATATCCCTCATGAACATACATGCAAAACCCCTCAACATAATACTAACAAACTGAATTCAACAGCACATCAAAAATATAATTCAATATGATCAAATGTGTTTCACTCTAGGGAGGCAAGGATTGTTCAACATATGAAAATCAGTAAGTGTGATGCACCACATAAATAGAATTAGAAAAAAAAAATATGATCATCTCAATAGATGCAGAAAAAGAACTTGATAAACAACTTCTTCATTATAGAAACCCCCAACAAACTAGGCATACCTAGAAGGAACATACCTTAAAATAATAAAATGCATATATAACAAACTCACCGCCAACATTATCCTGAATAGGGAAAAGTTGAAAGCATTCCCCGTAAGAACTGGAATAAGACAAGGGTGTCCACTGTCACCACTTATATTCAATATAGTACTGGAAGTTCTAGCCAGAGCAATTAGGCAAGACAAAGAAATAAAGGGCATCCAAATCAAGGAAAGAGAAGGTCAAACTATCACTGTTTTCCAATGATATGATCTTATATCAAGAAAACCTTAGAGACTCCACTAAAAGATTCCTAGAATTGATAAAATAAATTCAGTCAAGTCTCAGATTATAAAATTAATGTACACAAATCACTAGCATTTATATGCACTAATAACAGTCAAGCTGAGAGTCAAATCAAGGGCTCAATAACATTTACAATAGCTACAAAGAAAATAAAATACAGAGGAATCTACTTAACCAAGGAGGTGAAATATCTCTACAAGGAGAACTATGAAACACTGATGAAAGAAATCATAGATGGCATAAACAAATGGAAAAACATCCCATGCTCATGGATTGGAAGAATCAATATTGTTAAAATATCCATATGGCCCAAAGTGATTTACAGATTCAATGTAAATCCCATCAAAATACCAATGCCATTTTTGACGGACCTAGAAAAAAACAATCCTAAACTTCATATGGAACCAAAAAAGAACCTAAACAACCATAGCAACCTTAATCAAAAAGAAAAAATCTGGTGGCATCACATTACCTGATTTCAAATTGTACTACAAGTCTATAGTAAACAAAACAGCATGGTACTGGTATAAAAGTGGAGATGTAGACCAATAAAAAAGTAGAAAACCTGTAAATTAAGCCATATATATATAAACACATACACTATACAGTACTACTCAGCCAAAAAAAAAATGAATGAAATAGTGTTTTTTGCAGCAACTTGGATGGAACTGGAGACCATTGTCCTAAGTGAATTATCTGAGAAATGGACAAATAAATACCACATGTTCTCACTTATAAGTAGGAGCTAAAGGACGGATATATATGCTCATAAAGTGGTGTAATGAGCATTAAAAACTAAGAAGTGGGGAGGGTGGGAGATGGGTGAAGGATAAAAAAAATTACCTATCGTATGCAATCTATACTATTTTTGTGGTTGGTACACTATTTTGTTGGTGGATCCACTAAAAGCCCTGACTTCAGCATTGTACAATCCATCCATGTAACAACAAATCCTTGTACCCCCTAAATCTATTGAAATTAAAAAAAAGATGTTCATGTCGTTTGCCCACTTTTTAATGGGGTTATTAGTTTTTGTCTTACTGATTTGTTTGAGTTCCTTGTAGATTCTGGTCATTAGATCCTTATTGTATCCATAGTTTGCAAGTACTTTCTCCCATTCTGTAGCTTGTCTATTTACTCTGTTGTTTATTTCTTTTGCTGTGTGGAAGCTTTTTAATTGTCTCATTTTTTTCTTTTTGTTTATGTTATATTTGCTTTTGAGGTTTTCTTCATAAATTTTTAGCGTAGGCTAATATCCAGAAGAGGTTTTTCTAGGTTTTCTGATATAATTTTTATGTTTTCAGATCTTACATTTAGATCTTTATCCATCTTGAGTTAATTTTCGTACATGGTGAGAGACAGGGATCCAGTTTTATTTTTGTGCATGTGGCTATCCTATTTTCTCAATACCATATATTGAATAGTGTACACTTTCCTCAGTGTATGTGTTTGTCTGATTTGTTGAAGATCAGTTGCTTGTAGGTATAGGTTTTATTTCTGGGTTCTCTATTCTGTCTCTTTGATCTATGTGTCTACTATTATGCCAATAGTATGCTGTTTTTGTTACCATAGCCTTGTAGCATAATTTAAAGTTGGATAATGTGATACCTCCTGATTTGTTCTTTTTGCTTGGGATTACCTTGGCCACTTGTGCTCTTCTTTGGTTCAATATGAATTTTAGGATTTCTTTTCCTAATCTGGTGAAGAATAATGTAGTTATTTGGATAAGAAGTACATTTAATCTTAGATTGATTTGGTCAATATGGTCATTTTAACATAGTAGTCTCGGATGATATTTGTACTTCTGTGTTATCAGTTGTAATGTTGTTTTTCATTTCTGATTGAGCTAATTTGAATCCTTTCTCTTCTATTTCTGGTTAATCTCGCTAGCGGTATATCTACTTCATTTATCTTTTCAAAGAACCAACTTTTTGTTTCATTGATCCTTTTTTTTATTTCCATTTCATTTAATTCTGCTCTGATCTTTATTTCTTTTCTTCTGCTGGCTTTGGGTTTGATTTGTTCTTGTTTTTATAGTTCCTTAAGGTGTGACATTAGGTTGTTTATTTGTGGTCTTTCTTTCCTTTTGATTTAGGCATTTAGTGCTATAAACTTCCCTGTTAGCAGTGATTTTAATATATCCTAGAGGTTTTGATAAGTTTTGTCATTATTATAACTGACTTTGATTTTTTAAAATTTTCATCTTGATATCCTTATTGACTCAAAGATTATTAAGTAGCAGGTTGTTTATCTTCCATGTATTTGTATAGTTTTGGAGTTTTTAAAAGTGATTGCTAGTTTTATTCTGATGTGGTCAGAGAAGAAATTTGATATGATTTCAATTTTTTAAAATTTACTGAGAGTTGTTTTCTGTCCTAACATATGGTATATCTTGGAAAATATTTCATGTGCTGATGAGAAGAATGTAAATTTTGCAGTTGTTGGGTATGGACTCAGGTGATTAGATTGGGTCCACCTGGATAATCCAGGATAATTTACTTATGATAGTCTAGTAGATTACCAAATTTAATTGCACCTGCAAACTTAATTCCTTTTCACAGGTTCTAGGTATTATTATTCTACCAAATACATATCTAGAATTATCAAATGCTTCCAAGTTTATAGCCTTTAAATGCTAATTGAATTCACTGACCTTTTACCCTCTGGAATCTTACCTTCTCAGGGTCTCTTTGTCTTTTCAGCTCTCTATTGTCTTAAACTAGTTGATTTATTTGTTTTAATTAATTTTTCTTGTGGTTTGGATCAGAGCACTCATTCTCTGGTAGCTAATAAATATCTCCTGAAAGTTGAAATCTCCCTTCATTATTTCACTTTTCAACCAAAAAATATGTAACATGATATTTTAGATTTGCATATTAAAAACAAAGAAACCAACAAAAAGCCCAAAATGTTAGTGAATGACCTATTTATTATTGTCACATTTAGATGATAAAACTGGTATACCAGTCTTATGATTTTAATTTTTTAATATTTTCAAAGTTTTATTTTTTTAATTGACACATAAAAATGGTGTATATTTTTGGGGTACAATGTGAAGTTTTAATACATACATATACTTTATAATGAACAAATTGGTAATATCCTTCATCTCATGCACTTGTGATTTCTTTGTGGTGAGAACATTCAAAATTCTCTCTTTTAACTATTTTGAAGTATATAGTACATTATTCTTGAGTGTAGTCATCTACTGTGCAATAGGACACCATAATTTATTCCTCACTTATATGTATAGCCATCAGAGAAATGTAAATCAAAACCACAATGACATATCACCTTACCGCAGTTATCAAATAGACAAAAGAATAATAAATGCTGGCAGAATGTGAAGAAAGGGGAACTCTAATACACTGTGTTTTGGAATGTAAATAAGTATAGCCATCATGGTCAAATTTTGGAGACTCCTCAAAAAATGAAAAATAGAAACATATGACCCAACAATCCCAATACTGGGTATATACCCAATGAAAATGAAATCAGTATGTTGGAGATATGTCTTCACTCCCACATTTATTGCAGTACTATTCACAGTAGCCAAGATATGGCATCAAGTTAAGTGTCTACGAATGGATAGATGATAAAAAGTATGATATATAAATGCATATATAGTATATACACAGACATATACACAATAGAATACTATTAAACCATAAATAGAACACAAAATCCTTCCATTTGCAACAACATGGATGAGCCTAGAGGACATTCATTATGGTAAGTGAAATAAGCTCAGGAGGACAGATAGCACATGATCTTACTCATACGTGGAATTTAAAAAAGTTCATCTCATGGTAGTAGAGAGTAGAATAGTGGCTATCAGAGGCTGACAGGGATGGTGATGAGAAGAGATTGCTCAAGGGGTGTTCTCATAATTTTTGGATTACCAATACTCAAATTACACCACTCTGATATAGTGAACATAATTCAGTCTTTGCTTATATAAAGAGTTCAGAAAATCAAAGAGCACTTTCCAAGTTTAGTAAATATTCCACACGTTCAGAACAATATTCACTGGACAAAGGATAGTTTATCATTTAACAAAGGCTTTAAACTATATATAGTTTTTCTATTCCATAAGTGAAAAATACTAACTGGAAATTGGATTAACTCTATTGCATGGTTATCTAAAACATTATTAATATAGAAAAATTTAAAATCTAAAATTCCTATAAAACCTTAAATTTTTGTGTGATATATATAACGATGAAAATTACATTGGCTTGATAATCTATTTTCTTGAAATTTATGTAGCTAAAGGGTAAGAGTTATAAAGAGTTCAGATCAATAATTTAATTCTTCACAAAAACACAAGCAGTGCTGAATTGTCCAAACAATGACTCTTAGCAAGGCTTTATCCTCAGAATTCAAGCCTTAAAATTCCTTTTGGAATTCTCTAATCATTTGTGTAAGCCTTTCACATGATCAAAAGTCATTTAAAAACCTCTATTTTATCCATGAAATGAATTTATTTTCCATTGCTCAAGGTCAGGCTTCTGTGGCAGAAACAGATCTGTTAGGTAGCTATTTAAGACAAAAGCTAGAAAACTCAATTGTCCCTCTTTAGGTTCTGAAATTATTACTCAATTGTAGATCACTAAATGCTTTTTGGGAAGGAAAAATGAAGAACAGCTGGCCACAACACTTTTTTAACAACATTTACTATTTTTTTTCAAAGGCACTACCTTAGAGATGCACGATCTTCAATCTTTATTTGCCACCTTTGTAAAATGAATGCCAATCAAATCAGAAAACCAAACAGAGAAAGTGTTTCTGATTCCTTCTGATGTAATTCTTAGGGGTTCAAGATTCAAATTGGTTCATGAAAAGCAACACAGAATATTGTTTAAGACTATACATGCTAGAAGCCAGATAGCATGTAATGCAATCTCTGTACTCGACCTATCGATTGTGTGACTTAGAGCACAGTTCTTAACTGCCTCGTGTCTCTATTTGTAAATAAAGACTAACAATAATAACTTATTTCATTGGTATACTGAGATTACTAATTAACATTCTAAATCCCTTAGAACAGCGGTCCCCAACCATTTTGGCACCAGGAACCAGTTTCATGGAAAACAATTTTTTCCACGGACTGGGGGGAAGGGGTGCGGGAGGAGTGGGGAAGTGGGGGAAGGGGGGAGGTGGAGCTCAGGTGGTGGTGATGTGAACGGTGGGGAGCAGCAGCTGTAAATAAGCTAGCTCCCCACCCCTTTCCTAGATTCCTAAGTTTCACGGAAGATGATTTTTCCATGGCTTGAGGAGGGGTGAGGGGAGGGTGGTGGCCTAGCTCTGCGGCCCGGTCCCTAATAGGCCAGGGACCAGTACCAGTTCATGGCTGGGGGTTGAGGACCACAACCCTAGAACATTACCTAGCACATAGTTAGTCTTCAGTAAGTGATAAAGAGGTGTTATTGTTTTCTAGTGTATGTTGCACTACAAATGCATACACATTATACAGTCATCTCTCAATATCCGTGGTGAATTGGTTCCAGGACCCTCTGGAAATAGCAAAATCCACAGATGCTCAAGTCCCTTATAAAACAGAACTAACTAGTATGTACACATAATCTATGCACACCTCCCTTACACATTAAATCTTCTCTAGATTACTTATAATATCTAATACAATATAAATGATATTTAAATAGTTGCTATACTGTATGTTTAAGAAGTAATAGCAAGAAAAAAGTCTACATATTCAGTATAGAGGTGACTATTATTCTATTTTATTTTTTAAATATTTTTGATCCCTGGTTGGTTGAATCCACAGATGTGGAACCCACAGATACAGAGACCCCATAGTACTTATACTTTAGTGTTGTATCAACATTACATATATACACACACACACGTGTGTGTATATAATATAATATATAATATGTTATATATTATATAATATATATAGAGAGAGCATGCTATAGTGTGACTCATCATCATTATCATCATATGTATTCTTGTTGTCATATATTAAATGTTTAATATGGTTATTATTTGCTGGCACTCTCCTAAAAGTTTTGTATGAATATCTCTGTTCTTAAAATAATTGTTTAAGATGGGAACTATTATTATGACCATATTACTAAGGCATAGATATCTCAAGAAACTTACTTGTACATTTAGAAATACCAAGACAAATATTCAAACTGAATCCTGCTTGACCACCAAGCCAGTGCTTACGACTACTTCACTGCCTAGGCAAGAGAATAGTCGGTTTCTAAAGAAAAATAGTTGAAGTAATTAAATGGAAAAATTTAAATTAATGATTAATCTGGAAGTATCATGACACATTTTAGTCTTTCACTGCTAATAAAAATATGTATACTTATGATTTCCTAAAGGGTAGTGATATTTTCTCGCTTTCTTTTGACAAACTTGGTCAAAATTTATTTGGTAACCAGCCCCTCGTTTTACTTTTGCAAACACAGGTTGGTTTTTACGCTTTTATCCCTTTTTTACATATCTAGAACTTTTGGAAAAAGGTCTGATTTCTTTATACAATGTATCCTGTTTAAATCAGTTTCCAAGGTAAAATAAATTGCTGTTCTCTCTCACCCATGTTCTCTTCAGCTTTTCATAGCAACTGTCTTTTTCAACTGTTTTTTCTATGCTGAGCAGCATACTTGACATATATCGGAAAATCAGTTTTTTTCCTCTTAAGCAAAGAAACTTATTGGAAGTAGTGTTAACAACCTCAATTCACCAAAGCAGTTTGAATTGTTACACTCTAAAGGGCTTTTACTTGTACTATTGTGAAGCTAATTCAGATGTGGTTAATAGAGAGATAAAGTAAGAAACATGATCTATCACTCAATTCAGTTATAGAAAGATACATTTTCTTTAAGTTAAAAAATGAATTAGGATCTAATAATCTAGAAAAAATGATATGTGGATAAATGACACAGTGATAACATCTCTAGTAAAAAGAGGACTGCTTTGGATTCTATTATTCATTCTATAATCATTGTCTAATATTTAAGTTACATTGGGAAGATCTAATCACCGGCTCTATTTTTTTCTGTAAATAGTTACCCTGTATTTGACATTAATTGATTTCTGTTCCTAGTCATAACAAGTCATAATTTTGTTAAAAGATAAGGTAGACAAGAACATTGCCTGCTTGCTTGTCATCCACTCAGTAAGGTGGCAGAATGCACAACACTTTTTTCAATTATACAACTACAATAACCTTAGATGTAACACATTTGTGAAGAAACAAATACAGCTTTATGGCATTGCATCTGTTAGAAGACCATTCTAAGAAAAGGATGGAGAATGTATGGCAGGTGAGGATTTTAGAAACATTCCAGAAAGTGCACTAAGGTACAGGATTAAGACTAGGCTACAATTAAACACTCTGTCCTTCCTTTAAAAATAATGGATTTCAGAATCAAATAGACCTGGATTCAAAACTTAGCATACCTGCATTATAATTTCACGGGAAGTTAAATTTGTCCTGCAGAGTTTTCTCTAGCAGGTTTTTGTTGTATTTTTATTGAAATGAGGACATCAGTTTTTTTTTTTTTTTTTACAAATCCTATCACTCACTGTTACCACATGCCTTGCCTGATATACCCCTTATCTATCACCTAATCATCTTTCATGAGCCATATAGCTCATGAAATACACTGCCTCACTTCCTCTTAATCTTCTTGCTGCTGATCTGAAATTAAGAACAAGAGAAAAATAACTAAAGTAAATCTTGGGGTCCATATTTTCCCTTTTAACACTATTCTGCAAGATGCTAATAGATTGGAAAACATTTTTCTGTTCATATTATGTTGTATGCATTTTAATAGATCAAATGTTTTAAGGTGGTATAGGAAGAATGTATTAATTTGAAAACTAAATGGGGAGTACAATGGTGGTTATCAGAGGCTGGAGGGTGGGGGTATTGAGTAGGTGTTGGTTAAAAAATAAGAAAAATCAATTAGGAGAAATAAGTTCAATAGATCTATTGCAAAACATGGTAATTCTAGTTAAAAACAACATATTGTATAATTGGAAATTGCTACAAGAAGATTTTAGGTATACTCATGACACACAAAAAATAAGTATGAGAGGTAATGCATAAATAAAGCTAATTATCTTTATTTAGCCAGTCCCATGTGCATATATATATCAAAACATCTTGAGCTGGGTGCAATGGCTCATGCCTGTAATTCCAGCAACTGGGGAGGCTGAGTCAGAAGGACTGCTTGAGGCCGGGAGTTTGAGACCAGCCTGGGCAACATAGTGAGACCCTGTGTCTAAAAAATTTAAAAAATAATTCACCAAGTGTGGTGGTGTGCACCTGTAGTCCCAGCTACTTGGGAGGCTGACGCCAGAAAATTACCTTAGCCCAGGAATAATATCCACCACAAATATATACAATCTTATTTGTCATTTAAAAAATAAATATTAATAAAATAAATAAATGGAAGTTTTACATTGCTCAATGGAAAAATAAGAAACCAATGTATTATAAAGCCATTCCTTTTTGAAAATGATCTGATTATAATCAGAGAGGATATGCTAAAATATTTTCTTATGTATTTTCAAGTTCTGTGGTACATTATATAAAGAATTATAGAACAATTTCATAGAAGGTGATGATGGTATTAAATGAATATTGTGCAATTACTATGTGCCAGACACTGCTCTATATAGTTTACATATACTCTTTCATTGAATCCTCAAATAAATTTCATAAGGTAAGTACTGTTACCCCCCATTTTACAGAGGAGGAATCAGAGACAGACAGATATACACACGATCACAGATATAGGTAATAGTGATGCCAATATCTACTAAAGCTTTGTCTACTAAAGGCAGTATTTTCTAAAGCTATTTCATTCCCAGGTATATACCAACACATTTATACACAACACATATAATATAGTGAAACAAGAGAATAACACACAGCAGTGAAAAAGGACAAACTGTTGCTATATGCAATAACATGGATTTATTAAAGCTGGATGGTGGATATAAGAATTTTTCTTATGAAATTGTCTACATTTTGTATGTTTTATTTTGTTCTAGTAGGTGATATTCAATAAATTTTCACTCACTTTAAACTGACAGACTAAGTATTAATATCTCTTCTCTTTTTTTTTGGTCTTTAAATCTTCCTATCAATTAACTCTATACAGTTCTCTTTGATGTCCTCAAATTCTCAAAAAACTTTTTGAAAGTCTTTAGTCCATGTAATTTATTTACGTGTAAATATATACATAGTCAATAAATACCCAGAAATATTTCTGGGTCAAATGATACAATATGTGTTTGGATTTTTTATAAATTGTGTCACATTGTTTTCCATGGATGTTACACCATGAGACTGTAACAGTGAACTGTGCTTATGACAGCAATGTATGAGGGAACTTAATTCCCATTTTATATGCTACCAATGGATTACATCTTTGGTTACTCTAATGACTAAAAATATATTTCAGATTAATTTAAATATGCATTTCTCTTTTAAAAATTGTTTATTTCTAATTATTATGAGTACATAATAGGATAAGGTAGGGACAGGAAATGTGTGCAAAAATATAGTTAGACAGTTAACATAATGAAAAATATTTGATAGCACAACAAAGTGATCATAGTCAACAATAAGTTATGGTATACTTCAAAATAACTAATACACATTTCTCTTTGACAGGCGAAATTAAGTATCATCATATATAAGCACCTTCTTTTTCTCCTTCTTTTTACTGATTTGTAATTATTTATCTTTTAATGAAATATTGCAAATATTTTCTCCAGTATGCATTTTTCTTTTACTTCGTGTATTGTGGTACGATTTTGTTTGTTTTTAAAATTTATATATTGAATTTTTTAATCTTAGAGTTTCTGGAATTTTTATTTTAATTTTTAATTGGAAGCATTGTATGTTTTTATCATGTACAACATGATGTTTTGATACCTTGTGGAATGGTTAAATCTAGCTAATTAAATGTATTACTTCACGTAGTTATCCATCAATGAATGAATAGATAAAGAAAATGTGGTGTACTCACACAGTGGAATGTTACTCGGCCCTAAAAAATAATGAAAACCTGCCATTTGCAACAACATGGATTATCCTGGAGGACATTAGGTTTATTGAAATAAGCCAGGCACAGAAAGGCCAACACTGCATGATCTCACTCACATGTGGAATCTAAAAAAAGTTGATCTCTTAGAAGTCGAGAGTAGAATAGTGCTTAGCAGAGGCTGAGGTTGTTGATGGGAAGTGGACTGAAGTGATGTTGGTCAATGGAGTTTTTATTCACCATTGGCTTGGGTAAAAGAGACTTCCAAATTCTGAAATTAAAGTTTTTCCATGGTTCCTTTTTTTCAGTTTTTCACCACTTCTCTTCCTGTCCTTTTCCCCCCTCCTTTCTTGCTCCTCCTCCTTCTTCTTCACCTTCTCCCTCTCCTTCTCAACATTGCTTTAATCTGATTGGAATGTATCTCAGTGGTGGGTTGAGGTAGGATCCACGTTATCCTTTCTGTTAGATTAATACCCAGATGTGCTTATATAGTCTTTTTTTTTGAAAATTTCATTATTTTCCCATTAATCATAAATATCACTTTTATCAGACATTAAATGTCTTCATGCATCTGAAAATATTTAAAAACTTTCATTTTTAGTTATTTGTCTATTCATGTACCATAGTCATATGATTTAATTATCATGACGTTATAATATATTCTGTTGTCTGTTACGAGTGGTATTGATTTATTTTTCTTAATTTTCAGAATTTCCCTGGATATATTTACTTCGTTCTATTTTCCCTGTAAAATTTAGAATCAGCACGTCTAGTCAAAAACTCTTTGTGTCACTTTTATTTTGAGTACATTAGACATGTTAATTAACATAGGGAGCACTGGCATTTTGTGATTATGAACCTCCCTATCTGTAAACCTATTTTATGTTTGTCTTTGTTCACCTCTATTAATTTGGGGAAATTTTAAATGTTTTGAAAGTTATTTTATACACATGTTGTATAATTCTAGTTACATTTATTCATGTCTTTTACATTTTTTTATTTTATTATTATAAATAGTTTTTGTTTTGTCTTCTAATTGGTGAATGTTTATATATGAGAATGTTATTGATTTTTTAATATATTATTTTTAACCAGCCAACTTCCTGTAGTCTCTTATTTTTTGTAGTATTTCAGTTGATCTTCTTGAATTTTCCAATTATCAAAAAATTATCAGTAAATAATAATTATTATTACTCTTCTTTCCATTTTCTATATTTCTAGGATTATATTGTCTTTCTCAGTGATATTGGCTCTGATTTCCAGGACAGTGAGGAATAATGGTGATGACAGAAAACATATCTAGATTCTAACCTCAATGGTACTGCTTCTAGCATTTCTAATTAAGCAAGATTCTAGCATTTCTTTTGTTAAACTAAACATGTTTTTTAATTGTCATAAAGTATCCTGTTATTATTTTATTTAGGATTTTTTCTTATCAATAACATAATTATGAGTATTACAAATATCTTTTCTGAATCTATAGAAATAGATCAGCATGTGATTGTTTTTCTTAGAATAATTATCATGTCAGATTTTCTGACTGCTCAGTACTTGCCAATATTCTTGTTTGACACATTCTTATGATATCTATCCCCCTCATGTTAGAATTTAGAAGATTCAATTATTCAGTGAGGACTCTTTATAAGTTTAGGTTTAGGTCTAGGTCTCCAAGCAAAGCTTTAGCAATACTTCCAGAGAGTTTTATTCAGAAGTCAGCAAATTCAGTATTTAGAATTTCTATGGAATTCATTTTGTCAGCAAAGGTACTTTAGATTACACTATCAACAGAGGGAAAATGTTGAATTATGACACTCAAGTTGCATTGATGGGGTGGTGTCAGTGAGGGGGCAATAATGCTTTTGTACAGTGATTGAGTGACTTCAGTGGCTGCAGTCATCTTTTCATCAAGCCAAATTCACAGCATTGTTTTAGGCATTGTAGCTGGAAGCTTAACTTCCTGTTTAATTTGCTAGAACCAATATATTTTTATAAAAATTAATTAGTCTGAAATCTGTATTAATTGAGAGAAGCTATAAATAGAAACAATTGATGTTCAGAGTACTATTGGAAGTCTGGGATTGGCTATGTTAAAATAAAAACCTTAGACAAATTAAATTTAACAGAGTTTAATTCAGCAAAAAAATGATTCATGGTAAAGACAGTCCTCAGAACCAGAAACGGTTCAGAGAAATCTGCTCTACAACGTGGGCAAGGACAATTTATACACAGAAAATGGAAATGAAGTACAAAATAGTCTGATTGGTTACAGTTCAGAGTTTGCCTATTTGGACATGGTCTGATTAGTTGGCACCCTGTGATTGCCTGAAGCTCCAGTGTTGTGACTGGCTGAGACTCAGCTGTATATTACAAGAATATATACTCTTGTTAGGTTGCAGTTTGTTTACATACTAAGTTTGCAGTTTGCTATGTAGGGACTCGAAGTTTTGAGGCAGACTTAGGCCAAATATAATTTAACAGTTTTCTGGCCTAGTTTGGAATCCTGTCATTTTAAAGTATAATTAAAGTATGTGACTCATGGCAGCCTATAGCATGCATTAGCAAAGTAACTAAATTTCCATGTATAGGCAACTGGAATAATGTCTAAGTGAAGACATTTCCATAAAAAAATATAAATGACATGAAAAATCCAAGGAATGTATGATGAGCTGGTTGCTTTATCCATACTAGACAGCTTAAAGAAAGGGAATAAAAAGCTCAAAGTCCTAATTTCTCAGCTCCAAGTAAAAGATAATAGGTCATATCATTTCTATGACTGCATTTAAAGAATTTCTCATCACTTGTGTCTTCAGGGATGATAAAGCTTAAATTAAAATTTGATCCTGTGAGTTTGTGAATTACAATTTCTGCTGAACTCTGAACCTTAGTATGGTAGATAGATGTAACATCTCTAGAACTAGACTGATTTGGCTCAGGCTCTGGTTCAGCTATTTTCTAGTTTTGTAATTTTGGACAACTTATCTCTGTACTTCAGTTTTCTCATTTAAAGAATAATGGCTGCTTTATAAGGTATCGTGAGGAGTAAATGAGTTAATACATGTGAATGCTCAAAACAGTGTCTGAAACATAGTACTTAAGTTTAGTCATAATTAAATATAAAAATTACTATTATCTCCTGTTAAATTTAGGTAATTAATAAAGTGTGTGAAAGAGTATGAACATTAGAAGAGGCTGCATGTGGAGGTAACTAGATTGTTGAAGTATTCCCCACACCCACTGACCCCTTGTCAGCAGAAGCAACCTATCCTTACCTGGGTCTCAACAGCGGTTCCTGCCTTGCTCAAAGATCATAAAAATCCCTGGATCTGTTATGTCTTCTCATGAACACCTCCACTAACTATGAATTTGTCATTTTATCCAGATCTGTAATGAGACTAAGAACCTAGCATTCCAGGGGGCCAATTATAAAGTTAACCTGGGAGAAAAAAAATGAAAGCATTGGAAAGCTTTGTTAATTTGTATTGGAAAAAAATCCATAAATGATATCTGTGAGTATGGATTCTGAGAGTGTTTGACCAAGGAGAAAGAAATATAATTTTAGTAAAGGTAATTTTTGAGGAGCACGTTGATTAATGATTGTTGATTTAATACTCTAGAAAAAATGGAAAAGGTTCTAGTTCCTTGTTGACTGCACTTTTGTCTCAAAGTTATCCCTCTCTAAAGAGGAAAAATGCCAGAAATTCCTTGGTCTAATGTAGTGGAATAAATAAAAAAAAAAAAACCCTGATATTTATAAATGTTGAAATAGATTTAAGATGTGCAGTTTACTTTCACTGAGTTCCTCTCTAATGTCCCCAGAGATAGTTCATAAGGTATTGCTTTTATGAAAGTCAGTAGGAATTGCATTTTTGATGAGAATGAAAATATTGTGGAAATATACTGTGATGGTGTTTCTTTGAAAGTCAGAGATGTTGCTAGCAGGGTATACTATTTAAATGTGCTCCCCTAATTTTATATGGGATGATATAACCACAGGGTAACAGAGGGACAACTTAACTTAAATGCAAAAATGATGAATTGTTTACTTATGGAATTCCTGGGACTAAAAGACAGACAACTCACTAAAATCCAGTTTGGATTGTAAAAGTGTAAGGAGTTACAGAAAACAAAACAAAATAAAACAAACAAACAAAAAATTATAGGCCTGGCAAGCAGAAATCTGTCTTGAAGCAATATGATGGAAACATAAAGCATCTCACCCAGTTCTCAGAAATGAGTCATTCACAATCACAGATCGACTTTATGAATCTGAATCTAGGTAACGAAAACAAAGACCCTATAACAATTTCATAAGTACATATTATAAATTTTCACATTTTCCTTTCCCAAAGAGAACTTTCAAGTGTTCCAGGAATTGTTAGGAAAAGGTCCAAATGAATACAGATTCCTGGGGAGCTATAACATTGTTTTCTGTGGATCAAGGTAGAGGATTAGCATGGTCTAATGGTAGAGTTTTCATTTATGATTGCTACATAGTTGGGTCATAGGGCCTCAAATACATTCTTTGATAAATTGTATTATATTTCTTTGATGTCTGGAGAACTATTTTATAATAAGAATGAGAGTCATATACTAGTCCAAGAGATTGAAAAACTAGAATAGCCTAGTTCCCCAGCAACTATGTAACTACAACACTATACTTGACCTGCCTGAGGTTGGACATCCATACCATCATGGGAAGGTCATTTTTGAGCTCCTGTCTCAGAATGCTTGAAGATTTCTCAACCTCGCTCATTTCTGGTTGAAGTTGCAACCAGAGATAGTTGCAAGATTGTGTTTGTATTCTACTACAGGGCCAGAATTAGGACTAGAAGACATTGAGGCATGCTCCTTGAGTGCAAAATTTAAGAGGGTGCCAAAAATTCAGTAATCTAGATAAATGATATTTAATGCAGCATTTCAAAAATCAAAGTTAATGCAAAATATTCATGAACAAAATATACAAGTTTAACTAATAACAGGGTGTTGTTGCCTTGTTTTATTACTTTAGTTATTGTGCATTGGGAACAGTCTTTCCAATAATCTCATACTTCTTTATTTATGAGGACTGACAATGACTAAGGAATTGATTGGGCAACGTGAGGCTTTATATACAGTAATGTCTTCTAATTGGTGAATGTTAATTCACTTTTTCATCATGTCCAAAATATAGGAGGATGTTTTGCTAAGTATACCTATGGGCACACATTTTTCCTTTTGCCTCAGGTTCTAACGTTGCTTCACAGGGCACTGTCCTACTGCCCCACCCCAGGTCTGCGAGGACACAGTACTTTGCAGTATCTCTTTGCTTTTTGGTCTTCTTTGTCCAGTGGAAACTTTTCTTGCCTCATTTAGCCCAGCTTTCACTCCTTGCTTTCAAGAAGTAGGATGAGCTTTTGTTCCTCATGCTAACTAAATCCCTTCATGCCTCTGCCTGCTTCTAAAATGAGAACAAAGCAGACATGACTTCAGCTCTGACTACTGTGTTATGTTCTGATACCATATGTGGTCTGGGATTGTTTATCTTGTTTTGTGCTCATTTCATTTTTGAATACTTTGTGAATCATTTCTATGTGTTTAAAAGCTAAGGTGTGCATGGAAAGTGAGGACTTACTGAGTTACCTTGACCAATTTTTTATATTTTAAACAAGTGATAAAACTGAAGTCTGAAGAGATGATGGCTTTTATATCGAAGATGGCACTGATGATGCCTTGTCACATTTTGTACTTCCAATATGTGTTTTTCTTTATGGCTTCCACTTGAGGGAAAGACAGAATTACTTAGAACTAATTAGAAATTACTAAGAAGTAATAATGGTGCAAAAGTATTTAGGGCAATTTACTACATCTCTGGCTGTCCTTCTATTATCAAGAATTGAATACCTTTGCAAAGTTATTTTCCCCTTGTGGTAGTTGATCTAATTATATAAACCTATAAAGGAAAATGTTATTTATTAGGTGCACATTTCTTTTTACTTTCCTCCTGCAGTGTGATTCCTTCAGTGGAGCTACACTGGCATAGCACAAAATTTCTATTATAAGAAACTATTCATTTCTTTGGTTCTTTTCTCAGTTTGTTATAAAAGACTAAAAATAGCTGCTGCTTCCATTCAAATATTTTCCCTAAGTTGCAAAGGCTTAAAATGTCTGTGATTACCTTAGATAGTTCTTAAATTAATATTCAACAGTTCATTAGAAAACATAGTTTGAAACATATATCATGCATATCTTTTTAAATAATTTAGTATAAATTCAGGGAAATATATTTACTTAGGAGTTTTTTAAGTTTGGAAAAATAGTCTGAAAAAATAAAGCAATTTTTAAGAAATGCAATATATGGTATGGAAATATTATCATTTTGTGCATTTTAGTAAATGTAGCTTGTAGCTGGTTAAACATTTTTTTTAAAGACAAGAGGAACTGTCTAAATTCAAATAGAGTAAGAATGGCCCATTTCCTATAGGAAGAACTGACCTAAAGTTACAAAAAAAGTAATAAAACCAGAACAAAATATGGTTAATACTATGTTAATATTAATTTTCCCACCATACTAAGGCATCTGTGAATTTCCTGAAAACACTTCATCTGAGCATTGATTGTGAAATTGCATGTTTCTTAGTTTAAGCTATAACCCAAGAGCAGTAAGCATTCCAAAGAAGATACTATCCCATCAGATAGTCCCTATTGTACATAGTGTGGTTAAAAAGTGATTCTATTTTGATTATCTTGATCGGCACTTTCTTACTTAGCTTGATAAATATGAGAAATGGGTTTATTAGTGTAAATAGTGAGCAGTTATTGAGTATATTCAATATTAGAAATGGACCCTCACTGATAAGGTCAGTTAAAAAATGTAGACTGGGCAAATTATTTTAGAGATTCTCACCACCCTTGGATCAACAGGTTATAAAACGGCAAGAGCTATAGCTATTACCTTAATAGATGATGCCTTAGGCTACTCTTTTAAATGGCCTTGTGCCAGTCTTGAACCAGGAATTCTAGATGTCTGATTGTTTTTGTTCTTTTTTTATTGTATATATTTAAGGCCTACAACATACTGCTTTGATATATATATATACACACATAGTAAAATGCTTACTACAGTTAAGCAGATTAATCTATCCATCACACTCCATAGTTACCTTTTCTGTGTGGTAAGAGCACCTAAAATCTATTTAATTGGCAAATGTTCAGTATACAATACAATATTATTAACTATAGTCCTCATAATGTATATTAGATCTCTAAACTTATTTATTCTACACAACAGCAAATTTGTAACCTTTGACCTACTTTTCCCTATTACCTTCTCCTCCCACCCCTTACATTCCCTGGTAACCACTGTTTTACATTTTATTTCTATGCTTTTGAATTTTTTTGGATTCCATATATATGTAAGATCACTTAAATGTATTTTTCTCTCTGTGTCTGGATTATTTCACTTAGCAAAATGTACTGCAGGTCCATATATGTTGTAAATGACAGTATCTTCTTTTTTCCTTTTTTTTAAAAGATGATTAATAGTCCATTGTGTATATATACCACAATTTCTTTATCCATTCATCTATTAATGGACGCTTAGGTTGTTTCCGTATCTTTGCTGTTCTGAATAATGCTGCCGTGAAGATGGGAGTGTACATATCTCTTTGATATATCGATTTTATTTTGGGGGGCTTACATACCCAGAATTAGGATTGCTAGGTCATAGGTAATTCTATTTTTAATTTCTGAGGACCAATCATACTATTTCTCATAAAGGCAGTACTAATTTACATTCCAACCAACAGTGTACAAGGATTCCCTTTTCTCCACACCCTTGCCAACATTTGTTATCTTTTGCTACATGATGATAGCTATCCTAAAAGCTATAGAAATAGTAACATTTTGGGAATAAATTTAATCCAGGAAGTGAATGATCTGTACACTGAAAACTATAAGAAACTGATGAAAGAAAATGCAGAATACACAAGTAAATGGAGAGATGTCCTATGTTCATGGATTAAAGTAATTAATATTGTTAAAATGTCCATACTACCCAGTGATAAACAGATTCAATACAATCCCTATCAAAATTGCAATGGTAGTTTTTCACAGAAATAGAAAAAAAAATCTAAAATTTGTGTGGCTCTACAAAAAAACCCCAAATAGCAAAAACAATCTTGAGAAGGAAAAACAAGGTTGGAGGCATCAAAGGGCCTGATTTCAAAATATATTACAAAGCTGTAGTAATCAAAACAGTACGGTACTGGCATAAAAAAAGACACATACACCAATGGATCAGAATAGAAAGCCCAGGAATAAACCCAAGCATATGCAGTTACCTAATTTTCTACAAGGGCACCAAGAAGACAAAATGGGGAAAGGATAGTCTCTTCAATAGATGGTGATGGGAAAACTGTATATCCAGATGTGAAGGAATGAAGTTGGACCCTTATCTTACACCATACACAAAATTCAACCCAAAATGGGTTAAAGACCTAACCATAAGATTTGAAACCGTAAAACTCCTAAAAGCAAATATAGTGGAAAAGCTATTTGATATTGCCCTTTTTTTTTATATTACACCCACAGCTCAGGAACCAAAGTAAAAATAGACAAACAGTATTGCATCAAACTAAAAAAAACTTTTGTACAGCAGACAACAAAATGAAAAGGCAGTTAATATCCAAATTATACAAAGAACTCACACAACTCTATAGCAAATAATAATAAAAATAATAACTATAATCCAATTAAAACATGGGAAAAGGACATGAATAGACATCTTTCCAAATAAAAAGACAGAAAAATGGCAACAGGTCTATGAAAAGGTTCTCAACATCACTAATCATCAGGGAAATACAAATCGGAACCTCAATGGGCTTTCATTACACACTTGTTGGATGCCTGATTATTCTTAGGAAGACTAGCCAAATTCTGCCTTTGGAATTTTGGTGCGTATGCCTTGAGTGAAAATTTACGCAAGTTGTAGTCTAAACACCTTAAAGGACAAGGAGCTGGGACTTATTTAGGGTTAGTGAAGAGGTTATATGAAGTATTTTTGTGCTTGCCTGACAGTAAAAGTTGAGTTAATTAAATGTTTGATATATGGCAGAATAGTCTGAGACTCGCCTTCACTATAACTAGGAAAAATTTTTTGGAGGCAACTAGCTAATTATAAATGTCCTCAAACATTTTCTGTGGCTATGGTTATTAGGAAAAAATGCAAAGTTATGCAAGACCATATTGGTTTAGGTCAGTTCACTGCACTCCAACATCTACCTATTTGACAAATGTTTCTCATTATTTATCACATGTACAAGAAATTGAGAAAATGTCAAGGTAGGTAATTCTTACCAAGGTTTATTGAAGATAGATGTAAATATTATGAAACTTTTATCATGAAAACAAAGACATTCCATTTATCTCCAGGTATGTGTATAAGTGTATATTATGTTAGTATCTGTTCAATACTAAATAAAAACAAACAGTTATTAATGACAATGCAAAGACATAAACCTTTCATTCCTACATCACAGCTTTATAGTAATAATAACCTGTAAAGATAATCTGACTTTTCATGTCCAATCTTGAACGCTTTTAATTATACTCTAATAGTATGTTTATAAAGAATTGATAACAAAACATGGTCTTTTAGAAAGAAGAGAAATCTTCTGATATGTTAAAAATAAAATTTGGAAATTTAAAATCTTGATTCACTTACCATAGTCCCTGCATGAGTCTTATTTGAATGTATGTGATTCTGTTATTCTCACAATTTGATTTGATCTATCCTCTTCTTCACCCTCATTATTCAAGAGCTTATCAACTTGACATTAATTATTACCCTAATCTAACTAGAAAGTGCAAAATCTTTGCACAGTGCTTTGCATTTAACGAACCATTGAAAAATTGTATGTATTCCATTAAAACCCAAATGTTTATCACATTTCAAAATTTTAGTGTTTTTCCTACAAAAAATGTAAATACATCCTCAGCCCACATTCCTATTTGTTCCTCTATTATTTTTCATATCATTAAGAAAATTTCAAAAATTTATTTGAGGACTTGTTATAACAGTTGATTTATGAACATAATTTCACTCTCACACTTTTTAGTAGAAAATTCTGAGTTTTGACAGAGTCACACATTTGTGTAACAATCACCACAAACAAGATAGGGAATTGCTAAATTATCCTCAGAAATTCTCTATTTCCCACTGTATTCAATACCCCAATCTAACTGTAGCCACTACTAACACTATTCTATCTTCTGTCCCTACAGTTTTGTCTTTTGAGAGGCGACATAAATATAAATAAACACTATGACACCTTTAAAAAATTTTTTGTTGAGGTATGATTGACATATAAAAAGCTGTACATATTTAATGTGTATATTTGATGAGTTGGAAGATAAGTATACACCTGTAGTACTATTCACAACTATGCCATAAACCTATCCATCACCTCCAAATGTTCCCCCCTCTTTATTTATTATTATTATTATTATTATTGTTATTTTGTGATAGGAACATTTAATGTAAGATCTACCCTCTTAGCAAAGTTTTCAGTACATAAAACAGTGTTGTTAACTACAGCTACTATGCTACATAGTAGATCTCTAGAACTTAATTCATCTTGTATAACTGAAACCTTGTACACTTTGAATAATACCTTCCTGTTTCCCCCTCCTCCAGCCCCTGGAAACCAGCATTTTACTCTCTGCTTCTGTGAATTTGTCTGTTTTAGATTCCATATATAAATGGCTTCATGCAGTATTTGTTCTTCTTTGTCCAGCTTATTTCAATTAGCATAATGTCACTCAGCTTCATCCATGTTGTTACAAATGGCAAGATTTTCTTCTTTATGTAAGGCTAAATAATATTCCATTTGTGTGTATGTGTGTGTGTATGTATAAAACATGTTTTCTTCATCCATTCTTCTATTGATACACATTTAGATTGCTTTTATGTCTTGGCTATTGTGAATAATACTGTAATGAACATTGGAGTATAGATATTTCTTTGACATAGTGGATTCATTTTTTAGTGGTATATACCCAGAAGTGGAATTGCTGGATCGAATTATAGTCTATTTTTTTGTACTTTTTGAGAATATCTGTATCATTTATTATAATGAATGTAACAATTTACATTCTCATCAATAGTGTGCAAGGGTTACTTTTTCTCTATATCCTCACCAACATTTATCATCTTTTACTGATTGATAATAGCCATTCTAAAAGCTGTGATTTGATATCTCATTGTGTTTTTTATTTGCATTTCCTTGATAATTAGTGACATAGAGCTGCAGTCTCCAACTTCCAGGCTGTGGACTGGTACTGGTCTGTGGCCTGTTAGGAACCAGGCTGCACAGCAGGAGGTGAGTGGCAGGTGAGCAAGCAAAGCTCCATCTGTATTTACAGCCGCTCCCCATCACTGGCATCACTGCCTGAGTTCCACCTCCTGTGAGATAAGCGGTGGCAATAGATTCTTATAGAAGCATGAACCCTACTGTAAATTGCTCATGTGAAGGATCTAGGTTGCGTGCTCCTTACCAGAATCTAATGCCTGATGATCTGAGGTGGAGCTGAGGCGGTGATGCTAGCGCTGGAGAGCAACTGCAAATACAGATTACCACTGGCAGAGAGGTTTGACTGCACAGAGACCAGAATAAATCAATTGCTTGCAGGCTCATATCAAAACCCTATCAGTGAGTAGTAAGTAACAATTAACCTGCATCTGGTGGCAGGCTTTATAGTGGCAAATGAGCATCTTACTTCAATTGTAAAGCTGCACCTGGTGGCAGGCTTTAAATCAGAATCTGACTGTTATTTTAGTCCACGCAGAGCCTGCCCATTATTTTATTTACCACTTGCATCCTCACTTCTTTCCCATACTGCCTACTTGTCTCAGTCACAGTTTTGGTAAGCCCGCAAGCTAACCCTAGCAAAAATGAGGAACAAGCAAACATCTCTGGAGAGCTTCTTTGAAAAGGGGAAAGACCCAATCAATGACAAGACAGCAGAGGACTCTAAGGCTGCTAACAAAATGAAAGCTGTGTTTAAAAGAAAATACCAAGAGTACTTGTTAAATTATGGGTTCATTGCAACAAGTTATTTATATTCTCCAAGCCCGCTTTGTATAATATGTGGCGACCGCTATCCAAAGAAGCCATGAAACCTCCAAAACTGCTTCACCACATGGAGAAAAAGCACCCTGCATTAAAAGACAAGCCTTTGGAGTTTTTCAAAAGAAAAAAATGTGAACACAAACAACAGAAGCAATTATTGAAGGCCACAACTTCATCAAATGTGTCTGCACTAAGAGCTTCATTCTTAGTGGCTAAACACATTGCTAAAGTTAAGTAGCCCTTTGCTATTGGTGAAGAGTTGATCCTGACTGCTGCTAAAGACATTTGCCGTGAACTTTTAGGAGAGGTTCCAGTTCAAAAGGTGGCATGGGTTCCTCTTTAGGCTAGCACCATAATTAGAAAAATTGATAAAATAGCAGAGGATATTGAGGCACAATTGTTGGAGAGGATTAATGAGTCACCACTGTATGCAATCCAGGTTGACAGGTCTACCGATGTTGACAACAAGGCAACAACGCTTGTATTTGTGTGATATGTTTTTCAGAAGCATGTGCATGAGGATATGTTATGTGTACTTTTGTTGCCAATGAGCACCACCGCTGCAGAACTATTCAAGTCTTTAAGTTATTACATATCAGGAAAACTGCATTGGTCATTTTGTGCCGTTATATGCATGGACAGAAGGGCTGCCATGACTGGATGGCTTTCTGGTGTCACTACTCGGCTCAAGGAGGTCGCTTCTGAATGTGAGTCTGTGCACTCTATCATCCATAGAGAAATATTGACTAGCCGAAAAATGCCACCTGAACTAAACAATGTTTTGCAGGATGTGGTTAAAATTATCAACCACATTAAAGCACATGCCCTTAACTCGCATCTGTTTTCACAGCTCTGTGAGGAGATGGACTAAGAGCACAAACGTTTTGTCTTATACACAGAAGTGAGATGACTTTCTAAAGTTAGATTACTGGCCAGAGTTTTTGAGTTATGAGAGCCGTTCCAGAGATTTCTTTGAGAAAAACAGTCACCTCTGGCAGTACATTTCAGTGACACAGAATGGGTTGCAAAACTTGCTTACTTGTGATGGGCAATATATATAACCACAGTGGTGTACCCCCATAATATTCTGAAATGAAAGGAAAAAAAAACTTGCTTACTTGTTGACATATTCAACCTGCTCAACGAACTCAATCTGTCACTTCAGGGGAGAAAAACAACTGTGTTCAAGTCAGCAGATAAAGTGGCTGCATTCAAAGCCAAACTAGAATTATGGGGGTAAAAGTGAATATTGGGATTTTTGACATGCTTCAAACCTTAACACGGATTTTGAAGGAGACTGAGCCAGGGCCTTTTTTCTCCCAGCTGGTGCATGATCACCTATCTCAGCTTTCAAAAGAGTTTGATCATTACTTCCCAACCACAAAAGATCCCCAAACTGGGAAGGAATGGATCTGCAACCCATTTGTGAATAAGCCAGGTGAATCGACTTCATCTGTGCTAGAAGAGGATCAACTGCTTGAGATTGCAAGTGACAGTGGCCTTAAAGGTATGTTTGAGACAACTTCAAATCTTCACACGTTCTGGATTAAAGTGAAGGCAGAATATCCTGAGATTGCCACAAAAGCACTGAAAAGCCTACTTTCATTTCTAGTATCCTAGAAATTGTGAAGCAGAGTTTTCTGCAGTGACAGCAACCAAAACAAGATTATGGAGTAGATTGGACATAAGCAACACACTTTGGGTGTCACTGTCTGCCATCACCCCCAGATAGGACCATCTAGTTGCAGGAAAACAAGCTCAGGGCTCCCACTAATTCTGCATTATGGTGAGTTGAATAATTATTTCATTATAGATTGCAATGTAATAATAATAGAAATAAAGTGCACAATAAATGTAATGCACTTGAATCATCCTGAAACCATCCCCCCACCCCTGGTCCATGGAAAAATTGTCTTCCATGAAACCATTCCCTGGTTCCCAAAAGCTTGGGGACCACTGACATAGAGCACCTTTTCATACACCTGTTGTCCACATGTATGTCTTCTTTAGTATGCGCTTTTTTGAATATGCTTCTTTCACTTATTAACATTAATTTCAGTTTAATCAATGCTGTTGTGTGTAGCAGTAGTTATTTCTTACTAAATTTTATCACATTTTTATTTGGGAAAAGAGTTTTCATTCGGGAACCAATTGAAAGACAAGTTTTTCCAGTCTTTAATGATTATAAATAAACTTGCTGTAGACATGTACTTACCTCTATCAAAATCATTTATCTATCTATCTATATGTATATTTTGTGCATGTGTATAATTGTGTGAACATAGTTTTAATAATCATGACAGTAGTTCAGAAGAAAGCAAAGCAATGTATGTTTCACTCTGCCTTTCATTGTCTTTGGTATGTGAAAATTCTGAGAATTTTTTTCAATGATCATTCCCATGTTAAGGAAAAGAATAGACTCAATATACAGGGGTCATAATCAATGCATCCATTCATTTTGATTCAAATACTTAAGGAAGGCAGAAATAGTTTGATATTAGAGAAGTTGTAGACCAAATGTAATAAAGGAACAAAATTATCATTTTATGTATTTAATGAAATAATTAATAACTTCTGATTTTAGTAGGAGACACATGTTGACCAAAGTGTCTCAAAAGTATCACTGTTGAAAACATTACCTTGCATTTTTCACAGAGAGTTTCAGCTTTATACTTAAAATGTTTACATGACAGTTACAACTTATATTACTGCAATATGCATTGATGGTTATAGTAACAATATGGCTATGACAACATCTATCAAATAATGATAATTAGATATCTGTATGCATGTCATTATTCTTGTATTTTTTGTGTTATTACACATTCTAAATCATTACATAATTGTAAAATAATAAAGAGGTAAGAGTAATACATGAGAGATGCAAATACAAAAAAATCCTTTTTTCTGGTTATGAAATGTAGGCAAATAAAATCATAATTTTGATATGCATTATCAAAGAAGGAATAACTACTCATGAATACTATCATGTTTAGCCTTTTAACTAGGAAACCAATGGGATTATAATATTAGATAGCTAAGATTTTCGCCCTGATAAAAGACAGTTAAAGAATATTACCTCTGTTATAAAGCTTCAAATTCTATTAGATTTCTTCTGGTCCAGGTTTTATGATAGGAAAAATAATATAAACCTTAATATATTTTTGTGTTTTGAGAAAGAAAAAACGGTAGAATACGGCACAGAGCATAAAAGTGGTTTTCATATTCTTCAGAGCAGCAGTGCACTATGAAAATCTATGATATAAGAGACTTGATAATAAAGAACCTGACTTTTATTAAAAAGAAATAGAATTCTTTCAAAGGTCTGGAGCTTTCCAAAAAATATTTAATTCGATTTTTTAATTTCTTTCCTATGGTACATTTTATCATTTTTTGAATAACTGGAAGTAGTCATTTTTCTGTCTTTTTTTCATTGATGAGGTTACTCTCTACAGCCTGACAAAGTTGTAACCATGCCACTCTCATGGAAAGAGACAGAATTAAATGTTAACTTAGCTGCTCCTCCTCTGGAGATGGAGATGGCTGTGGTAAGTAAAAAATGTCTGCAAATGTACCTCCTAGAAGTCTAGAGTAGTTGGAGTTATGTGTTTACTTCTCCTATAAAATCTGCAGTTGAAATGCAGATTGAAAAACTAAATTATCCCTAAAAGTTACTATCAACTTAAAAGCTGTTTTAAATATCTTTTTCAAATTCTATAAATTACCATAAAGCTCTAAGTCTCATATTTCTAAAACATTTAGCAAAAGAGAAATCACATTGTCAAAAAAGCTTTTTAAGTTTCTTCTGATAAAGAAAAAGAAATATTTCTGAAGATGAAATTCTAAGTAGATAGTAATTTATATCTGCACAGAAGCTTCACTGGCCCCTTATAAATCTCATCTGATGGTATGGGATCAATTAGGTTCTAGTAATGTCGGTGAAATTGCAATTGAAACTGTACCTAATCCTAAATCTTAAAATGCAGGTGGGGGATATTAATTCAGTTTTACCAGAATTAGCAAGTATAACATGCTGAACATTGAACTTTATTATAATTTAAACATTAAGAAAATATAGAATGATATTATAGGCTGAGTGCTATGGCTCTTCCTTGTAATCCTAGCACTTTGGGAGGCTGAAGTGGGAGGATCACTTGAGGCCAGGAGTTTGAGACCAAACTGAGCAACATTATGAGACCCCATCTTTACAAAAAATTGAAAAATTAGACTGGCATGGTGGCGTGCACCTATAGTCACTGGCACCCTGGAGGCTGAGACAGGAACATTGCTTGAGCCCAGGAGTTTGAGGTTGCAGTGAGCTATGATGACACCACTGCACTCTAGCCTGTACAACAAAGTGAAGCCCCTATCTCAAAAAAAAAAAAAAAGATCTATATTATAAATAAATATTTTCTTTCACCTACTGTAAAAATGTATGTTCAAATTTAGTACTATATTTGATATATTAGATCTTAGGCATTTGAGGAAGGAAGTAGCTGTACCATATTTAAGTGTTAGTTAAAATTGTTTTTCAAGTACAAACATTGAAAACCAGAGTCCTATTATTTTCTAGCAATTTTCCCTTATCACCAGTCCATGAATCTATAATGTTCTTCAGATATATTTAAGCATATTCTAATACTTTTAGAGATGTATTTTTATGTCTTTATGTTTTTCTTCTTCTATTTAGGTCCTCTTAAACTGTATCATTTTGTACCAGTCATCTAATTTTTGTGTCTATTATTTTGTATATTATATAAGAAATGCCATTCACCAATGTTAAATACTGAGTAGATTTTTCCCATAACATTTCATCCAGGAAAAATTGACACAGCAGACAACAATATGCACTGGGGAAAAGAAGCCCTATTTAAATGATGCTGGGAAAACTGGATAGCCACATACAGATGAAACAAGATTCATATCTCTCACCACTCACACAAATTAACTCAAGGGGGATAAAAACTTAAACGTGAGGCATGAAACCATAAGAACTCTAGAAGAAAATGTTGGGAAAACTCTTCTAGATATTGGCCTAGGCAAAGAATTTATGAAGAAGACCCCAATGGAAATCACAGCAAAAATGAAAATAAATAAATGGGACTTGATTAAATTAAAAGGCTTCTGCACAGTCAAGGAAATAATCAACAGAGGAAATAGACAACCTACAGAATGGGAGAAAATATTCATAAGCTACACATCCGATAAAGGGCTAATAACCAGAATCTACAAAGAACTGAAGCAAATCAGCAAGAAAAAATCAAACAACCCTACTAAAAATAGGACAAAAACATGAACAGAAACTTTACAAAACAAGATAGACAAATGGCCGACAAACATATGAAAAAATGCTCAGTATCACTAATCATCAGGCAAATGCAAATTAAAACCAAAATGAGATATCATCACCTTAGCCCTGTTAGAATGGCTTTTATTAAAAAGTCCAAAAACAGTAGATACTGGCATGGATGCAGAGAGAAAGGAAAGCTTACACACTCCCGGTGGGACTGCAAATTGGTACAACCCCTGTGGAAAACAGCATGGAGATTCCTCAAAGAGCTAAAAGTAGACCTACCATTTGATCTAACAATCTCTCTACTGAGTATCTGCCCAAAGGAAAAGAAGTCTTCCTAACACAAAGACATCTGCACTTGAATGTTTATTGTAGCACAATTCACAATTGCAAGTATGTGGAATAAACCCAAGTGCCCCTTAATTCACGAGTGGATTAATAAAATGTGGTATACGTATACCATGGAGTACTACTCAGCCATGATAAAGGATGACTTTAATGCCTTTTGCAGCAATTTGGATGGAACTAGAGACCATTATCCTAAGTGAAGTATCTAAATAACGGAAAAAAAAAACACCACATGTACTCACTATTGAATTGGAGCTAACCAATGAGCACACATGTGCATAGAGGGAAGTAAATAAAACTCAAGGGGAAATCACGCAGGGGAGTGGGAGGAGGAAGGGATGGGTGATAACCTACTTAACGGGTACAACAAACACTATCTGGGTGACAGGCACAATTATAACCATGACTCAAGCATTATAAAAGTGATCCATGTAACAAAATATATTTGTACCCCTGTAATAATTTGAAATTGAAAAAAAGGGAATGAGGATAATGGTGATACAAAAAAAAAAAGTAAAATTGGGACAAATGGATCTCAATATAACTTACCACATGCTGATGATTATCTCAAACCTTGTACCCCAATAATAATTTTCATTTCTCTGCTTTTGTCTCAAACCTGGATGCTACTTAAAAACTACTTTTGCTCACTTAGGTTCTCCTGCATTCTGGACTTATAGTATATAAGTATATATAGTATATATAGCTGTTATTATATATAACAGCTCTTTCCCACTGATTTTCCTGGACATGATAGCTTATCTACTTGTGTTGCTTGTTCATTTCTGTCCTCCTGGATTGTTAGGTTTTCTCCTTGGTAAATTTTTCACCACACTCTATAGTGACAGCAGATGGCAATGTCAGAGAAAGGCTGTGGAGAAAATATATGGAACTGAATTGATGTATAGTGTTTAGGATTTTGCTTAATTCAGGTCAATTTCCCCAAACTTAGGTAAAACAAAAAAAAATTAATTACAGTTGATTTATAAAGGTTTATATACAAATAAAATAACAGCAACAATTAAGATTTTTGTGTTCCTATCTATCTGTTGAGAGGTATGTGTTGTTAAAATGTATTTATGTGTTTATATATGTATATGTTGTTTACACATATATGTATATGTTGTTTAAAATAAAAGTATGTGGATCAAAATATGTTGTAGCTTTTACAAACCTACATTCCAGAAAGCTTCTACTCAGATTTACACTGTGTGATTAATGTCATATTTAGAATGTTACTTTAAAATATTATCTGAGCTATGTTTTATATACACTCTGTCAATTAAACTAGTACAAATAAATTAAAAACTAAAGACCTAGAATATTTTTGTCTTTTTGGTAGTCTCTATTTTTTCATGGCTTAGGAAAATAAATTGGTTTAAAAATAGCAGATTCTTTGAAAATTTATTAGAGAAAACATTTAGGTGGAGTATAACCAATATAAGGCAATGGTTTTATAAAACTGCTGAAGGTATATAGCTAATGAAACAACTGCAATATTTGACCTATAGTTTGCTATACAGTAACTCTAACTCAAAGTATCTAAATCCTGAATCGCTGCACTAAATTTTGGTCTTCTTCATACACAATTTAATCACCATAAGAACACATTAAGACAGCTTGGCACTACAAAAATGTCAAACAAAACTAATAAAATTGATATTTCAGGAAGATTGGTGTTGTAACAATTTCCTGGGCAAGATAAATAGTAGTTAAGAGAGACGGGGCAAAAAAGAGACAAGATATGACCTTATTACATTAATCCAGGAATAAATTAATAACACTATAATTTTATTTCACTTCTAATATTTTCACATAAAAATATACTGCCTCTCTGTATTTTTCTCCAGTCTAGTTTTCATGAATCAGACCACTGTTTATGATCTCCCTAAATTTTCTTGCTCAGTATTAAAGGTCAGAATTGCTTACAGATCTTATTTTCTTCTCTTACTTTAATATTATCCCCCAATCTATAAAGCCTGATTTTAAATAAAGTCAAGATCACTTATGCCTTGACTTCATAATTGTCCATTTTTTTCTTACATTCCACATATTGCAGTTTCTTCTCAAATCACAACAAAAGAAAGTATTTGAATACTACATTTCTCGTAGACTTGGGTAATTATGTCCAACACCAAACATTCAAAATTAAAGTCCAAAGAAGGCTATCTTTCAATAGCATAATGGAAGGATACATAGCATAATAGTTTTTTACATTATATCCAGATTGGGAATTTGATTATGGCTCATAGTGGTACTCCAAACTTTAAAAAATCGTGTGATAAAAAGTGCATTCATCTACCTATAAATACAAAACTAGGAAACAGATCACTTTTATAATGTTTCATTGGCTAACATCTTTGTTATACAAAATGTATTTGCTAAAAGTGAAGAGATTCTACACATGACATGTTGAAAAGAAATAAAACATATTCTAGATATATTAGATCATAAGAAAAAGCCATACTGGGAAGCAAACCTTATAATGCTATTTAAAGTAAGTACAAACAAGTGCAAACTTGATTTATTTTTATACACATTTGATTGAACTACTCACCTCACATGTACATAATCAATATCAAATGAGTAAATAATAAAGTAAATTATAATTAGTATACAGAGGCTTTATGTGCTTGACTTGGCACAAACTCAATTACAACAGCAATATAAGCTTCTTTTTAAAATAAAATAGCTAATTATAGTTTCTTCCCTGAATATGTTTTATGTGATTTTATTGTTTATAAAAGTGGTGACTGACTCATTCCTCAATGGAAAAATAGAAATCTCATGACCGTTATAAAAATATCCCCAGCAAAAGATGTTCCCAATTTCTTTCCACCAAAACACTGAGTGGTGTATGAGTTTAAACTTAACAAAGTGTTTACATCCTTTGTGTTTATCTTGGACATTGAGCTCTGTATTTTATCGGTTAGTAGCTCAAGACAGGAAAACTATCTAGGGCCTTTGCATGGTAGTTATTTAGCCATTTTTGGCTAATACTGTCTTATGTGACTAATAACACAAATATATGAACTTAATCTACTTACCTTAAGTCAGGACCCCCAACATGAAAATGAACTTTTAATTTAGCAATAATTTTCTTTAAAGCAGTAAATTGTAAAATTTCATTTAAAAATAAATGCTATAACTCTCTTTGTTATAGCAGTTTGTGAGAAATTACAAGTCTACCACCCTTTGGTGTGTTACTGTTTCCTTCTCTCAGTAGATGTAGTTATATGCCAAGATGTAGTCAGCTCTCTTTATTCATGGTATTTATGTTCTATAAAATCACCATGAACACTGAATTAGGAAATATTGAACTACTACTCCTAGGAGAAAAACAGGGTGAGGTTCCTTCAAGCCTCTTGTCACAATATTTTTCTGAATCAAAATGTATTTTATGTTACATTTGCACAAGTCTTCATAAAATAATAAACCCACAGCCAATATCATACTGTACAGGCAAAAATTGAAAGCATTCACCCTTAAAACTGGAACCACACAAGGTTGCCCACTATCTCCTCTTCTATTAAACATAGTACTAGAAGTCCTTGCCCAAGCAATCAGACAAGAGAGAGGAATCAGGGGTAGAAGTGATCAAACTTTCACTCTTTGCTGATGATATGATATTATATCTAGAAAACCCCCAAGATTCAAACAAGAGACTCCTGGAATTGATAAATTAATTCAGCAAAGCCTCAGAATACAAAATCAATGCACACAAATCAATAGCCTTCATATAGGCCAATAACAGTCAAGCCTAGAAACAAATTAAAGATGAAATACCTTTCACAATAGCAACAAAGAAAATTATATATTTAGGAACATATTTAACTAAGGAGGTGAGAGACCTATATAGAGAGAACTGTGAAACACTGGGAAAAGAAATTGCAGAGGATGTAAACAGATGGAAAACCCTTCCATACTCTTGGATAGGTACAATCAACATTGTTAAAACGTCTATACGACCTAAAGTGATCTACAAAATCAATGCAGTCCCTATCAAAATACCAACATCATTTTTCACATCTAAAAAAAAATAATTCTATGATTCATGTGGAATCAGAGAAGACCCCATCTAGCCAAAGCAATCTTAAGCAAAAAGAACAAATTGGGAGGCATCAATCTACCAGACTTTGAACTATACTACAAGGCTGTAGTAACCAAGACAGCATGGCACTGGCACAAGAACAGAGACATAGACCAATGGAACAGGACTGAGAACCCAGATATAAAACGATCCTCATACTGACATACGATCTTTGACAAAGTACACAAAAACGTACACGGGGAAAAAGAATCCTGATTCAATAAATGGTTCTGGGAAAATTGGATAGCCACGCGTAGAAGACTGAAACCAGATCCACACCTCTCACCTCCCCCAAAAATCAACTCACATGTGGATACACTAACTAAGAGAAAATGAAATTCTAGAAGAAAAATTGGAAAAACTGTAAGACTTGGCTACAAAAGAATCAGAAGAAGACCCCAAACAATCAAACACAACAAAATAAATAAAGGACGATAATAAAAACTTCACACAAGCTAACTTCGCAACCACAGAATGGAAAATAAATGCACAATGATACAAGGTGATAACCAGATGTAGCTTAATCAACGAAAAATCACAACATTAAAAGTGGCAAAGGACCAAAGAAACTTCAAGAAACAGATATGCCAAAAACTACTAAAAAATGCTAATTCTTATCTCAGGGAAAATCAAATAAAACCATGAATCATCACTTAACTCTAGTGGTTTGCTTATACTAAAGTCCAAAACAATAAAGTGGCATGGTGTGACAGATAGAAACATCTACACTGATGGTGGGATGCAAATAGTCAACCTCTATGAAAAGTATGTGGAGATATCTCAAAACTAAAAGTAGAACTCCATTGACTCAGCAATCCCACTACTGGTATTTACCAAGGAAAAAGGCATTCTATATAAGACATTGCACTGGAATTATAGCCACATTTCACAGTGCAAAGATTGGAAACCGTGCCATCAATACATGCGTGGATAATAAAGTGAGTATGTACACCATGGAGTATCACTCAGCAATAAAAAACAATAGTGAATTAAGACATCTGGTATTATCCTGGATGGAGCTAGAGCCCATTCTTCGAGCAAAGTATCACAAGAATGGAAAAACAAACACCACTGGTACTCACCATCAAATTGGTACTAACTGATCAGTACTTTTGTGCACACATGGAAATAATATTCATCAGGGATTGGGCAGGTGGGAGGGAGTTGGAGGGGATGGGAAAACTCACACCTAATGAGTGCGGGGCACACTGTTTGGGGGATTTCCACTATTGTAACTCTGACTTGGGCAGTGCATAGGCAATATATATAACCAAAGTGTTATACCCCCATAATATTCTGAAATAAAAAAATATTTAAAAATTTAAAAAATTAAAAAAGTAAAACAAGCCAGTCTCATCAGCATTGAAAACTTGCTAATCTTCCTTTTGTTAACATTCCGTAGGTATTCTAAATTTTTTTTTCTGAAGTCTCCAGAACTTCAGAGTTTGCCCTATCTATCAAACCTGAAAGTTTAACATTTTTCATACTGTGTTGCATTTTGGAACATGCAAGGCAGTCAGCATTTGCCAGGAAGGGATTAGCATTTTCCTGACCCTGGGTAACATGACTGCATTTTGTTTGTTTGTTTGTCTTCAGCCTAACAACAATGCTGTCCACTTCACATTTTATAGTTGCTTTCTCATGAATTCACAAATTTAGCAGGTTTTCCATTTTTGCCATAGCTTTAGCATCCACTATAGATGTTGTTATGTAATGGCACTTCATGGAGCAGCAGCATGTACAAATCAACAACTTTCGCCTTACTTTTTCTGAATATACATATTGTTGACTTATTACCATTGAACTCACTGTCAACAGCATTACATCTCATGCTTGAATGAAGCTTATCTAAAATATGTATTTTCTGCATAAGGCACACTTGCATATATGAACATTAAATAGCACTTCAGTCCTATGCTTGGGGGGCATTATAAACAGCAAAATCACCCACAAAAAGCACAAAATGTGGTACTAAACAGACTGTGAAAATGACACTTGTTTACAGTATGAGCTCTGAAACAAGAAGGCAGAGTGTCTTCTTGTAAGACTTCAGTTGGGAATAAGCATGTTGAGTGATTCAAAATGTTTGAGGTTCTGGGCGTGTCTGTGAATGAACATGAAAGTGCAAGGAGTATGATTTTAAAGTTACAACTAAATTTCAGTGAATAGACAAATTCATAATACGGAATCCATCAATAATGAGGATTTACTTTATATAGGTGAAGCAATGTCTATACTAACTTTAGAACATATGCCACTCCATATTTGAAATGTGAGGAAAGCATTTATGGTGAATAAAAAATACTAACATTCATGTTATAATTATCTCTATCTTAAACAGTTTAAGTTGATTTCTAATTAAATATTTATAACAACCCTATATGCAGGCACTATTATATGCACATTTTTGTGAAGGAAAAACCTGAGGTACAAAAATTATATTTCATAAGATTTCATCGCTTATGAATGATGGAGCTCGTATTTAAACACACGTGTTATGGTTCTACAGCTTTCAATATTTACCACACAGGTATGGTGTGTCAGGATTCCTTTAAGACCTAAGGCTGATAGGAGAATTTAAAAGCAAAAATAATAACAATAATAATAATCAAAAAGAAAATAGAATATTATTTGTCAATTACACAATGAAGAGGAAATTACTCAGGCCTTAGAGTGGGAGCACAGCTGGTCATAGATCAAATTCAACAACCTAATTAATAGGTGATGTCATTACATAAAATTAGAAGACAGCATGGAACTAGAGTCAGAGAGATAGTCTGAGGTCATGGCGTGTGGGACTGACAAAGAGATCGAGACAGGGGGTGAGAAACACATTTGTTCTGATGCACCATGTTGTCCTCAGACAATCCATAGCTTTAGCCCTGTAGGTAGGCATTTTCTGCTCTTACACACACTCACATCTGATGAATGTGGCCTTGCTATACTGGCCCAACTGCATTGTAAACCTTTATGACATTAGCCATGTTGTTTTAATTATATCTGGAGGAACCAAATGTATTCATTTTTCCTTGCCCCTAGCAAAGAATTAACTCAGTTGTGCTACCATCAAAACTGCCAATAGACCATAACCTGGCATCTGGAGCAGCAGATGGCCTTTGGTATTAGAATATGATGTTGCTCTTCCAAAACTGACAAGAAGAGTGCTGTCATAAATACTAAACAAAAGCATAGCACATGTGGTATGTGCTATGATTTAATTATGGTTATAGAGATCCTTAGAGGAGTTCAATAATTTGTACGTATTTTTAAACTATGGTCATGATTATAGATGTGAATCTTGTAAATATAAATTATAACAGCAAGGGAGTCTTTACTGTTAACTTTTTACCAAAGGTCTATCTGTAGATGATACTGCTCTTGTATTTTAAATGATTGATTTCTCATTACCATCTGGAATGATCTCTTCAATACATTCAGAGTAGATCCTAATTACTATATTAAGTTAGAATAGACAAGATATAAAATAGTTAACTCATTTCTTATAATTTTGTCCAATGAATTTACTATAAAGCATTAAATAACACTTAATAGATGTTACATGATTTGCAATGTTTACCCCTACTATGAACTCTTGTCTAAGTATTTTAGAATATAGGAATATTATTTCTTTAGCAAAATTATTCAGCAAATTAAAATATGAAGATTTTTCAAGACTGGCAAAGTTCCTGTACCCTTGCCAAAATAAGAAAATAATAATTTTTATTTTTGTCAAACTAATCATCACACCAATATAGTAATTCACAGCAATTTGAATGTCCTTTTTAATGTTTTTTAATTTTAAATTATTATGGGTACATAATATCTGTATATCTTTATAGGTGCATATCCTTTTTTATAAATGTGGTGGAGCATCTTTTCCTGCTCCAGGTTTACTGGACATTTATCATCCTTCTGATTCTAATTGTGGATTTAGAGCCATGTTTTTCCTAATGAATTATTTTGCTTTTCTTGTTGATTTGAGGGACACTTTATATACTTTGAATATGTCATAGTTTTCTGTTAATTATAAGCCGCAGATTAAAGATTTTCCTAAACTTACCTTCTCTCATCAAATCATGGGTAATATAATCTTTTCCCCTGAATTTGTGGCCTCTGTTATTACCTAAACCAATATAAGTGATAGAAAATCGCCATGTAAGAACTCTAACTCCCCTGAAACCACCAGTAAGCTCTCCAATAGACAGTCTAAGCAAATCCAGCTTTCCAGCCATTTCCACCAAGGTACCATGTCTGTGAGTGAAGTCTGCTCTTAGCACTGAATATCACTAAGTGACCTCTGTCTATAACACGTGAAACAGAAAGATCACCCATTTGAATTTTGACCAGATGACTGACCTACAAAAACAAGCAATTGTATTCAGCTACTAATATTTGGAATAGTTCGTTATATAGGAATAATTAACCAGAACATATTATAAATACTATTGACTCATATAGTTTAAAACATTTTTGCATTAAAAATAGAAGATAACTGCACAAATAATAAATGATAATGAGTTTTTGAACACTGATCAAGCCTCTTTGACCAGCATCTAAATCAAAAAACAGTATTACCAGCAACCTTGAAGACCTCCAATGCTCTCATCCAGGAATTACATACACCAAGGATGACTACTATCCTGGCATATAATATCATAGAATAAGATTGCCAGTTTTAAATCCTATAGAATGATATTGCCTGTGTTTAAGCACTATAGCTCTTTATATTTGGCTTTTTTCCCACAACAATATGTTTGTGAGTTGTATCTATATTTTTGCACAATGTCGTAGTTCTCTTATTCCAATTGTTTTGTAGTATTCCAAGGTGTGGATGCACAGCAATTTATTTAACCATTCAACTATTGTTGGTTATGTGAGTATTTTCCAATTTGGGAATATTACAAATAGGGCTGCTGTTCTGATCTGATGCACAAGCAGACTGCTAAGGATGTGAATATCAAAGAACTCTCACAATACTAAATGCACCTCAATAATCATTAATGTGGTTTAGTATTGTCAGTTTAAATATGTACATAAACGAATATTTCCTTAAATATATTATTTTATATATTGTAAATTTTACATAGATTATATAAATTATTTAAAAAAATAAAATATCTCCAGAAAAAGTCATGTCTCTTAGTTAATATATTAATGCATTTCTATTGTCATATATTTAGGAATATACCTGTTCTGATTTAGTACTATTTGCAAATTGCTTTCCATGCTATTTGTACCAATTAACACATTTGTCAGTAGTGTTTGAAAATTCAGGTTGTTCCACATAATCATCTATATTTGTAATTATTACTTCACAAGGCATATGTAGTAGTATTGCATTTTGGTCCTATATATATTTGTATTTTTTCTAATAACTAAGAACTGAGCACTTTTTGAAAGGCTTATTGTCCATTTGATTATCGTTTTTGTAAAGTGTCTTTTGAAATATTTTGTCCTTTTTATCTATATTATTATCTATCTTTTTCTTATTGATTTATGTTTTTTTAATGTTATAGATGTAAAATCTATTAGATATATGTCTTGCAAGTACCTTCTCCAATCCTATGAGATGTCTTTTAAATATGTAAGTGTCTTCTTATAAACAGAAGTTTTAAATTTAGTATAATTAAACTTTATCTTTCCCTTTATTATTAGTGTTTTTATATCCTTGTTGAAAAGTCTTTGCCTTAATCAAAGTCATTAATATTTTTTCCTAAACTGACTGCGAAAATCCTTATTATTGTTATTTTAAATTTTTTATATTTAGATATAAAATCCAATTGAAATTATATTTATTGCATGTAGTGAAGTAAAGGCTATTACGTAGGCAGGTAGACGCATAGCTGTAGACATATAGAGATAAAGATATATTTTTCATATATGAAATCTAGTTACCCAGTAACATCTATTTAAAACATCACCCTTTACCTACCTCAGAGATTTTCTATGGAAAATCTCTACATTTCTTTTATTTTTCTAATGTTTTCTCTAATTTCTAAAATAAATATAATTTAATGGAAGGTAGTTGCAAGTATAACTTAGAATATTCTAAAATACTGTTGAGTTTTTGTCCAGTTGTTTTGTTTATTGCTAAGAGAGTAATGTTTAAATCTCCAACTATGACTGTCAAGTTATTGATTTCTCCATATAAATCTGCCAATTTTTGCCTCATTTATTTTGAAGCACTGTTATTGGGCAAACACACTTATTCTTGTTAAATATTTCAGATAAATTAACAATTTCTTAATTTTGAAATGATAATATCTCTGGTAAGACTTTTTGTCTCGAAGTCTATGTTACCTAATATCAGTAATTCCTCTTCTACCATCTATGCTTATGTTTTTAAGGGGTATCTTTTTCCATCTGTTTCCATTCAGCATATACCTTTTTATTTAAAGCATTTCTTTTGTGGGCAACATATTTTTTTTCTATTTTAATCTATTATGATAATTGTAGACAACTTACTACATTAAGATTTAATGCAATTTTATTTTCTTAAATTTGGGTCTCCCATTTATTATTTGTTCTCTACTTGTCTTCTCTGGTTTTATTTCCCTTATTCTTCCTTTATGTTTTATTGGGCTATTTGAATATATTTATAATCCTTTTTAAATACCCTGTTCTTTTTGTTAGTATAGCTAGTGCTTATTTAGTAATTATTATTGACTAACTGCTTTTTTGTATTAAGTTATTAATTATTACAATAATCTTCTGGAGTAGGTTCTGTTATTATCACCAACTTAAAGATGGGAAAGTTGCAGAAAGATTCCCTGACATATTTATACACTTAATAACGTGGAGTTTGGATGTTGAACTTGAACAGTATGACCTCAGAAACTGTGCTGAGATAATAGGCTGAGTATAGTTATGCCGAATATAGTCTTTATATTCAGACCTTTTTTGACCTAATAGCAAAGGCTTAAACTAGTCATTTCTAAATAAGAAAACCTTATCAATTCTTTACAATCATTTATTAATTTCACTTTTTTGATTTACTATTACTTTTGTGATCATCTTAGAGATTGCAATATATATTCTTAAAAGTTTGTAGTGCACTTACAGTTAACTTTGAACCATTTCACATGAATTAATATTGTCCACCCTTTCTGTTAAAATTGTTTGTCTATAATATCTGCATATACTTGGGACTAGAAGTGCTTCAGATTCTGAATATTTTAAGATTTTGAAATATTTGCATACATATCATTAGATATGGAACGCAAATATGAACAAGGTATTCATTATGTCTCATATACAATTTATACACATAGCTTAAAGTTAATTTTATACAGTATCTATAGTAATTTTGTGCATGAAACAATATTTTGATGTGTTTTGACTGAGACTCATCACATGAGGTCAGCTGTGGAATTTTCCACTAGACAGATGATATGGCATTCAAAAATTTTTGATTTTGGAGGATTTTGCATTAGGGATCCTTAATCTGCACTGTACACCCCACAAGACAATATTTTAAGAATCACATTAAACCTTTATATACTTTAAAAGAAATTAAGAACTGCTTTTAGCATTTCTTGTAGTACAAGTCGTAGGACAACAAATCCTATTATTTTTTAATCTAAAATGTTTTACACTGCCTTCATTATTGAATGATTAAAGGATATTTTTATTGGCTATAGACTTTTCCCTTTTGTAAGAGAACACTTTTTTTTTACTTTTTTTAAATTTCAAAATATTAAGGGGGTACAAATATTTTTGCTACATGGATAGTTTTGTAATGCTTGAGTCACAGCTATAAGTGTGTCCATCATGCAAATAGTGTTCATTGTAGCTGTTAGGTAGGTATTTGCCCCTCTCCCTTCCCCTCCACTTGATTTCCAATGACTTTAACTTCCCTCTATACACATGTGTGTCCATTGGTTAGATTGAATTTATTTAGAGAGTACATGTAGTGTTTGCTTTTCTATTCTTGAGATACTTCACTTAGAAGAATGGTCTCCAGTTCCATTGAAATTGCTGCAAAAGGCATTAATTCATCCTTTTTTATGTCTGAGTAGCACTCTATGGTGTACATATACTACATTTTGTTAATCCACTCATGGGTCGATGGGCACTTGGATTGATTCCACATCTTTGCAATTGTGAATTGTGTCACAATAAACATTCAAGTACAGGTGTCTTTTTGATAAAATAATTTATTTTCCTTTCGGTACATACTCAGTAGTGGGATTGCTGGATCAGATGGTAGATCTATTTGTAGTTCTTTAAGAAATCTCCATATGGTTTTCCATAGAGGTTGTACTAATTAGCAGTCCCACCAATAGTGTATAAACACTCCTTTCTCTCTGCATTCACACCAGCATCTATTGTGTTTGGACTTTTTAATAAAAGCCATTATAACTGGGATAAGGTGATATCTCATTGTGGTTTTAATTTGCATTTCCCTGAAGATTAGTGACATTGAGCATTTTTTCACGTGTTTGTTGGCCATTTGTCTATCTTCTTTTGAAAAACTTCTCTTCATGTCTTCTGCCCAATTTTTAACGGGGTTGTTTGGATTTTTTCTTGCTGATTTGTTTGAATTTTTGTATATTTTGGTTATTAGTGCTTTATTGGATGTATAATTTGAGAATATTTCCTCCCATTCTGTAGGTTGTCTGTTTGCTCTGTTGATTATTTTCCTAGCTGTGCAGAGCTTTATAATTTAATCAAGTCCCATTTAGTTATTTTTTTGTTGTTGTAATTGTATTTGGGGTCTTAGTCATAAATTCTTTGCCTAGGCCAAAATCTAGAAGAGTTTTTCCTACATTTTCTTCTAGAATTCGTATGGTTTCATGCCTTAAGTTTAAGTCTTTTAACCATCTTGAATTAATTTTTGTGAGTGGTGAGAGATATGAGTCCTGTTTCATTCTTCTACGTGTGGCTATCCAATTTTCCCAGCACCATTTATTGAATAGGACTTCTTTTCCCCAGTGTATACTATTGTCTGCTTTGTCAAAGATCAGTTAGTTATGTGTAAATGGTCTTATATCTGGGTTCTCTGTTCTGTTCCACTGGTCTATGTCTCTACTTTTGTGCCAATACCATGCTGTTTTAGTTACTATAGCCTTGTAGTATATTTGGAAATCTGATAATGCAATGCCTCCAGATTTGTTCTTTTTGCTAAAGATTGCTTTGGATATTCAGACTCTTGTCTGGTTCCAAATGAAGTGGAAAATTATTTTTTCTATATTTGTGAAATATGATGTTGGTATTTTGATAGGGATTGCATTGAACCCGTAAATCACTTTGGGCAGTATGGACATTTTAACAATGTTGATTCTATTGATATCTATCCATAATCATGATATGTTTTTCCATTTGTTTGTCTCATCTGTGATTTCTTATCTAGTGTTTCATAGTTCTGCTTGTGGAGATCTCTTACCTACTTGGTTAAGTATATTCCTAGGTATTTTATTTTTTTCCTAGCTATTGTGAATGGTATTGAGACTTTGATTTTACTCTCAACTTGAATGTTATTAGTATATAGAAATGCTAATAATTTGTGTACATTGATTTTGTAACCTGAGACTTTGATGAATTTGTTTATCAATTTCAGGAGTCTCCTGGTGAAATCTTTGGGGTTTTCTAAGATATAGGATCATATTGTCAATGAGAAACAGTAGTTTGACCTCCTCTTATCCAATTTCAATTCCATTTTTTTTTCTCTTGCCTGATTGCTCTGATTGGGACTTTCAGCAGTATGTTGAATAGAAATGGTGACAGTGGCACCCTTGTCTTGTTACAGTTCTTAGGGGGAATGCTTTCAATTTTTTCCCAGTCAGTATGATGTTGGCTGTGGGTTTGTAATATATGGCTTTTGTAATTTTGAAATATATACCTTTTATGGCTAGTTTGTTGATGGCTTTTATCATGAAAGTGTGGTGGTCAAACAGCAATACTGAAGTAATAAAAAAACTTCCAACAAAAAAAAAAAAAACACTGGATCAGAAGGATTCACAGCTGAATTCTACCAGACCTATGAAGTAGAGCTGCTACCCATACTGCAGAAATTATATCATAACATCAAGAAGGAGGGAATCTTCCCCAACTCATTCTATGAAGTCATCACCACCTTGATAACAAAGCCAGGAAAGGACACAACAAAAAAGAAAACTACAGACCAATATCCTGTATTAATATAGATGTAAAAATCCTCAACAAAATACTAGCAAACTGAATTCAAAAACACATCAAAATATAATACACCATGACCAAATGGTCTTCATCCCAGGAATGCAAGGATGGTTCAACATATGTAAATCAATAAATGTGTTTCACTGCAAAAACAAAGACCATATGGTCATCTCAGTTGATGCAGAGAAAGCATTTGACAAAATTCAGCACCTTTTCATGAGAACACTTTAAAACACCTTAGTCATTCTTAAGTGTATGATTTCATTCACTGGACACAGAATTGGAGGTTGACTTCTTTTTTCTTGCTCAGCATTTTAAATGTGTTACACCACTTTTTTCTGGCCTCCATACTTTCTGTCAAGAATCATGTCATTATTCAGGGCACAGTTACCTTATGTAAATATATTATTTTTTCTCTTGCTGCTTTCAATAATTACCTTTTATTCCTAGCTTTCCACAGTTTGGTTATGATATATCTCAGTGTGGGACTCTTTGGATTTATTCTGATGGATGTTTCTGTAGTATTTTGCATCATTTAATTTCCTTTTTATATCAAATCTAGGAAATTGTAGGTCTTGTTTTTCTTCTTCTACTTTTTTTTCCCCCTTTTCCATTCCTTCTTTCCTATCTTTCTGAGATTCTAACTACACTTAGCTTGGGCCACATATTATCTAACAATTCTCAAAGCCTTTGCTTATCTACTTTCAATTTCTTCTTTTTTTCTTCCTTACTCTGGACAATTTCTAATACTCTATCTTCAAATTAATTTACTTTTTCTTCTGTATTCTCCTTGGCTTTTATCCATGCAGCATATTTTTGTTTTTTAAATTTTAGACATTTTATTTTTTAGTTCTATAATTTCCACTTTGTTCCTTTAAATCTTTTCTGTTCCATGACTAAAATCTTCTCCTTCATTGTGCACTTCATGTAAATTAATTGATTGGGATTATCATCATAACTTTAAATTTTGAGTGCTACTTCTAATACCTTAGTTTATTTCTGATCAACCTCAGTGATTGTGTGAGATCTAGAGAATGCAGTCTATTTTCTTCATTTTTTGTAATAAGTAATCAGATTGTTTCTTCAACATTATGAATGTGAATCATTCATGAATGCATGGTTCATGGGTCTGTCAGAGATGTTAGGATTCTCTCTCTGAATTCCAGGATTTTCCCACTCTTTTCAGCAGCCTCAGTTTTCTCAGCTTTCTTTATTCTGACTCCCCAGACAAGAACAACTCTTTCTACCTTGTCACTCCAGTTGGATCCTGCACACATTATGCCAATTGTCCTTAGTCCAAAGCTTAAAGACATGAAATTAAAAAACTACATTGTTTATCCCCTCACTTCCTCCAATGTTTACTACCAACGATAAGGTGTCTGTTTCTGCTCTGTTCACTCTCCAGTGCCTTTAAGTAGTTGCTGTTGTGTTATGTCCAGTATTTAAAATCATTTTACATGGAAAAATTATCTAGTAGAGTCTTAGTTTGTTAATACCAGAGTAGAAAGTCAGTTGAATATGTTAAAATCAGAAAATTTTGGTCACCTTTATTTAATGAGTAAGATTCATTTGACAATATCATAATTTTTGTTTTTATTTCAGAATATTGTGAGGGTACAACACTTTGGTTATATATATTGCCCATGCACTGCCCATGTCAGAGCTACAATCATGGACATCCCCCAAACTGTGCACCCCTCATCCATTCAGTGAGAGTTTTCCTATCCCTTCCACCCCCCTCCTGCCTGCCCGCCCCTTCATAAATATTATTGCCGTGTGTAACATAAGTATTGATCAGTTAGTACCAATTTGATGGTGAGTACCAATGGTGCTTGTTTTTCCGTTCTTGTGTCACTTCGCTTCGAAGAATGGGCTCTAGCTCTATCCAGGTAATACCAGATGTGTTAATTCACTGTTGTATTTTATTGTTAAGTAATAATACATGGTATACATATACCACATTTTATTAATCCACTCGTTTATTGATGGGCACCTGGGTTGTTTCCACATCTTTGCAATTGTGAATGGTGCTGCTATAAACATTCGTGTGCAGATGTCTTTATTATAGAATGCCTTTTTTTCCTTTGGGTAAATACCCAGTAGTGGGATTGCTAGATCAAATGGAAGTTCTACTTTTAATTCTTTGAGTTATCTCCATATTATTTTCCATAAAGGTTGTACTAATTTGCAGTCCTACCAGCAGTGTATGAGTGTTCCTATCTGTCCACATCCCTGCAAACATTTGTTACTTTGGGACTTTTTGATATGAGCCAATCTCACCAGAGTTAAGTGATATCTCATTGTGGTTTTGATTTGTATTTCCCTGATGATTACAGAAGTTGAACAATTTTTTATATGTTTGTTGGCCATTATTCTGTCTTCTTTTGAAAAGTTTCTGTTCATGTCTTTTTCCTATTTTTTCATGGTGTTGTTTGATTTTTTCTTGTTGATTTTCCTAAGTTCTGTATAGATTCTGGTTATCAGCCCTTTATCAGATGTGCAGCATGCAAATATTTTCTCCCATTCTGTAGGTTGTCTGTTCACTCTAGTGATGGTTTCCTTGGCTGTGCAGAAGCTTTTTAATTTGATCATGTCCCATTTATTTATTTTTGTTGCTGCTGTGAATACTTTGGGGGTCTTCTTCATAAATTCTTTGCCTAGGGGAAACGTTGGAAAAACTCTTATGGACATTGGCCTACCCATAATTTTTAAAATTATGTACATGTACATACATATTTAAGATTATGTAAAGGTAATTAATTGTATAGATTATGTGTCCTCATAAATTTCACTTTAATAATTGTTTTCTAGTCTGCTTCATTTTAAAACTATACGTGTTTTATACCTCACTTAACTCATGTAAAGTGTTTATAAAAATTATAAAAATTTTTCTATACAGGAAAATTAAATATTTCCACCACATATGAATGAAATGGAAATACTATTAATTTAAAAGCACACATCAAAACTTCAAAAATAAATTTCCTGAAGGCTGTATTATGAAAAAATAATTGCACCCTCTATGTTTGCTTGTTTCTAGATTGAGCCTTAGATCTACTTTTATCTCAAATAATCTTTTTCATAAAATTTTTTCTTAGATTTTTTTCCAAAGGTGTTTACTTCATATCATCATTCAAATTTTAAATGTTCCAGTATATAAGGTCATTATTTTGGTATTTTTTTCATTCTTATCAATATTTATATTTTGAAAATTGACTTATGTTTTCACACAGGAGAATCAAACATCAATAATAATTATTATTTTTAAAAAATTAATATTTCCCTTGGTAAAAATTTCTCCATTGATCATATTGCTATTTGTGAATATTTTGTTCTCTGGCTTTAATATTTTTACATATACAGACAATATCAGTTTTTTTACATTGAATAATATTTTATTTTTATAAGCATTTGAATCAATACTGCTATAAATTTTAAACACCCTACTTCATAGTACCATCCTGAAGGTAAGAATTAATAGTTCTCATTTGTTTTGTGTAGTTTTGTTTTTAACTTTACCTATTTTTTGTCTTTTCTCTATGTTTCTCACTCTGCACCAATAACTGTGGCCCGTTCCATGTTCCTTTCACCTCTGGGGACTTGCATTTGTTTTTCGCTCCACCCAGAATAATAGCCAACATCTGCCGTCAGATATTTATTTAGCTGTCTATAATATTTATAAATTACATTCTTGAGGATAAATTTCCAGGTCACAGTATCTTAAATAGAAACATACCTCCCTTGACAAACAGAAACACAAATGCTCTTGCCTACAAAATCCTTTTGTACACCTCATTTTTCTGTGGAACATTTACAACAGTCTGATATAAAAGATATTTCACTCATATATTTGTGTATGTGGAGGGGTGGAATTTCTTTTTAAAGTTAGCTTTATGGAGGTATAAATTGCATACTTTGTAACTATACAAAAATTGAATACTTTGTAAACTGCCCCCCCCACATCTGTGGAAAAATCGTCTTCCACGAAACTGGTCCCTGCTGCCAAAAAGATTGGGGATTGTTGCTCTAATCCAAAAAAAGTACAATAAACAGAAAAAAAGGTAAAAAGATAGATCTAAACATAATGTATCAATAATTATATTCAATATAAATGGACAAATTAAGCTAATAAGGGCAAACATATCTGACTGATTAAAAAGAAAAATTGCATTATTTTTAATGTACAAATGTAAACACCCACACACTTGAACACAAAAAGATTAAAAATACAATGGTAGAAAAAGATATGTCAAATAAAAATAAACTAATGGTTTATTTATGTCAGCCAAGGTAAACCTTAAGGTAAGAAAATTTATTTGAAAAGAGATAATATATTATGATAAAATGGTCTATCCACCAGCAAGACACAAAATTTGTAAATATTTAAGCACTGATATCGATTACTTTTGGCCAACAATCCAAAAGTTAGTGGCATAAAGCAAAATAAAACACCTAAAATTTCTTTTGAATCCATAGATTGGCTGGTGGTGATGAGTATTTGGCTAGGCCAACTAATCTGTAATGAGATTAGTAATATATTTGTGTTCAATTTGTGGGGAACTACTGGTACAGAATGATCTGTGCTGAGTCAACTCAGCTCTTCTTCATGTATCTCGGACAGCTGTCCAGCAAACTATTTTAGGCATATGGTCATGGAAGTTTCAGGGACCCAAATGAAGAAGGAGAAATATGCAACAACCTTTTGAAGTCTCTGTTTATGTCAGGTTTGCTACATACCCATTGGGCAAAGCAAGCCTGATGGCCAAGCCAAGAGTCACTGTGGGAGAGCACTACAAAGTGTGAGGATGCAGAGAAGCCTGAAAATGAGTGCAATTAACCTACCAAAGCACTTAATGACATAGCTTAGAAATATGTCTAAATTTACATACAACTTTAATAGTAGTGATAATGAAAGAAAAAATAATGAATGTATGACACAAAATACAGATACCTTTTTATTCTACAATAAAACCTAATTGAAAGGAACAGGAGGAAACTCTTCACAATTTCATCATACTATAAAATAGTACAATATAAGCATTAATTTGATAAAACTATTCTATAATATACAAAATATTCTAAAATGATTAGGTAACAAAAATGTTTAAAAATAAAAGTGTATAAATCCATTAATAAGTTAAAGTTCAAAAAGGGTTTTGAAATAAGTAAACATAATGCAATGCACTGAATGTTTGTTTTTACTGAGAATTCAAATGTTGAAATCCTAACCCCTCTATATGATGATATTAGAAGGGGGGTCGTGGGAATTAACTATGTCATAGCAGTGGAACTGTCATGAATTAGATTAATGCCTTTTTAAAAGGAATCCCAAAGGTCAAGAATCCCAGTACAAGAAGTTGGCAGTCTGCAACATGAAGAGTTGGGTTCTAACAAGAACCCAATTATGCTGGCATTCTGATCTCAGACTTCCAGCCTTCAGTACTGTGAGAAATAAATTTCTCTTGTTTATAAGCCACACTCTCTATGGCATTTTGTTATAGCAGCCTCAACTAAGACTTAATCTAAATAAGAGCAGGCTTACATCAAAAAAGAAGAGACAAAATACATGAGCAGAGACAGAGATTAGTGTGTTTAACACCAGTGAGAGGTATTGGGAAGTCCATGTCTAATTCTCTGCATGATGTTGAGCAGAGACATCATCAAATAAATAAGCAAAACAATAAGCAAAATAGAACAAGAAAGGGTTGTACAAACACCAAAATAACCTAGGATCCATTCATTGCATTAACTATAAATACATGGCAGTGCAAAGATTATTTACAAGCTTGATTTGGGCATGGAGTTAGAAAAACTCTGATACTTTCTATTAGTGGAACAGATGGCCCCAAAGGATAAACTGGATGGCAATCTGGGTGGTAAAATAAATGAAGAAAGGATGGTTTTTAAGGAGGAAAAGTGTAGCTCTAACTACTGCACCATATTTAAAGGACTGAGAGTTAGAAACCTGATCACAAATAAACAGGTAAGGGTAAATGCAATTCACTTATGGTGGCTTTGTCTTCAAAGGAAATCTGAAATCTCTATTCCTAAATGTGAATAGAAAAATGCACTACTGAATAGTATTTGCATTCCCAATATTCTTCATTCCACCTATAACTAGCTAGATGTCATGAATATATTGCCCCCCCAATGGCAGTTAACATTGATTTATAAAAAATAATATATTTCAAGCTAGTTAATATTTGGGAATTATTGGAATGCAGGAGACGGAGGTGGAGGAGAGGGATTAATACATGCTACAGTTCATACTGAGCTAAGATGTTTATAGTAAAGAGAAAATTAAAAAAAAAACATTATCTTACAATTATTTATATAATTTTATTATGAATAAGATACAATGAAAGATTTAAAAGCTTCCTGAATCTGTCTGGAGAGGTGACATAAACTTCTATGAAGGTGTCAATACTGATACAATTTAAAAATAAGAATGTACTTCAACCATAGATGAGTAGGATTGGACAATTCAGATAGTGGGAGTATCAAGTTCAAGGCACAGAATACAAAATATAGAATCTTTTGTTTGTTAGAAATGCTTAACTATTAATGGAATATATAATACAAAAAGGCTATGAGTAGCAAGAAATGCAATTACAAGTAAGCAAAGGATTTCTATACTTCACTTTCCTTATCGGTAAATATAAGAAAATAACATTACTTCTTCATAGTGTTCAGCGTTGAATTCTAAATAAAGTAATATTTATTAATTAAAACGGTATTTTTAAAAATGCTGAGATAAACTTTTTTAAATAAAATCAGAACAATTTTTCAATCACATTCTATGGAGCGTGCATACTTAATGTAGTTGATAAACCTAGCATTTCTGTCCAGGAGAAGAACAAGTTGAGATCTGTGTATTCGGCAGATCTGCACTAGCAGTTGTCTAGAATCATGCATGCAGGTGACGACAGTAAGAATTAATAAACATAAAAGCAGAAATGTATGTATATATATAAAATACATTTATAAGAAATTTACATTTACACAACTCATATTGGACATGTACCTAGTTTAATCACTTAAAAATAGAAAACATAAATATTTTAAAAATCCAAAGGCATATAAAGTCATAAGCAGGACTGCCCACACTGGGAGGTGGGTGGGGGGAATACTATTTCTATGGATTTAATTTTTGTCAGGCAACTTTATGGTCGACATTATCAGAATGAAAAGGTACGGTGCAAAATCCTCAGAGTCTCTTCCACTTTTTTATATAATTCCCTTGTCTCAGAGTAAAAGAAATAACAAATCAGTCCTCTTTGTCTCCTCCAATATAGTCCTCTCCCTTTTCCATATTAGAAGAACCACCTTATGATCTCTGGCAGATGAATGTTTTGCATTCTATTTTACTACATGGGTAAATTTCCTCTTGTTATTTTATTGTTAATTTCTTTGATAATCCAGGCCAGCTGTATTGGAGAACAGTGTGTAGATATGAGGGCACTTTAGGAATTTAATAGAGAGTTTTTTTATTGTAGGACATGTCCCTGAATTTCCAAAAAATAAGTAATTGGAAAATTTCCCACTGAACAGTAAAGGAACAAAGAAGAAAATATGCAAATAATACACAACAAACTGACTGATAGATGATTCAACATTTCTTCTTTTTCCATTATCCACACACATTTTGTTCATCATTGTAAAATGCCATTTAAATTGCAAAAAGACTAATATCTTCACAGTTTGAATTCATCATAATTTATAGTGTGAGGACAACACATTCTAGTGCATAATACTAAAAGTACTATAGGACAGTGAAATAAGTAACTAGAAAATAATAATTTATATACTAAATTTTGTTAGCATCTAATATCAGCATACATTAAAATTAATGTATTTTCTCTCCAAGAGTATAACATTATTTAAGATATACAATGAACCTTTAGTGTCATATATTTTACATTGATGAAGTACATTGTTAGCATGCAAATTAAATATTTATATAAACACTTTTTGAAATATTAACAATGGTGAAATTACAATTCCATAGAAATTAAATATCTTGCCTCTTTCCTAGTGACCAAAGTAATACCTGTCATATAGTAGATACATGTCTTTATATACATGCACATATATGTATATAAAGACATACATATATATTTGTTAAATGAATAAATAAAATAATATATATTAATGAATAGTCTTGAAGGTTTGAGCTTTTTATATGAATTTCTGGTCATTTTATGTACTCAATTTAGAGCTTGCTTTTCTTCACAAAATATGTGGATTGTCAAAGATTGAATATCATTAGTCAATTAATCACCAACTAATGTAATGGATCGTTTTCCTTAAATACTTTCTAAGGATGACATAGAGTTGAATAAAGCCTTAAATTAGTCTACAATTATTTTGTTTTTTTTATAAGATTAATTTTTAGTTTTCTAACAAGAACGGAATAGATTTTGTACCAGCCTTTGGTTGTTTGTAGCCTTGGGGTAAGTAACCATATCAGTCCTGAATACAGGCGGTCCAAGAGTTACAGAGGAAATAAGTTCCTGAGAATGTCTTCAGGTCGGATTTGCGTGTAACTCGGATCCCTGATAAACAGCTCATATTCAGTAATAATAACAATAATAATGATAATACTATAATAGCTCATATGTGATAATAATAATACAGTGTAATACTGTAATAATAAGTTACAGAAACTCTTGCATTCTTTCTTTTAACTCAAACAAACAGAACATAAAAACAAATTCACACAAAAAGTTTAGATGGGAGATAGAAGAAATTTCAAAAAAGAATATTAAAAGTTAACACTCGCCTAATGTGTCAACACTAGGCTAATAAGCTATGCTTATTTTGATCTTTTAACGAAATCAGTAATAACCTTTCCATTTCAGTAATTAATCCACTACATGCTTAGTAATAATTGATGCTTTCGTTGGAGCGCTGCCTTTCACATGTTCCATTATTCTCGCTTTATCCTTTATAATTGTCCCGACAGTCAAACTACTGAAGCCTAATGCTTTCCCAATGAATGGTGGATTCTGACCTTTCTCTGAATGCTTTTTTCTGCTTTCCTTTACATTGTAATCACCTTTCTCTTCACTGCACATTCACCTGGACTTTCAGTTGACTTTTGCTTTGGAGGCATGGTAATAAGGGTAAACGGACAAATAAAATTGAATAAAAAAGTTAAGACAAAAGTGATGCTGTGCGTAAGCTACCCTATAAACAATGAGACTAGCTGCTAGTGTAAACATGATGCGCCAACAAACCACTTACGCCATTCAGGTTGTGTACATGTGGGAACAAAACTACTTCCCAAATTATTAATTTAATTATTTAATTATAAATTATCCTTATGGGGAGCCTTGGGAGCCCATTCATAAGAAAGGAATGCCACAAGTCAGGTCATCAGTAACCTGGAGACTGCCTATATCAGTTTCAAAATTAAAAAGATTATTCCTTTGGAGTATGTTAAAATGTAGGGAGATAAAATGTAAGAATTGTAGTATCTTTAATGCATGGGATAAAGTGCTCTGTGAAATAAGCATAAGAAGTTGAAGAGTACAAAAGAAAAAGAAAGCATATTTTTTTCAAATTTAGCTCTTAGTGCCGTCTGTTTTTAAAACCAGTTTGTAATACACTTATTAAGATCATATTACAAACTGCAGCACAAGTAATTTCCGCTTTAATTTTTCTTCTCCCTGCCTTATACATCATCTAAAGTAAAATAAATCCTAAACTCAAACCCGAATTCTCAAATTTCTTTCTTGTTATATCAAAATTTTTGGAGTATAATATATACTCCCTTATTTTATTTAATTCCAATTCACTTTGATGCCAATGTAGTTTAAGATTTGTATATATCTATGATTGTCCAGGAACTTGACCCATTTCCTGGAACTTAATAAAAGGTCATAAAGCTTATTGATTTACGGAGATAAACTAAGTGGTATGTGGGTAGTTTGTTTCACCTCCCCCATCTTATTTTTCACCCCTCTTGTGTTTCTCTGCTATCCATAGTAATGTTGACAATCCACCCCAGATCTATTTTATTTCTCCCTTTTTTGCATTTTGAAATACTACATACTCATCTACATGGCTCTGATATATAGATGCTTTGATCCTTTTTGAATAGCTGAATCTGGTTAAGTTAAAAAGAATATAAACATTTTTTAGTACCAGCAGTGAACAATTTATTCCACATAATTTTCTGGAAACTCTGATGTTATGACACCACTCTCTGGAAGCCAGAACTTTCTCATAAAGATAACAAACTTTCCTGAGGGAAAATAAATAGCCTTCCACAACATAGTTGACAGGGAGAAAGACAAAGATTATAGTGCAATACACAGAAAAGAAACAAAGGCGGGAAAGTTCTAATGAATGACAGTAAGAGAAAGGAGAAAACACTGAAACACACATAAATATTATGGGAAAAATACATTTGAAAAAAAAGAATAGTTTAAGAAATAGCAAGGACTGATCTGTTTTATTTGAATAAATAGGGTTGGTTAGGTATATACTGTTTTTTTAAAACGTTAGCAGAGATGGTTTCTACGTATAATTCATTTACATTCTTTTGCACTTATGGATAATTCTCATTACAAATACGAGCATTCTTTTTTAAGATAGAAAATGTCATCTAATTAGTTGCTTAATTGTTCATAATTTTAACTACTTTTTAATCTATATATCATGTTATTTTATTTTATTTCAATAAAATAGATTTAGAAACAGGATTTTATTTACTTTAGTAATTGCATAATTTTAATACCATATGTCTAAAATATATATTTCTTTTTTTATTTCAAAATGTTAAGAGGGCACAAATGTTTTTCTTAGATGGATGAATTGAATAATGCTGAAGTCAGGGCTTTTAGTGTGCCTGTCACCAAAATAGTATACATTGTACCTGATAGATACGTTTTTATCCCTCACTCCCCTTCTACTCTCCTTGCTTTTTACTTTCCAACATCTTTTATGGCACTATATAACTGTATATACCCATTGTTTAGCTCCCACTTATTAATGACAACATGTGGTGTTTGTTTTTCCATTCCTGGGTTACTTCACTTAGGATAATATTCTCCAGTTCTGCCCAATTTGCTACAAAAGGCATTATTTCATTCTTTTTCATGGTTGAGTAGTATTCCATGGAATATATATGTATACACACACACACACACACACACACACCCATATTTTCTTTATCCACTCCTCAGTTGACGGGCACTTAGGTTGATTCCATATCTTTGCAATTGTTAATTGTGCTGCAAAAAACATTCAGGTGCAGGTGTCATTTTAATAAAATGACTTCTTTTCCTTTGGGTAAATAACCAGTTGTGGGATTGCTGGATCAGATGGAAGGTCTATTCTTAGTTCTTTGAGGAATCTCCATACTGTTTTCCATAAAGTTAGTACTAATTCACAGTCTCACCAACAGTGTATAAGTGTTCCCTTTTCACCACATACATGCCAACATCTATTAATTTTTTATTATTTAATAATGGCCATTTTGGTAGGGGTAAGTTGGTATCTCATTGTGGTTTTCGTTTGCATGTCCCTGATGATTAGTGATGTTGAACAGTTTTTCATGTATTTGTCAGCCATTTGTCTATATTCTTTTGAAAGGACTCTGTTCTTGGATCAAATGGTAGATCTACTTTTAGTTCTTTGGGGTATCTCCATACTATTTTCCATAGAGGTAGTATTAGTTTGCAGTCCCACAGGAGTGGGGAGGAGGTTATGGGTATATTCACACCTAACGGGTACAATGCATACTATCTTGGAGATGGGCACACTTATAACTTTGACTCAGACTGCACAAAAGCAATTCATGTAACCAAAACATTTGCATCCTTGTAATATTCTGAAATATAAATAAATAAATAATAAAAACAAAAGACTCTATTCTTATTTTTTGCCAACTTTTTAATGGTGTTATTTTTTGTTTGTTTTTTGTTTTTTTCTTGGTTTTTTTTTTTTTTCCTTCTGGCTTATTTGAGTTCTTTGTAGTTTTTGGATATTAGTCCTTTAATGGATGTACAGTTTGTGAATATTTTCTCACGTTCTGTAGATTGTCTATTTTCTCTGTTGATTATTTCCCTTGCTGTGCAGAAACTTTTTAATTTTGCTACTATATAAGAGCAGATATAAGTCTTCTAGATGATGGAACCTGTAGTCAATTTAACCAGTTTCATGGATAGCAAAGAAACACGTTAAAGCTCTACTGTCAATTCCCCATCTTGCAAATCTTTCATTCTGCTTTAATGTCATTTCCATTATCAGAGTTGACATGGATCCATCTGCTACTATCAATTAATATGTTAATCCTTTATAATGCTACTGTCTTTCTTATTTCTTAGATAAAATATAAATATAAATAAAATCCATAATGTTTTATTTTTAATCCCCAGTGAATCATCATGAGCACTCTAACAACAGAGCTCTTTAATCTGTCAGAACATTTTTGCAGGCTATTTTCTCTTTCTCCAGCTCTCCTTTCTGTCTTCTTTTCAGGTTTCAAGACTTGAGGATAAATATTAACTCTGCAGATGAACTTGTATAACCACCCTAAATTAGACTCTCCCAATTTTTATATAGTCATCATAGCATCTTTTTGTCATCACATTTCAAAATCCAAAATTATTCATTTTTTTAAATTTTTTGTGTATGCTATGTCTTTCCAAGTGTATTATATAATATGTAAGGACTGGGACAATGCTTAGTTTATTCGCCTTTGTGCCGAAAAGACCCCGGTCAATGCTTGACACATGGAAAACATTTAGTAGATATTTATTGGATATGAGTAATTGAACAAAAGCTTTCATTTCATTAGGGAACCACCCACATTTCTTAAATTAGCTATTAATAAATACCCAGAGACATAATGTCTGTACTTTGCAAATGAAATTTTACCTTTTGTAATCAATCATTATGGTCCAAGTAACATTTAGAATATAGATGTGAAGTGGCCCATTTACTTTAATTACAACTAGTTTATAACATTAATTATGGGGTATTTATGTGTATACTATGTTATACTAAATATAACTACAATGTAGTTATATTTAACAAAAAGCATAACACATCCAGATTTTCCAGTCACCTTTTATTTAAGTGCTCTGAAAAACCATGATAAATTTACTTATATAATCAGAATTCAGATTGAAAATGAAAACAATTTGTTTTGTCATCTTTCTAGGTGATAGAGATATTTTAAATATTACTACAAAACTGTTGTTCCTGTCCAGGAAATTTTTAATCTAGTGCAGTTGTTGTTACCACTTATCTTTCAAGCACCAAAGTGTAGCCTTACAGAAAGCTGAGAATTTTGAACATATTCTTACTAGTGCATTTTTTTCAACTTGGAATAAATGCAAGTATGTAGGGGAACAGCTTGAGACAATATTAGAAATAAGACTTTAAATTTCTCTTGACTACTCACAACAAAGGATTTAAAAGCTAGACTCCTTGAGGCCTATCCACACAGTAAGTGAGTTCTGAAATGTGAACAGAATATTCCACATACTATGAGATCCATATGAGCAGGGACTATATTTGTGTTATGGTCTCATCATTATAACTGCAAGATCTAAACAAGGCCTTCTTAGAATATTATGAAATTTTGTTGAATGATTTTATAAGTTAATGAGTAAATCAATAAGTTAAATAATATTCAGTTTAAAAGGAGCCTGAACTTGAAAACAGAGGAATACTTTTGCAGCCCTTAGAATATACAGGGCTAGTTAAAGAAATAATTTCCTGTGAAAATTATTGAATAACAAATAATTTCAAATGCTCCAAAATTGCTTTTATCTAAGAAAATATTTTATAAAAACCGAAACAGAATCAATAGAAAACAAATAACAATTTTCAGTAATTTTTATATAGCTATTTGACTTATACATGAAAGACTCATAAATGAATTATATACTACAATATAGTGGTTTCCACAAAGCGTTTAGAAATGTCAGAATCTTCATTGAATTTATTTTACAGTTTTATCCTGATAGATTAATAACAGTTTTTCCTTTTTATTGATTTGCCTCCTTTCCTAAAATATAGTATTTTTATTTGCCAGTTGTCACAGGGCTAAATATATGGAATCAGAGCTACTGTTTAATTCATAGTCATCAACTATATCATTCCCAACATGAAATTTTATAGTAGGTGATTAATACTTTGTTGTTGAATTAATAATTTCATCCAAACAGAACTAAACTATCTTGAATTGAATATATTAGTATTCTTCCTAGTCCTTGGAAAGTCTACATTAAATAGATTTTTACTTCCTGACTTTCTTCCACTCTTCTAATTCAAAATATTAAGTTTATTGACCACAGCTTGAAATTACTATGTTAAAATTCTCAATTTTTACAGGGATTCCTTGCTTTTACTCCTGTTCATTAGCATATTCAATGTGCTCAGTGCTTTCACTGGGAAGCAACACTAGGTCTTATTATTTAAACATTGAAATAGTTATACTTCAGTATCCGTGCAGTACACTGGTCATTTTAGATGTCAGTTTACAATTTTTCCATCATGAAAATAGACTGTGTTTCCAGGGAGTCAAATAGGCAAAAGAATAAAACAGCTATAGCTGGAAAGCAATGGAGATAGTCTTTCACATTTTATTCCACATGAAAATATTTATCCAATTCACTAGAAAAAGTATCAGTATTTATAACATATTAGAATATGGATATAATTTTAATAGATTTTATTCCAAATTACCAAATCTAAAAATATTGATATTAGTGAAATTTACCAGTAATGAAATAGTGCATATTTTTCTTTTTCTCTTTCTATTCTCCCCTTTCCTCCCTTCCTTTCTCTTTTTCTTTAAGTGATTTATCACATATAGTCACATCCTATAGAGACTTGCCTCAAGAAAACAATCCATGTTAAGGATTGTCTCTTCTTTCCCCTTGCAGTTGCAACACATGTCTACACAGTCTATAGCATTAGAGCACTTTGTTGAAAACATTTAAGGGTCTGAATTTCTCTTGGCCTTCTTTCAATAACTTTTCATATGAAAGAGTTACGATATAGACCTGAAAATAATCTGAAAAAAAGCAAATATATTTCAAACAACTACCAAAAGAGTCATCCTCACACCACACCATCACAATTGCTTAAATCAATAGAAGTTTATATTTTACTCTCGAAATATCTGATACAATTTTTGTGCCCTTCCTTGATTTATAATTGGGTTGTCTGGATCATTTTTCCCATAAAGGCAGTATGCCAGCAGAAAGGAGATAAGAATGAGACACACACATGCACATTACTTCAACTTAGAGACCACTGGTCCAAATTAAACTCATGGACCCAAACCTTCTACAAAAAAGGCTGAGATATACAGGGAAGCATATAAAATATTTTGGTTAGACTGTCAGTGCATATGAAGTTTAATCAAGTTATGAACAAAATTTTATGCATTAACTAACTTAGAGTTTTTTTAAGGCAGATTAATAAGAGAAATGTTTGAGTGACAGTAAACTAAAATATCATTGCTTTAAAGAAAAGATGTTTCTACTATGTGTATGTCTCTATGTATATAATCCAAGGATAATATTATTGCCATGTTTCTGAAAGTTCTTTGGGATACAGGCCTCTTCCAGATTAATTAACAACTATCCTTAGCATGTGACCAAAATCACCAAGTTCAAGATGGTAGCATTTAAGTTTCAGACCCCAGAATAGAGAAAGGAACAAAGCAATAGAGAGAAAGGTATGCCAACTAGATTTCAAGAAAGTTTATTCCAACTGGTGTGTGGCATTTCTCTTTCACTATCTTGTCACATAATCAAGTCTAACTGCAAAAGAGTTTGGCAGCCATATTGCCAGATAACATTCTATAATTATATAGAGTTAGAAATAGATACAGAGGTAAATATAGCAATATCTTACACCATTAACCATAAATGAGTTGAAAATGCAGGACTGAAACATAGGAGGCAGGACAAACAAAAAATAAAGTTTTAACTTCTGAAAAGAATATTTTAAGATATTCATTAACAAAATGATTTTTTATATACTACACAAAGAACCAAAAAGTTTTTTTCTGTATATCTTCTCCTGCCCCATGTTTTTCTTTGACTATGTGCATATGTGTTATGGATACTTCTCTAGCTACTCTCTCTTAATCTTGAAATTATCAAATTTTATATATGTCTGGTGTTTCATTTTATTTCTGCATTTTATTTTCAGTACCTACTCTTTAAGTAGGCAAATATTTATGTAATGACACTCTTTCCTTCCATATATTTGTATAAATCTATCATTTTAAGAGTATTGCTCTCAAAATAACATTTCTGTACACAACCAGTTGAATGTCAAACTCTTCTTTTAAATAATGGATGAAAGTATTTTTAGTTGTTTCTAAATAGGTCATGGTTCTACCAAAAAATAAATTATGTTAATTAGTCTTACTTTATCTGTTTTACAAACATTAGACAGGTTGATTATAGAATATCTACACTGAAGAACTGCCATTTCTTTTATAGTTGAAATTATGAAACCAATCATATATTATTGATTTATTTTCAAAGGATAATAAGTCTAGAAAGTCATAGAGTTTGTCAAAGTTTTAAAGTGACATATGAATGTAGAAATTATCTTGTCATTATTTAGCAGTTATCTGATTGATATATATTGTTATATATCGATATATACAACAATTCTTTCAATGTATTTCATATGGTAAGAAAATTAAGACATCTGTTTTATTTATGTTAAATTAAAGCATATATAAGTAATTTTCCAAATTCCACATTGAATAATAAAAGAAATAGCAAATAAGTTTGAGAACATGATGTCCTTTAGACAACAAAATATCAGAAAGAATATGAAATGCACATAAATTTGGCAAATGGTTTCAAAATTGTACAGCAAAACAAGTGTGCTTGTGTACAAATGTAGTAAAACTTTTCTTCTGAACATCTAAGTATATCCTTAAGAACATGAAAAAGCAGCATTATTTGGAAAAATAATAAGAACTGCATGACAAAAAAGTATGATATTAAAAAACCTAACTACAAAATGTTAAACTTGACCAAAGATGTGAAAAGTCAAATTCTCAGTGAAATAAAGAGAAAGTTTGCAAAAAATAAGTGAAATTTTAAAATATTATTAATAATGAAAGAAATATAAATAAAAATAGTAAAATTTTAAAATGTTAAAGGACATGAAATTAAACAATATTAGCCAGGATGATCAGAGATTAGCAACTTTCCACAGTGCTAGAATTAAACTTGCTGACAAATCCTGTGACAATATATATCTTTAATTAATAATTTTATCTTTTAGGAATTTTATATATATGATCACCAAACAAGCAGAAACAAAAAGATAAATAATTTTTAATAACCATGTTAATTGAATTGTAATAATTATATATAAATTAAATATTCAAAACAAAGGAATGAGTAAAGAATTAAGCTTTATCCAAACAATGAAATTCATATATAATTTTTAAAATATTTTACTTTACCTTTAATGATGAGTGAAAATAGTCTAAACATATTAACATAACAAAGGCAAATAAACTTCCTTTTATGATAGCATAGTAGGTAGGAGCAACTAACTCCACACTGGCTAATTAATAAATAACTAAATGACAGATGGGACACATAGATAGCTATAGATAGGTAGATAAATGGTAGCTAGATCTCTAATTTTTTTTTTTAAATCTTGAATCCAGACAATTGATACTGAATATAGGCTATGGTTTAACTTCCCACCAAACGCATTGCAAAAAATTCACAATAAATATGCAAAATATATCCAGAAGAAAGAAGGCTGTATGTACAAATACAAAATATATCCTCTAAGGAAAACATAGATTCCCTACTTGAGAACCATGCTATTAGCATGTGATCTAGAGATTCAATGACTGAAATATTGTTAATATCATTTATTACTAATTTTCTATAAAGCATTTTGTGTGTTTCTGTTAACGTTTCCATTTTATATTTTATATCATGCAATTCACCGTATGTGTTCGTTAAAGTGTATGTATTTGTATGTATATGTATGTAGGAATGTACATGGACATGTACATGCCTGTGTCCTATTTTAACTTTCTTTCTATCCCTCATCAAGAGTGTTTGATATTCTTTCTAAATAATTTTTTACTTAAATATACTATGATATCTTGTGTATTTCTGTATGTCTTTTGTCTTTATTCATGCAAAACCATTGGTTATTGTAGCCAACTTTACTAATGATTATCCATATCTGGTTCTCCTTTTCTTCCTGCGCACAAGGGAAACTTCCCAACCCCATTATAATTAGGTGGAGCCAATTGATTCTTTCTGGCCAAGGAACTACGTTGGAAGTGATGTGTGTCTTTTCCAGGCTAAAACTCTGAAAATTCCCTGTGGGATACTCTAGTTTCTTTCTTTCCCTTCACCTATACATATAGAGACCGTATGTTGTGGTGGCTGAACCATTATCAACATAAAATGCACAATATTTAATGCCATGAGATTGTCTTCTTTGCCAATTGTCCTAGGACAGCAGTGATGTTTAATTATTTTTTAACTCTCACATGAATGGGAGGTCTAGCTCTGTCAAAATTATCTCACCAATGTCCCTTACATTTCCCCCTCTTTTTCTCTTCCACAGATACTGATCAGATTATTGAAATTATTACTTACTTTCTAGAAGCCTCCTCACTATTCAGTCCTTCCAATACACCACTGTCAACATTTCTAGACACTAACATTGAGGTGTTTGTCCCATACCCAAAAAATTTTATGGTTTCTTATTGGTCACAGTATGCAGTACACACTCCCAAGTATTCATGACCTTCTCAACATGACCCCAGCCTACGTTTCTATTCTTGTAATCCTTACTCCACTCCCCCATGCTTAGCCACCATAATCTTTATTACAACCACACAAGGACTGCTTTATATTCTGTGAAATTGCTATCCAGTAATAAAGTTTCAAATCTTGCTATTACCTTGCTCAGTATGATCCTACTTCCTTGCTTTACCAGTTATAACTTTCACATTCACTCATATGTCACTTTTTCTCTTAATTTCCAAGGCCCCAACTCCCACTCCAAAAGCTAGTTTTAAAAAAGCTTTTGGCAGTCCATATATTTAAGAGGTGTACACAGTCAAAAGGAGAGAAAAGCAAAGGATTCCCTTATTAGTTTATGTTGAAATATAAAATGAAATGCAATCTCAAGTTATTTTTAATAACAATAAATTACTGGAATAAACAATTTCTTGTGCAAATTCAATGTGTATAAAGATAGAAAATGAAGAAATGATAAAAAATTAATATTGTGACTAGGTTCTTAGTAGTAGGATAAAATAATTATACTTGTATTTGCAGCATAGAAGGTGTTTTATTATATTCTCCAACATTTTATCATAAAAAAATAAGTGAAACATTGAAAATTTTCAACTATGATTATTCATTTTCTCTCAGGGGCATATTTTCAGAGAAAAACACCCCATATAAAGTAAACCACTCTGAATGAAAACAATAAATCTTTACAATTGTAAGAAATTATTACTACATTAAAAGCTAATAGATTAAAGTAATATAAATGTTATACTTGTCTTTAAAAGTAATTTCAGATCCTGTAATCATGATATGGCAACTGGCATAAAATATGAAAGAATAGGGGTATGAAGACAAACAAAATTTGGTGTAATTCCCAGTTCAGCAGCTTTTTCACTGGGTTTCTCAGATTTTATTTTATTTTTTATCTAACAATCGTAAAGTAACTATACTTACCTGTCACTTTTGTTTTTGATTTTTGAAGTACTGCCTTTAATTCCTGTAACACTGCAAGGGAGTCTAAGTAGCTACTTCAAGTATCTCTGCTTTTTACAAAGCTTTACTTCAGAAGTTCTCTCTGGCTGTTCCATCTCATAAGTCCTTGTAATCTTTGTAATATTTTCAAAGGAGAAAAAAATCCAAGAAAACTTTGGATATACTTTAAGGGAATGCTTATTCTTAAAAGAATGCAGACTTTTGAATTTGGTTGGTTGTAAAAAATGAAATGAAGTTTTTAAATATAATATTCTTGCTACAAAATTGAATGTGGGTTTGCATTGTTGTAAGAAGAAGAAGAAAAAAATTTAAAGGCCTTGCATTTCATCCAAGATAGTGAAAGGGAAGTGTGCCACAACAGAAAACACATTAACAGCTTGTATTGCTCACAGGCACGCTCAGTGGCACTCTCTCAAGTATTGCTTTGTTCTCTTGATCACGTTTGGATACTGGTGAATATAGTTTAGTTGTTTGTGGAAGAACTTGTTTTCTTCCCATTGTGCAAATTTGCCTTAGTGAAATAGTTGAAGGTAATTGTAACTTAGCAGAAGAATATCTTTTTCTCCTATTTTCTGATCCAAGATAATTAAATAATTAATGTAGAATCTTAGATTATCAGTTTTTTTTTTAAATAGTGGGGGAGGTAAATAGAAGTGCTAACCTTTCAAAAGTCGTTCCCTCCATTTCTTTTTCATACCTTAAATTATATAAAGGTCTATCCTTGGTTTTCAATTACTTCAGACAAAAGTACCAATACATCAAAATTTGCATTAATAAGAAGAAAACATGAATGTCATTAAATTAGTACATAGAAAATGAGACATTAGTGAAGATACCATGACATGTTTGAATCCTACATTGATATTTAATACCTCTGTAAGTAAGCAGAGAAATGTCATGCATAATTTACTTTGAATACAGATACAGCTATGTCATTTCATTCCACTATTGCAAACTAAAAATGTTCATTTCTACTAGGAAGATAATGGAGTTTATTATTTCCATAGGTGAAGCCATATGCTTTATGGTATCTATGGAATAGAGAAGTAAAGGCAGTGTTTCTGTGATAGTCTGGGCCTTTAAGCCCCCTTCTGAAATAACACCTTACTTTCATAAGTTTCAAAGACCTTGGTGTGTTACTCAAAACTTTCAATGGTGGAACCCACTTTATTTTCCATTCTTATAACCAGTAATCATTCTATACAGTCTATTCTTGCGCAGAAAGAATAAATTGAAATAAATTAAATTATTTAACTAAACCAATTTATATTGAACTTTTACTATACATGCCAGTCCTGTGGTACAAAGTAAACAAGACAGTCTTTCAATTATAGAGACATAATCTAAAAGGGAGATTGACATCTATCCAAGTCCCATATTATTGCTACAAAACTATATATTATAACAAATATATATTAAATATTTCAGTAGAAGTGTAAAAAAGAGAATCCTTTAACTACCTGTAGTTTATGTAAGACTTTACAAAAGAGATGGATTTTGAATTGAGACTTGAAGTAGAAGTGGAAATTCATGAGGCACATGAACACCGATTTATTAAGAAGGGATTCCTAAGAAGAGATGCTTATACGATGCCTTGATTTTATGAAAGAAAATCCCTTATTTCTCAAACTACCGGATCATTACTTAGATTTCAGTTGTACAATTTAAGGATTTGGCTGCATAGTTAAACTAAAAAAAATACATCTATTATTTATTTAATTAAACTTTATATTATTGAGCACTAATATCTCTGACTTCAACTACTCTTACCCTCTGTCCAATCCATTTATAATACATATAAAGCTTTTTCCTACCTCAAAAAGTTTGCATTTGTACTCTCTGCATGTGTGTTATACTTGCATCTGATAGTCACATGTCTGGCTTTTAATCACCATTCAGATCTCTCAAGTCAATTATCTTCTTTAGCTTCCCACCAGCAAACATTCTCTATTCTATTCATGCTTTACATTTTCTTAAGGGTTTCTTACCAACAGATCCATTTTATTCATATACTTGTGTATATATTTATTGTCCCTATCTTCACCCTATAATATATGCTTAGTGTCAACAGGGTATTGGTCACATCATTGTCTCCAGTAGTTGTCATATATATTAGGCAGTAGAAAGTTTCTATTGACAACTTCTTTAACAGAATAAAATCAGTCTTTTCAGTTGAATTTTTAAGGTCAATGTAAAAACAAATATACTGTTTCTTAACATAATCGTAATAAATTTAAAATGAAAAACCTTCATTTTGATCTTTTAAAAATTATTTTTCAATTCCTACAGCAGCATAAAGACTAAAGCCAATGAGTTACTCAAAATAATAGTAGAATATATCAACATACAAATAATAGTACAATAAAATATATATGATTTAATTAATACAAAATCTTTCAATGTGTTTTAAAAGCATTTTCATTAGTTTTCAACGCAAAATCAGAACTATGACTCTAACAAGCTTTTAAATTTCCAATAAGCATTTTGTACATTTTAATTTTATTACATATGCATAGTTCTGTCTGATACTATTTCATAAATAAATACTCAGGCAATCCAAATTCAGAACAAAAATTTATCCTCTTCCTTATGCTGCATTAAAGAATAAAATCACAGAAAAACATCATTTAATCCACATATGACCTTTCTTCCATCTGTGAACATATGTGTTGCTTGGGAATATTTTAGCTTTTTAAAAATTTTATGTAAGATTTGTGTAAATTAAATATTCTCTGTAATATATATTCTAAAAATTATGCTATGTACATTTTTCTGTAAATATATGTGCATGTATATATACACACAAATTTATTTACAATGTATAAAACGGATTAGAGAGTACATTTTCCTTCAGAGTGTTAGAATTAGCGGATGAAATAAATATAATATTTTTATTTAAACATGTCACAGAAAAGTGTGAGAAAAAATTTTAACAACCATGTTTTGGAATATCACATTTGAGGTTTGTGAATTTAAAAATCTGTAAGGTTAATATAACCAGAATCAGTGTAAACATTACAAATTGAAAATGGAAAGAAACTTTGTAAATATGATTGTGATAATAAATGAATCCCATATACTCAGTATTGTCTTGAAAACCATGCTTTTTACAATAGGCAATTTTACAACACATTTTTTTCTATCAGGGAGCAATGGTGGATTTGAGTGGATATCCTCCAAAAATCAGAATTTAAATAATTTTTTGATCAGCTCAGCATAGCCCAGCTTATTCTGTCTGGTCATAAGTGGGAAATTTTTAACCGAAAGGTGAGTTTCTTTCCTAATATAAATTCATCTGTTTTCTCTACCACTTACTAAACAACCTAATATGAATAGGCAATTATTCTAGACAAATCTGCTTTTCCTTTCTTATATTTCACCACAGGGTTTTGAAATTACAAAATCTAGGTTCTGAGAAAGATCATGAAGTTATCTTATTCATTCCCTTGTTTTAGATCAATATTCATTTAAATTATTTCCAAGAAAAGGAAAAAGGGACATTATCAAATGTCTACTCACTGGCATTATATCTTATTAGTCTTTATCTCAGGTCATTCTTCCTGCTTTATAAACAAAATCCACTACTTCCCAAAAACATCTGATCTTTTCTTCTACTTTTCCTGTTTAAGGATTTTAGTTGGACTATTTTCTTTGGTAGAAACATTAAGAAAGTAAATGAACCACACCATTTCTCTTGTCTTAATTCATGTTATCACCACGATTGTTCACACATATAATAACAACCATAGTCATCATGATTTAATATCATTGTTCCAATATGCTATCTATAAAACATTGACAAAAATAAATCATAGATTATTAGAATTACAGTTAGTATTTATATAAGTAGCCTTGTTATAGCATTTTCCCCAAATTAATTTACTGGGTGCTTTAATAACTTAATTAGTTAAATTAGTCACATTATTTCTCTGTTGATTGGTCATATTGTTTAGAGAAAGAAATAAAAGGATTGCCTATTGACAATCAATAAATCAATAAAGCATGTTGTATTATTTTTACAAGTCCTAGAAGAAAAGTGTCTAACATATAATTGCAAAACAAATTAAATGCTTATATTTATTTATATTTTGTATATTATTTTCCAATATGTACTATACGTCATTGTTAATGCAATAATCAGATGCAGGCATACCTCAGAGATATTATTGATTCAGTCCCAGACAACCTCAATAAAGCTAATATCTCAATAAAGTTAAGTCTCAAAAATTTTTTTGTTTCCCAGTGCATATTAAACTTATGCTCACACTATACTATAGTCTACTAAGTGTTCAATAGCATTACATCACAAAAACCAATCTACATACCTTAATTAAAAAATCCTTTATTGCTAAAAAATGCTAAAAATTTCAGCAAGTTGTAAATTTTCTGCTGGCGGAAAGCCTTGCTTTGATGTTTATGGCTGTTGACTGATCGAGGCAATAGTTGCTGAAGGTTGGGATGGATGGCTGTGGCAATTTTTTAATATAAAACAACGATAAAGTTTACTGCATCAATTGGCTTTTTCTGTCAGAAAAGATTTCTCTTTAGCAAGCAATGTTGTTTGATAGCATTTTACCCACAGTTGAACTTCTTTCAAAATTGGAGTCAATCCTCTCAAAACCTGCTCCTGTTTCATCAACTGTTTATGTAATATTATAAACCCTTTGTTGTCATTTCAACAAGGTTCATGGTATCTTCACCAGGAGTAGATTCCATCTCCAGAAACTACTTTCTTTTCTCATCCACAAGAAGTAACTTCTCATCGTTAAAGTTTTATTATAGATTGCAGCAATTCTATCACATCTTCAGGCTTCACTTCGAATTCTAAATCTCTTACTATTTCCACCACATCTGCAGTAATTCTATCAGTGATTGCTTGTCTGGGAAAGTCTTTATTTCTCCCTCATATAAGAAGATCAGTTTTGCAGGATAAAGAATTCTGGGTTGGCCATTATTTTGTTTTAGAAGACTGAGGATGAGTCCCCATTCCTGTCTGCCTTGTAAGGTTTCAGGTGACAAATCTGCAGTTAATCTGATAAGTTTCCCTTTGTAGGCTACCTGCTCTTTTCGCCTTACTGCTCAAAGGAGTGCCTCTTTCATGTTTACTTTGGCCAGCCTGATAATTATGTGGCGTGGTGCTTGCCTTTTCACATGGAGTCCCCCAGGAGTCCTGTGTGCTTCTTGTACCTGGATATTGAGATTTCTGGCTAGGCTATGGAAATTTTCCTCTATTATTCCTTCAAATAGATTTTCCAACCCTTGTGTATTTTCTTCCTCACCCTCCAGGATGCCTATGATTCTTATGTTTGGCCTCTTTACATAATCCCACATTTTTTTTATTCTTTGTTCATGTCTGTTGCTCCTGTGTTCTTTCTCTTTGACTGATTTGTTTAGCATAGGAGTTATCTTTCTGCTCTGTGATTCTTTCCTTTGCATGATCCAGCCTATTCTTAAGGCTTTCCACTGTGTTTTGTAGATCCTTGAATGCCTCTTTCATTTCCAGGATTTCTGTTTGGTTTTTCCATAATACTTCAATTTCTTTAGATAATTTTTTATTCATTGCTTTTATTGTCCTTGTGGTTTCTTTGTGCTGGGATTCAATTTTCTCTTGGATTTCATTGAGCTTTCTTATAATCTATAAATGAAATTCTTCTTTGTCATTTTACCCATTTCATTTAAGTTGGTATCCATTGCCAAGGAGGTAATGATTTCTTTTGGGGATGATTTTTTGCTCTGATTTTTCATGGTTCCTGTGTTCTTTGATTCTTTCTCATCTGGCCTCTCAGTCGAAAGCTGGGGGTGTTAGGACTAGTTTATGGCCCTGTCTCCAAGACCCCAAGGATTGTTCCCTGGCAGAGCTGGGGAGAGGAGTGCGGGTCTCTGTTGCCTTAGGTGTATTTTAGCAAGTTTTGTGGACCTCTTGGGTTACCCTGACCTGTTGTCTTCACCTCTTCTCAGTGGAGTGGAGTGAGTTTTTTCCCCCAGCTTGAGCTCCAAGCTGGTTGATTGTACCCTAGGGTATGAATGTATGAATCCACTGCTCCCTAATAGCTTGAGATGGAAGGCAATATTTTTAGCTATGGGGTTGTTCCTGCTTTTGTTGATTGTAGTTTTTGTGGATGAGGCAATTACATAGGTAATCTGTTGTGCCCGTAGCAGCATCTGGTCCCCCAGGTGGGGTATATGAAAGCCCCAAGCTTTTGGAGGGGCCTTGTAGCTCCCTGGGTTTACGTTGAAGCTGCTCCCCCTGAGGTGTGGGGAGAAGCAAGATAGCTTGCAGCTGCAGTGGGAGAGCTAGGGTGAGTGAACTTCTACGCAACTGAGAGGTTGCTTATCTGGGCACTACGGGGGGCCGCTGTTATGGAGTTCAGAGCTCTCTCTCTCTGAGAGAGTGACCTGCATGCAGGCAGCCATCTGTGCTCTTCACCTCCTTCCCTGGGAGTGGTGAGGTAGGTGGCCTCTACCAGACTGCTGTTTTTCTCTCTTCTCTCTAAGAGTTTTTTTTTTATATTTTATCATTTTTCTTTAGAATTTTCTTTAGAATTTTATAATATTCTTTAGGATTTTCTAGATAGAAGAATGTGTCATATGCAAATAGAAATAATTTTACTTTTGATTCCAGTTAGAATGCCTGCTTTCTATTTTTTTTCTTTTCTAATTTCTCTGGCTAGTACTTCCAGTACAATGTTGAACAGAAGAGGTAAATGTAGACACCCTTCTCTTGGTCTTGGTATCAGGCAAAAAGCTTTTAATTTATCACTATTGAATATAATGTTAGCTGTGAGGTTTTAATATATGCCCTTGGCATGTTGAGGAGGTTCACCTCTATTTCTACTTTACTGGCATTTTCATAATGAAGAGGTGTGGATTTTGTCAAAGGCATTTTCTGTATCAATTCAGATGATCATGTGGGGTTTTTTCTTTATTTTATAAATTTGTATTACATTAGTTGATTGTTATGTTTAACTGCCTTTTTATTCCTTGGAAAAATTACATTTGGTTATGGTATATAATTCTTTTAACATGATGCAGAATTGGTATGCAATATTTTGTTGAATATTTTCCATTTTTATTAATAAATGATATTGCCTTGTAGTTTTCTTGCCTTATGATTTCTTTGACTGGCTTTAGTATCAAGGTAATGCTGGCCTCACAGAATGAGTTAGGAACTGTACCATCCTCTTTTATTTATTGAAATATATGGAGAAGAAATGTTCTGTTTGAACACAGGACTTTGTATCACCATGGAAGTTGATTAAAAATAAAAAGTAATAAAATATACCTTATCTATGAAGAATCTTCAAATTTCCCTATTATTTCCATTTCTCATGAATGGCCACAGAACTCTTCTGTACTTCTCTTTTACCACATAACATATTGTTTTGTATGCTGTAATTATTTGTTAACATGTAGTTGACAATGTTGTAGGTTGTAGAGGATCTTAAATCAAAACATGCAAAATAACATTACAGACAAATATAGTACAATCCAGCATATTTGATGTTCTGAAATTAATAGATTATATGATAAAATCCTAAATTTAAAGATTATATTAATCACAGCAGGAAATAGAAATAATAATTTAAGAATTATAAAATAATGGGGCAGAAGCTATACTGATAGAAGCACTTCTCAAGGAATAGCATTCTCTGGCCCAAGGGCTAACTTAATTGAAAACTGCATTTTTGTACATATGGTTATACAGGTTATTTAGCCTGATGCTGGTAAGAATATACATTATAAAGCAAACTCTTTTTGTTTTGATTTTATGTCCAAAAAGCAATCTTCTATTTACAACTTAGTTTTCCACGTGTGGTATGATTCCATACATAAAATATTTAGAAGAAAGATTTAATTTCTGGTCCTTTGTTAACTGTATTTTACTATTCAAGTAGTGAATTATTTGTGTTTATTATTTTATGAGTATAAGTCATTTAATCCTGTTCTTGAGGATGACATCACAAGCAGAATTCTTAAAATTTACACTTTTATGTCTATAAAACCAAGATTATTGTGTTGTAAGCTATTTGGGGAGGCAATTGTTTGGCCTTTTGTAAGAAATTACTTTGAAATCATTGTAGGCCACATATTTACTTCATTGTCTGTTTCTCTGAATTTGTATATATTTCATCCAATACATTGCCAAGTATTGAACAATACAGCTAGTGTCTTATTCACTTTAGATTCATTCATTTAGTTATTTAATAAATACTTACTGAAGGCTTACTGTAATCTAGACACTCTTCTGTGTGTTATACACTTAACAAAACTCTTTGCCCTCAGGTGCATATGTCATAATGTATGTCATATACACTATGTATATAATAAACATATTTAATATATAAGTGATTTACTACAGATGAAAAGTAGAGAAGAGAAACCAGTAATAATTTTATTTTAAAATGTAGGAAATCAATAGATATTTCTTATAATTAGTGGAATACAGAAGAAGTAATTAAGGTTCAAATATATTATTTAAAATTATAAAGACAGAGAACTTCCAGTTTAAGCTCTGACATATAAAGAGGCACTCTCATTTTTATAACTAGAAAAAGGTGAAGAAATAAAGAGATGAAAATTAATGACTTTCCTTGGATATATCAGAGTGCTCGTGTTGCCGAACAGACTGCCATCTCACAATCTGGAAATCAAATGACTGAGAGATTCAGCCAAAATAAGCTTACCCGGAGCAGAAGGAACTGGAACCACAAACATGTGGGAAGAATAAAATGCTAATTTTGATGTTTTGCTGGAGTCTGAAAGGGGACTAGGATAAGAATAAAAAATTTCTAAGAACCACAGTCTAAGGGAGGCCCCACACTTTCATGAAGTTCAACCTCCAGGAACCCTGCCAGGTTCTTAAGGTGAACAGCCAAGAAAGACCCCTGGTTGGCTCTGGCATAGAGAGGGGAAAGATATTGTGGTATTTGTCCTTCCAAGACTGCTTTACTTCACTTAGTATAATGTCCCCAATGTTCATCCATATTGTTTCACATATTGCAAGGTTTCATCTTTTATAAGGCTAAGTAATACTGCATGATTCCACTTACATGAGATATCTAAAATAGTCAAAATCATAGAAGCAAAGAATAGAGAGGTAAATGCCAGGGGCTTAGGAGGATGATGAAACCAGGAGTTGCCAATTAATGGGTTAAAAATTTCAGTTATGCAAGATGAGTAGGTTCTAGAGATCTGCTATACAACATTGTACCTATAGATAACAATACTGTATTGTATACTTAATCTAAAGGGTAGATTTCATGTTAAGTGTTCTTACCACAATAAACAAAAGCAAACAAACAAAAAAAGCAGAAAAAATAGAAACTACTGCAAAATACAATACAACAAGACAATGATTTCATTAAGAAAGGCCCACCTTACAGATGAAAAGACTTTGCAACCTGGAAGAGGACATTCCCCTGACTTCAGATCCTCCTCACCAGCTTTCCTGTCTCAACGAAGGGAATGGGAGCCAAGAGACACTAATAAATGTCACAGCCTAGGGACACAGACCCATTAAAGATTGAAATTTAATCATGATATCATTGAATGCTTCCCTTCCAATATCTTACCCTTACTCCAAGTGGGCTCCAGGAAAATAAAACTAGGGTACAGCTGAAAGGGCTGCAAAGCAGACACTATCTAAGCGCCAGTTATCAGGGAAACACAGATAACAGGAGATAAAAGAAAAACAACACTACAGAAATTTGAAGCCTCTGATATTCACAGCTGCAAAAAACATTAAACACAGCTCAACTGAGACAGAGTAACATACAATCTCACACTATAGGCCTGTTTATCTTAGTTTCTACTACCTGATATTTCATGTTTGGGTTAAAGCAAAAAATTTGCAAAGCACACTAAAAGACAAGAAAAAAATATATCTGAAGAGACAAAGCAATTGTCAGAACCAGACTCAGATATGATGCAGATTTCGGATCTCTGTAAAATAATCAGGATTAAAATGTTTACAGCTTTAATGTAAAAGGAGACACTCTGCAAAAATAGGTAATATAAGTACAGACATAGACAGTCAAAGAAAGAATCAAAAGGAAAATGTAGAAATAAAAAAAAAACCAGTGTAACAGAAATGAAGAGCACTTTTGATGGTTCTGCAGTAGAGTGGATCCAGGTGAATCAATGAATTTGAAGATATGTCAATAGAAAATTCCCAAAATAAAATGTGAAAAGAAAAAAATAATTTAAAAAACCTTTGAAGTTATGAAATACTACATTTATTCATTCATCTTAAAGGTTGTTAGGAATGGAGGAAGTCAACAACATCAAAAAACATAAATCACTTGTGAATGCCTATTTGATATTAAAATTTTGAGCATAGAACCCTCACCCAAATTCCATCCTGTCATTTGACAAATATTTATTGTGCACCTACTATGTGCCAAGGCCTTTTACAGCGTTTAGGAGAACCAAAAAGTGACACGGTTGCTGCCCTTAATAATCTTTCATTTCTTGTGTGACAACATGCACAATAAGTGTAAAATTATATCTCTGGTTGGTCTAAATCTGCTTTGAAAAGAGAACATTTACCTATTTGTAAAGATCAAGATAAATTTCCCTAAAGCAAAATAATTAGAACAGCCACATTGACTGCTTTCTCTTTGTCTGGTAATTACTCTGTATTCTAAGCCTTTATCTTGTATTAATTCACTGAATATTCACAATAATTATGTAAGGAAGGCAGCATTAATTCCCCACTTTATAGTTGATGAAACTGAGGCAATAAATGTTTGAGTAATTTGTCAAAGGCTCCAACAGATTATGTGGTGAAGCTGGGATTCTAACTGAACTGCCTGCTCCAGGGCCCTTATTCATGGCTGCTACACTCTACCATCTCTCAAAAAAGTGATGCTTGCCCTGAGCACTGAAAGAAAATAAAACTTAACTAAGTGGAATAGAAAGGTGGGGGTGGGGGGAGTGCATGCAAAGGACCTCTCAGAGGAGGGAAAAGGGAATAGTTAAGGGAATGAAAGAAGACCAATGCAGTTGGAACACAGGAAGATATTTTAACACTCTGGTGAAAGAGACTACAGAGAAAGGTAAAAGCAGAGGATGCAGAGTTCCGTAAGTCACATGAAAGACATTGATCTTCATTACATGGGTAATGGGACAGCAGTGTGGTGTTTTAGGTATGGGAACGATATGATCACATTTACATTTTGAAATAAACACTCTTTGTTCTGAGAGGATAAGAAACTAAAGAAGAAGCTAGGATTAATATACCTATTCAAATTTGATATATAGATTTGGAATTTCACACACTGATTTAGAGAAAATTTTTGTTTGATATGCATTACTGACTTCACATAGATGTGTCTTAGTCCTATGGCATCGTTAGTTGATTGATTATTCTTCTTGATCTTGGTTGTTTAATACAGGTTTCTTAAAATGAACATCTTGAACCTACACTGGGATATTGTAGGAGTGCAATAATGTGCATGGATAACAATACCAAGGACACCACATCCACCATTAGAATATTTTTAATAAATTGATATAAATAAGTATATCTAACTTACACACAACTTACCAGTATACACTGGTACTTCACATTTTTCCTTATAGGTAATATGGTATCTATTAAGCACATACATGTGTTCCAATGCAATGAAGGGATACAATATTCCTGAAGAAATATGAATATATACAATTTAATTCTTGTTTTATTTCCACCATTTAAATTTAATTGTCAGAACTGTATTTTTTTACTTTTTTCTGTTTTCATCATGATCACAGTTACTAGCAGAAGTTATTGAACTTGTAACAATATCTAAAAATATAGGAATAATTAAAAGAAATATATATGTGCATATACACATGCACACAAACTTGCACATAGTAAAAATTCAGTACATATTTGTTAATTTGTTAATTGTAAACTATGAAGTAATACATGATTAATTATTTCTTACAGAGAAAATGATAGATAGTACTCGAAAGAATATATGCTTATTTTCAAAATACTGAAGGTATGTACATTTTAAAAAGTCTAGCTTTACATCAATATTTCAATATTTTTTTGCATACGTTTTAAATGAATTTAATTACTAAATAACTAAAATACAAAATATGTGAGATACATAGATAAAGAAATTTCAAAAATATTAGAATGCATAATATCTGGTATAACATACTAGTCTTATATTAAAATATTCCCTATTACAATACAATAACTTGACATATAGATTGTGTTTTAGAAGAAATAATTTCTGTAGACAAAGAAATTATCATAAGTGTCTGAAAATGTTGCCAAATAAAAATATTTAAAATTTTGGTTAACTTGAGCAAAGTTTTAATTAGGTTTTCTTAGCTGGGTACAGTGGCTCACACCTGTAATCCTAGCACTCTGGGAGGCTGAGGTGGGAGGATTGCTTGAGCTCAGGTGTTCGAGACCAGCCTGAGAAAGAGTGAGACCCTATCTCTACAAAAAATAGAAAAAATAGCTGGGGGGCGGTGCCTGTAGTCCCAGATACTTGAGAAGCTGAGGCAGAAAGATCCCTTGAGCCCAGGAGTTTGAGGTTGCAGCAAGCTACAATGATGCCACTGCACTCTAGCCAGGGTGACAGAACAAAACTCTGTCTCAAAAAAAAAAATTTTTCTGGAGTTATTGAAGATGTCTGCATTGAAACACTTAATGCTTTCTGAGTGCAAAGAATAGGTTAAATAAAGCAAAATAAATTATAAGGATTTTGTCGTAAGTATACTTTGTCATTTTTTCTATTATATAAAGTGTATAAGAAAAGTTAATCAAACTATTTTTAAAAGATTGGATAAGATTTATCCCAGAAAATATTAGGTTTAGGTGTCACATACATTTTCTTTTTTTTATTATTATTTCAAAATATTAAGAGGTACAAATATTTTAGGTTACATGGACCAGTTTTTAATGCTTGGTTCCAGCTATAGGAGTGCCCATCACCCAAATAGTGTTCGTGGTACCCATTAGGTTGGTTTCTTTCCCCATCCCCTCCCCTACTCCCCTGCTTGATATCCACTGAGTTTTATTTGCCTCTGTGAACATGTGTGCTCATTGGTTAGTTCCAATTTAATAGTAAGTACATGTGGTGTTTGTTTTCCCATTGTTGAAATATTTCACTGAGGAGAATGGTCTCCAGTTCCATCCAGATTGTTACAAAATGTATTAATTCATCTTTTTATGGCTGAGTAGTATTCCATTATATATGTATATCATGTTTTATTAATCCACTCATGAATTGATGGGCACTTGGGTTAATTCCACATCTTTGCAATTGTGAATTGTGCTGCAATAAACATTCATGTGAAGATGTCTTTTTAATGAAAAGTCCTTTTTTCTTTTGGGTAAATATCCAAAGGTGGGATTGCTGAATCGAATGGTAGATCTGCTTTTAGTTCTTTGAGGAACCTCCATACTGTTTTCCATAGAGGTTGTACTAATTTATAGTCCCACCAACAGTGTATAAGCGTTCCTTTCTTTCTGCATCCACACAAGCATCTATTGTTTTTAGACTTTTTTAATAAAAACCATTCTAACTGGAGTAAGGTGATATCTCATTATGGTTTTAATTTGCATTTCCCTGATGATTAGTGACTTTGAGCATTTTTTTATATGTTTATTGGCCATTTTTCTTTCTTCTTTTGAGAAACTTCCGTTCATGTCTTTTGCCCACTTTTTAGTAGGGTTGTTTGTTTTTTTCTTGCTGATTTGCTTGAATTCTTTGTGAATTCTGGTTATTATTAGCCCTTTATCAGATATGTAGTTTGTGAATATTTTCTCCCATACTCTAGGTTGTCTATTTTCTCTGTTGATTGTTTCATTAGCTGTGCAGAAGCCTTTTAGTTTAATCAAATCCCATTTATTAATTTTTGTTGTTGTTATGATTGACATTGGGGTTTTAGTCATAAATTCTTTTCCTAGGCTGAAATATAGAAGTCTTTTTTCCTACATTTTCCTCTAGAATTCTTTTTGTTTCATGCCTTAGATATAAGTCTTTTATCCATTTTGGATTAATTTTTGTAAGTGGTGAGAGGTAGGGGTCCTGTTTCATTCTTCTGCATGTGGCTATCAAATTTTCCCAGCACCATTTATTGAATAGGGATTCTTTTACCCAGTGTATATTGCTGTCTGCTTTGTCAAAGATAAGTTGGTTGTAGGAAAATGGTTCTATATCTGGGTTCTCAGTCCTGTTCCATTGGTTTATGTCTCTATTTTTGTACAAGTACCATGCTGTTTTGGTTACTATAGCCTTGTAGTATAGCTTGAAGTCTTGTAAATTGATGACTCCAAATTTGTTCTTTTTGCTTATGGTTGCTTTGATTATTTGGGCTCTTTTCTGTTTCCAAATGAAGCATACAATTATTTTTTCTAGATCTATGAAAAATGACGTTGGCATTTTGATGGGGGTTGAATTGAATCTGTAAATCACTTTGGGTTGTATGGACATTTTAACAATGTTCATTCTGCCAATCCATGAGCATGATATGTTTTTCCGTCTGTTTACATCCTCTGTGATTTCTTTCCTCAGTGTTTCATAGTTCTCTCTATAGAGGTCTTTCACCTCCTTGGTTAAATATATTCCAAGGTATTTTATTTTCTTTGCAGCTATTGTTAAAATATTGAGTCTTTGATTTGATTCTCAGCTTGACTCTTATTAGTATATAGAAAGGCTACTGAATTGTGTACATTGATTTTTTTAGACTGAGAGGTTGCTGAATTTATTTATCAATTCCAGGAGTCTCTTGGCAGATTTTTTTTAGATTTTCTGTGGAATTTTCTAGATATAATTTCATATCATCAGTGAAGAGTGATAGTTTGACCTCCTTTTTCCCCCTTTGGATGCCCTTAATTTCCTTCTCTTGCCTGATTTCTCTGGCTAGGACTTGTAGCACTATGTTGAATAGAAGTGGTGACAGTGGGCATCCTTGTCTTATTCCAGTTCTGTTTGAGAATGCTTTAAAATTTTCCCCATTCAGTATGATGTTGGCTGTGGGCTTGGCATATATGGCTTTTATAATTTGGAGATATGTTCCATCTATGCTTATTTTGTTAAAAGTTTTTATCATAAGATTGTGCTGAATGTTGTTGAATGCTTTTTCTGCATCCATTGAGATAATTATGATCTTTGTTTTTGCTTCTGTTTATGTGGTGAATCATTTTTACAGATTTACATATGTTGGATCATCCTTGCATCCCTGGGATGAAGCCCAATTGGCTGTGGTCAATTATTTTGTTGATATGCTGCTGAATTCAGTTTACTAATATATTATTGAGGTTTTTGCAGCTATATTCATAAGGGATATTGGTCTATAGTTTTGTTGTTGTTGTTGTGTCCTTTCCTGGCTTTGGTAGCAGGGTGATACTGGCTTCATAGAATTAGTTGGGGAGGATTCCTTCCTTCTTGGTGTTATGAAATAATTTCTGCAGTGTGGGTACCAATTCTTCTTTGTAGGTCTGATAAAATTTGGCAGTGAAACAATCTGGTCCAGGACTTTTTTTCTTGGAAGATTTTTTATTGATGCTTTATTTTGTTCCTCATAATTGATCTGCTCAAGAGTTTTATTTATTCCTGTTGAGCCTTGGAGGGTTGTATGTTTCCAGGAATTTGTCCATTTCCTCAACATTTTCAAGTTTATGTGCATAGAGATTTTTATACTATTCACAGATGATATTTTGTGTGTCTGTGGTATCAGTTGTAATATCTCCTTTTAAATTTCTGATCGAGCTTATTTGGGTCCTTTCTTTTCTATTTTTGGTTAATCTAGTGAAAGGTCTGTCAATTTTGTTTATCTTTTCAAAGAACCATCTCTTTGTTTGATTAATCTTCTGTACTTTTGTTTGTTTGTTTTTGCTTTAATTTAGTTCTGCTCTGACCTTAGTTATTTCTTTTCTTGGGCTTGGTTTGGGATTGGTTTGCTCTTCCTTTTCTAGTTCCTTGTGGTGATTCATTAGATTGTTGATTTGTGATCTTTCTGTCTTTTTGATGTAGTTATTTAAGGCTATGAATATTCCCCTTAGGACTACTTTTGCTGAATCCCACAGATTTTGAAAACTTGTGTCCCCTTTGTCATTTAGTTTGAGGAATCTTGATTTCCAACTTAATTTCCTCCTTGACCTAATAATGGTTCAGCAATAGGTTGTTTCATTTCCATGACTTTGTGTAGAATTGAGTGTTTCTGTTGCAGTTGATTTCTAATTTTATTCTCCTATGGTCTGAGAAGATACATGGCATAGTTCTATTGTTTTTAGTTTGTTGAGATATGTTTTGTGGCCTAATATGTGCTTAATCTTTGAGAATGTTCCATGTGCTGATGAGAAGAATGTATATTCTGTAGTTTTTGGGTAGAATGTTCTATAAAAGTCTGTTAGGCCCATTTGCTCTAGAGTTCCATTTAAGTCCAGTGTTTCTTTATTTATTTTCTTCTTGGAGGATCTGTCCAGCTCTGTCAGTGGGGTATTGAAATCCCTAGCATTTTTCATGTTGTTGTTTATAACTTTGTTTAGATCTAGTAGGGTTTGCTGTATGAATCTGGGTGCACCTATGTTGGGTGCATAAATATTTATGATTATTATATCTTCTTGATAAATTGCTCCCTTTACCATTATATAATGACCATCTTTGTCTTTGTCTTTCTTTACCATTGTTGATTTAAAGTCAATTTTATCTGATATAGCAATGGCTACACCTGCTGTCTTTTGTGTCCATTTGCATGGAGTGTTTCTTTCCATCCATTCACCTTGAGCCTAAATGAGTCCTATGGGTTCGGGTTCAATATGTCTCCCGGAGACAGCAGATAGTTGGCTTTTATTTTTTTATGCATTCAGCCAACCTTTGTCTCTTGAGTGTGGATTTCAAGCTGTTCATATTTATTGACAGAATTGATAAGTGGGATGCATTTCTGTCCCATTTAAGTCCAGTGTTTCTTTATTTATTTTCTTCTTGGAGGATCTGTCCAGTTCTGTCAGTGGGGTATTGAAATCCCCAGCATTTTTCATGTTGTTGTTTGGGTAGAATCTTGTTGCTTTGTTTTAACTCTTGAGCCATTATTTTATATGGGCTGTGAAATTTAGCTTTTGGGTAATTTTACACTGATGGGTTTCTATTGTGCTGATTGATATATAATGTATATCTGAGTACTTCCTGCAGGGCAGGTCTGGTCTTGACAAATTCCTTCAGTGTTTACTTGTCTTAAAAAGTCTTTATTTCTCCCTCATATAAGAAACTTAGTTTTTCAGGATACAAAATTCTAGGCTAGCTATTATTCTGTTTAAGAAGGCTGAAGATAGGGCTCCAATTCCTTCTGGGGTGTAAGGTCTCAGTTGAGAAGTCTGCAGTTAGCCTGATGGGTTTTACTTTGTAAGTTACCTGATGATTTTGCCTTATGGCTTGCAGGAGTGTCTCCTTCGTGTTAACTCTGGCCAGTCTGATGACTGTGTGCTGTGGTGATTGCCTCCTTGTGATGAATCTCCCAGATGTTTATTGAGCTTCTTGTACCTGGATATCTAAATTGCTAGCAAGACCAGGGAAGTTTTCCTCAATTGTCCCCTAAAATAGGTTTTTCCAACACTTATGTGTTTTCTTCTTCACCCTCATGGATGCCTGTAATTCTTATGTTTGGCCTCTTTACATAATCTCATATTTCCTACAGTCTTTGTCCCTTCTTCTTAATTTTCTGTTCTTTGTCTTTGACTAGCTTGTTTAATTTGAAGATGTTGTATTCAAGCTCTGAGATTCTTTCTTCTGCCTGTTCTAGTCTATTCTTAAGACTTTCCACTGTGTTTTGTACTTCTTTGCATAAATTTTTTCATTTCCAGAAGTTCTATTTGACTTTTTAAAATAATTCTATTTCTTTACTGAATTTTTCATTCATTTCCTGAATTTTTTTGTTGGTTGTTTGTGTTGGTTTTCCATTTTCTCTTGTATTTTGTTGAGCTTTCTTACAATCCCTATAGGGAATTCTTTATGTGACATTTCAATATTCTGATTTTGGTTGGCTTCCATTGCTAAAGAGCTGGTGTTTCCTTTTGGGTGTGACCTTTCATTCTGATCCTTCATACTTCCTTAGTTCTTTTGTCAATTCTTTCTCATCTGGAGCAGCTATTGCTTCTTATTTTTGGATTGTCTTTTGTATACATAGGGCCTTTTCCCCTTGTCTCATTCATATGAGTGTGTTTGTAGCATATGTTGGGCAAGAACCTTTGTCTTTGCTTGTGGGTGCTTTGTTGGTGATCTAGGTTCTGGATGGATTCCTTGGTTATAGATATCTTTGGATCAGGTGTGGATTTGAGGGAAGGGTGACAGAACCTTCAGGAAAATCCATGGGAAGAAGTTGTGGAGCAGAACAGGAAGGAGTAAGGTATCAGCAGAAATCAACCCTGCAGAGGCTTGGAGTCCAGTGGGAAGGGTAGCTGGAGTGGTTTGTTTTTCCCTCCTTCACATCTCTGACAATTGGTGGGTTCTCAGGCTGTTGGAAAGACTTTCTGACCACATGAGCCCAGAGGCTGCTGCCACCACTGATCTGGGAGCTTCTTGTGGACAGAGCACCACTCTCCCAGCCCCCTGGGTCATCTCCTGTCTCCATAGACCCAAGCCAGGATGGCAGGTGCCATATTGTTTCTCTATCCACCATGCGCCATTGTCCTCCCCAGGGGGCTTCAACTCCTCAGGTTTTATCTTGCTTGCTCCCACACAGACATTTCCCAACTCTGGCTGTGACTACAGGAGCCACAGGGGTCCAGTGGGTCCCAGGTGATCCGTATGACTCCAGTGCCTGGACATTCTGGGTGGGCTGCATCCGGAGTGAGGGGTGGACATAACAAGAGTGCTAGCCTTCCTTCATTCAGACTATTTTTCTTCCCTTCCCCTCCCCCACCTGTGCCACCTGAGCCATCACACTGAGCCTTCCACAGACAGTGGGGCTCAGACCTTTCCTCTTGGGGTCCTGCAGTGGAATGAGAAGTGCTCAGACTGTGAGCTTCCTGCCCACCAGCTCTCCCTGGTAATGCCTGCCCTGTGACTCCATTGGAGTAGGGCATTTTCCAAGGTGGACAGAGTTCAAACCTGCTTAGATACCCCTTGGATGACTCAGAACCAGCACGGTTCTCCCTGGCATGGTCAGGGATTGATCTTCAGGGACCCAGGGATGGGCCCGCAGGCCAGATCCTATACCCCCAGATCTTGATCACAGGGTCGGGGGCAGGGAGGGGAGATTTGTGAATTAGTTTCAGGAGGTGAGGAAGTCCACAGGGGGAGATCAGTGGGGAGAGGGCAGTGTGGGTCCTAGCTGCAGTGTGCTCGTGGGGCACCCCTTCCCCCACAGTAGGGCTGCACTCTCAGCTCAGGCTGGGATCTTGGACAGGGAACCTCCTGGCCCTCATCACAGCTGTGGGGGAGCTTGGCTGGCTTGAGCTCCTGCCTACCGGCAAATGCCAGGGGAAAACCTTGGAGCAGGGGAGGGCAGATAGGAGCAAGGCCCAGTCCAGATTTCCAGATTGTGAATTTCAAATCGCCCCACTTCCACAAGCAGACTTGCTGGTTGGATGAGGCCACTTCAGCCCCTTCCTGGTGCCTCTGCTCAGAAACTGGGAGCAGACCTTCAACCCCTGCTGAAACAGATACCTTGCCAGCTTTTGTGCAGCTGAAAGCAGGCTCACCCAACCCAGCCCCGCCCCAGCACACTCCCCCACATGCCTCTTCTATGGCAGAGAATAAGGACTAACCTGAAGTTTCAGGGCCCCACCCACCACTCAGAGCATTCCAGTGCTTCTCCTGTGAGACTAGAGCCAGTCACAGGTCCCAAAAACAACACTGCAGTTTATTCTTTCTGGCAGGCACCACCTACCGACAGGGAGGTCATTTTGCATGCCCTTTACTGCATTACTCACTCAATCACAAAGGTGTGGTTGATTCTCACCCACAAGCAGCACTTACTGTCTCAGAGATTAAAAACTAGGCTTGCCATTACAACTTACACTGTTAAGAAGACCACAGTTCTGGGGAAAGAGAAAGGATTTCAAAGACCTCCATCTTCCCTCATCAAAGAGAGGCAGGGAATCTGCCCACTCATAGCTCACTATTCCTACAGCCTACAAACAACTAGCAACTGAGAGAACCACCACACCGTGGATATCTATATATCTCACACATTTCAATGCATTTACTTTAATAGTGGGTACTTTATAACATATATGTTAAATATAAATAATTATATTGAATTTAATCCAATAGATAAACTATTTAAGTAAACAACTTATCCAAACAGATAACCTAACAGAGGGCACAACTCATATTACAGCTATGAAAAAAATCATCATATTAACCATTATGTTTAGTGATACTATGAAGTCAACACCACATTGGTAACTTTAAGGTTTTTTTTGGAAAAATGTTAACATTTATATCCAGTATGGTCCACCAGTGTTTTTTTTTTGTTTCTCTAACACTAGTTTTTCAGATACTTGGGGCTATACAATTAACAATGTTAAAATTGCTTAAAATAAGAATTGCTGATTTTGTAAAAAAATAAAAATAAATAAAACATTTTCTGAAGAAAATATAAAGTAGGACAAACTCTTTAGTGCCCTTGTATTTCCTTTAGTTTTTCTGTCTTAGGCCTCAGGGCCCTCAGGCTACTGAAGACACAGTGAAACTTTCCACCCCAGACATTCTTTTTCTTCTAGCCTAGTTTATAAAAACGAGTATGTTTGTCATACACTCCATTACTTTAGGTTTCTGTTTCCTATCATTGAACTGAGAAATACACTCTTTAAGCTACAAGTATTCCTCAGTTTGCTAATAGTTAATGTCTTGATATATCCTGCATGTGGCCACAATAAATATAAATGCATGGTACATATATGGATAAAACTAAGTTACCTGGCATCATACTGGGAATGGGAAACACACTATGAAGCACAAAATACATACATGTATTCTTGTAATTATTTTTAAAATTAGTTTTTCTACATTTTTCATATATTTGAAATTAACTGTGTTTAAAAAATAGCTAAGTATTTTAAAACAATTATAATTTCCTTTGGCCCAAGTTAAATAGTAAATGGTATGTAGGGAAAAAATACAGAATATAAAAGAAAACAATTTTTAGAATTTAATTGTATTAGAATGTTTTTTGTTTGTTTTTATATCTTATGTGGTATTTGAGAAATTTAAGTATGCTTTTTAACTCTTATTTTATTTTTAACTGGCAAATAATAATTGTATACATTTATGGGGTACAATATGATGTTTCAATACATGTATACATTATGGAATGATCACATCAGACTAATTCACACATCCATCACCTCAAATACTTATCATTATTCATGGTGAGAACATTTAAAATGCACTATTTTAGCAATTTTGAAATATACATTATTAACTATAGTCACCATGATGTGTAATAGATCAATAGGACTAATTCCTCCTATCTAATTGAAACTTTGCGTCCTTTGACCAATGTATCTCCTTTCTTCATCCACCACCCCCCTGTTGGCTAGGGTGTGGAGAAAAGCGAACCCTTGTACACCATTGGTGGTTTGGTAAATTAGTATAGCCATTTTGGAAAACATGGATGTTTCTCAAAAAACTAAAAATAGAACCACCATATCATCCAGAAATCCCACTTCTGATATATATCCAAAAGAATAGAAATTAGTATGTGAAAGAGATGTCTGTACTGCCATGTTAATTGGAGCATTACACACAACAGCAAAGATGAGGAATCAAGATGAATAGTTAAAAAATATGTGGTATATATACACAATGGAATATTAGCCAACCTTAAAAAAGAAGAAAATCTTGTCATTTGTGATAACATGGATGAACCTAGAGGACATTACGTTATGTGAAATAAGCTAGACACAGAAAGACAAATATCTCATTACCTCATTTATATGTGAAATCTAAAAAAGTCAAACTCCTAAAAATAGAGAGTAGAATGAAGATTCTTTTTTATTTGAGCATTTTCCTTTTTTCTATTCTAACTGTCCCAACTTCTTAAATGTTGGAAACATCTTATAAAGGGGGAATGAAATACTGTTAGTCAAACATATTCTTACATATGAGATATTAGTTATAAGAACAGATGAGGTTTCCATTGTTCTACTTCTTTTAATTTTTATAAAAATCACTTTAAAATTTAGGATAAGATAAATACCCTTTTTGTCCCTGAGATTTTTACAACAAACTTCTATACTCAGTGTAAATACGCCTTTGCAAAATTGAATATAGTCCTATATGCAGTAATGAAGCAGGAGTTTGCCACTAAATGTACCTATTATTCAACAAGAAAAGTGCAGGGAATATAGTCTGTTTTCATTTACTGGATGTAAAAGGCCTGTTTTTATTTCATATTACAATGAAGGGACTGACTTAAAAAAATTCCTCCCATTGTTTTCTGTACAAAAAAAGATACAGTATGTAATAGATTTCTATGATGTTCTTTCCTAGAAAGAATTTTCTATGTGTTTCTAGGTAAGAAATAATCTTATTCACTTATATCAAAAATATTTCAGTTGTAACTCTTATGTTGAGGAGCCCATAAATGACATAATCAAAGGGATAACTATAGATTTCAAAGATGAAAATTTACAAAATTTTTGGAATTGACTCAGGGACCACCGAAAGGAAGTCGATGTAAGGAAAGTACTAAGGGAAGGGAGCTGTGAGTATTAACCATTCTCCACTGACAAGAATCTGGGATTCTTGAAGAAATGGCTTCTGGGGCTTGGGCTGAATTATGTGCCTGGAGCATCTTGCAGTGCCACAAAATAAGGAAGTGCTAAAAAAAAAAATTGACATGGGTAGGTCAAAGAGACATAGGAGCTCTGAAATAACCAAAGCTGGAACACTATACAAAATAAATATAGTAGCATTGGATTGTAAACCCTGAAGTAGGGCATAAATAGCCATACTATTTTGCTTATAATGAAGAAATAGAAACGTCCTTCACTTAAAATTTCTTTCAGATGTTGTAAATGATGATGCCATATACAGGTCAAGAGGTCATGTAAGGGCTTATTACTTACATAATGGAAGTTGTCTGGGAGAGCAAGACAGGCCTTGAAGGTCCAAAACAGCTTGAGAGAAACAGGAAAGTAGACTGGCTCTGAGCTTTTGTTCTGGTTAGGGTATGGGGCCAGGTGAAGGTTCCTACCTGGGGACTAGGGCTTCCAACTTTTGAATCTCCTACCTGTGCCAAAAGAGAGAGCATATAGGCTTTCTTATCAGCTTCTGCAAATGCCAGACACAGGTTAAGAGGGTCAGGTGTGGCTTTAAAGCTATCAGCATTCAAACATCAAAAAATGGAGTCAAACTCATTATTACTCATGAATCCATCTTGATATAAATAAGCAATTGAATAAGTAATTAAATAAATGAAGGGAAAGAGAGAAATCTCTTGTGTACAAGAATTCCAAATACTTTTTGAAGATAACTTTGCTTTTAAGGAGCATAATTCTTCACTCTTTAAATAAGAAAGAAAGTGTAGATTTTCTTTTGAGGAGTACAGTATGGCAAGGGCGAAAAAAACCTACTCTAGAGAAACCTTAACATTACTTCAGCCAAGAGATCAAGGTTAACATCAAGAGGGATAAGTCATGTCTCTATTATGCAACTTTGACATGATGGATAAGAATAGCACTTAGTCCTTGTGATCCGCCTCCCCAAATCTGTAATCCTACTACAATCCCAACAGAAATATTAATATCAGATAAATTCCAATTGAGGGAAATTTTACAAAGTATCTGACTAGCACTCTTCAAAACTGTCAAATTTATTAAAAACCAAGAAAATCCAAGAAGCTGTCACATCTAAGAGGAGCCTAGGTTAAATAGGGTATTCTGGATGGGATTCTTGAACTGGAAAAGAACATTAGGTAAAAATTTGAATAAAATTTGTATATAAGTTAACAATAACATGTGGATATCGGTTTATTAATTGTAACCAACAATACAATACTATTTGTAAGATGTTAGTAATAGGAAAAACTGGGCATGAGGTACCTGGTAACTCTACTTTTCTCACAATTTTTCTGTAAATCTATAAATGTTTTAAAATAAAGGTTGTTAAAATAAACATCAAATTTATGAAAATGAGTGATAAAGAGAAAATCTTAAAAACAGCTAAAGAATAAAGACATATTACTTAGTTGTTCAGAGAAACAAAGGTAGAATTATTATAAATGCCTTATTAAAAACTATGTGTATCAAAAGACAATGCACAATGTTTTTAAAGTTATGAAAAAAAAGCGTTTTATACCACCAAAAATATCTTTATAAAATGAAGGTGAAATAAAGGCATTTTTAGGTTTACAAACATTGAATTTATTACAAGCAGATGTGGAATAAGAAAGAAAAAAGAAAAGAAAATTAAAAATGAAGGAAGGAAGGAAAGAAGGTCAGTTGATATAGAGTCTTCTTAGGCAAAAGAAAAATGATCCATAAAAAAAATTACCTGACTATACATAAAGAAATGAATAGTACTAAAAAAGGTAAATATATGAGGAAAATAAAAGATATTTTCTCTCATTATTTATTTTAAAGACTACTGATTAATTGAAGCAAAAATAATGGCGACATCTTTTGATATACATTTAAAAGTTAAATGTATGATCATAACAGCACAAAGAATTGAAATGTAATAATTGAAGTGCGTTGCTGTGAGAGTTTCATATTATATGTGAGTTGGTATGGTATTATTTAAAGATAAATTGTGACCTAATTTTTAAAAAGCTGATTGTAAATCTAGTCACCACTAAAAAATAAGAAAAGACTTCCAGCTAATAAACCAATAGTATAGACAAAATAGAATGATAAATGAAAGTCTATTATTACTTAGTAGTGTGTATTGTTGTATCTTTAAGTTCATTGATTTTTTTTCTTCTAAAGTGTCTAATTTGGTATTTGTGTATTCCAATGTATTTTTGTAAATCATTTTAAAATTCATCCCTAGAAGTTCCATATTTTGATCTCTGAGCTCTATTTCCACATTTTACAATAAATCCTTGAGTATATTTATAATAGTTCCTTTAAAGTCCTCGTTGTGCTAGTTTCATATATATCATATATTCCATTATATTCCATTTCATTGTATCATATCCATGTTTGTGTCTATTGACTGATTTTTCTCCTGAGAAAGCAGGATATAGTTCCTTGTATTGTCACTTTTCCCTGTATTCAATATTAAAAATCATAAATTTCACATTTTTGAGAGCTGGATGTTGTTCTCCTCTCAAGAGTATCAGAATTTGTCAGATAAGTTACTTGGAATCAATTTAATCCTTTCAAGGTGGGTTTTAAGCAGTAATAAGGCAGATGTAAATTGCTCTAAGGTTTAGTGTTATAGAACGCCCTGTGTTTAACAAGGACTCTCCACTCAGACTGATTGAACCATAAATGTCTCTAACCTTGTGTGAGATCTGGATATTTTCAAGCATACGGATTCTTGATTGTTTGTTCACTAACCTTGTGGAGTTTCATCCTAGATATAAACAGCTTATCATTTAGCAGCAGACACAAGAGAAATGCTATGCAGATTTCTAAAATGTTCTCCCTATATTGCTCCCTCCTTTCCTGCATTTAGTCCCTTAGAGTGCAGATTCCTCAAACTTCTGGAACCATCACCAAGACCACTACTTTTGCTTGGGCCCTCTATCCTACACTACATTATTAAACATGAATCCTGGAATAAATCTGGAATAATCATGGGGTTCACATCATTTGTTTCATTTTAATTTTTTATTAAGAATCACAAGATATTGCTGTCTATTGTCTATTTTACTTTTTTAAAAGTTGCACTATATATTTTTAGAGTTTTCTTGTTTATGCATGGAAAGTAAGTCTAGTGATGGTATAATATTATGGCTCAAAGCAGAAATCTGATTAAGTTTTATTTAATATGTATACAAATAGATCAATTAAAAATCTGAACTTTTAATTTGTATTTAAATTCCATTATCATCCTTGTTCATGATTTAGTCACAACCTCCTCAAGTGTTATGAAGAAGTAACAAATCGGTTGTAAGTCTTTTACTTTTCTGAATAAATTTTGTAATATGTCTTGCACTCCCAGAATAACTTCTATTGTTAATGTTGCACTGCCATGTTTATATATTGTTGAATTTTTGCCACTAATATTTTGTTTGTGATTATTGTATTTATATTCATGAGGAGATTTGGAAATCTCTTTGTTCTAGAGTCCCTGTACAGTTTTGGGACCAATGTTACTCAGACCCTATAAAATATCTTTATTTATCTTCTTGATTTCACTTATTCTCTAGAAACGTGCAAAATATTTAGATTATTTATTCCTTAAGTGTTCAGAACAATTGAAGTGAAGTCATGTGGATCCAGATTTTCCTTTTAGAAAAATGTTTACTAATGGATTCAGTGTTTTTAAGTACCTAAAGGGGTACTCAGTGTAGTGTAGACGCTATGCTTTGCCAGCCATTCTCTCTAGAACAGAATGACTTATATCCACAACTACTTAGTGTGCCTCTGACCATCATTCCTCATCTGTTAGACTGCTTATGATATTACCCTCAGCTGAAGAGAGCTGCCTCACACATACTTCATGACCCTTTCTCAAGGGCCTATTCAATGCCTGATCCTATTGCCCCAACTCAACACAAGTGTGTAGCACCATCCCTACTTCACAACTCCCTTTGCTCTTGGCTCAGGACTTGTGACTGCATCTCAGCCTATTGTCTCCTCCTAGCAATTTTGCTTTCTTCCCTTCCAGCGGGGATGTTGATTCCAAAATAACTGTGCAAAGAACTTTCTGCCTGCTATTTCAGAGTCTTCTTCCTGAGAAAACCAAAATCCAAATGTTAGTACCCAAAGTGGTCTGAGAAAGTAGATACTAAGAAGGGATTTTGGATGTGAATCACCTGCTGCTTGGTTGTGATAAGAATTACATCTCTGATAGTAGGTGAATCATGGGTAGCCCCTGGTATAAAATAAGAGTGCAATTGTTAAAACTCTCAGTGTATTGAAATGGGTTCTTATACTAGTGGGAAAAAAATACACCAGTAACAATTCTCTACCACTGGATTTAGAACTATGAGGGAAGTAGTAATTATAAGCCCAACAGAACAGTATGGCTGTTGCTTGGGGCAACTGATGTTACAGAGAAAAAAATTAAAAAGCTGAGATTGATTAATCATCAGGTAAAAGTAAATGTGAAAGCCGGAGGGCCCCCTTGGCAGTATGTGAAGAGTCTCATTTCCTGCAGTCAAAATGCAGAGAAACTTGAGTGCCCATACCAGGACTTAATCATAAGAATAGCAAAACTCCAGAGAGGTTTAAATTTTCAAACTAGCCAAGCTACCTGTACCAAATACACGGCCATGGCTTTGAAAGAATAAAACCATAATACATAGGATGAGAAAATACAGGATGATACCATTAAAACATTGAATCTCCATAATTCTCTGAATCATTCGTGCCTGCAGAAGTGACCTTTCCTTCTGGCTAAAAGACAGCAAAACCTCCTTGATTTAAGGTAATGCAGGAGCATTTCTCCTAGTATAAAAGCCACATCTTTTGTGACTGTGTCTCCTTGTCCCCACCTAAACCATGGACAAATAAATAGGGGTAAGTCATGCCATAATTCAGCCAGTGAAGTGCCAGACCTGCTAAGGTTGAAAAGGGAACCCATCTTGAAGGAGCTGTGAGAGCAGCATCCTCCACAACAATGTGAATGGGACTCAATAATGAGAGACCTGGATAAGGGGGAGTGGAATATAAAGTTAGACATTGGAGAGTTTATTGGTATGGAGGCTCTATGCTCAGATTCCAAATTGAGCACATGAGCAAGATCCCTAGGAAATGGAATGAGCGTTCTGCTGTAATTGCTCCTAAATTTTGGAGAAAGTTACGGAAAATAGTAAGTAAAGAAGAAACACCCGAACTTCTGTGATAGAAAAAGAAGGAATAAAAAGCTCAGATTATTTGTCATGGATGTACTCTGTAAGACTGGAAACCCCACAAATAACTATGCTCTTCAGGAGGTTATAGAGAGTAGTCTCTTTAGCAAAGCAATAATATACTTTACAGGGGCACCAGCGCATTAACAAGCTAAATGAGGCCCTCATCTGTAGGCCAGAGCCTTTACAGAAATATCATAGAGTTCAGTGATGGTGATATCAGGAGTCTGCATAACAAAGGTCAGATGACACTTAACAAGAAATTGGGTGAAGTCATCACAATAAGCATCAAAACTGAGGAGAAACCAAAGAAGTTAGATCCATAGTATTGTGGAGATTATTAATAGAACAATTATTCTGGTTAGCAACACCTTTTTTTCTCTAGTATCTAGACTTCTTTGGAATTAATCATTTAAAATATTCTATTTTCCATTGATTAATTTGATCATTATATATTGTTATACAAATCTTTTGATGGCTACCATAGAAATTACAATCTATGTCCTTGTTTTATTATGGTATAACATATTACTTTTTGTTATGTTTTTGTCCTGGCAAAATATACATGACATAATAGTTATCATTTAACTATTTTTAAGTGTAAAATTCAGTGGTGTATTAGTCAGGATTCTCTAGAAAAATGTAAACAATGGAAATAATTTTTTATATATTATTATTGGCTGAGAAACCCCATGATCTGGCATCTGCAGGCTGGAGACACAGGGAAGCCCATGTTGTAATCTAGTCCGAGTCCCAAGTCCTGAGAATCAGGAGAGCGGATGGTGTAAATCTCAGTTCAAGGGCAGAAGACACGAGATGTTCCAGCTCAAGCTGTGAGGCAGGAAAAATAGGGGGAAAATTTCTCCTTCCTCTGCCTTTTGTTCTATTTAGGATCTCAAGGAATAGAATTATTCCCACCCACGTTCAGCAGGGCAACTTTCTTTACTGAGTTCACTGATTTAAGAGTTAATCAGATTAACTGAGTTTGCTGATTCCACCCCTCTACCAAATCCAAACTTCACAGAACAAATCTCTTTATTACAAGGATTTGTTCTGTAAAATTTGGGTTCAGTCAAAAGGCTGCACTCGAGGATCCAGAAGGCTACATGTGGCCGCAAGGCCACAGGTTCCCCACCCCTGGTTAATCTCATCCTTAAACACTCACAGACACACCCAGAAATAATGTTTAATCTGGGCACCCCATAGCCCAGAAAAATTGACACATAAACTTAACTATCACAAATGCCATTAAATACATTCACAAAGTCATGTAACCAGCACCACTTTTTATAGCCCAAATTTTTCATCATCCCCATCATAAATTCTACATTAATTAAACAATAACTCCCCATTAACTCCTCCTCCCAACCACTGGCAACCTCATTCTAATTTCTGTTTTTATTTATTTGCCTCTTTTCATCACTGCCCATAAGAAAAATATATTCCATATTGTGGCATATATCAAAATTCAATTCCCTTGTAATATCTATTCATCTGTAGATGGAGACTTCCACCTTTTGGCTATTGTGGATAATGCTGTTTTGAATATTGGTGTACAAATATCCATTGAAGTCCCTGTTTTAAATTCTTTTGGATGTATAACTAGGAGTGAAATTGCTGGATCATATGGTAATTCAATGTTTAACTTTTTGAGGAGCAGCAAAACTGTTTTCCAAAGAGCTTGCATTGTCTTATATTTCCACCAGCAATGCATGAGAGTTTCTATTTTGCTGCATCCTTGCCAGGACTCATTAATTTCTAAATTTTTATTTTTTTATTTTGTTTTTTATTATAGCCATGCTAGTGGATATGAAGTATTATTTCACTGTGGTTTTCATTTACATTTCCCTGATGACTAATGATTGGATATCTTTTCATATGCTTATGGATCATTACTCTATCTTTTTTGACGAAATATCTATTGAGGTTCTTTGTACGTTTCTGAACTGGGTTGTTACTTGTTGAGTTATAGAAGTTTTTATGTATTCTGAATATTGATCTCTGATTGGATAAATGATTTGTGAATATTTTTTCATATTCTGTTCTGTATATTTTTTCACTGTTTTGATAGTGTCCATTGATGCAAAAAAGTTCCTAATGTTTATGATGCTCAATTTGTCTATTTATTCATTAGTTACCTGTGCTTTTGGTATTTGATCCATTAAATTGTTGCAAAATCCCGTGTTATGAAGATATTCCCCGATATTTCTTCTAAGAGGGTTATAGTTTTAGCTCTCAAGTTTAGGGCTTGATCCACTATAAGTTAATTTTTATATATGGTATAATATAAGGGTCCAGCTTAATATTTTTGCATGTGGATGTCCAGTTTTCTAACAATTTTATGAAAAAAATTGTCCTTTCTTTGTTGAATTTTTGGCATTTATTTTAAAAAAACACTTGGCCATATATGTGGAGATTTATTTCTCGACCCTCTGTACTATTCTGTCCTTATATCAGAAACATATTTTTGAATGATAACTTTGCATTTATTTCTAAATGTTCTTTATAAAGCATGCATTAGCTTTGTAATCAGAAAAAAATGCTTGTTAAGTTAATGTAGAGGCAATTCTCCTTTGACACTTTTCCCCATCTAAATTTGTTACTTTTCTTGCCTTCCTTCCATAATGACTTTCTTCAATTGTTTGTTCTACTTAGACTGCAATTTTTTAAATTGTTTTTTTCCTCCCTTTTTTATTGCAGTAAATACATGTAACAAAATATACTATACCAGCCATTTTTAAGTATACAGCTCAGTAACATTAAGTACATTCATAATGTTGTGCAAGTACCACTACCATCCATCTCCAGAATATTTTTCCTATTTCAAAACTGAAACTCTATAGCTATTAAAAATAAATCCTCATTCTGCCAACAACAAGCCCCTGGTAATTACCATTTTACTTTCTGCGTCTATAATTTCAACTACTCTAAATACCTCATATAAATGGAATCAGACATTACTACTCTTTTTGTGACTCGCTTATTTTACTTAGCATAATGTCCTCAAGGATCATCCATATCGTAGCATATGTTAGAATTGCCTTTTGTTTTTATTATTGAATAATATTCTATTGTATGTATATACTACAGTGTGCTTATCCATTCATTTTTTGATGAGCATTTGGATTGTTTCCATATTTTAGTTATTGTGAATAATGCTGATATAAATATGGGTGTACAAACATCTCTTCAAGATTCTTTTTCCAGTTCTTTTGGATATATATATATATATATGAACAAGTGGAATTTCTGGATCACAGGAAATTTTACTTTTACTTCTTTGGAGGAACTGCCATACTCTTTTCACAGCAGCTATACCATTTTATGCTCCCACCAACAGTGCACCAGGGTTTTAATTTCCCTACATCTTTACCAACACTTACAACTTTTTTGTTTTAATAGCAGCCATCCAGATGGGTATGAGATGGTATCTCATTGTGGCTTTAATTTGCATTTTTTAATTATTAATGATATTGAGCATCTTTTCATGTGCTTACTGGTCATTTGTATATCTTCTCTGGAGAAATGTCTATTCATGTCATTTGTCCACTTTTGAATGTTTTTCTTATTGTTATTGTTGAGTTTTAGGATTTCTGTGTATGTTCTGGATATTAATCAATTATCAGATTCATAATTTGCAAATATTTTCTCCATTTATGTGGTATGCCTTTTTACTCTGGTGATAGTATCTTTTGATGCATATTTTAAAAACGTTTTCATGAAGTCTAATTTGTCGATTTTTTTCTTTTATTGCCTATGCCTTTTGGTGTCATATCCAACAAAGATATTTCTTCCATTTTTATGCAGACTTTTACAGTTATAATTTTTTCTCTAGGCACTGCCTTTGCTACATCTTATAATTTTTGATATGTATTTATTTATTCATCTCTAAGTATTTTATAATGCCCCTGTTGATTTCTTTTTTTGACTCATAGTTTGTTTCAGAGTGTACTGTTTAATTTTTACATATTTGTGGATATTCCAGTATTCTTTCTGTTATTGATTTCTTCATCCCATTATGATTGTGCAAGATACTTTTATGATATATATCTTTGTATGTCTATTAATACTTGTGTGGTCTAGCATATGGTATATCCTGGTGAATGTCCAATAGGCACAGACAAGAAAGTATATTCTGCTGTCATTGGGTGAAGTGTTATGTATATATTTATTAGGTCTAGTTGGTTTATTGTTTTGTTCACATCTTCTGTTTTCTTACTTATTTTCTGTCTGGTTGTTTTTATCTATTATAGTATAAAATGTGGAGTATTAAAGTCTTCAACTATTATTGTAGAAAAGTCTTTCCAATTCTGTTGATTTTTTCACTATATATTTTGATCATCTATTATTATGTGCATAAATGTTTATCATTGCTATATTTTCTTGCTGTATTGACCCTTTTAATAATATGCAATGCCCTTCTGTGTCTCTTGTAAACATTTTTATAATTTAAAGTCAATCAGAAAAATTGAATGCTATTGCTCATTAACATCACAGACTGAGGACAATAATGAGAAAATTAAATGTCTAAAATCAAAAGCATAATAGTAAATGTACTGATTTTTGTTTGGAAAAGAGATTTTGATACCTATTTAATAAAAAGATGAGTTTATATAAGTTAATTATGTAAAGAGAATAACTATTGAACAGTAGTGATTACACACACATGCACATATATTTGTCACAATATGCATATATATTTATTTTATATAACTATAACAAAAATAGAAAAATCATGCAATAAGTGAATAAAATTTATTAATTTATGAATGTGCTCCAGTAGATGAAGGTATGCATATATAATCAAGAAAAAATAATATGACCCATTTTATTTAGAAGAAAATAATATCAGAAACTTCAAAACAATAAGAGGTACTTTTAAGACTATTAATAAATAAACCTTGATGAAATATATATATTTTAGAAAATACATGTTAACAAATTTCTGCAAGATTAAGTTAAAAATAGAAATGACAAAATAACACATAAAAAAACTTGGCTATGTAGTGACTCAAGCTAGAAAATGCAGGAAAAATGAAAACTATTAGCATAAGACATATGTGGTTTGGGACAAGATAAATTTGAAATGTGAGAAAAATGTCTGAAAGATTTCTAGTTTTAGCACTGATAAAGAGTGTAGCAGTTGTCAATCCCATCCTCACAAGTAGAAAACAGCTGGAAAACTGAAGGTCAATGACTTTTTTGGGGGCCCATCAGAGTATTGAGATCTCAGGGCAAGTAGCCTGGCTGCAGTCTGGAGATACAGGTGCATCCACTAAGCCACAGCCAGGATCTTTTTACCTGAAGCACAAACCACTGTAGCCATAAACTGGTATAAAAAGTTAAGTGGTAATTCTGACAAATTATAGAAGGCTGAGTGTGGGGTAGTATGAATGTGAGAAACTCCTGTGGTCCACAGTCTTAGGAGAACTCACAAACTTTTTTTAGTTTTACCTACAGAGTCATTACTAGATTCACAAAGTGAAGTTCCAAGGAAGATTGCCTTGGGGCTCTGGCAGCAGGAGGGAGAAAGAGATCATTGTGAATCTAGCCCAGCATCATCTTTATGATGAAGGCCTCCCGTCTAAGGGGGAAGGAATTTGTCAGAGTGCAATTCTGAAACTTATTCTACCTGGAGATGGGAAACTTGTCCCTTTTCCATCCACCTCCAGTCCCTCTGTCTTATCTATTGGAAAACAAACCAAAAAGTGAAATTAGCAGTCATAGTCACAAAAGATTGGGGTTTTAAGGAAATACATTGAAAATATGACATGTAGGTAAGGAAACAGAAATATGTTACTGCAGAAACACTTGTGTGAAAATCAGAGTTCTGAGGCACAAGCCTAGGAAAACACTGAGATTTAATCAGAAGTTCACAGTATTCTCCCCCATCTCCCTTACTTTACCTCTACACAGGGTTCAAGTGTAATGAGAGTGGCTTGTAGTGGAAAGTTTTATAAGACATAGACAGCCTCTAAGCTATAGCAATAAGATGTCCAAAGTCAACCAGGAGCCAAAAAAAAAAAAAAAGAAAAAGGTCACTAGAAAAATTTGAAGCCTCTGATACCTAAATGTACAACAAACATTAAGCATAGATGAACTTCTAGTTAGATTAAGATAAATCATCATACTATAGGTGGATTTATCTCACTTTCTATTGCCTAACACAAACTGTTTGCCTTTCAAAAAAAAATATAAAATGTGCAAACATGGCAACAACAACAAATTAAAAAAAAAAAAACAGTCTGAAGTCCCAAACTGATAATCAGAAACAGACTCAGAGTTGTAACACAGGTACTGGAATCATCAGACAAGGAATAAAATAAGTATGATTAATATATTAAGGGCTATATGGAAAAAATAGAAAATATCCAAGGACAGATGGATATTGTAAGTAGAGAGCTGGATACTCTAGGAAAGAATTTTTTTAAATGATAGAAATAAAAACACAGTAAAAGCAATGAAGATTGTCTTTGATAGACTCATCACTTGATCCGATATAGTGAAGAGACAATCAGTGAGCTTGAAATAGGTCAATAGAGACTTCTTGATGGGGAACACAAAAAGAAAATAGAGTAAGGAAAAGAAAGAAAAAAACAAGAACAAAAACAGCACCCAAGAGTTATGGGAAAATATCAATAAATATAACATGCATATTATTGGAATACTAAAAATAGAAGAAATAAAGAGTGGAAGAGAAGAAATATTTGAGATAATGGCCAAGAGGTTTCCAAAATTAATGACAAACATCAGGCAACAGATACAGGAAACTCAGAGAACATCATGAAGGATAAACATGAAAAGAAATTAACAAAAAATACCATAAATGAGAGAGGTTATTTGATCCCATAGACATTAAAGGATACTAAGGAAATACTATAAATAACTATATGTCCACAAATTTTATTATTTGTTTAAAATATGAACTATTAAAAATTTACACAAAGAGAAATAGATAAACTGAATAGTACCATATTTATTAAAGAAATAGAATCAATAATGTAAGACCTTCCAAAATAGAAAAAAAAAAACAGTCTCAGGAGGTTCACTGATAAATTCTACTGACATTTAAAAAAATTTTGCTAATTCTCCACAATGTCTCCTAGAATACAAAGCAGAATGGACACACATCAATTTATTAAATGGAAGGCCAGCATAACAATACAGGTTGAGCATTCCTAATCCAAAAATCTACAACCTAAAATCCTCCAAAATCTGAAACATTTTTGAGTATCAGCTAGATGTCACAAGTGGTATATTCCACTCCTGACCTCATGTGACAGGTCGTAGTCAAGATACAGGCATACAACACAGTTTATTCAGCCTCCTTGAGGGGAACAAAGATATTTCCAGCCCCCTTCGGCTGTGATATATCTTCTCTGTTCACACCCAGATCCCCCCATGCAAGTATGCCACAGAAGGTGATGAAATGACATGTGTATAGGTTGAATGGACCAATGGCAAGTATCCCATGATGTCCCACATGGAGCCAAGACCTACATGCATAGTCTTTGTGATTTTTTGCTTATTCTCTGCTCTGTGGTTTAAACATATTGTTGAAAATATCAAAAAGTCCTGTAGGTACCTCTATGGGTAAGAGTGATAAGAAGAAGTGGAAGTTCATCTATAGTACAGAAATTCCAGCCATTGGAGAAACTGGACAGTAGTATGTGAAACATCTCACAGAAGGGTATGGTGTTAGAATGACCACCATATGAAACCTGAAAAAAATGAAAGAATAAACTGTAAAAATTCTGTGCTGAAAGTGACAAACAAAAGTTAACAAAAAGTAGAAAAATACTGTATAAAGCTAAAAATGAAACTCTCAATTATGTATTGAAAGAGTGTGTCCATCCACATTGTAGGCAACACATGGCACTTAATGGTATATTAGTCATGAAACAAGCAAAGATCTATCATGGTGAACTGAAAATTGAAAAGAGCTGTGAATATGTAATAGGCTGGTTGTAGAAATTTAAGAAGAGACATGGCACTAAAATTTTAGAGATATGTAGGGTAAAGCATATGCTGATCCTGAAGCAGTGGAAAAATTCATTGATGAGTTTGCCAAAGTCATCACTTATGAGAATCTAAAGCCAGAATAAGTCTATAATGCTGATGAAGAATTATTGTTTTGATGTTATTGTCCCAGAAGAACTAACTACAGCTGATAAAACAACCCCTACATGAATGAAGGATGCTAAAAACAGAATAACTGTGCTGGGATGTGGTAATGCAGCAAGCACACAGTGAATGTAATCTTGCTGGGATAGGAAAAAATTTGTGTCCTCACAGTTTTCAAAGAGTGAATTTCTCACCAGCCCATTATTATCCTAACAAAAAGGCATGGATCACCAGGAACACCGTTTCTGATTGGTTTTACAAACATTTTGTACCAGCATCTCATGCTCACTGCAGGAGGTTGGAATGGATGACACCTTTCAGATTTTGTTATACCTTGACAACTGTTCTTCTCATCCTCCAGCTGAAATGCTCATCAAAAATAATTTTTATTCAATGTACTTTCCACCAAACGTGGCTTCATTAATTCAGTCATATGATGAAGGCATCCTTAGATCAGTGAAGAGTAAATATAAAAGCACTTTCTTGGACAGCATGCTAGCAGCAAAGAAAAAGGTATGGGTGTGGAAGGTTTCAAAAGGAGTTCAGCATGTAGGATGCTATATATGTGGTTGTCAATGCTTGAAACAGTGACTAAAGACACAGTTGTGTATCTCTGGCACAACCTCTGGCCTGTGACTATGTTCAGTGGTGATGATAAACAAGGTAATGACTTTGAAAGACTCCTTATGCCAAGTGAGAGAAAAAATATCTCATCTCTTACATATCAAAAAATATATCTTCAGAGTCCATCAGTAAGCTGGAAAAAGAGGATATCAAAGAAATTTTTAATATTGATAATGAGGCTCCATTTGTTCGTTCATTGACCAATGTTGAAAAAGCTGAATTAGTTCTGTATCAAGGTGATAGTGGTAATAGTGATTATAAAGATGGTATTGTTAATACTGCAGAGAAATTGTCTATAGAAAACATAGTATTAATAAAAATGTGTGATGGGCTTATTGAAGGACTAGAGTAGCATGAAACCATAACAGAACAAGTAATCATGTCAGTTTACAAAATCAAAGAAAGACTTCTAAGACAAAATGTGTTGTTAATGAGGCAGATGACTCTGGAGGAAGAACTTGAAAAAGCCATCCAGCATAATGCCTCTTCATCACTAGAGGACTCACTTCTTGGTTTCTCAACTTCTTCTGATGTTTCTTCTCATCTAAAAAAAAAAACAAAATACAGTATACAGTAACCTTTTAATCAAACAACAGAATTTTAGTTGGAGACTGAAAGCCTGCCATTGTTTGTTGTTGCTGTTGTTTAGGAGACGATAAAGGTATTCTGGTAATGCTACTTAGTTACCCTGAACACATTAATTTTTCACTGTATTAATGGTATGTCATATTTTTACTGTTAAGCACTTATGTGTTACTGTAAAAAGTGGTTGCTTACTGGTAGCATATAAATTCAGTCTGGAATAATAGTGATGCCAAACAACCACAGAGTGTCCACATAGGTGGCTGAGATAGTGACGCTTTTGCTTTCTGAGGGTTTAATGTACACAAACTTTGCTTCATGCACAAAATTATTCAAAAATTGTACAAAATTACCTTCAGGTTATATGTATAAAGTGTATATAGAACATAAATGAATTTTGCGTTTGGACTTGGCTTCCATCCCCAATATTTCTTAGTATGTATATGCAAATATTCCAAAATTTGGAAAAATCTGCGATCAAAAACACTTCTGGTCCTAAGTGTTTTAGATAAGGGGTACTCAACCTATGCTACCCAAACCAGACAAATATATTACAAAAAAACTATAGACTAATATCTCTCATGAACATAGATGCAAAAATTCTCAACAAAATATTAGCAAATAGAATCCAAAAATGATTGTAATGAATCATTTACTAGAACAGTGGAATTGATTACAAGTATGTAAAATGGTAGAGCATGTGAAGGCCAATGTAATTAACCATGTTAATAGGTTACAAAATCACAAAATCATATTGGTTAATGCAGAAATAGCATTTAACAAAATCCAACACCCATTCGTGATAAAAACATTCAGCAAACTAGAAGTAATTGGAAACATACTGAGTTAGATAAAATATGTGTACCAAAAACCTACAGATAATACATGCACTGGATATATTTCCCTGAGTTTGAGAAAAAGTGAAAGATATCCTCTGTCACCACTCCTATTCAATGTTGTACTGGAAGTCTTGGCTGGTACAATAGATAAGAAAAGGAAATGAAAGTTATATCAATTGAGGATGAAAAAACAAAATTACCTTCATTTGTAGATGACTTGATTATGTAGAAAACCCTAAATAATCTACATAAGAACTCTTGGAACTAATAAGTATATCAAGTCACAAGATACAAGGTCAATACAAAAAAGTTTATTGATATACTATATATGAGAAAGGAATAACTGCAGTTTGCAATAAAAAATCAATACCATTTACAATAGCACCAAAACATTAAATACTGAGATATTTGTCTAACAAAATAGATACAGCACCTATGTTAGTATCCTTTTGCTTCTGTGCCAAATTATTGAAATTTGATAGCTTAAAACAACCCATATACTCTCCTACAGTTCTGGAGATCAAAAGTCCAAAATCAGGGTGTTGACAAGCTTTTGTTCCTTCTGAAGGATTCAAGGACGAACCTGTTTTTTGTTTATTTGTTTGTTTTGTTTTGCTTTGTTTTTTGCTTTTTCATCTTCTAGAGGCCTGCTGCCTTTCTTTGCTGTGACCCTTTTGTCACATCGCTCTCGCCTCTTGTTTCCACAGTAACATCTCCTACTGAGCACTCTGATCCTATTCCCTTCCTTTAATAAGGTCCTTCATAATTACATTGTGTGCACCCATATCTAGGATAGTTTTCCCATCTCAAGTCCCTTAATTTAATCACATTTGCAAAGTCACTTGCACTTTGTAAGGTAAGATTTCCATACATCTGGGTGTTAGGATATGTGCATCTTTGGGAATGGGTAATTTTTCAGCCTACCATAGGATCTATATGTGTAACACTACAAAATTATGATAAAAAATAAGAGATTTATGTAAATGGACAGATATTTTTTGTTTATGATTTGAAGATGCATTACTCTTAAGATGTCAGTTTATCTGCACTTTATCTATAGAATCAATACATTCCCAACCACAATCTCTGCCAACGTGTTTTGAAGACATTGACAAATTGATTCACAAATGTGTATCGTAAGGGAGAGAACCAAGAGTAGCCAACATCGAAGAAGAGGAAAATTGTAATATTCATATTACACAATTTTAAGAATTATTATGAAGGTACAGTAATGAAGAGAGCATAGTATTGGGGAAAGATTAGATACATTTATCAATGGGATCAACAGAATAGAGAGCTGAGATCTAGATCAACACAATTATTTAACTGTTTTTTGGTGAAAATACAAAGACAATTTAATGGGGGAAATGATAGTGTTTTCAACAGGTGGTGCTAAAACAATTGGATGTCCATTGGAATAGACAAAATAATGCCTCCCCACTCTACTCCATTAGGATAGCCACACACTAACCATGTTGTTACATTTGCATGTGTTACGTTACATTGCAAAAAATTGATTTGCAGATGGAATTATAGTAATATACCTTATTATTCTCCATGTCCAGATAGGCCTGATGTAATTGCACAGATCTGTAGAAGACAAAGAAAAAGAGAGGAGAGTTGATCAGCCACAGAAGAAGAGGCAGGAGAGATTTGAAGCATGAGAGAAACTCAACAGACTGTTGTAAATTTCAAAGAAAAAGGAAGGTGATCGTGAGCCAAGGAATGATGGTAGTCTGTAGAAGCTGTGAACAGCTCTCAACTGACATCAGTAAAGAAAGAGGAATCTCAATTATACAGCTATAAGGAACTAGATTCTGCTGACAGCCTGACTGAACAAAAAAACATATTCTTCCTCAAAGCCTCCAAAAAAAAACAATAGAGCACTACTGACACCCTGATTTTACTTCAATGAGACGTGTGTTGAAATTCTAAGATAACTGAGAGATAATAATTATGAATTATATTAAGCAGCTATATTTGTAGTAATTTGTTACAGCAACAATAGAAAACTATTATGTCTGTAACAAAAAAAGTATTATAAACACAAACTTTACAGTATCTACAAAGATTAACAGCACAGGATAATAGAGCTAAATGTAAAAAAGCATAACTATAAACATTCTAGAAGAAAACACAGGGAAAAAAATCATTGTGACTTTGGGTTAAGTAATGCGTTTCACATACAAAACTAAAAGCATAATATATGAAATACATAAAAATGATTTAGACTTCATTAAAGTTAGAAACTTCTGCTCTGTGAAAAGACACTGTTTATAAAATCGAAAGAGAAGTCATACACTGAGAGGAAATAGTTGCAACACATATATATAATAAAGGCCTTTTAACAAAAATACACAAAGAACTCTTAAAATTCAACATTAAGAAATCAAATAACTCAATGAAGAATGGGCAAAAGACATGAACAGACATCTCAGCCAAGAATAAATGCAGAGAACAAGTAAATACACAAAGAGAGGCTCAACAAGATTTGTCATTAGGGAAATGCAATTTGAATAAACAGCATAGACATATTACAATGGCAACAATCCAAACACTGACAATGCTAATTTTTGGCAAGTATCTGGAGCAATAGGAACTCTCATTCATCGTTGGTGAGAATACAAAATGTAACTTTAGAAAACTACTTGACAGTTTCTTACACAACTAAACATAGTCTTACTATGTGTTAAAACAATCATAATCTTAGTAATTTACCTGACTTATCTGAAAATACATGTCCCAAAAAAACCCTGTAAATGAATGCTTATAGCAGCTTTATTTATAATCTTCAAATATGAGAAGCAATAGTGTTATTAATAGATCTGTGGATAAACAAACTGTCATTTCACCATATAATGGAATACTATTTTTTAAAAAAGGAATGATCTATCATGTCATACAAAAACATGGTTGGAATATAAATGGGTGTTTAAATGAAATAAGCTAGTCTGAAAAGGATACATACTGAATGATTGCATTGAAATTACATTTTAGATAAGGCAAACATATAGAGTCACTAAACAATTCAGTGCATGCCAGGGATTTGGAGAAAGGGAGGGGTTGAAATTTGGAAACACAGGGAATTTTTTAGGATCCTAAAATCATTCAGTATGATGCCATAGTGGGGGATACCCTACACATATGTCAAAAGTGATAAACTTTACAGCGCAAAGAGTGAACATTTTATATGCAAATAAAAATCATTTAGGGTATCAGCGAATCACAGAATATAATTCAGAATGTGGTTAAGTAATAAGTTACACACCTATGAAGGTGCTTGAGAAAAATATCCCTGACATAAGGGACGTTGGAAATGAGTGGAAGGTATAAGACTAATTGCAAAAGGAACAGTACATAAGTACTTTATAATATTTGATAAAGTTGTTTACCACAAAAGTGTGGGTTAACAATTAAGAACCCAGTAAACATGCATACTGACATTGAACAATTGAGTAACTCGATGGTGGATGGTAGGAGAAGATTTCTCACTTTTGGAGTGGGAAGTTAGAGGCATTTAAATGGAAAAGTCTACATGATGCATGTGGTACTGCCTGGGAGTTAGAGACTTCAGTAGGAACATATGTTTAGCATAATACAGATCTGGATGGATACATGCAGAAACATTTTAGATGTATTTATATATATGGGCATGTATACACATATATATTTCCTTGCTCTGCCAGCAGAAAGTATATAAAAGCAATGACAGCACAGTAGAAATGAGGTAACAAGTGCTTGGTGCTTTGTCCTAAATACGGTTGTCTAATAAAAGGATCCAGGGCTTTTGGAAAAATAGCGTTATAGCACCCGGTCAGGGACTATACAAGATAACCCTGTAACTTCTTATAGTGCCAGAAAGTAAGGTAGTGCTCAAGGAAACAAATAAAAGGAAAATCCAAGCAAACAAGAAAAGATGAAGTTACTTTAAAAGGACATACACTGGGGAAAAGGATCCCCATTCAGTAAATGGTGCTGGGAAAATTGGATAGCCACATGTAGCAGACTGAAACAGGATCCACACCTCTCACCACTCACAAAAATCAACTTATGATGGATAACAGACTTAAACATGAGGCATGAAACTATAAGAATTCTAAAAGAAAATGTTGGAAAAACTCTTATAGACATCAGCCTAGGCAAAGAATTTATGAAAAAGACCCCAAAAGCAATCACCGCAACAAAAATAAATAAATGGGACCTGATCAAATTAAAAAGCTTCTGCACAGCCAAGGAAACAATCATTAGAGCAAATAGACAACCTACAGAATGGGAGAAAATATTTGCATGCTATACATCTGATAAAGGGATGATAACTAGAATCTATAAAAAACTCAAGCAAATCACAAGGAAAAATCAAACAACCCCATTAAAAAGTGGGCAAAAGACATGAACAGAAACTTTTCAAAAGACGATAGACTAATGGCCAAAAAACGTGAAAAAATGCTCAACATCTCTAATCATCAGGGAAATGCAAAGCAAAACCACTGTGAGATATCACTTAACTCCAGTGAGAATGGCTTTTGTCAAAAAGTCCCAAAACAACAAATGTTGGCATGGATGCGGAGAGATAGGAAAACTCATACACTGTTGGTGGAACTACAAACTAGTACAACCTCTATGGAAGTAGTAAAGAACTAAAAGTAGAACTACCATTTGATCCAGCCATGCCGTTACTGGCTATTTACCCAAAGGAAAAAAAGACATTCTATAAAAAAGACATCTGAACTCGAATGTTCATAGCAGCACAATTCGCAATTGCACAAATGTGGAAACAACCCAAGTGCCCATCAATACATGAGTGGATTAATAAAATGTAGTATATGTATACCACAGAGTACTACTCAGCCATAAAAAATAGTGAACTAATACCTCTTGCACTAACCTGGATGGAACTGGAGACCATTCTTCTAATTGAAGTATCACAAGAGTGGAAAAACAAACACCACATGTGCTCACCATTAAATTGGAGCTAATCGATCAACACTTAATGTGCACAGATGGAAATAATGTTCATCGGATGTCGGGCAGGTGATGAGGGGAGGGGAGGATGGGTAAATTCACACCTAACGGGTACAATGCACACTATCTGGGGGATGGGCACACTTATAACTTTGACTTAAATGGTACAAAAACAATTTATGTAACCAAAAAGTTTGGACCCTTGTAATATTCTGAAATAATAATTTTAAAAAGGACAAAGGAGACAATTGAACTAGCTACCAATGTCCAAAACTGTAACACTTTTACCAACACAAAAAACAAAGTAGTGTTGGATATTAATGATTTAATGGGGGATAATAGATTCATTTCAGATAGATAAAAATTCCAAATAATTTTTGTAGATATTTCCCACCCAATAAATTGGAGCATAACTTTCCACTCCTTAAGTATGGGCTATTTAAGGTGACTGCCTTTTGAAGAAGTACAGTATGGAAAGGGGGTAAAAAATAATTACCTTGCAATGGAGATATGTAACTAACAGCACTTTAGCCAGGTAGCCAAGCTTAACACAAGAGTAAGTCATGTAGATAGTATGTACTCTTGATATGATATGATATGATGAGAATGACATTTTACCTCTGTGTCTTCTTCTCCAAACCCATTAGCGCAGTCTAGTTATGTGAACAACATGAATATGAACACTTAAGGGTGATTAGTGTCCTAATTCTGATTACACAACAGACATATGCCACACAACTTTATCAATAAAAATGTTTCCTCTTACAGTTAGATCTGGATTTTAAACCATGTTCATTGTTCTTCAATCAGTAACATAATATAATAGTACATTATTTGATTAGTCTTCTGGATTTATAAAATACTGGGCTGATAAAAGTGGCATTTGAGAAAAATTGATAATCCAAAGATCCAAGGGTGAATATTTCACTAAATATTTTAGATGTATACTTATTTTCAGAACTGTATCAGAATTCTACTTGTTTCACATTAGAACCAATACTTCCATAATCATTTTTATTTAATTATTTTAAAATTTGCTAATGTGTTTCCTTCCTCTTTTTATGGCAGAAAGCCTACAAGGCCATTGATGCAGACTACTAAAATTATTTTACAAGTTTCTTTTTAATAACTTAGCTTTAGGAAACAGAGTATTTGCTGGAAAAACAGAAAAGTAATTGGTTAAGATGAAATTATAGTCAAATTGCAAAACCAATCATATAATTTATAAGCCATTGGGTATAGGTAATAAAAACAGCAGGTATTGTTGCAGTCCAAACTTAACATTAATAGAATATGTTTAAAACCCTAAGACAATATGGGAAAGATACGTAGTTTTTACTTTCAAGGAGATAAATTTAAAAATGTATATTTACAGAAGTTAATGGCTATTACACAAAAGAAAAATTTGGATCTTTCTCATGATTATATCCCCAGTGTCTGGTATAAAACATTATTCATACTAAAAACTCAGTAGATGTTATTTCAATGAATAACTATTCCAAGCACATTGCTGTATAATTTTATTACATTTAAAGACAATTTTTAAAAATTTAGTCCCATTGTCTTTACTAGTTTGTTCTTTGGGATTACTAAATATGTAATAAAAATGTCAGAAAAATGCCTCTAAGAAAATAGACCTATTTACTATGTATTGCATTTATCTACTTTTAAATTTTAACAGAATATTTATAACTGTCAGTATATATACATGTCAAAAAGTGATAGTAAATAAAATACTGATTTAGCAAACCTTTCATTTTATTTCCCTCATATATTTTGAGATGCTTCTGTATACTTAAACTTTTCTTTATTTTTATGTATTAATCATGTTAGTTGGTCCTATTATTCTTTTCTTGATATTTACTACCTCTGAAGAATTTAGCCTTTTTTTAAACAATAACTTTTCTAGATTTTTCAGCCTAGTTTTTCTTCCCAATTGAAAGTAGACTTTCTTACTTCCAAATAGATTTGGTTTTCTATCTGTACATAATAAATTTAATGAAGAGACAGGTTTTTACATTCCTTTAGTTTTCTCTTGTATATCTGGAATTTAATATACATAGTAATAGGGTATGTTTGTGAACAAGAAACATCCTTACACATATTATTCTATTTTTGTTATATAGAACTATATATTTTTATAATTTTCACTATACACACACATTTAAAGGGTTGTCTTTAAACACAACCTTAGCTTCTAATTGATAGTGTGAAATTTCCAAAACAAAATAACCCACAGTATTTTCTTTAGGCAGATATTAACACTTCTGAACTAATTTCAGTTGAAATGAACACATTGCTTAATAATGCATTGGGGCATATAGCACACATTGTGAAAGCCATTAGAAGGTTATTGGTTCATATTTTATTTATTTATGTAACATTTCATAAATATTGTTGTCATAGCAACATTTGTTTTGATTTATATAATGGAAATTTAATTTAAAGAAAAACAGAATACACTTCTCATCTCATAGAAGTATAAATATATAAGTTCCTAGTCTTATTGGAGTAAGTAATATAAATAGAAAATTAAATATAATGAACTCCAAAATGGAGCCAGATACCAATTTATCACATACTATGTTGTAGGATAAATAAAACCTGATTTTGAACCAAGCTTAAAACTAATTGGGTTTTAATTAGGTTACCATACTTACATCTCCTATGTTAATTTGGTCTATATTTTCAATATAATTAGCAATAGAACAGAATGCAACATTTTAATATAGGCATATCTTAAAGATGTTGCAGTTTTGGTTTCAGTCCACTGCAATAAAGCAAATATCACAATAAAGCAAGTCACATGAAGATTTTTTTTTGTTTCCAGTGAATCTAAAATATGTTTACACTATACTGTAGTCTATTAAGTGTTTAATAGCATCATGTCTAAAAAATGTTCATACATTAATTAAAAATAATTTATTGGTAAGAACTGCTAACAATCATCTGAGTCTTCTGCAAGTCATAATCTTTTTGCTGCTCAAGGGTCTAACCTCAATGTTGATAGCTGCTGACTGATCAGAGTGGTGGCTGTGGTAATTTCTTAACAAGGAAGTTTGCATCATTGATTGACTCTAGTTTCCATGAAAGATTTCTTTGTAACGTGCCACGGGTTTGATAACATTTAACCCACAGTGTGAAATTATTTCAAAATTGAAGTCAATCCTCTCAAAACCTGTCACCACTTTATTAACTAAGTTTATGCAGTATTCTAAATCCTTTGTTGTCATTTTAAAATGTGCGTATCTTCACTAGAAGTAGATTCTATCTCAAGAAACCACTTCCTTCCATATATGCACATAAATGTTGATTGGCAAATTATGTAACCAAAATGTGTGTACCCCCACAAAATTATGAAATAAAAAAGAAAATATATTGAAATATTGTGCTAAACTGGAAAAAAAAGAGAAAGAAACCACTTTCTTTTTTCATCCATGAGAAGCAATTCCTCATCTGTTCAACTTTTATCAAGAGAATGCAGCAATTCAGTTACATCTTCAGCTTCCATGTCTAATTCTATTCCTCCTGCTACATCCAACACATATGCAGCTATTTTAGCCACTGAAGTCTTGAACCCTTCAAAGGCACTCATGAAGGCTGGAACTGATTTCTTTCAAACTTCTGTTAACATTGAAATTTTGACCTTCTCCCATGAGTCATAAATGTTCTTAATGGCATTTGAGAATAGTGAATCTTTCCCAGGAATTTTTTGATTTACTTTGCCCAGGTCCATCAAAGGAATTACTATATATGACAGCTATGGCCTTACAAAGTGTATTTCTTAAATAATAAGATTTGAAAGTCAAAATTACTTCTTGGTCCATGGGCCACAGAATGAAAATTATGTAAGTAGGCATGAAAACTGCATTAATTTCCTGCACATCTCCATCAGAGCCCTTGACTGACTAGGTACATTGTCAATGAGCAGTAATATTTTAAAAGAAGTATTTTTTTTATTTTGAGCATTAGGTCTCAACAGAGGGCTTGAAATATTCAATAAACTATGCTATAAACAGATGTGCTGTCATCCAGGCTTTGTTTTCACATTTATAGAGCCCAGGTAGAGTAAATTTAGCATAATTCTTGAGGGCCCTAGATTTTTGGAATGGCAAATGAACATTGGCTTCAAATTAAAGTTACCAGCTGTATTAGCCCCCAGCAAGAGAACTAGCATGTATTTTGAAGCTTTGAAGGCAGGTGTTTTCTTCTCCTCTCTAGCTATGAAAGTCCTAGATGGCCTCTTCTTACAATAAAAGGCTCTCTCATCTACATTGAAAATCTTCTGTTGTTTGTAGTTGTCGTCATAAATTATCTTAGCTAAATCTTCTGGATAACTTGCTGCCTCTGTGTGAGCACTTGCACTTTTATGTTAGGGAGATGGCTTCTTTCCTTAAACCTCATGAACCAACATTTGCTGGCTTCCGACTTTTCTTCTGCAGTTTCACCACCTCGCTCTGCCTTCATAGAATAGAAGAGAGTTAGGGCCTTAGTCTGGATTAGGCTTTGTTTTAAGGGAATTATGTGCCTGGTTTGATCTTCTATCCAGACCACTCAAACTTTTTCCATATCAGCAATAAGTCTTTTCCACTTTATTGTTTATGTGTTCAGCACTTTTAATATTTTTCAAGAACTTTTCATTTGCATTCAAAACTTGGCCAACTGTTTGGTGCAAGAGGCCTAGATTTGGGCCTATCTCAGCTTTTCACATGTTTTTTAACTATGCTGTATCATTTCCACCTCTGAATTTAAAGTGAGAGATGTGTGATTCTTCCTTTCACTCAAAACCCAGAGGCCCTTAGCGTATTATTGATTGACCTAATTTCAATATCGTTGTGTTTCATAGAATAAGGAAACCAGAGGAGAAGGAGAGAGACGTGGGAACAACTGGTTGGTGGAGCTGTCAGAATACACATAATATTTATTAAGTTTGCCATCTTATATGGGTGCTATTTGTGGTGCCCCAGACAATTACAATAGTAACATCAAGAATTATTTATCACCAACACATAAAAGATACTATTAAAATTAGAAAGTTGAAATATTTCCAAAGTTACTAAAATGTGACAATAACATGAAGTGAGCATGTGTTGTTGGGAAAAATGATGCCGACAGACTTGATCAATGCACATTTGCTACAACTTTCAATTTGTAAAAAATGCAATATCTCTGAAGCACAATAAAATGAAAAGAAAGAATGCCTGTACACAACAATATTATCTCCATTTCTGAAAATGTGTTATAAAATGTCTATTAAGGAAAAAATAATTCCCTATAAATATTCCCATATGGGCTTCAAAATGCAGTGTAGGGGAGGGAGTGAAGCAAGATGGCCAAACAGAACCCTCCAGTGATCATCCCTCTGCACAAACACCAAACTCAATAACTATACATGCAAGGAAGCACCTTCAGAATAACCAAAATTCAGGTGAGTGATCACAGTATCTGTTTTTAACATTATATCAAAGAAAGAGGCACTGAAGAGGGCAGAAAAGATAGTCTTTCATTGCTTTTGCCTACCCCTCCATCCCCTGGTAGTATCTCACCAGCATGTCAAGGAGAGAGAGCATCTGTGTGCCGAGGGGAGGGAGAGTGAAGTGATTGTGAGACTTTGCATTGGAACTCAGGGCCTCCCTGAGCACAGCTCAGGGCATGGAATAAATTCATAAGGGTGTCAGATCACAAAGGCTGTAGTCCTTGGGAAATCCCTGTGGTTGTGCTGGCTTGGAGCCAGTGGACTTGGGGGGCACATAATCCAGTGAGACAAGAGCAGTGTGGCCAACCCAGTGCCTGTGTCACCCCTCCCCTAACTCTAGGCAGTGAAGCTCAAGGAGAGTCTTCTTCCACTTGGGGAAAGGAAAGGGATGAGTTCAGAAGACTTTGTTTTGCAGCTTGGGTACTAGCTCATCCACAGTAAAATAAAGTACCAAGCAGCCTCCTGAAGCCCCTGATTCCAGGCCTTAGTTCCTGGACAGCATTCTTAGACCCAACCTGGCCAGAAGGAAACATGCTGCCCTGAAGGGAAGGACCTAGTCCTGGCAAGATTCACCATCAACTGACTAAAGAGCCCTGGGGCTTTGAGTAAACATCAGAGGTAGACAGGCAACAGTCACCACTTGCTTTGGGTAAGACTGGGCTAGCTTCAGGTGTGACCTGGCACAGTCCCATCTGTGTTGACCATGAGGGAATGCCTACATCACACTACCCCAAGTCCAGCAGCCCTGCACAGAGAGTAAGGAAAGTGCATGAGAGACTTTGCCTGATAATCCAGGGAATTCTCCCATTTCTTAATTGAGTCCACCAAGGCAGTACCACCAGGTATCTGCAAGAGTCACAGCAGACTTCTCAGTGGAAACCTTACAGTCCAGAAGAGAGTGGCATGACACATGCAAAGCACTGAAGGATATAGAATACTATATCCTGCAAAAGTATTATATCCTTCAAACATGAAGTAGAAATAAATACTTTCCAGACAAACAAAAGCTGAAGGATTTCATCTACACCATACCTGTCCTACAAGAAATGCTAGAAGGAGTCCTTCAATCTGAAAGAAAAGGATGTTAGTGAACAATAAGAAATCTTCTGAAGGTACGCAACTCACTGGTAACAGTAAGGACACAAATACAGAATACTCTATTGCTGTAATTGTGGTGAATAACCACTTATTTCTTGAGTAGAAAGACCAAAAGCAAACCTATCTAAAGTAGTAACTACAACATATTTTTGAGAGATAGATATTATAAGAAGATATAAATGGAAACAACAAAAATTTTAAAAGTGGCAGGGGGATGGTGTTAAAGTGATTTTCTTTTATATTTCTCTTTGCTTGTTTGTTTGTAAGCAGAGAAAAGCTGTTATATGTTTAAAATAATTTGTTATTAAAAGTTTTTTGCAAGTCTCATGGTAACCTTAAATCAAAAAAACCTACAACAGATACACAAAACATAAAAAGCAAGAAATTAAAACACACTACCAGAGAAAATCACTTATAACAAAGGAAGACAGGAAGGAAGGAAGAAAGAAATAGAGGACCACAAAACAACCAGAAATCAAATAACAACATGGCAGTAGTAAGTCCTTACCTATCAATAATAACATTGAATATGAATGGACTAAAGTCTTGAATCAAAAGACAAAAAGTGCTGAGTGATTCAAAAGACAAGACTCAACTATATGTTGCGTACAAAGCACACACTTCACCTCTAAAAAACACTTAGATTGAAATTAAAGAGATGGAAAAATATTTTATGTGAATAGTAGTGCCTATCTCAAATAAACATCCTAAATGCATCTTAAGAAACTAGAACTAAAGCCAAAATTAGTAGAAGAAAAGAAATAATAAAGACCAGAGTAGAAATAAGTGAAATTGAAACCAAAAAAACAATATAAAAGATCAAAAAAATGAAAAGCTGGTGATTTGAAAAGATAAACAAAATTGAAAAACTTTTAGCCATACTAACTAGAAAAAAGAGAGAAGACACAAGTAAATAAAATCAGAGATCTCAAAGGAGACATTGCAACTGATACTGCAGAAATTCAAAGGATTGTTAAAGACTACTTTGAGCAACTACGTCAAAACACTGGAAAATCTAGAAGAAATGGATAAATTCGCAGACACATACAATCTACCAGGATTGAACCAGGAAAAATCCAAGACCTGAATAAAACAATTACAAGCAATGAAATAAAAGCAGCAATAAAATATCGCCCATGAAAAGAAAACCAAGTACGTGATGACTTCACTGCTAAATTCTACCATGTAATCAAAGAAGAATTAATATCAATCCTACTTAAACTATTCCATAAAATCAAGGAGGAGAGAATACTCCCAAAATCATTCTATGAAGCCTTATCACCCTGAAACCAAAACCAAACAAAGGCACAACAAAAAACGAAAACTATACACCATTATCTCTGTTGGGCATAGATACAAAAATCCTCAACAAAATATTAACAACACATTAAAAAGATTATTCATCAGGATCAAGTGGGATCCATACCAGGGATGCAAGGATGGTTCAACATATGTAAATCAATCAATGTGATACATCATATCAACAGAACGAAGGACAACACCCATATGATCATTACAACTGATGCTGAAAAACTTTCAATAAAATTCTACATCCCTTTCTAATAAAAACTCAAAAACCTGTGTATAGAAGGAACTTACCGCAACATGATAAAAGCCATATATGACAGATTCACAGCTAGTATAATGCTGAATGGGAAAAACTGAAAACCTTTCCTCTAAGATCAGGAAGAACACAAAGATGCCCGCTTTCCCCACTGTTATTTGACATAGTACTCGAAGTTCCAGCCAGAGCAATCAGAAAAGAGAAAGAAATAAAAGGCATCCAAATTGAAAATGAAGAAGTCAAATTATCCTTATTTGTAGACAATATGATCTTATATCTAGAGAAACCTAAGGACTCCACAGAAAAACTATTAGAACTGATAAACAAATGAAGTAAAATTGCGGGATACAAAATCGACATACAAAAACCAGTAACATTTCTATATGACAAAAATAAACTATCTGAATAAGAAACCAAGAAAGTAATCCCATTTATAATAGCTACAAATAAAATAAAATACCTAGGAATAAACTTAAACAAAGAAGTGAAACATCTCTTTAATGACAACTCTAAAACATTGATGGAAGTAACAAGGATATTGAAAAATTGCAATAATAAAGAGCTAACTGGTAGTAGTTTCAAAAAAGCTTTTTTTTTTTTAAAGAAGGGAAAAAAATGGTTAAGAAACAGTATAGGGGACAATAAGTTTATCTTCAGACCTGTGGCATGTGAGGTATTAAACAAATTACAATCTTTTCTTGAGAGGGCAGCATAGCACAACACTTTCTTCAGGTAAACACTAGATTTCCATTAACGCAGGAAGGTAAAGAAAATATTCACAGAAAAAGCTGAAAATATCAGCATTTTGCTGATGACATCTGAAGTGTCCAAGGGCTTGGTGGAAAAGTTTCTGTGTGCAGAAAGAAAGAGTGGTTGGAGCTGAATATCGAATGAAAATAATATTTTGAGGGTAAGCATATATTAAGTATTTTAAGATTGTTGATACAAAAGCTTGAAATCCTGAGAAAGGTTTAGATAACGCGGGGATAAAGCATAATGAAATTGGTCTGTAGGTCTCATACAGAAAGGAAAAAATCTGAAAAATAAATATTACTTTGTAAATAACTTGGGTAATTTGGCAGATCTCCAATCTTATGATCAGGGTATTATGCTGGTAAGGAGTATGGACGTAGTTTCTTAACTTAATGGCTCATCGTTTAACTTTTGCCTTCTGTACTAAATTATTAGTTATGTGAAGGCACTAAAAACATCACCTTTCATTTGCAATTGAGCCTCAGTTGTTGAGTAATATATGAGGAATAAATATTAGTTAAAGCAATTCTCATCTGAATCACCCATAATAAATAAGATGTTTCAAAACAAATGATGAAAGACTGTTATTTGGTCTCAAAATGTTAAGATATTCTCTACAAAATAGTTCAGTTAATGTTAAGAAATATATTTTATTTTCATTATATATCCATAGTAAGAAAAATACATTTTGCATTATTTAAATATTATTTTTGTTAGATGAATTTAAAGAATTATATATGAATTTATGGTTCTAAAATTCTTTTGAAATAGTTACTAGCAAGTAACTTAAAGTCATGCTTGTTTTGATTTTCTACATTTTAAAGCCCAAAGATCATAAACTGAGATACACTGAACTAGAAAGTATTTCAACCAATAGCATTATGAGAGATAGGAAAAACTTAATAAAGGTACTTAGCAATGTAAAACCTGGTATATTATGTAAAATCACATATACTCATGCACGCATCATTAGTCCACACTTATAAACACATGTGTTTAGTATTTTAGTAAATGATGTACCTATTTTTAAATCCAAACAATATATAATTCAAAATTAAGATACCATCAGAAGAAAACCACCCTGATACCTATCAATCAAAACAAATATCAACAAATTACTATTTCTTTACAGGATCTATTTAACATAGTCACACTGAAATTATTCTTTAAATAAATTTTAAATAAATAAGCAATCTTATTGTTTCTCCCTGAAGAAATCGAAGTCAAAGGAAATGCTATCAGAAGTACAAGGAAATTTAACATCATAGAAATCACAATAGCTTCACAAAGAAGCAGGTGTTGAAGTTGTGTTCAAGAGAACATTTTATACATATCAGAACTTAGTTGGATGTATACTCAGCTTGATTTCTCATGACCGTTTAGTGACTTTCTTTAACATGCTAATGTTTATTGTTTGTCTAAATTTGTGATTTGACCCATTTTACAAGGGTGAAAACCTACAGGTAGGGTCAAGTGAGTTGATCATGAAAAGAAAATAAGAAGAATATTGTTAAAAAAAGTATCATAAGATAATCACTTAAGGCTGATGTTAGAACAGTTTTTTTTTTTCAAAATGGTGCTGTGGGAAGAGCAGCATAGTATCCTCAATGATATAGACAGTGGTAACTAAAGAGAAAGCAAGAATAGATCTGAGAAGAAAGATGCCAAGAATAGACTACAGAATAAGTATGATTCACCTTTGTCTCCACAGGAGTCAAAAAGAGTAACCACATAAAACAACTATATTTACTTTAAGAGGTTACAGGACCATTAGACAAAACTCAGAAAATATTATTTAACAGACAGCTATTTTTTATGACAGGAGGTATTAAAATACTCCATGTAAAATATTAGCAATGTGAAATAAGTAGAATATCACTGTGAGTGATTAAACTTTATTCAGTGAAATCTCTCATATTATTACTTCATGCATTTAAGGATAGTTTAGAAGAGGCAGCACAGAGGATCATCTTAAAGGGCACTAAACAGGAAGTTGGTAAAATCAACGCTGATTTAAAACTCTTCTTAACTAGAACACAAATGTGTAACCTCACAGTTTAAGTAATGATGAACATAAAAATTCTATTCCACGGTTAACCCAGTGGAGTGAGTCCCCATCTACTGAGGGACTGTGATACCAGCTGATACAAGTCAAACAAACAACTGGAAAAATTAAGGGTATACTATCTCTGATTAAAAATTGCATTACTAACTGCATAAAAATTTCAAGTGAATCAAAATGAAGATGAGGTAGTATAAGCATAGTATATTGACTTAAAATTAATATATTTCTATATAGTAGTAATAACTAGCTTGAAATTAAAATTTAAAAATATATTTCCCATATTATTAAAAATAGGGAATAAAATAAATAAAAATAAAAATAAATATGTTGGAGTTTCAGGTAAAAAATATAATATTTTTCAAAAATCACAAAATAGCAGAAAATAAATACACCACATTTCTAAAAGGAGAAACAGACTGTAAAATATATACAGATACACACACACACACACACACACACACACAAAGCTATGGAAATTTTGGCACTGGCAATATTTTTCTAAATTCTCAAAGAGTAAATACATATGATGGGTTAAGTGAAGAGATTAGCCCTGTCATATCGCTTTTATTTTTACAGTTCTAAGTCTGTACAATTAAAGAAACAATGATAGGTTGGATTCAGGAATCAGCCCCACTACACACTAAACCATGTTTTGTAGCCCTAGAGCAAAATAAGCATGATATGCACCAAAAAAAAACAAGGAAAACAGAAAAAACATTTACAAATGTACTAGTATACATTTAAAAATATCTATATTATATATAATACCATCAAACAGAGAACTATTAAAATGAGCTTAAATCATAAATAGTTGTTTGAAAATCCAATGTATGTATATTATTTGTTAGAAAGATAAATAGGGAAAAATAGATTGGTAGACAAACCCCCATACCACATAAAAAATCAGATAAACATTCAAATGTAAGTAAACTTGCCAATGTATTAAACATTTAAATATAAAACCAAAATTATCAAACTAAACTAAAAAACTAAATTTCAATAGGATTTTGTCTTTTGATTGAAGAGTCTTGTCAACGTAAAGCAAACGAATGAATCACAAGGAGGTATAGAATGTCATACATTAATTTATGTACTATATATTGAATATATATGCACATATATATACACACATACATATATACACATGTACATATATTCAGACATATTATTTGTGGTATTTTTCTGGGAAATTTATAAATTAATAAAATAAATTATATATATGAATATGTGTGTATTATAGATATTTATCTATGTAGATATATGTTTTATGCACATATACATTTTCTATAAAAACTTGAAAAATGCAACTGATATTATACATAGTTACTATAATTAATGTATTTATATGACCTCAAAAGAAGATATTAGTTATAGCAATAAATGGTTTATGTGAATATAGATTTCTTATAAGAAAACAAATAACAATAAGCATGTGACAAACATTCATAATATCAGTAAATGCAATATGCAAGAAAAATATATTTTCTCGTGAAAAGCTACACAAAATTTAGTATTCAACATTAAGAATAAGTAAGGGTTTAGTGAGAAGAGTACTTTCACAAACTGCCAGCTGGGGTTTAGATTAATGCTAATTATTTTAACTGTCATTTCACAGAAAACAATCAAAATTAACAAGTAATTCCGAAGTCTTATATATTTTTTACATACCAATTATCTTCCACTTTGAACAATATATATTAGTAAAATAATAATCTCAAATATAATTTCTACAAATTATAGCACTTTACCTTTGAAATTTTAAAGAGAGATGCACTTTCAGTGAAGAAGAAAAGCATTTCAATAGATTCAAAAAAAGTCTATCTTTTTCTACTAGTAGAAATCAGGATCCTTGGAGAAATACCTGATTCCAGGGCTGAGACATTGAAAATACATAATGAACCTGTAGCATACCTGTTAACAGAAAGCATGGAAGAGTTCAAAGACGTTGGAGACATTTCAAAAGGATGTAAGAGTCAGCTCAATGATGTACCCATGGTGAAATAGGAACAATTAGAATAATTAAATGAACAGTGTCAGTAATGAATTATAACACATTGTATTTTTGAACAAAACTAGAAATATATTTCAATATCTATACAGAAATACAATTAGATAGTAAGAGGAAGGAAGGTAAACAGATAGATTGATGAGATAGGTAGATAATAGATAAATAGATTTATAGATAGATGACAGGTTAATGATAGTGCTAAGAGCAAGTGATTATTTATGGTCAAATTTTTGCACTGTTTTGCAATAATCACTATGATATTTGATTTAGGCAAGGTTAATGAAGAATGCTAAAATCATTTTTTTTAGTTCAGTGGAGAACAAACTATTAACATGGTTTCAAAATCTCTCCAAGTAGATTATGTACCAATTACTAAGGTTAAACAGTACCTTTTCCATAGAGTAGTATATGGAAATCTATGGAGCAAATCTTACTTGAACCAAGTGATCAAAGTTTATGTCACCAATAATGGGGGAAACTGAAATCTTATGCCTCTTGATGTGACACACTGAGAAAGGCAATATAAGTATTATTCCTGTCCAGAATGCATAATCTGAGGCTCTCCATAAGGAAACAATTAATTAAACTCAAATTGAGGGATTTGGACTCCATTCTTTAAAAAGGATAATGTCCTGAAAGGCAAGGAAAGAATGAAAGACCACTCCAGATTAACTGAGAATGAAAAATTCTTACAACTAAATCAGTGTTGGATATTGTTTTGGATCCTGAATTAGAAAATTAAAAAAAGTTAAAAAGGGCATTATTAAGATGAATGGTGAACTTGAATATGTACTGTTTATAAGATAAATGTGTTGTATAATCATTAAATTCATTGAATTTTAAAAATTACCTTGGTTATGTAAGTGAATATGCCTGTTATCAGGAAAGACCTGCTGAAATAGGTTAATGATCATGACATCTGCAATTTACTTTCAAATGATTCAGCACAAATACACACAAACATATATACACAAACATAAACAGAAAGCAGAAAGCAAATATGCTATACAAATGTAAATATAAGTATGTAAAACATATTATGCATAGCATAGATTGTAATACGCCATTATAAAATTATATAATGCATTATATATTTAATATTAATGTATCATACGATATGTCATATATGATGAGGTATATGATATACACTACCTTATATAATATATAGTTTATTTATATATAAATATAGAAGCAAATGTGACAAAATGATAAAAACTGATACATGTAGGTTAAAAGCATACAATATTTGATAAGAATATTCTTTAAAAAAAGGAAAAGATATTTTCAAAATAAGCTTTTCATAGGTCAGGAAGGAAAAGGGAAGTGTTAGAATTGTGATGGAACTATGATGATAATTTCAACTTTTATATAAGTTTTGAAATGAAGTTTTCTAAAATATTTAGGTGTTATTTTTATTAAAATAGTTTCATAATCAATAAAATGTTCTCTTCTACTTTTAGTGTCTAATTGATAGCTGTTTTTATGTGCATAATGAAGTTTCTAGAAAAAATAATGTTATATGCAGTTTCAAATTTCTCACCTTCTTTTTACTCTTCAACCCACTTCACTTTGAATTCTGCCCTAAATACAAGGCTTAATATGGTCTCACTAGTTCTTACAAGTGACCTTCTATCACAGCATCTAAATTGCTTTCCTTGTTGCTATAGAAATTTCTGGTATACTTCACTCCATCAAATCATATGACATATTGAATAAAGTAAATATGTTTCAAAGAAAAGCAAATTTGGAAAGGCAATCTTCTTGATAATATATATGCATGTAAGAATATGTGTTTGTGTATGTAGCATGCATATACATAATCCATAATGTAAAAATATTTTTAACTTAAATGATTTTATGAATTTAATTATTGATATTAAATAATAACCAAATAAGAATACATCATCCTCTGTATTTACAAGGTATATAGTACATGTCCAAGCAAAATATGATAAGCCAGTCTGTTTTCTTTAACACTGTAAATGCCCAAAGCCAAGTAGAAGTTAGTTGTACAGTATAGATTGTATTGCTCCCTAAATACAAAAGATAGCATTATTGGTCAGAAAAGTCAGGGAAATTACAGAAGAAACTTTTAGTTTTAAGTATAAATTGGCTATAACAACTTAATATATTTTCCATAACATCTATTCTTAAAAATTAGAGATACCTTTATGTTTGTCAATATTTAATTTAAATTACATTTGGACTATTTACTGATTTTCATTGTCTATAGCATTAAATATATATCACCTTAACATAAATAATGAATAATTGACTATCTTTTTATTAGAAATTATGCAAAGTTCTGATTTGGATATTCAAAATAGAAAATGAAAAAAGTCAACTATATTTGCTATTTCTACTGTGATGTTGAAACTTTGCCACAAAATATTTTATCTGCTGTCATATTACAAATAAATAAGTTAAAAAATATAATAGTTTCAGAATCACAAAGGTGTCAAACAATCATTATTTTGATTTCAGAAACCATACTATTAATATCATTTACTTGCTTTTACCTCCTACTGTATATGTCCATTCTATGACCATATATTACTTCATGTGGTGGAACAATGGTTAAATATAATGTAATGGTTAAAGGGTGAATTTCAATGTTATATTGTGAGAAGAATAAGCCTGAAAAATATTTCAGAAATATAAACAATGGGGTGCTGTCAGCATGAGTTGGATACACTAATGAAGTCTACACATTTCAGCTTTATAACACTGAGTAATGAGGCAAAAGAGTAGTTTCCAACCCCATATATACTGTTAATTATGATTTGATTCAGACTCCAGGTTGAACTCCTGACTAAAATATGACATCTCAAATTGTATCCCAAGAGCACCTAGAGACAATTGGAGATACTATGCATTAATTTTCTTATTACCGACATAACAACTTACTACAAACTTAGTGGTTCCTGTTTCCTTTCTGACTGTCATTAGGGGGCCATCTTTAGCACCAAGAACCTTGACATCATTTCTGGTAGTTTGATCTTTACATCTCAGAGCCATCAACAATGCATAAAACCCTTCTTAGGATGATTAAACCTGAAGTTTGTGATATATTGTTACCCAATATTTCTTTTTATTAAACAACTGCTGAAGCTATCATATTCTCCACAGTCTATGTACAAAAATCAAACAAGGTGCGTGAACAAAAGTCATTTTATATTCATTAACATTTTCTTCTTTATAAAACAAATTGCATATATATCATAGAGTAGGTTTTAGTTTGTTTTAAAATATAACTTTTTCTTGCCAAGATGCAGTAACAGAAACCAGATGTACACTCCTATCTGGAAAAAAAAGCTAAAATAAAAGTATTTAAGATATTTACCATCTGGCAAAGAAGGACAGTGATTGCTGAGACAGAGCGAGCAAACAAAGTGAACACTATGATTGCTCCATTCTTGGCCTAGAGTTTTCCAGGTAGAGTCCAAAAGTCTTCCTGAGTTGGAAAGGTACTGACATTCTGGGTAGGCCAAAGAGATTGAGCTTGCAGGAAAGAGTTATAAAAGGAAAGAACTGCACAGAGAGAACACTTCAGAGAATTGAAAATTTTCTCCCTCCTGATATTAGTTGCATACTTATCAGTGCATAAATGCTAGAAAATTACAGAAGGCAGAAGATAGGATTAGAGTGAACAACAAACTGTAGGGCTTACTGGCTTCAAATAGTTAACTGATCCTACCAGCCAAATGGAACTCTCTTAATTCACAAGGTATCAGGTAGACCAATCAGCATAATTTTGCCTCAGCAGTGAGCCAAAGTTGTCCTGAGTAAATATTTCTCTGATCCCATATAACAAAGCTTGATAGTAAGACCAAAAAGAAATAAAAATACATGTACCAATTAATTGATCTAGAAATAACACAGATGATAGAATTAGTATAAAAAGACGTTAAAACAATTTTATTCTGTGTGGCCTAGAAGTTACAGGAAAATTGAATGTGTTAAGCACATACACGAATATATTTAAATGACCCAAATTGTACCCTTAGAGATAAAATAATATATTATTTTACATGAAAAGTATATGTTATAAAATTAATTGCATATTGGATATTTCAGAAAAAAAGATTAGTAATTCTGAAAATATAACATCAAAAACTATACAAAATTAAATTAAGAGAGAAGAAAGTGGATAAATATAAACAGAGGTTTTATGTACTCAGACAAAGCATGTAACCTAAGGTATTCATAGTTAACTGGAGTCTCAGAAGAAGGGGTGAGGGCAGAAAATACCAAAAGGTATAATGGCTAGTTTTGCACATTTTATGAGACCACAAACCCACAGATCCCTGAGCACAATAAAGTATGTCATAAACTAAGGCAAAGTATATCTTAATAAAATTGCTTAAAACTGGCAAGATAGAGAAAATTTTAAAAGAAGCCAGAAAAAAAATACATAAGACACATAGAGGAACAAATAAGAATGACAGAATACTTCTCATAAGAAATAATTGCAGGCTAGAACACAGTGGAGCAATATCTGTAAAGAACTGAAAAGAATAAACAAAAATGAGCAAAGTCAACCTAGAGTTGTATACCCAATCAAAACAATCATTGGCAAATAAAGGCAAAAAAAAAAAAAAAGAAAGACATATAAATGATGAAATCATTTATTACCAACTATCTTATACTATGAAAAATGCAAAAGAAAGTTTTCAGGCAGAAGGAAAATAACAGATTGATATCTGCATCTACAAAGGAAAAGCATCAGATGGTATATATATATGGGTTAATATAAAAGGCTATTTTTTCCTTAATTTTATCAATTTTATCAAAAATCTTAAAGAATAAATTGTAAATTGTATAAACAACCAAGCTAAAAGCCGTAGATTGTTGCATGGATCAACATCAAGTGGGTTAAAATATAATCCACTGAATTATAAAATATAATCTAATTAAAATGTGCAATTAGATGTCCAGAACATGATAAAAGAACAATAGCTTATTTAAAAATAATTAATTTATAATATAATACCTTAATTTTTTCAATATTAAGTGAAAAAAAATCAAACTGCAAGTCCAAAATTCTCACTGAAATCCAAAGACAATAAAGTAATAAAATCAAAAAAAGACTTTAAAATCACTCATAAGCATTTTATAATCAAACTGACAAAATTCAAAGAGTAAATATTTACAGGATTCAGGAAATAATAGACACATTATATGGTGAATAACTTTTCCATATAAATAATGAATTTGAATAGAAAATGGAAAAAATGTTTAAAGTGATGGAGAAAATAAAATTTATCAACCTAGCAAAACTGTTTTTCACATGAAACCATGACGCTCTTCAAGCTGAAAATAATAAATGACTCCAAATGGAAACTTGGTCTATAGAACAGAAGAAAGAAGAATAAAAATGGTTAATATTTGTGAAATGGTTAAATCATCTTTTTTTTGCAATTACTTGTTTTGAAATAAAATAGACTTTAAAACATTACATTATTTTTGTGGAATCTTACAAATGGGAAGTATAAAATGTATGACAATATTGTCTTGTCCTCTCAAAGATACCTAGTCTAAGTATGGATTTGTTTTTCCTGCTAGCTGAGTCTTAGCCAGCACCACTAACCAGGGACATACAGAATACCTGGTATATAGACAAGAAATCTTACATAATATAGAATTTGACAGAGCTGTGATTAGAGGAAAAGAAGTTTGATAGAGGGCCCATTGTCACAGGATCCACTGGTTTTCCAGAACAATCCGGCTGGATAAAGCAATGAAAACACCTATAAAAAGCTAGTTTGAAATGCCAGCTAAGGGGGAAATTCTCTGAAAATGTGGCTTCCATCTTTCAAGATACAATATGTATAATATTCATATAAGCACTTTGTGCTATATATGTACACTGTAGAAAGACTAAGCTTGTCTGGAAACCAAGAGGAGGAATTCCCATTGACCCACTGGACTCCGCAAGCTTGGAAGTTCTGATCTCCAAAGTAGCACATGCTTGCCAGTAGACACAACAAGCACACTATCGAATTACATGCCATACTACCACCTGGGCACACTGGAACGCTTCCATCCAGGGGCCAGCATTTGTAAGAGGAGCCACTGTTTTGATGAAGATAAATGAACCTGATCAGTAGGAACACATAGGCTGATTTTTTATCAAAAGGCGGAATGAAAGGAATATGTGCGGAATCCAGTCAATTCCACTCATGCACCTCTTGCGCTTCCTTTGCCTAATTTTGACTAAAAATATATAGGCACAGCAAACTACTTTGAAGTTATGACATGACTACCAAAGTCTCAGACCCTTTAAGAGTGAGGATTTAGGTCACGCCACTATCTAAATCCCCAGTACCTGCTGAAGTGATAGCTAAGGGTAAGGGGGATTTCGAACAGATCATGGAAGAGGCAGTCACAGGTACCAGTCAAGGCCCTGAAAGCAACTGTAGCAAAAGAGTTTCTAATTTCCTTTCACTAAATTCCATAGTCTAGGTTTCTCCTGGAATAGATCCCCACGGGAACTATGGAAACTCTCCTGCCTGAATCTGTATGGGAAAACAGATCTTTGTAGAGAAGGTGGCAGACTTAATAGGCCTTAAAAGTGTCCTACTCAGATCTTTTCCCAAGAGAGTTTACCTCAAACAATGTAGTTGGTTTTCAGCCTGGAGCAGCTACACATTTACATTTGTCAATCTTGCTGAAGCTGTGTTCTTCCTGGGCTGCTCCCATCCAATGATGAGCATGATATGGACTATTTGTGCCTAATGTAGGACTCTCCTAACAGACAATCTTTCTTTAAGTTTTACCTGTAAGTCTGGCCAAAACTTTCTCAGACCTACATTGCAGTCTGAGGCACGTCCTACTTAATTCTTCTCCCTTCTCTTCTACCTTTCAGGTGTCATACCTACATCACAGTCTAAAGGCTCTCCTCTCTAGTTCCTGCCTCTGTCTCCTTTATACATCATAGGTGTTTTCCCAATAAATCTCTTTTATATCTAAATCCATCTTAAAGTCTACTTCTCAATATAAACTGACAAAGTACTCCATGTTTTCATTTGGATAACGCTCAAGACCAGGAAAAATAACCATATATAATAGAAGCAAAAATTTTACTTCACAATGGGAAGGTAGAAGGGATGCTACTGGAAACTTCATAAGAAGAAATTCCAGGGTAGTGGAAAGATTTTCTAAATCAATTGGGATTAGGGGCAAAAACCAGCTTGTATATATTTTTTAAATTCATGGAATTATATTTAACAACATTGCCTTTCATTCTATTTAAGAATATGTCATTTACTTGAAAAACTTAATAACTTAGTTTGTATGTTTGAAAACTTTGATAATAGGTTAAGATATTTCTGAAGTGAATATTTTTAAACATCAAATATAATTTACTGATAGATGTAAAAGATACATACTTTATTTGTGCCTAGTACTATTTTTTCTATATCAAACATTGCTTATCATTCTGATATTTTGGGAAGGAAGATTGGCATGATAGATAATAGTGAGTTGAATGGCTTGGCTGGAGAGAGAGAAATGATGACGGCAAGAAAAAGTAGGTCACATAAAAAAAGAGGATATAGTCTAAGGCAACATTTTGTACATTTAGACTTTTTCTTTACATATTGAAAATCCTTGTTTTTTTAAGAAGATATAATTCATACACAAAATTATTTTAGTTGAAACTTTTTGTTTTTATCGTTCAGCATCATGGTCATCATAATATAATAGTTAAGAGTCTAGGTTCAGTAGTTGCATAAAATTGGGTCTGAGCAATGAATCTGGCACTTAATTAGCTATATAACTTTTGAGAATTAACTTTGATTCTATAAGCTTCAGATTTTTCATTTTTTATTATTTAAATACCTTTTTCATAATGCTGTAATAAAGATCAATTGAAAGACTGCATAGTAATTTACATATGGTAAGTTTGCAATACATTTTCAATATTTAAAATAACAGCAATGAAAACAACAATAATAGTAATCTCGTAATTTGAAATTAGGTCTTTTAATCAATTATTAGGTTATTGAAGGATGCATTTAAATAAGGTGACATATTGTGACATAAAATTGTGACATCTATTTTTAATGACATATGACTAATTTGTATATAGAGTAATATAGATGAGAATGTAAGGACATGTATTTTCTCATAGTACAATTATATTAATATTAAGTAACAAAATTCCATGGAGCATGTATATAGCATAGTGTACTGAGAAGGATGCATTCTGTATCATCAAGAATAGGAATCAGTTGATAATACTGCAGACAAGTAAACTAGTCAGACTATGGAGTGCATTGACATCTACCTAGATTAATTTCTACTCAATTCATTGAAAAGTAGACAACTTGTATATTTATGAATATGTTTGAGAAGAGCAACTTATGAAAAACTATAATCAACCAGAACATTTGGAATTATTGAGGGAGAAGAATGAAAATGTCAGATTAAGTACCTATATAGCTCCTAAAACACCTTAGTCAGGAAGACATTAACAATTAGTTCAGACTGATAGAAGTAGCAATAAAGAATAAAGTGTGAATCTAGTATATTGATGAGTTTGGAACAAATTAGATAGAAGGAAGAGTTAATTAAAGTGTTTATTGTTACATCATAAATGATACTATTGTCAAATAATGTCATATTATAAAAACATGGAAAGATGGCAAGTAAAATAGTTACTTTATTGACAGTTACTGGATCCATATCTGAGGAAGTGGGGCATGATCTGAGGTGAAACAGAAGATGACATAAAAGAATAGAAGAACTAGAGTAGGATTGTAGAGCAGACGTTTGGGTATAGGAAAGAAAAAAGAGGGTTTGAAAATGACAGGAAAATAACAAATACTTATTCTATAAAAATTTCAATGAAAGATAACATAAGAAAATAGTGCATTAAAGTGTCTGGCAGGTGATTATCATTCATAATGACAGGTCTGAGAATGTGTTTGGTTGCAGAGGAGTAGTAAGGTGGGGATAGAAAGAAAAGCACATAAAATGATAGAGTGATTTATCTTTATTTTTCTTTTTATTTATTTTTAATTATTATGGGTACGGAATAGTTGCATGTCTTTATAGGGTACATGTGATATTTTGATACAGTCATACAATGTGACAAAGTGACTAAAATCAACAAGTATATACTTTAAAATAACTAAAAGAGTGGAATTGGAATGTTCCTCACACAAAGAAATGATAAATGCCTGAGAGTGATTTATCTTTATCAGCAACTAGGAAGACAGCTGGTTACAAATAGCTAGCTCACATTGCAAGCAGTTTAAACAATTCCCTAAATATAATAGCAGGAAGGCGAGTTTGTTTGAAACCTAAGTTCAGATCAAACATGTAGACAATCTATCATAATTATTTATGTCACCATCATCTTTTATGTTGATATATGTTGAAAATTTCTTCCCTAAAGTGATCACTCTGAGCAAAATACTTCAGAGTCAGCTAAAAATAAATAGTTTTTGCGTTGAGTATTATGTATATATCTCTTCAAAAATGGCTTTTGAATTGTGGAGTAATGGATAAGTAGTTTGAAGTTCGGCCCCTTGGGTCTAGAATTTCATCTGATGCTTATATTATTTAAACACTTAACCTTTGAGCTTGACTTACCTCATTTGTAAAATGAAAATAATGACCCTGTCCTGAAAGCAAGTTGAAAATTAAAGGCTTCATCATAATTTACGTTACTCATTGTAATACGTTGAATTAATGCAGCATGGCCACTTAAATTAGAAAAATCACAAATAAAATTATATTCAATTTTATCTAATTAGATCTAGCTAGCAAAATAACACATTCACTATGTGAAATTATCCTTTCAAACTGAAAACAGAGCATATCCCTTATAAAAGGCTGTTGGTCTCAATCTGACATAGGCGTAAAACTACATTCATAATATGCATCTTTATATATGTATTATATATGTGTGTCAAATTTAAATATGGACTCGATTACAAATCCATGAATATGTATAGAAAGAAATATTAACATGAATCTGATTCAACCTGGTAAATCAGAGGAGATCAACTAAAAATGCCTTTTTAAATACGTCATTAGTAAGAGGTATGAGTTAGATAGAATTGCACTTACATACCAAGTTTTAAAAAGTATTATGTTTGGCAATGAATTTTCCTCACCAGAAGGGAATAAAAGGGAGGGAGTGTATGAATATTTGTCTTGTGGACTGATGAGCAGGGAATGGAGTGATATAGCAGCTGAAAGCTTAAAAGACCAACATGTAGTAGGCAGTCTATGAAGCTTAGATTCTTTTACCTCACGTTAACTCAAAAGAAAATAAAGGTGGAAAGTTTTAAAAGGAAATAATAGGCTTCACCAAAAAGGTGAATAGTTTATATTATCTTTCACTAGTAAGAATCTACAAATCTTTAGAAACAAAATATTAATTGTGGGAGGAATTATTTACATCAGTAATTAACAAGGCTCTTAGACTTTATAAAAATCACATAATAAGGTGGGGACCCAGATATTTTAAACTATAACATACATCTCCTTTCTGCCCTAATTTTATTTATTTTATCTTTTTACCATATTTTCCTCATCCTACCTACCTATCACCACTGCTTACTGCTGTCATGAAGCACCCTGAACTATCAGGATATTGCATTGTTCGGTTTTACTGCATTGGAACAAACATAGAAGCCTCACCACAAAAGTAAAGTACTCAAATTCCAATTTATATATTTCACAGGTATCTCTCCAAGCAAAGTATTTTTTGGTTCACATAGCTTATTCTCTATAAAGATTTTCGGTGTTGAGTAGGCTTTATCATTTGACTATATTTGAGTTCCTACTGCCTCATTAGTTTGGGACTGCTTGTTTGTTGGCAGATTAGAGCAAGTTAGACACTTTAAAAATATCACAATTTCTTCTTAATAGAAAGATAAAATCTTTTCAAAATCCTTCCTTCTTTTTGTTTCGTCAATAGACTAAAATGATAAAATCTAAAGAAATTATGCTTTATCACTCTAGTGCCTTCAATGCATCTGAATTTGGCAGGTAAACATTTTGGTATTTATTGGATATTTAAATAATACTTTTTACACCCACTAATTTTAATCTATATTAACTTGAAAAGGTTTAAATTGGAAGGTCAACTTCAATTTATGGATTACTAAGTGAATTGGACAACTTAGATTATGACATTTAACATGCAAGTGGATAACAAAATTGAGAACTAAAATGATAAATAGTTCACTATGAACAAATTACAAATGTGTTCAAGATTGTGCTAGCCTGGTATTCTTTGTTTCTTTTGTCAAACTGGAAAGGCTTTTTAATTACTTCTGGATTTCTATATGCTCCATTGTACACATATATCAATAGTGTTCCAATTAAACTAAGTTTATTTTTCAAAGATGGCATAAACAATATTATGGCAAAGTTTTATTAAATTCAAATCCTAGTTGTTTTAATATATATCCAGAAAAAATAAAACTTCATCACAGAGAACAGATAGCTAAATTTGAAAACCTATTAATATTTCTACTGACTATCATAATGTCTAGCATGTAATAAGTATCTGTTGAACTATTAAACAAAGTTTTCTGAAATGCATGGCTATGCCACAAAGGACAATTATTTGATGAAAAAATAATATACAAACATAATTTAGTGAACTAAATGTTTCCATTATGAAAATAAATATGTAATACTTTCTAATAATTATTGGTCTGTATGTCTGTAATAATTTTTATATATACAAACATCTCGTATTAAAACTTCTCAGAAGTTTGGTATTACTTTATACATTTAAACTTCTATAAATGTAGCTTCTCATTCCTAGTTTGGATATTATGACATATATTTATTTAATACAAAAGGATTTTCCTATATAATATATAATTTCCAATATTTGAATATTAAATTAAAACTTCTTTCACTACCATAAGAACATGTCCATATGTTATGTGACATTTGCATGTGGTAAATTTATACTTTAATGATTTAAAGTATATATTTTTTGTAATTAGAACCTCTTGTAGTTTAGGAAAACTATAATTCAAATATGTTACATATGGTTGGTGGGCACGTGTTTAGAGAGAAAAATTTTAAATAAAAAAAGTATTTTGTTTCTTATTAAAAAAGACTCTAAAACTGAAAAAAATTTTGTGTTATAAATACATTAATTTTTTACAAGATTGATTGCTATTTTAAAATTATAATTGTTTGCATTTATTATTTTCAAGTTCTTAGTGAAAGTATTCATGAAATAAAACTTAATTACTAATTAAAAGATTTTTAACTTTATTATTAACTACTTAGGAAGATCTAATTAAGCTTTTTAAATCCATATTCATATATAGGAAGGCAACCCACTAATTATGTTAAATAATTCAATTTGACAATCGAGCTTAAATAAATTGATATTAATTTTTAAATTTATTAAAATCTCAATCAAAATATTAATAAAATTTCTTAGGTAAATATGATAATCTTGTAATCAAGTTCATATGGAAAGAAATATACTATAATATTTTAAAAATTGAGAAAGACAATAATGCAGGAGAAATTGACCACCATAAAAATACAGTAATAACAGAAAAAGACCTAAGAATAAACAAATAGATAATTCTAAAATAAAGTGTAGAATTTTAAATGTATCAAATTTAGTTTGATAAAGATGCCATTTATGATAATGAAGTACTCTTCAATTTTAAAGAATATAATGGTAGACTCTCCCCATTTCACCTTACTTATTAATCCACAGAAAGTACAAATATCCTCAAAATTATGGTATTTTAAAGAATATATATAGAAAATTTTTTAAGTTTTTACTATGCAAATATATAAAGTCATCCTAAATCATTCATATATTTAAACAGAGAGATCTTTAAACCTAAATATGTTTAATAATCAGCTAGTGAGTTTATTAAAAATGGACAATTTCTTTCCTCACTCTCGCTGACCATGAACTTCTAGATTCAAGAGTCTAGAAATTTACTTTTTTTTTTTTTTTAATCTAATCCAACACCCTACAAGAATAAAAAGAAAAGAACCTAGAGCCCATTTTGGAGGAAATAAAAGATACAAAACATATTAAGTAAAACAAAATCATTGCAGAAAAATAAATATTAAAAGATTCATTGTGGGCATGTCTTTGAGTATATATACTGTAAAAACGTATGTCATAAATACATGAGGAAGACACATCACAAATGCTACAATAGTTAGATATGATCCACATCACAATGCTACCAGTAGTTAAAATTGTTGAACAAGGACTGTTATAATTTACTTCTTATATAAAAAAAATGGCTTGATACTTCTATTCAAGAAATATATTCGAGCGATTACACATTTTTTATTACTTGCATTTCTATTTGATCTATTTATTTTTATAACTGTTCTTCCTGAGGTTAAAATATCTAGTTGTGTGCTCTTTTTAAATCTTACAGTTGAGATAATCAAACAAGCAAACCAGGTTTTTATAAGATAATTTTTGTAGCATGAAACAGCAGGGGCCACATAAAATTCACAATTATTCCCTATTAGTTCCTGAATCACTGAGTCATAATTTCATGATCATCTTGGTCAGTGCAGTAAGATCTGAAGTTTAGCATGTAATTTCTCAGCACAGATTCAATAATCCTATTTGTCTCTACTGGAAAGAAACATGATATTAAATAACGTGTTTCACAGTTTTGCTATAATTTTTTATAAATGATGATGAATGTTTTATTAGCATTATTTGTTATCTCAACTAATGGCCATGCATTTGGTTTCATTAGTATATTATGTTGACTCAGCCAATGTGACTATTTTTGGATGCACACAAACAGGAAGCAGAAGGATTGATTGAATTTGTTCAAGCAACATTTATATTTGTGTAATGAGGCAACACAACCTAAATAAATGATCTTCCCATAAGATTTTAATAATTCAGGAGGAGAATGGTATAAATGGATCAAAGAAATAAAGAAACCCCCATTATTGAAAAATTTAAATGTTAATGAAAATTATGGAAGCTTAAAAGCATTTGATGATTTTTTTAAAAACATTTCCTGTGTTTAGAATTAAGTAAGAACAAAGTGGTAATGATGCTGAGTACATATTTAATTTAATTACAGTGGCCTTAGTTCCCACTTAGAATCTACAGTTTTACAGTACATGTTTTGCTATAAATTTAAATCTTGGCATTGTTATCATCAAGTTAACATAAATAAAAACTTCTAAAAGTAATTTCTTAAATTTTACCTAATTATTATGCATTCTCAAAATTCATATAGTGTTGTTTTTATTTGGAAGTAAAATAAAACTACCATCAGAGTTTGAATTGCCCTTTGAAATAGTTGGCAACTTTGAATACTCTGAATTTCAAGTGTTGGTCTGGTGTTTATCTATTATTGTGACTTGCATGGAAATCCATTAAAACTGACATAATCCTTTGAGATTTCAATTTCTTTAATTTAAATTACAAATGTAACAAATGCATATGGTACAACAAATCAATACCAAAAGTTTTAACATAAGTAGTTGAAGTCTTTATTTCATATCCTGACTCTGAGCCAATTCAAACATGGAAATGACTTTATCTCTTTTTGAAATACATAGACAGAAATTACTTAAATATGTTCATAAGCACTTTATTTTTTTACATAATAAGATATCTATTACACATATCCTAATTTTTTAACTCTAATTAGATTGTCTCAATTTAAGGTGTCCTAGTTCCTAGTCTCATTATAAATCACCAAACTCAGATCACTCATAACTCTATAAATATCGACTCAGCTTAACATAGCAGAAAGGAACTACCAAGTAATAATTGCATTTTTAACCATTTATTATTCCTGGGACCTGGAACTACAAAACTGAATATAGCATATGAAAAAAACAACAACAAAAAAAGAGCAGACATAGAGGTCGATGTGAAGTAAAACACAGTCCTCAGCTTAATGTTTTGAAATGATATTTAACTGAAAACCTACTACTGATAGAAGAAATTAGAGCAATAATTGAAGAAATCTCAGGAAACAGGTTAACACGTGCCAACATTTAGAGGACATAGAAGATTTCTATATTCATAAGCAACTCTTCAAAATCCAGTAGTACTTTATCACTTTCCTCACCAAACTACTCTCTTTTATCCTTATGAATGATCTTCCTCAATTAAAAATATAAATGAGATCAATACAGCAATGTTGGCATAGATGTCCAATAGATATCAAAAGTTTTTGATAAGGTTTTTGAGGTTTTGATAAGGTTTTTGATAAGGTGTGTTAGAACTGCACACTTAAACAGCAGAAGCCAATCGGCTTGTTCAGGCACTTGCAGAACCTAAGGAGAGGAATGGGCCTTTGGAAAAATTGGAGCAAAAAATCTCATTGTCATTACTCTTTTTATTCATTCATTTTTATCCATTCATTCATTGTAGTTAAGGTAGTTTAAGACTACCTTGAAAGAGAATCTGACTGAATACTGCACTATGCAGAGAGGAGAACTCTACTCAGTAACTGGAGGAGACACTCTCAGTGACTTCCATATCCCCTTGGCCCTTACTGTATCTCTGTATACCATACCAGACTTCCACTTTCAAACACTTGAAACCATTTGTCAGGTGATTTATCTGATCCTTCCATTGTACTTCCAAAGGACAGTTAATGCACTCCAGGAGCAGGTCTCAACTAATGACTAATAGTAGTGCATAAATACTGTAGTAAATTTAATCTCTTTTCTCAATATTTGTTTGTGGGTGTAACTTAACCAAGTTGCAACTTACAGGCATTTATAAGATAAAGACACAAAAGAAACAAAACAACAAGCAGGTGTAATTATGCTTCATAGCACCACCAATGAGCTCCTGCCTCATTCTGCCTCCACCAAAAACAAGGCAAACAGCTATTTAATTTAAGCTCCCAAAAGAGTAATCAACATATATTAGAATAATATATTTATTTCTCTTCAATTTGGCCTAAAATAAAGAAACTATTATAAGGTCACAACAGGAAAAAAATTTCTCATTAAGTATGTTAATTTAAAATATAAGTAGCTTTATTTAAAAGTCTACACCTCAACATTTATTAGGCGATAAAAGTGGTAGCCTGCCTTGTCGAGTAGCCTCATCTGTATCACTAAAAGTGTCATTTACAGGAGGAAGTAATGAAATTTGATACAATGTTGTTCACTTAAAAAATGCCCTTAATCTTTTGCTACAGAGAAAAACCATTAAATGTAATTGAAACTATAGTTTCTAAACAGATATATGGTACATATATGTATGTTTAAAGTAGTAATAGAATCTTTAAAATCAATGTTAATAGAGGTAAATATTATAAAGTGAAAGCAAAATGCTTTTCTTAAGGTCTTTTTAGAATTTTGAAATGCTGAGGTAAAGATTTTTATTCTTAAATAAGCTTTATGCCAATAAAGTTTAAAGTCTGTTGTTCAAAATCATCAATTATAGTAGAAAATAATGTTATATGAAATAGAAAAAAATATTTTTTTGAAACAGTTTTCAATTACTTCAAAGCAAATAAAGTCTTCACAAAGTAAAACAAAGAAAATAGAATACTCAAATATCCTTTCTTTATAATTTAAAATGTCACTGTAGGATACAGTGTTATGAATAAGCATTTCTATGGAGAGAAAAACTTAATAAAATAAAGTTTTTGTTGAATGGTTAAATAAATTAAATCATTGTTTAATTTCAATGGCTTTTTGGAAAGTTTATTATATTAAAAGTGTATTTTAAATCTCCAAAATGGGAACTTAGTAAATAGCATTTTCCCAGCTCAATTTATGATCATACCATGATCATATCTACTATTAACAGCTACTAACATCTCTTGAAAATGTTTTCTAAGCAGTTTACAAAATACTCATCTAATTTTATCCAAAGGGTCTGTGCCACATTTATACCAAATATAAATTAGCTTTACATTTTTAGAATGCCTGTTCTGTTTATTTCAGTGAACATTATATCAAGTGATTATGTTTCACCTTGAATGAAATGACTGTGGTTGAAGAACACTCATAGAATCATGTTTAAATATATTTATACGTTAAAGAGGATGTGCAATATCATGCAATTTTCATTTTAATGAAATCATTTTTATCTAGAAGTGCCAATTAGAACGAGCAAAGAAGATTTTTCTAAATATACCTCACCTTACTCTTTTCTTTGTGATTTAAGAGGTTTGTGTGGGCATCTACTTGGCTAGGTGTGTGTTAGAACTGCACACTTAAACCGCAGAAGCCAATCAGCTTGTTCAGGCACTTGCAGAACCTAAGGAGAGGAATGGGCCTTTGGAAAAATTGGAGCAAAAAAGCTCATTGTCATTACTCTTTTTATTCATTCATTTTTATCCATTCATTCATTATTGTGGCTCTTCTCTGCTCCACGGACTATGATGAAATCTTTGGGATATAATGGTCAGTAAATTGGCCCACTTTCTCTGTTTGCTTATGTTTCTGTTTTTGCCCTAATTTTTTCTATCCTACCCTGTCTTGAATCATTTTTTTTTTCTACTCCTCTTTCCTACCCTCTTTTGTTTTTCTTCTTTTCTTCATCTTCAATTTCTATTGTCCTCTTATCCTGGAACCAAAAACAAAATCACTGATAGGGCCTGGAGAAGCTCCAGAAGCCACTTGAGAGAGAATTTTTTATGCTTCCTACCAGATAAAGTAACAAAAATTTGAGAAAGAGAATAGGTAGTCCAGTTTAGGCTGAGGCTTATTTCTAGGCAATCAATTGTAGCTGGTGGATGATAATGAGAGTTGGAAGCTACTCAAGTTAACATTGTGTTAGCTGACCGTTCTTAAAGTAAATATTTAGAATGTCAAAGTACTAAGTATAATAATATAACTTGAAAAATATTCAATGCACCTCAAGTTAGGAAAAACTGTTTGAATAATTGTGTAAACAGAAAAGAAACTGTGATGGTTAATTTTAGGTTTCGACTTGACTGGGTTAAGGGATACCCAAACAAGTGGTAAAGCATTATTTATGGGCATGTCTATAAGGGTATTTCCAGAAGAGATTGGCATTTGAATCAGTGGACTGATTAGGGAAGATCTGCCCTCATTCACTGTGGGTGGGCACCATCCAATATGTTGAGGGCCCACACAGAACAAAAAGACAGAGGAAAGGAGAATTCTCTTTCCCTTCTGAAACTAGGACAATATCTACTCCTGCCCTTGGATATTAGAACTCCAGATTCTTTGGTTTTTGAATTCCAGAAGTTGCACCAACAGCCTCCCAGGTTCTCAGGCCTTTGGTCCCAGTCTGAGAGTTACACCATCGGCTTTCCTTGTTCTCAGGTTTTTGGACTTGAACAGAGTAATGTTACTGCCTTCCCTGGTTCTCCAGTTTGCAGATGACCTATCATGGGATTTCTCAGCTTCCAAAATCATGTGAGCCAATTCCCCTAATAAATCTCCTTTCATATATCTGGATATATCAGTATCTATTGGTTTGGTTCTGTTTCTCTGGAAAGCCCTGACTAATGCAGAAATTTTAACTAAGGATTTTTTCTCAACTCATTCACTGGTGTAGTACACATGACTGAAAATTGTAAAAGTGGAAGATTTATCTTAAATATGATGAAATTTCTCCAACATGCCCAGTGGCCTCATACGTGCACTGTCGCACTGTTCTCACTGTGTCTGCTACACAAAGATGTGCTACTAATATAATGGTTATGGTTTCAACTAAAGAAACATACTTTCATATTGTTTCAAACATGTCTTATTAAAAGTATGGAGGAATCTATTCTAGCATATTTCCAATTAGAGCTTAGAAAAGACTGAGATGTGAATAAAAACAATTTTGTCCCCTAAAACTGATTGCATCAATAATATATTCTAGAAACTTGGAATTGCTAGTATAATATTAAAGTATTTTCAATTATTTTATAGAATCAGATACCAAGATTGTGAAATATTTCTGTTTGGAAATTTTCTAAATTATCTGATTTATAAATGATTTCAAAAACCTTTGTACATTCTTCACCTTCTAGCTCAGTGTTAAACTAAATTTTTTACTAAATTAATGCTTATTGATGAAATATTTTATGAAAAGAAATGACAAGATCATTATTATTCAGATAAGAATGTAATACTTTTTTAACAACTCCACACTGGAAAAAAAAAGTATCATTTTGTGATGTGTAAATAAAAATATCTCTCTTTGAAGTTCACCCTGAGTGAGACATACACAACAATTCCTGGGCTGTCTAGAGAAAGCATAAGGTTATTAGCTCATATTGATTTGAAGGGAATGGTAACCCTGTTACCAAATCAGCTTCTGCAGCCTTGGTGTTTTTTTAGAGAAACATATTTAATTATCAGCCATGCCACATTTGGCTTCCTCTTTAAGATTGACTGCACTATATTACACCAATTTGGATGCACCCCATTGCCTCTGCTCTGAGACTCTCACAGGGAGGTATAGTAATGAAAGCCATGCTATCCTTGCAAAAGGGCATTCCCAAGAATTACTATTAGCAACCTTTGGCTATATTGCAAACTATTACCTCTATCCAGACAGCCATCAATCCATAGAAAATTCTTTGATCCTTGGTTATTACTATTTAAGATGTAAAAGTAAAAAAAAAAAAAAGGCAGACCCATTAAATTGAGTTATGTCTTTCTCCAGATAACGGCAAAATTGAAATTTATGCTTGAATATAACAAATAAAATTCTGAAGACCACTAAACTTTTGAAGAATTAGGTTATTATTTATGGTGATGGATATGACTGCATTTGATCAACCTATTTCACATTAACTTATTCTTAAAGTAAATAAATATTTATTGAGAATTTACCTTGTATTTCTGTTTGTCTTGCAAATTAATATGCAAAATGTAATCTTATTTAGTATCAAAAAAACCTCATTTTCTTGTGATTAATGTTCAAATGGTTGATAATAAATAAAATGTTATTAAGTATTCTATAAGACAATATTTTCTATAGATGGTGTGACTCAGCATCACCTAGAGTATATTTGTAATATAGAACCTGAGTCCTCCCTGCAGATTCTGATCAAATATGTTAAAAGTGACTTCAAGCTTCTGAAAAATATTCAAAATATTTATAGGGAATATTAATGCACAGACAGATGATGGAATTACACTGCTTTAAATCTCTTTTTAAACTGGAACTGAGATTTTATTTATTTTTATATGATACAATGAATTTTATAGTTCTTAAAGACAATTGATAAGGGTTTTCTGTTTCTTTCAGCTTTACACAGTCTATATATCACTAAAATCGAGAACTTGAAATTTTAGCATAACTTATCAAAATTAATTCTATTTAATATAGAAATTGTGCCATATGGTATGAGAAACATGATTAACTATGTGACATTAAAATGGCATTTTCACAGTTGAGTTCCCAAACAACTTATTAAAAATGCTATAATACCAATGTTTTAGAAATTATTTTAAACTAAAGAAAAATATGAACACCTCCAAAATAATTTTATGAAAATAATATAACATTAATGTCACAACATAATATTGATTAGTAAAATATAAAAATAGTATGGAACAAACTGTATAAAAAGCATGCAGACTATTCTAAATAAAATGCAAAAATTAAGCAATATAACAAATAACATTAAACCTTGACAACTCTAATAGAAGTCCGGTAGTAGAAAAATCATTAACACACATATCTCATAAAAAGTTTTAAAAATAAGGCAAATAATCATATTTATGAATGTGAAAATGGCACCTGATAATCTTTAGACATATTTCATATTTAAAAATACAAGAAAAAAGAGGAAAATAGTTTATAAATACAATTTTAAAAATTAAAAAAATTCATTCCAAATACAATGCACATAGATTTTAATTAAATAGATAATAAAGGGTACTTCTTCCTATTAAAATTATTATTAAGATTGCCATAAAGGTACACTTTCATACAATGAAATAATGGACATAGAGAGAAGTAAATATTATTTTGTCTATGATATAGATTTATATCTGCTAGAAAGCTCTAATATTCTAAGAATAAAAAAATAGATTAACATTTGAGATAAATTTGAAACTATGTTAATTCTATATTAAGGTGAATGTGTAAAATTCAATGATACTCTTTCTCCATTGGAGATACATCATCTCCAATGATACTATTTCTCCATAGCAATAAAGACATAAAAATCAACATGAAAAAACATTCTTTCAACACAGTGACAAAATTATGAAATGCCCAGATATAGAATGTAAAACAACTATAATACTTCATTGAGGAATATAAAATGAAATGTGGAAATAAAGGAAAAATACAAATTCTTAGCTAGAAAGATTTAGTATCACAGACTGTTAATTCTCTGCATACAGATATTTAAATATAAGTAATTACAATAAGAATTACAAGATTTTATCTTTTGTACAAAGATTTTAAAGTTTATTGAAATAATGAAAGCTTTAGAAAAATTGAGGAAATTATGCACAAGATCAAAGAATGGAGACATTATCCCTATAATGTAACAAAAATGATATTGCCATACTAATAGACAGACTATTTAGCTAATCTAGAAATAGATCCAGGTATATATGACATGTTAATATATGCCAGCAATCGTGTTTCTATTTGATAAGAAAAATACATTAGTATATGGTGATGACATATTGACTCTTTAAGAAAATAGTAAAAACTGTTCCTGATTTTACCCTGTTTAAAAACAATAGATTTTAAATAATTTCAGATTTAAATGTAAAAAAAAAATTACCCATTAGATGAACTTAATTATATGACAAGCTTTTGTGTGGTTGGAAATCATTTATAAAAGCACCAATGATAAAGTTGGAAAATATATTTGTAATACACATACCAGTTAGCTTTTACAAATTTAAAATAAATAAATAAATAAAATATCCATAAGTACATGGAAAAACACACAATTATGAAATTTACAAAAGAGCAAATAGAAAAGACCACATTAAAAGTTGTTCATGTGTACTGGTATTTATGGAAAAGCAGCTTAGACATAAAATTTATTATTATGTTTCAGTAAAAATAAATAAACAAGAATAAATATAAAATATATAATGTCCAGTATTAATACATTCATGTTACACAGTTGCAAAATAAAATATGAAAGAAAATTAAATATATAATTTTATCATTAAAATAAATAATAAAATACCAAATGATATGTGTTATTTAAAAATATTTTCATTTCTTTTTTCCTCCTCAAACTACAGTGCTGATCAACAGTGCAGATATACAGATCGACAGTAAGAACTCACAAAAGCAACTGGTTTTCATTGCTTCTCACCATTGACCATGCTGATATTGTCCCAATATGTTATAAGCGGCAGAAGAGAATGTTAGGGTTTTAGTTGCCTATTAAAATCCAGGTCTGTCTTCCACAGTTAATTCTTCCACATCTTGATTTCTCTTAACTGTTGCACATTGGCAGTTGACAGCAATACTGAAAATTTGGCGAAAAGTGTTTTTGTATTTGGATTTCTTTATTATCTTAATGAAACACCATGTTTTCCTTTTGGAATTCGAAGCAGAAATAAGCAAAGGACAAGAGATTTGCATCTGTATGATTTAACTTGCATGATGTAAAATGTTTTAATAAAAGAAAATTTTAAAAAAGATCATGGGAAGAAGGATGATTAAAGATCTACATTAGCAATAGTTATTTTTGAATACAAAATTATATATGTCAATATAAAGCTGTTCCTTAATGCATGCCATTACTCTTTAATGATTGGTAAATCATCTGGTGTTACAATGTTATTGAACAATTGAATGTGTATCTTTTAACAGTGTCTTCATTTTCTTTATATTTGTCCTAGAATTTTCCATGGCATGTGCTCTCATTTCACTTTCCACAGTTCAGAGTGTATATTTATCTGATATACAAAATGTAATAGGGGTCTCAAACCTTACTCTTTATGTTTCATGAAGGCATGGCCCTTTTTGTGCTTTGGTCAGTATTATATCTCTAGCAACCTGCAGTGTCTTTTTTGTAGGCACTATCTCCCCTCCTGTGAAAGAATAATATAATCCCTGAGAAATAAAATGTTTGGGAGATAAGAACTTCTGTGCATTTGCTATCTCATTTTGTCATAGCTAATTCCAAGCCCGTACACCTAGTAGAAAGCTTTGCCAATAAAAGGTTTGTGATAAATCTTGTGTTATTAAAACACGATAGTTCAAAGGAGATTTACTCATGGTGTCTTTTGTTATTGTTGTCATATTTGGAAACTTCTTTCTGTCGAAGAGAACAAGTTTCTTTTAAAGGTCAGATTGTGTTTCTAATTCATATTCACACTTGTACAGAATTAACGAAGGGTACTATATTAATAGAAATTTGATTATGGTAATTGAATGCCATTGTCTTTTCTTCTTGCTTTCTAAATAAAGTTACAAAAAAAAAGATTAATTTATTTCTAATGTTCACTCAATTAAATGTATTTATGTGTCTTGCCAAGATTCAGTGTAGATTTTTGAGATTAAATTAGTTTTAAATTAGCATTACAAATTTGACATAGATGTCGTATGTGCTCTAGTGAAAGAAACTATAAAAAGATACTTTATAAATTTTAATACAATCAAGAATTTGCAAGTTTTACCTTAATTACGTTAATACACTTAAAGTCCATGATAGAATGACTTTGTATTCATTTTACATTCTGCTTTGAAAACCCATTTTTAATAAGAAAAACTGAAAAAAATGTTCAGGTCATGGCTAAAATTCAGTAATAAAGATGAGTGAGTGGAAAATTAATTAGTATAGTTCTATGTGTCTCAATTTTGAAGGTTAACTTTTTAAGTTGGGCATAGTTCTCTCCTAATATAACCATTATACGTTAGTCGACATTTCTTGCCTTTCACAGTGACTTACACAGCTTTCTCACACATTTACATATTAGAATCAAATCCTAGAATCTCACTGAAAGAAAGAAAAGTGTTTGCAAGCAAAATAACTTCTCACATCTTCATGATTATTATTTTTCACAATTTTTGCTACATAAATACAACTTACAATCTAGAAAAATAGAACAAGTCTGAATATGTACAAAGTTTTATGTATATATCAAATTGATGTTACATTCCATAATTATACTACCTATATTATAGTTGATTCATAATAGTCCCTTATGATCCTTTATATCAAAATTCCAATGGCATTCTTCACAGAAATAGAAAAAGCAATCCTAATGTTTGTATGGAACCCCAAAAGAAACCCCGAATAGCCAAAGCAATATAGAGGGGGGAAAAAAAGTTGGAGACATCACTCTTCTTGATTTAAAATTATATTACAAGGTTTTGTTTAAGTTTCTGCTTATGTGGTGAATCGCGTTTATTGATTTGCTTATGTTAAACTATCCTTGGGATAGTGGGATACAACTCACTTGATCATAGTGAATTATATTTTTGATGTGGTGTTGAATTCCGTTTGCTAGTATTTTGTTAAGGATTTTTGCATCTATGTTCATAAGGGATATTGGCCTGTAGTTTTCTTTTTTTGTTTTATCCTTCCTAGCTTTGGTATCAGCGTGATGCTGGCTTCATAGAGTGAGTTAGGGAGGATTCCCTCCTTCTCAAGGTTATGGAATAATTTCTGTAGCGTAGGTACCAATTCTTCTTTGTACGTCTGGTGGAATTTGGTTGTGAATCTGTCTAGTCCTGGGCTTGGTGTCCAATATACTAGGTAGTTTTGCATGTTTTTTGAGTATATAGTAGTATATGTTTTTACACTTATTTTGGTCTGGCTTCTTTTACTCAACATTATGTTTGTGAGATTCCTGCACGTTGTTGATGTGGAGGTAGTTCATTCATTCTCTCACTGCTATGAATGAATTTTCAAAGCTAAGTAGCATTCCAGTATAAAAGCATGCCATGATGTTATTTTTCTAACTTAGATCTGGGTTCTGCAAACTATGGCCCATAAATATATTTTTGGAACTTGGAAACATCAATTTATTAATATATTTTCTATTTTTGGAACTTGGAAATATCAATTAATTAATGTATTGTCTATGGCTGTTTTTGTGATACAAGGATAAAACTGAGTGGTTGTGACTGTTTATGGCCTGCAAACCCTAAAATATACACTACGTGACTCTTTAAGGTAAAATTTTTAATCTCCTGATCTAATGTTTTGATAAAAATTAGTGTTTTCAACTTTTTGCTATTGTAAATAATGCAACAATGAATACTTTTGTACATGTTTTTGGGTCTTTCACTAATTTTTCTTGTGTATAAATCTAGGAATGTAAATTTTGAGCCATAGGTTTATTTGTCCTGCTATAGTAGATACTGCCATACAGTTTTACAGTGTGAAATGTCAATTCCCATTTCTGCTCTCAGTGTATAAGATTGAAGGTTGTTCCAGATCCTCACAAATTCTTGATATTTTGAAATGATTTTATTTTAGCCATTCTTTAGGTGAGTTATAATACGGCATTAGATTTTAATTGTTATATACTTGAGTACTAATTAAGATGGATATCCACTACTAAAAAAAGAAAAAAAAAGAAAGAAAGAAAGAAAAAAAATAACCTGAAATGTCTACTAAAGGGTCAAGTTAAATAAATTATTCTACACTCATATGTAAGATACTTATGGGCCCGTTAAAAATATATGTGCTGATAAGTAAGATCCCCAAGACATAGAATTAAGACAAAAATGTAAGGCCAGAATAGTGCATAGTATGGTACTAACTTGGTCCTGTTTTGCTTTTAGGGTATAGAGAATATTTATGTAGATTCTGCATATATGCAAATATGACAGACATAAGGGCAAGTATACACAAGAATTTGCTAATAATTACTCCCAATGAGTAGAACTGATAGGTGGAGGCATAGTTTTATATTTTTCTTCAGATCTTTTTGTGTTTTTTTCCTTATGCATTCATTTGTTTAAGTTAAAAAGAAAACATTTCACATGCAAAAGAATTAGTTTAGACCCCTATCTTAACGCCATAAACAAAAATCAATGCAAAATGAATAAAAGACCTTAATGTGAAACTTGAATCATAAAGCACCTGGAAGAGAACATAAGGAAAAAATCTCCTTGATATTGGCCTTGACAATGATTTTTTGGCTATCACACCAAAAGCTCAGGCTACAAAAACAAAAATAAACAAATGGGATCATATCAAACTAAAAAGCTTCTGTACAGTAAAGGAAACAATTAACAGAATGAAAAAGCAATCTATAAACTGTGAACACATAATTGAAAACCACATTTCTGATCAGGGCTAAATATCCAAATTTTATAAAGAATTCTTACAACTCAATAGCAGGAAAACAAATGACTTGTTAAAAAATGGGCAAAAAACCTGAACAGACATAGCTCCAAAATGGACATAAAAATGATTAACAGATATATGAAAGGTGCTCAAAACCACTATTTATAAGAATATGCACAATATAATCACCGTGAGAATTCACCTCACACCATAAGGATGACTATTATCAAAAATCAAGAGATAACAAATATTGGCAAGGGCGTGGGGGAAAGGGAACCCTAGGACACTGTTGGTGGTAATGTGGATTGGTACAGCCATATGGAAAATAGTATGGAGGTTCCTAAGAAATTAAAAATAAAACTACCCTATAACCCAACACTCTTCCTTCTGGATATATACTCAAAAAAGATAAAATCACCACATAGTATAGATTTATTCACTCCCATTGTAGCATTATTCACAATAACCAATGTATGGAAACAACGTAAATGCCCATCAATGGATGAATTGGTAAAGGAAATGTGGTGTGTGTTTGTGTGTGTATGTAATATGCCATTATATTTAAAACATTCCATTATTATTAATATATATTATATATTACCAGACACAGAAAGAAAAAGATTGCATGATCTCACTAATATTTGGAATGAAAAAGGACAGAGTTCAAATACGCAGAGATAGGGAATGAAATAGTGGTTACTACTGGTGGTGTGTTTAATATTATCCTTTTGAAATTATCTATGAGTAAATTTATTTATTGACAATAACCATATTCTGCAATAAATTAGAGGTTTCTGCTCAGTATTTCTATATAATATATTCTATTTTGTGGAAAGCATCACACCAATCAGTAACATTTTATCAAGCCCAGGAATACACTGAGAATTGAACACCCAGAAAATTGCCTACAAATGTAACTGGGGCAAACAAGCTACCTAGTAGAAACGTAGGTGAACTACATATATAATTGTAACTTTTCTAATAGCCACATTTATAAAAGTAAAAAGAAGTAGGTAAAATGAATTTTAAAAATATACTTTAACTCATTATATCCAAAATATTTTAATTTCATCATTCAATCTATATAAAAATTATAAATGAGAAATTTTACATTCTTTTTTGTATTGTCTTTAAATTTGGTACTTTACCTTTAGAATACATTCAAATTCAGATACTAAATTTTCATCAGAAGTAATGTTTGTATATGAATTTTATCAAATTTACAGTTGAAAAAGTACACTCACATACCAAAGGTTTTACAAACAACTTTAAAGTTTCCAATGATTGTCTTATCAGTTTTTAAACTGAAGTTTAATGTAATTAAAATTGAGTAATTTTTAAAAGTTAGGTTCACAGCCATACTACAGGGTGTCCCAAAAGTCTCCATACAAAGGAAAAATTTTGTAATGAATATTTTGTAAATAAAGTTACACCTAACTACAATTTCCCATTTTCCCTATGTTTGGCAACTTTTGGGACACCCCGTAGTCAAATTTTAATGGCTCGAAAGCATATGTCACCAGTGGATACCACCTAGAACAGTACAGGTCTCTAGTGTGTAAATCTTTTGCTACAAAAATGGAATTATGTTTTCCTCCAACGTGACTTTAAATGCTATTGAAAATTATTTGTGAAAATTTAAGTGATGTCGTTCTACAACATAATATATGCATTGCACTTACAAGTTTCCTGTTTTATTCCAATTGACTAGCTCATTATTTCTATAAAATTCACATTATAAGATGAACTTAAGGCTTCAGGTTAAATATAAATGATAACTGTAGTGGTAGTTCCATAATTAGAGATATAAAAGCCAAAACTTTATTTTTAAATAACTATTCAATTTCTTGAAATTCCATTATTCTGTTTCCTTTTGAATTTTTTACTTTATAGACTTAATCTTGAAGGCCCTTAATATTCATCAAATCTTAATAGGCCTACAAAACAACAGCTGATGATACAATTAAAGTATAGGATGTGTTTTTCCCTGTGAGATATGGCTCATTAATAAATATGAGCAGGAGCCTAGCTCTAGTCATCCATCAATATTTAATCACTGCATGTTATAGTTCTCTCCACTTGATTGATAGATTATTTCCCTAGGATCACACATATCTCTAACTTTTAGAAAAATGTTATACAATGATATTTTAATATAATTGTGTTAAAAACACAGATGATTTTTGTTTTATACATATTTTATGACATATCATATGTGTTTTAGATGAAAAATAACTTAAAAGTTAGAAACCAAAGAAATGCATGGCTCATGATATGGTAGAAAGGATGTGCAATAAACATTTTCTGATTTAGTTTTTTACAATTAAAACCACCTAATGACATTAACCATAGCATATAAAAGGATGACTATTTCACAAAGACTATAAATGTTTTCACCAATGTTTCAAGCTATTCAAGACAGTTTGAAAAAAATATATAATCATATAAAATTCATCTTTTTTTCTGTTAATAGGAATTGGCATTAAATTATGACTGCATATATTGCCACACAATATTTTATCTAATTTATCAATATTTATTATGTTCTTTGCCTTTTTAGTGTAGCTAAATATGTACAGCAGTAGATTTTGGCAAAGATAATATAAAAGATATAAGGACATAAAAGAATACATTGGATGAAGGAAAAATTAACAGCAGTTATGTCTAATCCAGAATATAACATTATATTGAAAGCCTAAACTTGATAGTCTTCTTCTGATAATTCTGGCTCTTGGCAATGATATAATTTCAAGCTGTTATCAATATGTTGGAACTGCCAATATATTTTGGCTTGAGTTTTGATACACCAAATGAGAGAAATTGGTCAATTTACTAAGTTCATTGAAATCAAGATAACAGTATTACACACATCCATATACATTTTTAAATACCAACATTTGAAATTTGAAGTAAATATATTTTAATCACTGTTGGATCGTTAATAGCTCAGCTGTGAATCTATAAAAATTGATAAGAACAGGTAGACAATTGGATAAGGGAGGATGTGCTGTATGCTCTTATATTTCTCAGTAGTAAATGTTGGAGCAGAATACTTCTTATTGCAAAAATTAAAAAAAAGAAACTGAATTAGTAAAAGAAAATAAGTATTTAATTTTTCAACGCAAAAGGGAAATATACAATACCAAATGTGCGATTCAAGCACTGAATTATTTTAATTTGACATAAACAGCTAAAGTAAAATAATCACTTTGTTTTGCATAAAGTAGCATCTTAAAAAGACCATTTTAATTAAAGAATAGGTACACTAACAATTTTTATACATGGAATCTTCAGTGGTTATGAGGAAAAATGTTTCTGGTTATAAGACCATTGTAGAAAATTGTTAACTGAGTAAATATTAACTGGATGTAGTTTCCTTAGGGAACTGATTCAACTGGACAAGGCTTCTGTAAATTAATCCAACTTGCATGTTTCTTATAGGTATTCAGATTTAAGGATGGATTATGAGAGTTTCTGGGATTATGTTGCAAATAATTAGGTTTATATAGGTTATGGGAAATGCAGAACTATCTTCAGAAAAAAATATGTTTATCCTTCTTTGCTGTATTTTCCTCAACTTACTGTCCAGCTGTCAATACATTCTAATATAAAGGGAAGGTTTTTAAATTAAACATTTTTATAATAAAATAGAAATACAGATATACTGAGAGATATTATTTTATTAATTTCTTTGCATATTAAATAATATTTAAGTTTGAAAATGCATATGGGACACATAGTAATTCTAACACTATCCTTGTAGATTTGATAAAATACCAAATGATACTATTGATAAAGAGTTAACAACAATTAGAAATTATACAGAGGTAAGCTTTACCTAAAAAGGAAGATGACCATATAAAAGTATAAGAATAGAAATTATTTTAATTTATATTATTCATATTTCATAAAGTTTTCTTAAAATTCAGCTATAAAAGTATGTTATTTTCATCCAGATAATGCTTAGCATGTTAGTTATTCAGACTCTTAGTGTAAGTTCACACTTCCATGCTCACACCTAAAACTTTCCTATTGATAAAATATATATTTTTTAATATTATAAAACTATTCCATTTTAGTTTTGATCTTATATTAGTTATCATGTCCTTCCTTAAATACAATTTATAATATTTAACTAAGGTTGGCAAGGTATTATGTGACTGAAAGGGCTTTTTAGTAAGACAGAGAAGAGAGGGAAAGAAATTTGCCTTATGTATAATTAGGTTAAAAATTGCATAGATTAATTATTAATATAAATAATTTATCTTTCTCAATCTCTATATTCTAAACTTCAATAACTACTTATATTTCTCATCTAAATATAAAATGTAAAAATAGAAATAATTTTTGTAGAAATACAACATAAAATAAACATATATATCCATTGCATTTAAAATAATCATTTAATCATATTTTTACATATCTAGTTTATCCAAAATTATTTTAAGAAAAATAACAGTAATAATTAACATGACATAATATACACACATAAGTATATTATAATTATAGCATTATTATATTTTATAAAGTAATAACAAACTTATAAGAAATATAAAATATAATTTAGTATAAATATAATTTTACAATATAAAATATAAAATAATTAATTTATTATAAATATACACTGTGAATAAAACTAATCATAAAAGTTTATAATTGAATATTAGTAAATTAATATTAGACTACTTAAAGAGACTTTCACATATTTTTGTTCTAACAAAACTGGTTCTGATAATGAATCATTGAGGTTTTTAAATAAGTGTAAGACAAAGAAACTTATGATTATTCTCAGATCATAGTATTTTCATAATTATAGAAACAAATTTAAATAATTGAGGTTATGAAAGACATGGAAAAATTGAAATGTTAAAAAAAGTTTAAAAAAATTGAAATGTTACAGAAATGTTAAAAAATGTGTTGACTAAATACAACTAGTTGCTATATTTGGCATTTAATCTTTTTAAATTATTAACAGAGAAACTCTTATTGTAAAACAATTTGATAACTCTCATTCACCAAAATTATTTTATGAATCCAGTAACATGATAGTAAAATAGGAGGATAAACATCTCAATTGCCATAGGAAATTAGGCAGCTAAAAATTCTGATCTTTGTAGGGCCTTTGGGGTAGAAAATCATCAAAGACAACTAGAAAATGCAATGTCAACAAGATATAATATAGTCCACAGGGAATCTGCGGCAACAGGGAAAAAACTGAGAAGGCAATAGCAGATGTTTTCCCGCAGGGATCATTATAGAACAATAATTAAAGATCAAGATGGTATCTAGAAAAGAGCACAATAATGCTAACAGGAGGAGGAAATTAAAAGAAGGATGAAACCATTTACAGCAATTACTCCACTATTTGCTACAAATTGATATTATTTATCCAAAACAGACACACAAACACACGAACAAAACTAAACAAAACCAAAAAATGTTTGAGCGGTCCAACAGTTTTGCTGCTATAGAACACCCTTAGGATTTATTTCACCAGTGATTTTAAGAGCAAAGAGATATATTTACACAAAGCATCTTTTTATATAGGTGATAACATTTATTTCTCTTTGTCCAATTAATCCTGCTCAGGATATTTATAGAACAACACAACCTGATTTAGTATTTAGACCTGCCTGTGCCACTAATCTGTATTGCTCCTAGAAGTAGTCCCTGATAGTCCTTGAGATTCAGTTTTATGATGATGATGATGATGATGGAATAAAATTTACACTACATGATCTGCAATTAACTTTCTCTAACATTCCATGACATATCTGGTTGTCAAATATATTTATATTTTATTTTAAATATATTCATTAGGAAATCTTATAATAAAGAGATTTCCAATGCAGGTATATTATTCTGGAAAACCAATTAAATTTTCACAAATATTCATACAGTTTTATTACTATTTATCATAATGACAGAGACCTGAAGATATCAGGCAATTTAGCAATTATAATTTAGTTAACTGTTTTTTAACATAGGATTTTAGAGTCTGTCATTTTACTCAGAATAAGTCAAGTTAGAAATACTTATATTCTACCCCTGTTATTAAATATTTTATTTACTTTGACAAAGTTCTAAAATTTAATTATATTATTTTAAAATATGTAAAATAATTTAGGAAACGATAATCATTCTATTGTCACTTCAGTTATAAAGTTTCTCACTTTGTGTCGAACAAAGAGTTTTTGATGACAGAAAGTCTTAGTTTTTAAATTTTTATGTAGTATAGTGTTTAGCAAAAGTAGAAATTTGATAAACACTTGGTGAAAGAAAAAGGGAGGAAGAAAAGAAGGAAGGAAGCAAGGAAGAAGGAAAGGAAAAATTATGTTATTGAATCAAACATGGCTTCAAGTTTCATTTACCAACTAAGAGTAAACTACATGGCCACATTCCCCCTTTGAAGGAAACCAAATAAAAGGCATGAAATCATATGTACTTCATATTGAAGCATAATTGGTGAAGTCGGAATTTTTAAAATGTACTCCAGTGGAATACTCACACACATACTCACTGACACACAATTAATCATATTACTTGTTTGAGAAGTGACTCAAGCTATACTTTCAAGAAGTAGCTATTAGCTCTGTTTCATATGCTCAATTCTATTATACTAGAGACTGTGATTTTCTTAGTATGGGCTATAAAAAATAGTCTTACGTTCCTTTGGCTTTTCTTTAACTGAGTTTAGACATAATCATCACACCCTTTGCTCAATTTCAAAATTTGTATACAAGGATATTTTTGACTAAGTTCATAAATAAACAAGTTTTGTTTGAATTTTCCCTAAAAAACATTGGATTTCTCAGTGACATAAATTGAACAACACAGTATACAGACTATGGTAATTGACCCAGTGATGGTAAGAGGTTAAAAATAACCTCCTCCAAGGGTACTGGCTTAGAAAATGAATACATATTCATGGTAAATAGATTGTAATATTATAATATACAAGCAAATATCAATTTAATGCAATTAAATGCATAAGTGCTTTTTAAATTTCAGAATATTATGGGGGTACAAACATTTTAGTTACATGAGTTCTGAGAATAACATTGGAAAGCAGAAATAGAGGAAAATTAGTAGAAAATAAAATTTTTGAAGGAAATAAACTGTGAGCCAGATTGTAAACTAAAGATTTAAACCAGAAATAAAGAAAAAAAGCAGAAATTTAACAGACCTCCAAAAGCCCTGAAGAGCCCCTGAAGAGTACTAGAAACATAGTAGACATATATACATACATACACACACATAAAAATATATTCAATGAGTTGACAAAATATCATGTTCAAAACTACATTCTCAAACTGAAAGGCAATTGTAAAATTGAGGAAACTTATCTTAAAAGAGACTAAGAAATTAATGGAAAAGAAATTGACACACAATGAGGCTTATAATGACTCATAAAGGATGGAGTAAGAGTGTGTTTGTAGAAGAATAATACAGAAATACAGAACCGGTATTCTGTATGATATCAAAACCTGGCCACTAAAATTGTCAATCTGGAGTGATAATATTGCTAACATACAATAGTACTCATAAAAATTTTGGGCACAATGAGTAGAATATACTGAATGAGAATCTAAAATAAAGAAGTTGAAGTTTTATAGTTCCAACTTTTTTTTCTTTTTCCATCTATACAAAAAAACCTTAGATAAATACAACTATACAGATCACCATCCAATATGAAAATAAAATTTTAATAAATCACATAATATTTATTAGAATAAGAGTATTGTTTTGGAAATACCTTCCTTGCCTGTTTACACTATGATAAAAATCCTCTACAATTCATAATTAAATATGTGTTTGTTTCTAATATAGAATTACTATTTAACTGGTCATATGCTGCTCCTCCAGGGGGCACAGAGATTAAACTTTGGTGGAATCCAAGAGGTGCTATCTCTGTTGTTGCTCAGAGTGCCAGCACCATGGGGTGCTACTTCCATCTAGATTTCCAAGATCCTCTGCCTAGTCATCCTGGCAGAGAACCACATCAAAAGAGGAGCCACCACAGACAGTCCCCACAAGGACATGCCACTGTGAAGGAAGCTACTGTGGGGATGGGGATACCTTGGTGATCCTAGACAAGGAGAGCCACCTATACATACAATTACATCCTGGGAGAACCACAGATAATGACTTCAGCCCCTGAGAACTGCAGATGGACTGCAACCAGCAAAGCCAACAGGCTGGATGGCCCAGAACCTTGTGAGCCCAACCACTGCCCATGTGTGTTAGAAAGGCATGACATGAAGCCAAGGAGGTTTGTTTTCAAACATTAAGGTTTCGGACTTCCTTAGGACCTGTCACTCTTTTCTTCTTTTTTATTTGTCTGTTTTGGAAGAGAATGTTTATCCTATGCTCATCCCACCATTGTATATTGGAAATATATAACTTGATTGATTTCACACATTCACAGCTGGAGAGGAATTTGCCTCAGAAGGAATGGTACCTTGAGTCTCACCAATATCTTGATTTAGATATTTAGATGAAACTTTGGACTTAGACTTCTGAGTTGAAGCTGGAACAAGTTAAAAATTGGGATTATTTGAATGGAATAGTTCAATATTCTAGTACTCCAAAGCAGTATTTTGTATGTGAAAAGGACATGAATGTTGAGAGGCCAGGGGCAGAATGCTATGGTCTGAATGTTTACGCCCTTCCCACATCCATATGTTGAAACTTAATTCTCAAATGATGGTAGTATAAATAGAGTCATTGATAGATAATCAGGTTATGGGCAAGGAGCCATGAACAATGAGATTAGAGCCCTTATACAAGAGAGCCAAGAGGGCTACCTTACCCTTTCCCCCATGTGAGGACATAGCAACAAGGTATTTTCTGTGAACCAGAAATGGGATTTTACTAAACACTAAATATGCCTGTGCCTTGATCTTGGACTTGACTGCATCCAGAACTGTGAAAAATAAATTTATGTTGTTTTTAAGATACCCAGTTTACGGTAGCTTGTTACAGCAGCCTAAATAGAATAAACCATATGCTTAAATGATATGATTTTCTTTATGAATTTGATATTACTATAAAAGAGTACTTCTTTAAAAAGATATTAAAAGTAATATGCATTTTAATTTGGGGGATTTTTAGGAAAACAAAATATCAAAGGTATATCCTGACTCATGAAATACTAGAAAAATTCCTCATATAAATTTAATACTTTGCTAGCTTACTCAAATTCTATGAGACAAAATCTTGAAGTCTTGTTTGTCTTTAATGAGTGTCATCGGTTAATCCCTTTTTTCTCAATTTTCAAGCACATAGTTTGAATTCCTGGATTAAATTTAATGACATGGACAATTCCTTAACATTCAAAAACCACTTTTTTCTGTAGTCTCTTATCCTCACAATCACCACATAAGTAGATACTACATTGAAATTTAGAGATGTTTGTACTACTTAAATTCTGACTAGTAAGCTAGAATTTCAACCCCAATTTTTCTACCCCAAATTTTAGCAATTCTTTTTTTTAATCACTCTGTTCTAATTATCTAATAATAGCCAAAGCAAAACAAATATGCCTCCATTTTATGTCACTTACATCATTTATATTTAGCAAAACTCCAATTGCTCCTTAGTAGAGAAAACTGTATGTTTGAATAATTATTAGTTATATGTAGATTACCTGCATGCTTTTCTCAGAAGGCTTTTTTGACATGTGGATGTTAGTTGGGATTAGGATAGGCTAATAAATAAATAATGGAGATACAACAAAACAGTGTATTTCTTTGTCACATAAAAGACAGAAAGTAGACAATTTAGAGATGGTATGGTGGCAATGTTTCACCAAGTCTTCTGTAATCCAGGTTTCTTCTTATGACAAAAAGGCTATCCCTAGATTATAGGGCTGTTGGTTATACTGTAGAGGAACTGTAGGGTAACTATAGTTCTAGGGAATAAAGTAGAAGAAAGAACAAAACAGTGGACTGTTGTAGACAGAATTGTGCCACCCCATATTTTATGAAAAATCACCTGTCTTTAATGCTAAGAATTTAAGTGTTTATTTTAGAAAGTCAATTCCCTAGCTAAAGATTAAAGGTTTTATTACCAGGGAACAATGACAGAAGACACTTGAGAACACAACCTGAAATTTCAGATAAAATATGTGAGTTTTAATTTTAATTCACTAATTCCAAATATTCTGTCACTATTATTCCTTATTTGTGTTTTGGGGTAATAAGATTAAGAAGATGCCTGTGGCAACTATATGGATTGAGATTTTTGGTTACAGACAGTAAAACTCAGCTACCTTGATCAGAAAAATATTATTATGGGATTTAAAAGATCTAATCAAATCTTTGTAAGGTAGAGGAATAGGCTCCAGGATTAGATGCCAGAAAAAACTCATTGAAAAACCATGTTGCTTCTATTCCAGATGAGGAGTTGTAATTCTGCTAACTCAGAACAAGGTTGTTCTGAAAGGATTGAGGTTTCCTGCCACCAACAACACAAACAACAGAAATAAGGTGTCTCTCACAAATTCAGTTTAGAATAGATACTCCTCACTAATCCTAATGTCTCATGTTAACTTATATTCAAAGTGTTATTGGATGCAATGGAACTTATACCATGTGTCGTGACATTGATGACAATGCAGATTGGAAAACATAGTGTTTTGGCCTCTAATCTGGTATTTTGCCATGCATGGAACTGGAAAATTATGAATAATATTTTTGGGTATTTGGAGCCATCAGACACACAGATGTGCCCACAATACTATTTTATTTTAAAGTATAAATATATGTAATAAATTATACTCATTATCTTTGTAAATTTACAAAATTAGTTCTAAACAGGATATTTACAGTGGCATGGTGATGATAATATAACTCATATGTGATTTCTATATTTAATGCAACTTGATATTTTTGTAAATATTTTGCAAGCTTTATTTTCTTTTGTATTTCCAAACATGTTGCTGATTAAAATCTTTTCCTGGTGAGTATTTCATTCATAACATGTTAAATTTGTTAACAGCTTGTGTGTGAAATGTTGAAATAAAAGAGAAGACATGTTAAAAAATAAAGACTCCAAAGCCTCAATGAAACATAAGACTATGTTCTTAAAAAGGCAATCTTAAGATATGAGACCTATCACTGTTCCAGAAGTAAGCCCCACTTGACATTAACCTTTACTGAGACAATGGATTGAAGAATCCAAACAAGGACTATGAATAAAATGATTATATACATTTTTGTTTTTCTTTTTGTTTTTTGTGGACATAAGTTTTGAAGTCAATTGGGTAAATACCTAGCAGCACAGTTTCCAGATCTCATTTTTTGGCTTTGGAAAAAATTGTCAAATTGTCTGCCAAAATGGCTAAACCATTTTACATTCTCACCAGTAATGCATAAAAGTTTCTTCATGTCCTGGCCAGCAGTTGATATTGTCAGTTTTATTTTTGTATTTCATTCATTCTAATAGGTGTATTGTGGTATCTCCTTTTTGTTTTAATTTATACTTCCTTCTCAAATGACAAATGATATTGAGTGTCTTTCCATATGCTTATTTGCCATCTGTGTATTTGGGGGATAATATCTTCATATTCACATTTTAAAACAAATTAGGTCATTTAATTTTTACTATTTGTTTTTAAGAATTCTTTGTATGTTTTAGGACTAACATAAGCACCATGGCAGAATAGAAAACTCCTGACTCTCCTTCCAATGATGGACACACTGGAAAAATATCTACTCACAGATCAGTTCCCTCTAAGAGAAATTCAGAAACAAGCTTGAGACTCCTACACATCAGGGAACAGAGAAAATATCCATATTGCATGGGTAGGAAAAGCTGAGGCACACTCAGGTGTGAATCCCTCCCTGGACACTGTACCATATAATTTGAAAGGAATTCCCAAAGCCCAGCTTCTCCCTGAAGAGAGAAGGGTTTGAACCACACATATAGCACCCTAACTCTGATGCCCTCCCCCAGTTTGGCACAATTCACCTATCTCTGGGAGCAGAAGGGATTAGGCATACATGAGTCTCCCTCGACCACTGAACAAAGTCACAGTTTTATACAAGTGTCCAGTCTCTTCCAGGGGCCTCATCCCCTGAGATCAGGGAAGAAAAAGGACTAAAACTCAAATCTCTAAGTTTCCCTTTGAAAGGTGTTTGCCAATTGCTGTTGCTCATAGTTGAGCTCCTAACTAAACTGCATCCAGGAATTAACTAGGCTGACAAACTATACAGCTCAGGTAATTCCCAGGCCTTCTCCCCCAGCTTTCCCTAGGGATAACTTCAAGGCTAACAATTCTCCCTAGAAGGAGTTTGTTCATATACTGAGTACTCTTAACTTTTACAACTGTCACCCAATGGACTACATCTTAAACCTCTTAGCTCTGGAAGTGGAAAGGACTAGGCCTATGCAATTCTACCTAGACAATGGTAAAAAGAGGTGATTTTAAATGGGTGTACAATCATATCCAGGGGCTACTACACCCTCTAGGAGCAGTGCAGGGAAGGGACTAAAATACAGAGTCAATAGTTTCTCCCCAGCAGGGGTTTCCCTGCATGCCCTTCCAGTATCTACTGGACAGTTTGACTTCTAACTAAACTCTTTTGGAGATTTAAAAGGGCAGACAAGCCATAGACCTCTGGAAGCCTAAACAGGAGCTTGGCACCTTCTAAGCTTTCTCCCTTACTTTGCTGTGGTGATAAATCCAGGCCTAGTAATTCCTCCTGGAATGAGTTTGTCCACACTTCAAGCACCATAATTTTTACAGCACCCACCCAAGAAATGTCCTCCTTAACCATCTAGCTGAGAGGGTTGATAGGGCTCTGCATACTCAAATTTCCCTAGACCACAGAAAACAAAGATGTGGATAGTCTACAGGACCACTTCCAATAGCTATCCCCCAGAATCAGAGTGCATAGTCAGAATGAAAGTGCAGGCATTTCCCACAGATCCTCTCCCCAGCTTAGGTCAGAGAGGAAAGGAGATAACACTTACTCTCAGTTTTACCCTGAGGACAGAAGAAACTTGAACAGACATCTAACTCTCCAACCCTTATTTCTACATCTACAGGGTCTGGCTTCTTTCTACCTGTGACGGGAGTTCAAATTTCCAAACCTCCTGGAGGCCACTAAAAACAGATGCAGCATTTTGGACAAACACAAAGACTTGAGAACTATCTAAGAATCTCTAGCTGGCCTGAATGGTAACATCCTTCTCCTATACAAGGCCAGTCTAACAGGACTGGAAAAGGCCATTGTTTTATATAATGTGCAGAAATCAACACAAGAGACTCAAGGAAAATGAAGAAACAGGAAGATACAGTCCACATAAAGAATACGATAAATCTCCAGAAGCTGACTCTAATGAAATGGAGATATGTGATTTACTCATCAGGGAATTAAAAAAATAATAATAAAGATGCTCACTGAGGTAAAGAGAGCAATGGAGGAAGCAATTTATGATTTCAACAGAAATAGAAAGGATAAAATTGTACTAAAAAGAAATCATAGAGCTGAAAAATATAATAACTGAACTGAAAAATTCAATAGAGGTGTAAAATAACAGATTATATCAAGCAGAAGAAAGAAGAAAGAATCAGTGCACAGGAAGACAGGTTGTGGGAAATCATCCATTCTGAAGAGCAAAAGATAAGAAATAATTTTAAAATGTGATGTTAGCTTAAGGTACTTACGGAACACCAACAAGCAGAATAATGTATGCATTATCACTGTGAAAGAGGAGAAGAGAAACAGAAAGGGAAAGAATACATATTCTAAGAAGTAATAGCAGAAAACTTTCCAAATCTAGCTAAGGAAATGTAAACCCAGATTCCCAGATCCAAGAATCCCAAAGGACACCTAAGAGAATGAATATAGACAGACTTACACAAAGACACGGTGTAATCCAATTATCCAAAGTTAAAGACAAAGAGAGAATTTTGAAAGCAGCAAAGGAAAAATGACTTGTTACATATAAGGATCCTCTGCAGGAGTATAAGCAGATTTTTCATCAGAAACCTTGCAGACCAGAAGGGAGTGGTATGATGTATTCAAAATTCTGAAATTAAAAAAAAAAAACAAAACCCTAACTACTAATAATACTATACAGAGCAACCTGGATTTTCAAGAATAGAGGGCATATAATGACATGCTCAGGAAAAAAAAAAAAGAGTTGAGGTTGTTTATCAGCACTATACCTGACTTAACAAGAAATGCTAATGGGATTTCTTTAGACTAGAGGAAAAGGAAAAGGGCACTAATTAGTAATGTGAAAACTTATGAAAGTATTAAACTCACTGGTAAAAGTAAGTACATGGCAAATTCTAAATACACTACTACTGCAATGGTGGTATGTAAATCAATTATATGGCTATTATAAAAGTTAAAAGTCAAAAGTATTAAAATAATTATAGCTATAGTATTTTTTAGGAAATATAGGTTATAGGTACATATATATAAAATATGTAAATTGTAACATCCAAAAGAAAACACTGGGAGAGGAGAGTTAAAGTGTCAAGTTTGTGTATGTGATCAAAGTTAAGCTGCCATCAGCTTACAGTAGCCTGTTATAAGTATAAAATATGTTTTACATAAGCCTCAGGGTAACAACAAAATAAAGGCTATACTTGGACAAAATAGACAATAAGGCAAGAACTAAAAGAGAAAAGAGTCATTATATAATGATAAATGGGTTAATTAAGCAATGATATAGAAAAATTATAGATACATATGCACCTGACACTGGATCACCTAAGGCTTTTGACAAAATTCAGCACCCTTTTATGATAAGAACTCCTAACAATATAGGCATAGATGGCTCATACCTCAAAATTATTAAAGCCATATACAATAAAGTACCAGCCAATATCATACTGAACAGGGAAAAATTGAAAGCATTCTTGCTTAAAACTGGAACCAGGTAAGGTTGCCCACTATCTCCACTTCTATTCAACTTAGTGCTGGAAGTACTTGTCAGAGCAATCAGACAAGAGAGGGGAACCAGGGGTGTCCAAATGGGGGCAGAAGAGATCAAACGTTCACTCTTTGCTGACAATATGATATTATATCTAGAAAACCCCAAAGATTCAACCAAGAGACTCCTGGAATTGATAAATGAATTGAGCAAAGTCTCAGGATACAAAATCAATGCACACAAATCAATAGCCTTCATATACACCAATAACAGTCACACTGAGAAACAAATCAAAGGCGCAATACCTTTTACAATAGCACCAAAGAAACTTAAATATTCAGGAACATATTTAACTGGGAAGGTGAGGGCCATATATAGAGAGAACTACGAAACACTGGGAAAAGATATTGCAGAGGATGTAAACAGATGGAAAACCCTACCATGCCCTTGCATAGGAAGAATCAACATTGTTAAAATGTCTACACAACCTAAAGTGATTTACAGAATCAATGTAGTCCCTATCAAAATACCAACATCATTTTTCACAGATCTAGAAAAAATAATTCTACACTTCATGTGGAACCAGAGAAGACTCCATCTAGCCAAAGAAATCTTAAGCAAAAAGAACAAATTGGGAGGCATCAATCTACCAGACTCAAACTTCAAAACAGCATGGTACTGGCACAAGAACAGAGACATAGACCAGTGGAACGGGACTGAGAACCCAGATATAAAACGATCCTCATACTGTCATCTTATCTTTGACAAATTATACAAAAACATACACTGAGGAAAAGAATCCTTATTCAATAAATGGTTCTGGGAAAATTGGATAGCCACATGTAGAAGACTGAAACTAGATCCACACCTCACAGACTTAAACCTAAGATGTGAAACCATAATTTTCTGGAAGAAAACTTTGGAAAAACTCTTATGGACATTGGCCTAGGCAAAGAATTCATGAAGAAGACCCCCAAAGCAATCACAGCAGCAACAATAATAAATAAATGGGACCTGATCAAATTAAAAAGCTTCTGCACAGCCAAGGAAACTATCACTGGAGTGAACAGACAACCTACAGAATGGGAGAAAATATTTGCATGCTACACATCTGATAAAGGGCTGATAACAAGAATCTATGCAGAACTTAGGAAAATCAACAAGAAAAGATCAAACAACCCCATTAAAAATGTGCAAAGGACATGAACAGAAACTTTTCAAAAGAAGACAGAATAATGGCCAGCAAACATATAACAAATTGCTCAACTTCTCTGATCATCAGGGAAATGCAAATCAAAACCACAATGAGATATTACTTAACTCCAGTGAGACTGGCTCATATTAAAAAGTCCCAAAACAACAAATGTTGGCAGGGATGTGGACAGATATGAACACTCATACACTGCTGGTGGGAATGCAAATTAGTATAACCTCTATGGAAAAGAATATGGAGATACCTCAAAGAACTAAAAGTAGAACTACCATTTGATCCAGCAATCCCACTACTGGGTATTTACCCAAAGGAAAAAAAGACATTCTACAATAAAGACATCTGTTCGCGAATGTTTATAGCAGCACAATTCACAATTGCAAAGATGTGGAAACAATCCAGGTGCCCATCAATACACGAGTGGATTAATAAAGTGTGGTATATGTATACCATAGAGTATTACTCAACAATAAAAAACAATGGTGAATTAACACATCTGGTATTATCCTGGATGGAGCTAGAGCCCATTCTTTGAAGTGAAGTATCACAAGAATGGAAAAACAAGCACCACTGGTACTCACCATCAAATTGATACTAACTGATCAATACTTATGTGCACACATGGAAATAATATTCATCACAGGTCAGGCACGTGAGAGGGGGGTGGAGGGGATGGGAAAACTCACACCTATTGGGTGTGAGGCGCACTGTCTGGGGGATGTTCATGATTGTAGCTCTGCCTTGGGCAGTGCCTAGGCAATATACCTAACCAAAGTGTTTGTATCCCCATAATATTCTGAAATTAAAAAAAAGAAAAGAAAAGAAAACAGAGCATACCAGAGTGCCTGGGAGAGCACCTCTCCAAGTTATAGAACAAAGCTCTCAGCACAAGGGCTGCTTCTGGGACTCTGTGTTCCCACAATTTCTCATTGCTGGGCTTTTCTCACCTAATGTGTCTCAACTCTAATATCATGTCTTCAGAACCCGTCTTGAACACCAAAGAAGATCAGGGTTCTAAAGCAAGAGCGACCAAGCCTGAGATTGGAACTGGAAAGAGGATTTCCAAGTTAGCAATGATTTCTGAGGGAACAAGCACATATAAAAATGAAAGACAGGTGGGCAGGCCTTAGTGCTGGGGGGCTGTGATCACTGGCTCCAGGCTGCCAGGTGCCTGACCTCATCTGCAGCAATAACCCCAGGTTTCTGGCTTGAGCAATATATAGAGGACAGTGGAGTCACATATGGAGGGGCTGTTGAGAAATCAAAATTTGTATTTTGAAGCAAGTAAATCTGAGATTCTTGGAGAACACACAAGTATAAAAGACAAGTATCAGGTACAAAACTGGAACCAAAAAGAAACTGTAGTTTGTTGAATGGTGGTCTCACAAAATGATATCTCTACATCCAACCCCCTGAAACCTATAAATGTGAACTTATTTGGAATAAGTGTCTTTGCATATGTAATTAAGTTAAGGATCTCCTGATGAGATGATTCTGACTTACCTGGTTGGGCCCTAAATCCAATAACAAATGGGCTTATAAAAGAAAGAAGAGAAGGTCATGTGAAGATGGAGGCAAAGATTAGAGTGATGCAGCCACCAGCCAAGAAATGTCTGGAGCCGCCAAAAGCTGGAAGAGGGAGCATGGCCTTGCTGAATCCTTGATTTAGGACTTCGGACCTCTAGACTGCGAGAGAATACATTTCTGTTATCTTAAGCCACCAAGTTTGTGATCATTTGTTTTGGCAGCCCTAGGAAACTAACACAGGAACATTTGGGCTGGCGGTATAAATTTGGAAGTCCTCATCACATAGATAACATTTAGCATCTTATGAAAAAAGAAGCATCCTTGGGAGAGAGTGTAGATAGCAAAGAAAAGAGAATCAAGCCCAACAATTAGAGGTCTGATATAAGAGGCTGTATCTGCAGCCTCTGAAGGTGGAGCAAGAAGTATGAGAAGAAATCCAGTCAGAGAAAACAGGAAAGGACTAAGTTTCAAGGAGAGATTGTTAATAACGTAAGCATTTATATTTGTATTAATTAAGAATAAGAAAATCGGTATTTTATTTTCCTTCATTTATTTTTCTTTCACTGTTCTCCCTTTTTATTGTAGATCTGAGTTTCTGATTTATATTATTATGTTTCTTCTCCTTAAAGCACTTATTTTAGCATTTTCTTCCCTGAAAGGTCCGGTGGCAATGGATTACCTCAACTGGTGTTCAACAGAGAAGATATTTATTCCTCTTTCACCCTTAAAGTATAGTGTCAGTGGATATAGAAATCTAAGTTGACAGACTTTGTTCATACAACACTAAGTATTTCACGCCATTCTTCTTGCGTCAATGGTTTCCAATGAGAAGGCCACTGTAATTATTATCCTTTTTCCTCTATACGCAAGGTTTTTGTTTTCCTTGGGCTTCTTTCAAGATTTTCTCTTTGCATTTTGTTTCTTCCAGTTCAGATATGATATGCCTATATGTTGATTTTTTTTTTGTATTTATCCTGCTTGGTGGTGACCTCTCTGCTTTCTGTATCTTTCTGTGTATGTCATTAATTTTAGAAAATAATTGGACATTATTATTTCAGATATTTATTTTGCTCCATCATTTCTCTTTCTACTTCTGGTATCCCAATAACATGTATGTCATACCTTTTACAAAATTGCCTCACATTTAATGAATGTTCTGTTTGGTTATTTTTATACTATTTTCTCTCTGCATATGGATTATAAGGATTGTTTCTTTTTTTCTAAGGAAATCTTTTGTTTTGTTGGATTCAGAGTTTATTTATTTATTTATACATTTCATATCTGCATTATATCTTTTTTATTATTTCAAAATATTAAGGAGGTACAAATGTTTTTGTTACATGGCTTGAGTCAGGGCTATTAAGTGTGCCCATCACCTGAATAGTGTTTAATGTACCTGTTAGGTAGTTTTTTGCCCCTCCTCTCTTCCCCTCTACTCCCTGCTTGATTTCCAATAACTTTTACTTCCCTCTATGCATTTGTGTGTGCATCAGTTAGTTCCAATTTATTAGAGAGTATATGTAGTGTTTGTTTTTCCATTCTTGCGATACTTTGTTTAGGATAATGATCTCCAATTCCTTCCAAATTGCTGCAAAAGGCATTAATTCATCCCTTTTTTATGAATGAGTAGTACTCCGTGGTATACCTATACCACTTTTTGTTGATACCACTCATGAATTGATGGGCACTTGGGTTGATTCCACATCTTGCAATTGTGAATTGTGAGCTGCAATAAACATTTGAGTACAGTTGTCTTTTTGATAAAATAACTACTTTTTTTGGGGGGTAAATACCCAGTAGTGGGATTGCTGGATCAAATGGTATGTCTTTAGCCAATTGGATCTTTCAGCTGCATTTAACACAGCTGATCACTCAATCCTTTTGAAATTCTCTTCTTTTTTATTTTTACTATATCCATATCTTTTTTCTTCTTTTTATGTATTTCTTTGTTTATTTCAAAATATTAAGGGGGTACAAATGTTTTTCCATTGAATACTTGTATTCCTGAAGAATTTTATTCAAATTTTCACTGTTTTATTTCTCAAACCAAACTTATGAAATTAAAAAAATATATATGCTAAAAGTTAAATTGATCTAGTAAAATAGAAAGTGTAGAAGAATAATCCTGAGGTGATTTCAATTATATGCATCTTGCTATATATAGTCAAAAAGGATAAAATACCTTGCAGTTCAACTTTCTAATTACTTTTATATCAACTCCAATATTCCAAACACTCTGTTATCCTCTGAGTATCCATACTAAGAAATAAAATAGTCTTGTATCCCTTAGAAAATGATTTGAAATCAATAAACTTCCACATCAACTTCTTTTGGTAAGAAGTAAATTCTAGCTAAATTTTTTTAGTAACAGTGGAAAAACTGTCAGAATTAAAAGAAATGCAATTTTATTTCCAGCATTTTACTGTAGACAACTGAGGAGATAGTGGTATAAGTGTCAGGAAAAATTGATGCAAACTATAGCTTTGAATAACTGAAATTTCAAGTTAAATTCAAAGTTTTTTAGACAGTAATACCAAATAGAGAAAAAGTACAATAATTTCTCTAGAGAAAGTAAATGGCTTAAAAGTGATTAAATATATTTTAAAAGCATGTATCTCATTAATGAAATTAGTAATAAAAATAATTTGATCACTATTATTTTTATGTAAAAATTTCAGAGATTATATTTATTAATTTACTAGTAAAGTTACTATGGTACTTTGCATTCAGATTAAGTAAGCAATGAAAGAATTTGTGGGCTATTAGGGGAAAATATAAATGAAAGAAAAGAAGTGGCTGAGTTTTCATTCAACTTTTCAATACATTGGTACAGTAGGATAAACGTTTATTTTTCAATCTAAGTGCAAAATTACAGTTATATGATGCCTTCCTCTATAGGTAGATTAAAACATTTCTTTATAGGTAGATATTATTTTTAACAAGAAAATATCACTTGCTTTGAATCAGTTATGAGAATTAAGATATTTTAAATTGTATTATTATAAAATTTAGTATTGTTTTCCAGCTAAAAATAGATGCTGACAAAATAATTGTTAATTAACTTTTTATATTTACATTTGACAACATTTTCTGGGTTTTTTTTTTTTGGAAAGCAATTATTTTGTCATCTTTTAAATTTTGCCACATTTATTTATCAAATTCATATGGATTGTAGTTATGCAAACCATATTGAATTAAATTTAAGTATGCCCAATAATTTTATATAATTGTGATATATGTAGGACATTGAGTTTACAATGGATTTATTTAAAGAAATAAATTATATCCAAGTACTTCATGTGCTGCAGCTTTCAAGGAAATATCCACAAAATTAGTATCTCAATCTATGGAATTTGCTCCGTAACACTTATTTTCATATTAGGAAAGTTAATCTCTACATAATGCATTTTAAAAACTTTATTATTTTTTGAGTCTATTCATTTCAAGGATATTGTAGACAGAAGGGCTGACAATTTTACTTATAGCCACATAACTATTTCTAAAGACAAGTACATGAATAATTATTTAAAATACTATGTTTCATGAAATTATTTGTTGGGAAAGTCCTTATATTTTATATGTAAAAGAAAAATTTTTACTTAACAGATAGTAGGAGCTCATGAAAATTAATCATAATTAGCTTTTTAAAAATAAATAACTTTTTAATCATAATCCACAAAATAATAAGTCCAAGTAAATGACAGCTATAAAAACAAGATACTTTTATACATTCATTATTTCAGATCCAAAATACCCAGTATTTTTAATCTATAGCAAGTTATATTATTATATCTACTATAACTTTACTGCTTTGTGTAGTAATAGCTATTTATATTTATCATAAAATTACCTTTGAAAATTTTTGTTATCTTTGCCTCTTTTGAAAAATTTACTTTTATATTCCTGTGATCTATCAGGTATTTCATCAATCATTATGAGATGAAAATAAACACACATGTGCTCATTCATTATTTAGATTTCAATGGATCTAAAGGTCAATTATTAAGGTCATTTGAACACAAAGATAAAGAGCAATTATTTTCTATCATTTTACTCTTCACTGAAACACAAAGATGACTTGCTTTTGGTTATATCCTAAGACATTTCCTTCTGAGAATCATTATGTGGAGTGGAAAATAAAACAAGGAAATCTGTGATATTAACCCTGTGATTAACCATTTGCCTTTTAACCCACCTTGACTCTGTCAGAATATCCTTACGATCAAGTGTAATAATGGTCAAATATTTACAAAGAGCTTTGGGTCATTCCTAACCAATGGAAATGTTTATGTGTAAATGTATAAGAAGCACACACTTGGAATAGGAAAGAGAGAGAAAGAGAGAAAGAGCACACACGCATAAATATCCCAGGTGAAAGGATGGCAGAAACAATCTCCAACATGGATTACAAACTGATATTTATTATTTTAATTGAGTCATCTTGTTTCTACTTAGCTTAAAATCTAAATACTGTAATTTCATTAGCTATCAGGGTATGTAATTTGGGGAAACATCCAGTTAACTTTAGTTTATAATAATCTCTGCTGTTCTTGTTGTCATCTTCTTTGTGTTTGCAGATGAAGTGTAAATCAAGAACTAATGTAAGGTCTACATGTATTTTAAAAATAGTTGTGATTGACCAATAATGGGTTTCTTTTTTGACAGCGTTGCTGGAGGAGCAATCAGGATTGACCAATAGGGCTGCTTTAATGACAGACCGTGTTACATTGAAAGAAACAAATTTTCCTGATTAAAAGGGTTTTTTTTTTTTTGGTATTATTTGGGTGTTAGAATGCAGATCTATGAGTTACTTCACCAACAGAGATTCCAGAATGTATCAAGTCTGAAAAATAAGAGGAATTTTGGGATTTGACAAGGAACAATTTAAGTTAATCTTGGATCTTAACTTTGAATAAGTCATATTGGTTTTCTCTTATAACAAATAAGATTTTGGTCAAAACATAGATATTCATATACTTAAATGATGTGTGATTTGAACTATGAGTTTTTTTAGTCTCAAATATTTGTAAATGGAAAAATGCCCATCAATAGAGTCTGCAGGACATGGAAAAGTTGAAAAAAATGAGCCTAAGACCTACCTGACCCCTTATAGAATAGCATAATGTAATATTTTTTTAATGTAAGTGGATTTTAATCAAAATGTACCACCTAAAAATATTGAGAATAAGATAATTTTGATTCCTAAATGTTTTAAAATATACTAATTTTTTTGTTCTAGGGTTGACCCTATTATCAATAAAAAATTCATTTTAAAATTTTGATGATGTCCTCTGGTATTGAAGATATTTACTTCTTTATTGACAATTCATTTCAGGGTATTCTGTGAATCAAATATACATTTTTTTCCTATTATTTTCTCTATTTGTCTTATAAAGTTATGTGGTATTACCAACATGGATAATGACTTCCTCTAGAGAAATTTTATTTTATTTATTTATTTTTATTTTTATTTTTATTTTTATTTAATTTCAGAATATTATGGGGGTACCAACACTTTGGTTACATATATTGTCTATGCGCAGCCCAAGTCAGAGCTACAGTCATGCCCATCCCCCAGACAGTGTGCCCTGCACAAATTGGGTGTGAGTTTACCCATCCCCTCCCACCTGCTAGCCCCCTGATGCAATCACAGCAGCAATAAAAATAAATAAATGGGACCTGATCAAATTAAAAAGCTTCTGCACAGCCAAGGAAACTATCACTAGAGTGAATAGACGACATCTAGAGAGATTTTAAAAAAAGATTGCATTTTTTTTTGCTTTATTCTTTTTGAGTTCTTGAAAATAAATGTTTCACGATTCCACTGATTGTCTATTGTCCCTCAGCCACCAAGCTATTAAAGGAGTACACTATTGGCTTTAAAATACTATCTTAAACAAACTACTTTTTGGACAATTTTCTCATACTAGGGGAGAAAGGAAAAGTAATAAAGAAGAAAAAAGTCATTGATCTAGAGGTTATTTTCAATTAAAACTGGGGCTATCTTCACAGTCCAAACATTAAAATAATTAGCCATTCTTCTAAGGACGGATATATATGTTTAATCTGACTAATGATACTTTGAGCTTTACTAAACATTGATTATATATCATTATAAAATAATAACTAAGAGGAACTATTCCCTTGTGTTCTGGAGATGTGGAAGTGATTGTAATGCAAAGTCCCTGCTATCATAAAGCTGGTGTTTTAATGTAGGAAACTAAAAATAAGCAAATGATTACATAATATTAAATTAATACAAATTATTAAGTTTATGGAGAATGATAAGGAGAGATCAAGCACATAGCCAAGAGGGTTCAATTTTACATAGGGTTTCATGGAAGACCTTTCAAATTAATGGACATTTGTGCTGCCTTCTGGAGGAAGTGAAGGAATGAGCCATGAAGATTATTTGGATAAGAATACACCAGGACAGAAGACACAGGAGATGGCAAGAACAGAGGCAGGAATTAGCTTATTTGGAAGGAATTGTGGTTATAGATTTAGTTTGGGACCACATATTTGATAATTTTAAGGTATGAAAGCATGGCTTGATGACTGGATGATTGTTCAGACTGGCAATTATATGTTCTTATTTATGTGTCTTATTTAATATTTATGGTTCACATAGTGGTAAGTTAGATAGGTCGATTATATTAATAAATCCTTATCCTTTTTTGGCTGTCCCTACTTTTGTATTCTCAGCTCCCAGAAGAGACCCTTGAAAAGACTGGATACTGTACACATGCCTGACCAATGGAACTCACTTTACTCGCTACAGAACAACAGTGTCTAATGAATGCACAAGGAAAATAATTGTTTTCTTGCAAGCTGTAGTATAATCTTCATTTTTTCAGACTCAGAATTGAAAAACAAAAGTCATTTTCCTCATTGGGGAATATGGTTTTATGAGCAGGTAATTATAGAAATTTGCATTGAGATAGTAGCTCAATACATAAAAGGCCCTGTGGCTAAACTGAGACTTATTAAATCAAGATTTCTGTGCTCAGGTAGGTAAAGCTCAAATATCCTCCTCACTCTTCAAAAACCATCTGTAATTTCCAACAAGTCCTCTGAGTGGCATATTTAGAGAGATGTTATATATAGACACAGATTTTATGTTATCACAATTTTCAAGAACCCCAAAAATAGTTGTTTCCAAACATGGCTGTGTAATATAACTACCTATTTATCTTTATATAGAGATACATATCAATTCATAGGGCTCTCCCCAGACCTATTGAATGATAACAACCAGAACTGGAGCCTGAAAAATGTATGTGGTGAAGGTTTATTAGTGATTTTGATGCCCTTGATTTTCAACTGAGATATAGAAACTACTACAAGCAAGCACACAATATAGTCCCATATTAAGTTCCAATTATGTTGAATATACCATGATATGCACTGGTAAATCCACATGAAACCCTGATGAAGATATATATCATCTGTGTTTGTTAGCTAAGGTGGCCTAGGCTTCACTAACATAGAGTCTGAAAATTGTAGTATTTTAGGCAATTGAAGTTAACTTTTTTCTTACAGAATGTTTCAGACAGGTCTTCAGGTAAGAGTACTGCATCTTCTTCATTGAGTTATTCAGAGATGCAAAACTGGGCTTTCTGGTCAAGTCAAGCACATTGGAAAACCATTTGACATCACCTCCTACACATGAACATTCGTGTGGTATACGATCCATCAGATCTACCCAAAGACATATATCCAAAAGAATCTTTTGTGCACATAAAGCAGGAGACATGCACAAGATTATTTATAGCCACACTGGGTAAAACAGTAAAAACCTGAGAACAACCCAGTGCCGAACAACAGAAGTAGATGAACAACTTGTGTCATATTCACACTATGATTATTATAAAGCACTCAAAACAGTAACTTTCAAAATATACAATATGGTTGAACTTTATCCATATAATAATGGAAAACAAAGTTTTATTACATACATCCATTAACTCAGTTTATATATATACACCTTTATATGACAAAAAACTAAAATGAAATATTAATTTAAGGTTTATATAAATTACCTAGAGTATATTTTTAAAAAATAATAGAATGATGAAAAGGGACTTAAGAATGACTTTTTCAGGGAATGCAGAGGGATAGTTAAATGGTTAAACTAGATTGATCAAGTCATAGTGTTTATTGTATTAAGTAATTGTATTAACTAATTAAATACCTACTTATGTAATAAAAGTAGGACATGACATTAGCAATAGTAGTCTATTAAGAAAACATGGTAGTAATTAAGCCATTTTTGATAATTGATTTCCAAAAATATAACATAAAATTTCCATGAAGAATTTATAAGAAATGAACAATTTGTGTCTTAACTGGGAATAATAATTATGTAGATAATTGTATATCATTGCATTATATACACTTTATAAATGTATAATATGCATATATTATGTTATAGTATATATTGTATAATGTGTCATAAATGATTGATGTACATATAATATGTAATCTGTATAAATAACAGATTTAATATTGAAATTTTTATGGAGCTATATTGTGTTGGTCATTGGGAATGGCAGTAATGTGTGTGCAGTCTGTCAACCTCCACAGGGCTGCATAAGAGTGGGTCTTGAGCCTGAAACTTTTCTTTACAAAGAGATAAAGGGCCCTCACAGTCTGTGCTGGGTTTATTGCCTTGTGTGGGACTATCTTTCCCTGTTTCATACTCAATGTGTACTAATCTGTTCTCCTTAAGCATGTGCCTTTTGTCATATGCCACTTGGCCAACTCCACTACTATATCTGTTTTATATCTATGTGCCATTTAGTATACCCTAAACAGTACTATACTGTTCACAGTAGGGAAGGAACAGGGTCTTGCCTGCAGCACAAGAAGGATACCTGCAAACCATCTCCCTGTGTCCCCTGGACTGCAAAACCCACTGGCCATGGAGACCAACACTCAGTATTAAAACCGATCTTGCTCTGTATCTTCTCTTAGTAAGTAAAGTCATTAATCCATCTATTGTCTGTGTAAGTCATGGATTTCTTGCCAATCCAACACCTAAAATTCATGCAGTGGGTTAATATCCTGCTATGCCTGGTGGTAGGCAAAAGGAGTCACTTACTCGAGAGGTGGGATATATTTAGTTCAGGGGTATAATATAAAATAGCTAAACTTCAATCTTCCACTAGAAATAAGCCCATATATTATGTCAAAACTTAAATACAAAATGACGTGTCATGTTATTTAAAAACATAAAATTAAACACCAAGAGAAAAACAACCAACCAAAAAATGGGTAAGATTTAAAAATGGGTTGACTTGGAGAAGTAGGAGTTACAGTGGAGAATAATATGACAATGGCTGCTGTTTTACCTTTTTATTTTATTTTTGAAAATATATGAACATGTATTACCTAAAAACAAAAATTAAATTAATTTAAGGGGAAATTAACTCACTGAAACCTTTTCCTAGAAGTTCCTAAGAATCAATTGATTTTTTTCTTGGTGCTATTTTAACCATACTTCTTAGGTTGTACTTTAATGAGTAATAAATGGAGATTGTGAAGAATGATGGCAGGGAGAATTAGTTGCCAAATGTCAAAATTCTTGTGCGATTTTTTATTTTGGTTGAGATATTCCTTGCTTAGAAGTTCAAAAATTCAATAGGTTTATAAATGTTTATAACCTTCAAAATGGAAATAATAGTGGTAGTGTACTTTTCAAGAGTGTTAAGAAAACAATTATTTATGATAAACCTGACACTCAATATTTTTACACATTTCTACCTTTTATGGCACTCTCCAGGCTTTGATTCTTGATTTGAAGAGCTTTGAATCATAGAAATGACATCCAAGGGAAAAGGATAAAAGAGAGTTGAGATGTTTATGTCAAAATTAGTGTAACATCAAACCAAGAACATATTTAAGTCTTCCCAGTGGCTTCTTTGCTTGTGATAGGATCCGCTCCATTTTAAGACAGCTCAAGCAGTTCATGAACAAGCTCTCTGCAGAGCAAATGTGTTCTTCTTTTACCAGCTGTGGCTACCCACTGTCTTCTGCTTTATAAAAACAGTTTAAATCTGAAATAAAACATACAATTAGAAGTTCATATACACATAGTATTATTATTTCACTGCATGGACTTTCTACAAAATTGCACACTAAATGGCATCTTTTCCTGATTCAATAAATATAAACATATGGGGTTGGTTAATTACTAAGAGTTGTAATCAATTAGCTGTATATATGGCTTTCTTTGTAGATTTTCATGTAACTCACAACTGGAAATTTAAACCTGCAAATTTATTAAACTTTACAGAATTTTAAACACTACTGATTTTTACTCTAGCTGTTTTTTTTCCCCCACAGGGAATAGGCCATATATAACATGAGCATAAATCCAATTTATTTTTCTGAGAGTTTTTACTTCTAGATTTGTTTTAGTTAAATTTATGTTAGGATTTCCATTATAGAATTATTTCTAACGTGTTTTCTATTTGGTCATAACATTCATTTGGAGAAGAAACAATTGAAATTAAATGTGCTTCATAATACAGCTAAGTTTCAGTGATTCAACTGCTATTCACAATGAAGATTTCCATGAACTTAATCAGAGTATTTCTCAACTACCATTAGAAGAAAAATACTGTATTTAACAAACAGGTATCCCATAATGGGCTCTGACTACCTTGAATGAAAATGAAATAAAAACTCCCTAAATATTCACTAAAATGAAATCACAATATAACATATACGCTGCCAAATCTTTTGAACATCAGAGAAGTTAAAATGGATTAAAGTAAATTTAAAAATATGCTTTCTAGTGTAGGGCATAGTCAGGAAGCAATGACTTTCGAAAACCCATACTCTAATGTTTTTGTGACCCTTATTCAGGCACATCACCAGTGTTACTAAGTAAAAAATCGTACCTTTTTTGAATCCCATTTACCCTCGCCTCCCCTAGCAGAGAACATTTTACTGGTTAAGTGCACATCCCGAATATCCCTGCCATGGAAGAACTCATGCCAGCTTGTGCCCAGACCCTAAGGGACACTGCCCAGAGCCAGGCTTTCATTCATGAAAGGCTTTGCAATACAGTAAGCTTATTTTTCTTCTGTATGGTGAATGACCAAATGACTTTCATTGTCTACATACACATGGCTGGCCATGATAACACCAATGTTTGTTGGACCTCATTGATGGGGTCACTTCATCAAAATTAACACAGCTGGTTTGGGCAGCTTCTGGTTTGATCCATATCCAACATGAAGCCAGCTAAAACTCAGACATTTATATTTGCTATTCTCTCACAGGCAATATTAAGCTACAGAGATTTTAAAAGGAAAATGGGCTGCTTAATTAATCTTAATCATTTTAGTAAATTAATTTTTGACTGTAACATTCCAATAGTTTGATCCCTTATTATTCAAATACCCCCCTCTGTCAATCTTCAGCTTATTGTCTCCTTCTTCACTACTCGACAGAATGAACTTGACCCCACCATTTGAGCATTCGCTATATCCCATCTTGTGCCTTTTTATTGTTTTCCTATCTTTTATTATCTCCTGATGTATTGTTGAACTTTGCAAGCAGTTATGTCTTTCTCTACAGTTAGATTGCTGTGTAATCCAGAGTGAGCAGTGAAAGGCTTAAGATCTTTTCTACTAATATCCACAAGCAATGAAAAGGATACCTTTGAAACATTCTTTTGTGATGCCTGAAGGGGAAATTTTAATGGACGAAAACAAAAGAAAGTAATAATGACAAAATTTGTTTTGCTTGCTTCTGTGTTTGCCTTTCCTATCTGTTCTCTCAATTCATCTCAATTCAAACTTCTCATTGTAGCTCTTATTCTAAAATACAAATTGTATCATGCTTTTTCTTTATTTAAAAATTTTCAGAATTTCCCCTTTGGTGTAGAATAAATTTCAGTTTTTGAGTGACTGTCTTTTTACCTCATCAACTGCTATAATTCAAGCAAATTTCAGTCCAAATTTTCTTATACATAAAAATATGTATTAGAGAAAAATTCATTAGAAAGGAGACATGAACAGTCCATAAACTTGTTCACTAAACTCTCTGATTTTTTCATGTCAGAGAGTTTTTAACTCTTGCCTCTTGAATGGAAAGTTCAGCCATGATAGATGGGACAACATTCCACAGGTTGGGTCCTATAGCCTTATCTCTAAAGTCAGGCAACAGCAATTCCCCCAAACCAATAGCAAGACACAATGCTGATTATTAACCTACTATTTTGCTGGTAAAAACTCTTATCTGATATTTATCATACTAATGGGAAAAACCTCATATATTGACAGAATATGGCTAGCTGAAGAGAGTACAGCAAGACCTTTTAAGTGTGCACTTTCTAAAATAACTCCTGTTGACTATTCCTGTGTTATAGATTTGAAACTTCAGGTAACTAGGACAAGAATAGTATCATGCTTTCTATGCTGAAGTAGGTGAAATTATAGACACATTAAAATGGGTTTGATTTATTTTCTGTTTTGTTAAATTTTATTTATAAAATTATTATATGCTTTTTTATTACAAACTCAAAAACTGAGAAGGGTATTAATTGTTTTAAATAGTCTTACTCTTTCACATTAAGCCAAAAGTGCTTGTTGGTATTAGTTCATAGAATTGAAAAACTGGATGGATGTCAAAACCTAGAGAATAAATAGTCCGAGAAAAAAGTAAGTTGTCAAGAATAAGAGCACTATGTGGAACACAAGAATTTAGGGGGTTTAAAGACAGAAAAACAGAAAGAAGGAAATCACTAGCTGTATTTTTAGGTCAAAGGCTGAAAAGCAATGGACATCTGGGTTAAGAAGAAAAAACAAAACCAGCCATGATCATTTGATTTAACTTCAGTGTCTGTTTTTCTAAATCAACATGGATATATTTTGCTACTATGAAGATTTTCAAGTTATCTTTGGTTGGGCATGATAACACTAGTATTTATAATAACCTTATTGTAGCTAATAATTTGGACAAGTTTAGTACTATGAACGTGAGCCCATATGATAAAATAATTTCTTATTCATTAGTAAAAATAACAGAGAATAAGTCATTTTGAAAAATTGTATAGTTTAAATAATTCTTTTTTATTGATACATAATAGTTGTATACATTTTGGTGATACATGTGATATTTTGATACATGCATACAATGTATAACGATCAAATAAGAGTAAATTGTATATGCATCACTTCAAATATTTATTCTTATTTTGTATTGGGAAATTTCCAAATCTTCTTTGCTAGATATTTTGAAATATACAATAAATTTTCATTAACTATGGTTTCCCTACTGTGCTACTGAACACTCGAACATACTCCTTCTACTCAATTGTATTTTGTACCCATTATCCAATCTCTTTTCATTCTCTCCCTCTTCCCTACCCTTTCCAGCCTCTGGTAACCACCAGTCTACTCACTGCCTCCATGATCTCAACTGTTTTTAGCTTCTCCATATGAATAAAAGCAAGCAATATTTTTCTATCTGTACCTGGCTTATTTCACTTAATAAAATGTCCTCCAGTTCCATCCATGTTCTTTCAAAGGATTTGATTATATTTCATTACTAAATGGTATCCCATTGTATATTCATACCACATTTTCTTTATCCAATCACCTGTTGATGGACACTTAGGTTGATTTCACATCTTGGCTATTGTTAATATTGCTGCAATAAACATGGAAGTGGAGATATCTCTTTGATATGCTTAACTGATTTCCTTTCTTTTGGACATGTACCCAGAAGTCAGAGTGCTAGATCATATGGTAATTCTACTTTTTGTTTTTTGAGGAACCTCTATATTGTTTTCCATGTTGCTGTACTAATTTATGTTCTAACTAACAGTGTAGAAGTGTTCCCATTTCCCCACATCCTCACCACCATCTGTTATTTTCTGTCTTTTTGATAATAGACATTTTGGTTGGAGTGAGGTGATATCTCATTGTGGTTTTGATTTACATTTTCCTGGTGATTTGTGATGTTGAGCATTTTTTCATATACCTGTTGGCCATTTTTTTGTCTTCTTTTGAGAATTGTCTATGTAGATCTTATGCCCATTTTAATTGGATTATTTGATTTGTTACGATGGAGTTGTTTGAGTTCCTTTTTATTAGGGAAAATATATGTAGAAACAGGCCATGAAATTGGATTGTTATTCTTCACTTATAATGGCTCAGTAAATAGTCTTTCACTAGAATCTATTATCGTGAGAGATAAAACATACAGGTCAATAAAGTAGTCCCACATGTACTCCTTGACAATCTTTATCCCTATGTTGGTTCATTGAACTTTTTATTCCCATTGGACATTTTTGGTGATTTTATATATTCTAGTAAAAGGAATTTTATTATTAATATGATTTATTGAAAAGTGGTTTTAGGTAGTTATGTTACCATGATCTTACTTAATCCATAGCATAACTTGCTAAAGTTAAAGGATAGTAACATTTTAATGAAATCAACATAACTGAATACAGTAATAGGATGGGAGTTATGCCAAATTATTAGCCAAAATTATCTGATTTGAGTAGTAGGGAGGTGAGAGAAGTGATTAAAGAGCCATGAAATATCACCACACAAAAACATTTTTCTCTTTAAATTATAAGCCTCTTTTACTTATATCTCAAAAACTGTATTTTGTTTGTTTCAAAAAGTATACTGAACAGCTCTCAAGCCCTGTCCCTAGAGTGGTGAACTAATCAGGCTCTATATCCTCATCTCTTCCCTTTTGTTCTATCAATGCTAAAAAGCAACACAAAAATCCCAGGAGATAGCCCTAGTTATGAAAGCCAGCCTAGCTATATAGCTGTGACGAAACCCGTAGGGTCCTGTACAAAATATTTCATACAGAATACATTTTAACCATCCACATATAACTTATTTTTTATAAGGATATTTCTATGTCTTTGTTTCTTGTTGCTCTAAACATCATGGAGCTTTAAGCCATTGACATCGCTTTAGAGGAATCTGCACACTTGGAATTGAAACTCTGAGAATGGATTACCTTCCTAGCATATTTGGTTATTGCTTTCTAATTTCTGACTTTCAGTTTCAATGTTTCATTTTTAAAATAATTTCAATTTTCAAAAAAAAATCATTCTTTTTTATATATTTAGATGATGGAAATGACAATATTCACATATTAAAATTATGAAGACTTATTATGTATAGAAATGTTTGTCATTTAGTACAATAAGTATATTGCTTAAATAGAAAGGCCCCCATAGGATAAATTTGTGACTGTGAAGGCAGGGCATTTTAGTGAGATCCAGGTTCAGGATCCTCCTCTACTAAATTGTTAAATAACTTTGGAAAAATAAATTAAGCTGTCTGTTCTTCAGTTTCCCTATTTACTGTGCTAAGAGATGTTACTAGCTTACTTTTATTACAATACACTGATAATTCAATATGATATGAGTTCAATTACCTCAAAAAGTTAAACTCTACAAGTAAGATATTATCATATCTGTTTTCCATCCAACACGTATCTTCTACCAATAGATTTCCCCATAAAAAAAAGCAACATTATTCGTCACTTGGAAAATACTCTTCCACCACCAAGTATAACTATCATCCTTGCTTCTATTTCAACAAAAGAATGACATAAAGATGTAATGTTTTTAAATCTTGAAATAGGGTTTAAATATTACTAATTTGAAGGAAAACATAAAACTTGAATAGATAAAATGTGACACGGAGTAATAAATATTCCAGGGCAACTGTTCAAAGAAAATTTCAATCAAAATGTCATATATTAATAATTAAAAAGACAGGGACCTAACAAATCCATGATGTCTAACAATACTTTCTTCCAAAGAAAAGTAACTAATGCATTGGGATTCAAAAAGTTGATTATTGCTCTTTGTGTACTAAAAGGTGTTAAATTTGTTTTGATTTTATGTCTGTGTGGGTGTGTGTGTATGTCCCAGCACAAGAAATTATTTTTAGTTTGTACATTTGATTATTGTTGTGAAATATGATTTATAAGGAAACAGGACTGCTCCAAGTAATTCTTAACTTTCTGTTAAAGTATGATACACATATGGAAAAGTACATGTAAGTGTCAAGAGCTATAGTTTATTTTTGATTCTAAAATATGTTGTACTTTGTACATCTGTAAAGTACACTGAAAGTCAAAAAAATGTGAAGGATCTAAGATATTGCCCTACTCTTAAGTTAGCAAATTAGCCTACCATGTTTCATGGATACTGACAGAAGCCATGGGACTCCTGAGGCAGTTTATTGCTCACAGCAATAGCAGTAAAGTATGGTCATTTCCCATGTTTCCTGAGCTGCAATTCCCGCAGGGTCATAGGACAAGGGTCCAGTGACATTTATACATGCAGTGGGTTTTGTTAGAGGAGAGAAACTCTGAACTTAGAGGAACCAATATTCCATAAAGGGGCTACAAGCTAACCTACTCAAACTTTGCCCTGGAGAAAAGCACTATCTTTATTATACTAGTCAGGAAACAAATCTTCTCCCAGTTGTTAAGGGAGGTATTTCTCTATCTTCCAAGATCATTTCTGTATTAATATCTCAGAAAAAACAGTCTCTGTAAAGGCAGCCAGTGCTGCTTCTCATAAGACATGCAAAAATGCAAGAGACCCAAAGATAACTGTCTCACAAGAAGTTGTATTTCAATAATTTTTTCCAAACTGACTACACCTATGTAACTGGCAGTCAGTCAAGGAAAGGACATTACCAGCATACTAAAAGCCTCTCTCACTTCCCCTTCCACCAACCCCTGCCCCACCATGTATAGACACTATCCTGAACTCTAACAGCCTAAATTACTTTTGCATATTTTTTAATACTTACACCAAATGAGAATATAGTGTGTACTCTCATGTCTGCCTTTGTGCATTCAGATTATATTCATAAGATTCATTCATATTGCTGTGTGTAGTCATAGATGCTGATTTTCATTGCTGTATACATTTTATGGAGTGGATATAATACTTGTCATTTTCAATGTGCATTTTAGTAGTTTCTAATTTTTAGCTACTATGAACATACAAGCAGTTTTGTAGTATTTAGAGATCATTAGGCTGTTGAATGTCTTATCACTACACAATAAACCAATGTATCTGATGGCAAGAAAAAGAGTTTAATGATAAGTAAACACTGTAACTTTCCTTTCAAGAACAAAAAATAAGTGATATAAAATTGTCTTTATTCTTGAATTTTAGCAGATCTTGGGGTAAAAATAATTATCTTGGCCTAAAGCTAAGAGTTCCTAACCAAACATATCTTTGGCAATCCTATGCTGGGATGATTTCTTTTTTTCTTTAATGAAATGTACAACTGTTAGGAGAGAGAGAATACTCTCTCCATTCTGCGTGATAAGTCCATGGTTACTTAAATAATTGCCACAATGTGTTATTAATGCCTGTACAGCACTCACAATAAGAATATGTGATGGAAATATACACATACTGATATCTTGCTTATCACCAAAACAGTAATAAAAAATCCCTAGATTTAAATTTCATCAACAGAATTGAAACCCTCATGACACGTCATGGCATATACCAGAGAAAATATGATATATATTAAATGTATAATTTTCAGGATTTATTAAAGTATAATTTATGAAGTTCTGATATTTACAATGAAATTCTAAAGGTTTTTTTTTTGTTGTTGTTGTTGTTGTTGTCTGGTTTGTTTTTTACAGAACCAAATATCATGTATATAGTAAAACATGGGACATGGAATGTCCTATCAAAAGACTCTGGTATAAATACTAGCAGTCACATATAGACATTGTAAAACAGATATTGACTTAAATTAAGCATTATTTAGACAGTATTAAATCTTCTACCCATTTTTGACACCAGAATCCTGCTAATAAACCAAGTCCATTAGGACAAATTGGCTCAGATATGTTTCTTTCAAAATATCTGGAGTGGTTCTTTAAAATGGGTACTTCATTAAACAATAAAAATGATGTTGCCTTAAATTTATAAACAGTTTTGGGTTATAATATATGCCACACACCAGGTCTTGATAGATCCTTTCTTGGAATTCTAGGGATTGCCTTTTTGCACCTACAAGTATTGGCTAATCCTAGCGTTCTTGATGCCATGGTCCGTGTACCCATTGGGGAACCTCTTCTTTTAGCCTTGCACATATTGCTGGCCTGACCTATTGTGTTTATCCTAATCTCTGGATACTGTTCCTTTTTTGGCCTACAGTCAGATCAATTTATACCACCATCTGTTCCACACCATTGAGTATGTTAATTTCACAGTTATGTTTCTTACTTATGTTTCATTTTTAACCATGTTGGAATCTGTGTAAATACTTCTCAAGGGGATTGGATAAGAAAAGAAGCATTATAACCATAAAGCATATCATCTGAAATTTTCTAGTGTTGAATTTAGATAAACAATTTATATAAGAAATAATTCTTCTCTTAATATTATAAGAGTTGAAAAGATATAAATTTACATACCTGTAAGAAATGGTTTAGAAAACAAGAACAAGTTGCATACTTTTAACCAATCATTCAACACAAATTTAAGGACACTCTCCTTTTTGTCAGTCTTGTGATAAGTGCAGGGAATAAAGATAAGTTTGTCATTATACACGACCCCAAAGGTTTCAAAGCCTAGAGAAATAGAAACTAACATTTGTACAGTGCATCACATTCTACTCACACTTTCATGTAAAGAAACTCAATTAATGCCAATAGCAAACTGTGAGGAATTGTTACTCTTTTCATTTCATTAGTGAGGAAATGGAGACTCAAAATTGTCTTAAACTAATTCAAACATCTAACAAATAGAGACTCAGTCTTGACTCAAATTTCCTTATATGATTGAAAATGTCATTGCTATTCCTCTAAAACAAACAAATAAACAATAACAAGCAAATGATTAGAAAAAGCCATTGATGGTATCACAAATGCCTTTTAAATGGTCCAGGTCTTTTCTTGTCCTCAGAGAACTTGTTTTACATTATTATTTCTTTTTACTATTATTGATAGGTTTTTTTAATCTTAATTTCTATACTTGGCTATTGGCTATGATGACTTTAGGAAATGTACTGGAAGCAACCTGAGTACAAGCATGCTTCAGATACATTGCTGGTTCAGTTCCAGGCCACCACAATAAAGTGAATATTGCAATGAGGAGAGTCACTTGAAATTTTGTGTTTCTCCAGTACATACAGAAGTTACATTTACACTATTCTGTAGTCTAATAAGTGTGTACTAACATTTTGTCTAAAAACAAAATACATAACTTCATTAAAAATATTTTATTCTTAGAAAATGCTGACAACCATCTGAGCCGTTGACGAGTTGTAATCTAGGTGCTGGTGGAGAGTCTTGCCTCAGTGTTAATGGTTGCTGAGTGATCATGGTGGGGTGGTTGCTGAAGGTGGAGTGGCTGTGGCAATTTCTCAAAAAAAGACAACTATAAAGTTTTCTTTGTCTATTGACTCTTCCTCTCACACACGAGTTCACTGTAGCATGTAATGATGTTTGATAGCATTTTACCTAAAGTAGAACTTCTTTCAAAATTGGAGTCAGCCCTCTCAAACCCTACTGCTGCTTTATCAACTACGTTTATGTAATACTCTGTATTCTCTGTTGTCATTTCAAAAATGTTCACAGCATCTTCACCAGCAGTGGATTCCATCTCAAGAAACCACTTTCTTTGCTCATCCATGAAAAGTACCTCCTCATTCATTCAAATTTGATCATGAGATTGCAGCAGTTCAGTCACATCTTTAGGCTTCACTCCTGATTCTAGTTCTCTGCTATTTCCACTACAGCTGCAGTTACTTCCTCCACTAAAGTCTTGAAACACTCAAAGTCATCCATGAAGGTGGCAATCAACTTCTGGCAAGCTTCAGGCAAGCTCCTGTTAATGTTGATATTTTGACCTCCTCCCATGAATTATGAATGTTCTTAATGGCATCTAGAGTAGTGAATCCTTTCCAGAATGTTTTCAGTTTACTTTGCCTGGATCCATCAGAGGAATCACTATCTATACAGCAATAACTTTACAAAATGCATTTCATAAATAACAAGACTTGAAAGTTGAAATTACTCCTGGATCCATGGCCTACAGAATGGATATTATGTTAGCAGGCATGAAAACTACATTAATCTCCTTGTACATTTCCACCAGAGCTCTTGGGTGCCTAGATGCTTTGTCATTGAACATTAATATTTTGAAATGATTTTTTTATGAGCAGTATGTCTCAAAAGGAGGCTTAAAATGTTCAATAAACCATGCTATAAATAGTAAGTGCTGTCATCCAGGCTTTGCTGCTTTATTTATAGAGCACAGGCAGAGTAGATCTAGCATAATTCTTAAGGGCCTTAGGAGTTTTGGAATGGTAAATGAACATTGGCTTCAGCTATATTAGCCCCTAACAAGAGAGTCAGCCTGTCCTTTGAAGCTTTGAAGCCAGGAATTGACTTCTTCTATTTAGCTAAGAAAGTTCTAAAGGGCATCTTCTTCCACTATAAGGCTTTTTTGTCTACACTGAAAATCTGTTGTTTACTGTATCTACCTTCCTCAGTGACCTTAGCTAGCTCTTCTTGATAACATGCTGCAGCATGTACATTAGCACTTGCTGCTTCACCTTGTATTTTTATGTCATGGAGATGGCATCTTTCCTTAAACCTCAGGAACCAATCTCTGCTAGCTTCAGACTTTTCTTCAGCAGCTTCCTCACCTCTCTCAGCCTTCATAGAATTGAAGGGAGTTAGGGCCTTGCTCTGGATTAGGCTTTGTTTTAGGGGAATGTGGGGCTGGTTTGATCTTCTATCCAGAACAGTAAGACTATCTCCTTATGAGCAATAAAGTTCTTTAGCTTTCTTATCAACCATATGTACACTGGAGTAGCACTTTTAATTTCTTTCTAGAACTTTTCCTTTGCATTCACAATTGTTTGGTTTGGGAAGACCAGCTTTTGGCCTATCTAGGCTTTTGACATTCCTTCCTCACTAAGCTTAACCTTTTCTAGCTTTTGATTGCAAGTGAGAGACATGTGACTCTTCCTTCCACCTAGAGGCCATTACAGGGTTATTACTTGGCCTAATTTTAATATTGTTGTGTTTCAGGGAAGAGGGAAGTCTGAGGAAAGGTAGAGAGACCATGAAATGACCAGTAGTGGAGCAGTTAGAATACACACAATATTTATTGTTTGCTGTCTTATATGTCCGTAGTTTGTGGCACCCCAAAACAATTATACTCAAAAATCACCAAAGAACTGACCATAACATATATAATAATAACGGAAAAGTTTGAAATATTGTGAGAATTACCAAAACGTGACACCAAGAAATGAAGTGAGTACATGAGGTTCAAAAAATGGTGCCAATGGATTTGTTTGACGCGAGGTTGCCACACACTTTCAATTTGTAAAAAGCACAATATTTGCAAAGCACCATAAACTGAAGTTTAATAGAGATGTGCCTATATGTTCTTAAGTAAGATAATATTTGGTGTTCAGTGAGTTCATTTTGTTCTACTTTAAAATGATATGCTATATTATAGCTTTTTGGGTAGAACTAAGAATTAATTATTTTAGAACCCACAAATGAGTTAAATTATATGAAATGGGCTAAACAACACTTTAATATTTAAGGTTAAATATTATTTTATGTTAACTAATATATTAACATATTTAATATTAGACTGCTTTCAAACAGGGACATTATTACTAATGTCAAATTTCTGGAACTGCTAGACTCAAAAGCAGAAAAGGCTTAAATTTATGAATGTGAAACCCTAGTCCAAAGATAACTCAATATCCTTAATATTAATTAGAATTATTTTTTAGAAAGGCAAATTGCCAGACTGGTTTGAAGAGAACATTTTTGGAAAAGATTATCTTACATACAAGCAAATCAAGATAAATAAGTGTTAATTCGGAATAAGTGCCCCTGAAGGAATATGATTTATGTAAGAATGATTCAAATGTAGGTTTATTACATATTAACCAGTTTTGCTTGGTATATATGCTTGCTTTTACTTGAGTTTAATAGAAACAAACATTTGCCTTTGACAATTTCTACTTTAATTTTCATTTCATGCACTTAATAGGACAGGTATCTATTTCTTTTTTATTAAGCAGATAAATCATCTTTATCCCACAAATCTCAAGAAGAGCCATCTATTGTGGGACTTGCTTATATTTTAAACACATCATTTTATTTAGTATTCTAGTAACTTTCTCAGAGTTTAATAGCTGACTTAGAATCTCATGTTACTTTCCTGATAAAACCTTCCCTAATCTTCCCAGGTAAAATATCTTGCAGATGTTTCTGTCTTCCTACTCTGTCTTACATGTTTTCTAGAATGTAACTTGTCACCACCGAATGGTTGCTAGCGTTTTATTTGTCATCTTTCATACCACAGGCCCTTGAACTCTTAAAAGGAAGAGTTTGACCATTATTTATTATTTTTAAAAGCTTCTTGTATTTGCCATTTTTTAAGAGATGTGTGCCACAGTCATAATACCCTCTGTAATGGTTGACTGTTGCTGCATAACAAATTTCTCCAAAACATACCAAGTTAAAATAAGAAATATTTATTATCTCACAGTTTCTTTGGATAAATAATTTAAGATCTATTTACCCTGATGCCTCTGCCTCTGCTTGTCTAATAAGGTTGCAGTCAATATGTGAGTGTGGTATGTAGGCATCTAAAGCTGATGCCCAACCCCCGGGCTGCAAACGGTGCTGGTCTGTGGCCCGTTTGGAACCAGGCCACACTCAGGAGGTGATCAGCGGGTGAGCAGGCAAAGCTTCATCTGTATTTTTTTTTCAGAATATTATGGGGGTACAACACTTTGGCTATATACTGCCCATGCACTGCCCGTGTCAAAACTACAATCGTGGTCATCCCCCAAACTATGTCCCCTGCATCCATTCAGTGACATTTTTCCCATCCCCTCCACCCCCCTCCCGCTTGCCCGCCCGCTGATGAATATTATTGCCATGTGTGATGTAAGTGTTGATCAGTTAGTACCAATTTGATGGTGAGTACAGGTGGTACTTGTTTTTCCATTCCTGTGGCACTTCGCTTCGAAGAATGGGCTCTAGCTCCAACCAGGATAATACCAGAGGTGTTAATTCACCCTTGTTTTTTATTGCTGAGTAATACTCCATGGTATACATATACCACATTTTATTAATCCACTCGTGTACTGATGGTCACTTGGGTTGTTTCCATATCTTTGCAATTGTGAATTGTGCTGCTATAAACATTCGCGAACAGATGTCTTTATTATAGAATGTCTTTTTTTCCTTTGGGTAAATACCCAGTAGTGGGATTGCTGGGTCAAATGGTAATTCTACTTTTAATTCTTTGAGGTATCTCCATATTACTTTCCATAGAGGTTGTACTAATTTGCAGTCCCACCAGCAGTGTATTAGTGTTCCTATCTGTCATCTGTATTTACAGCCATTCCCCATCACTCACATCACCGCCTGAGCTCTGCTTCCTCTCAGATCAGCAGTGGCATTAGATTCTCATAGGAGCATGAACCCTACTGCAAACTGTGCATGCAAGGGATCTTGGTTGTGCACTCCTTATGAGAATCTAATGCCTGATGATATGAAGTGAGCTGAGGCAGTGACACTAGCGCTGGGGAGTGGCTACAAATACAGATTATCATTAGCAGAGAGGTTTGACTGCACAGAAGGCATAATAAATCAATTGCTTACAGAATTATATCAAAAACCCATCAGTGAGTGGCAAGTGACAATTAAGCTGCATCTGGTGACAGGCTTTATAGTGGTAAGTGAGCATCTTACTTCAATTGCAAATATGCATCAGGTGGCAGGCTTTATAGTAGCAAGTGAGTTGATGTACTTCAATTGTACAGCTGCATCTGGTGGCAGGCTTTAAGTCAGAATCTAACACTTATTTTAGTCCACATGGTGGCCCGCCCATTATTTTATTTACCACTTCCATCCACACCTCTTTCCCGCACTGCACATTTGTCTCAGTCACAGTTTTGGTAAGCCCACAAGCTAACCCTACCAAAAATGAGTAAAAAACAAACGTTGCTGGAGAGCTTCTTTGAAAAGGGGGAAAGACCAAATGATGAGAGAGTGGAAGACTCTAAGACTTCCAAGAAAATGAAAGCTGTAGTTAAAAGAAAATACCAAGATTCCTACTTAAATTACAGGTTCATTGCAACAGGTGATTCACATTCTCCAAGCCTGCTTTGTACAATATATGGTGACCAGCTATCCAACGAAGCCATGAAAACTTCAAATCTGCTTTGCCACATGGAGACCAAGCACTCTGCATTAAAATACAAGCCTTGGAGTTTTCCAAGAGGAAAAAAGTGAAGACAAAGAACAGAAGCAATTATTCAAGGCCACCACTTCGTCAAATATGTCTGCACTGAGAGCTTCATTCTTATGGCTAACTGCATTGCTAAAGCTAAGAAGTCCTTTACTATTGGTGAAGAGTTGATCCTGCCTGCTGCTAAGGACATTTGCTGTGAACTTTTAGGAGAGTCTACAGTTCAAAAAGTGGCACGGGTTCCTCTTTAGGCTAGCACCATAATTAGAAAAATTGATAAATTAGCAGAGGATATTGAAGCACAGTTGATAGAGAGGATTACTGAGTCACCGTTGTACACAATCCAGGTTGATGACTCTACCAGTGTTGACAACAAGGCAAAAATGCTTGTTTTTGTGCGATATATTTTTCAGAAGGATATGCACGAGGATATGTTATGTGCACTTTTGTTGCCAACCAACACCACAGCTACAGAACTATCCAAGTCTTTGAATGATTGCGTATCAAGAAACTGAACTGGTAATTTTGTATCTATATATGTGTGGATGGAGCGACTTCCATCACTGGATGGCTTTCTGGTGTCACTACTCGAGTCAAGGAGGTCACTTCTGACTGTGAGTCTATGCACTGTGTCATCCATAGAGAAGTGCTGGCTAGTTGAAAAATGTCACCTGAACTAACTAACATTTTGCAGGATGCGATTAAAATTATCAACCACATTAAAGTACGTGCCCTTAACTCATGTCTGTTCGTGCAGCTCTGTGAGGAGATGGACACAGACACACATATCTTCTCTTGTACACAGAAGTGAGATGGCTTTCTAAAGTTAGATCACTGGCCAGAGTTTTTGAGTTACAAGAGCTGCTCCAGAGATTTCTTTTAGAAAAGACAGTCACAACTGACAGCACATTTTAGTGACACAGAATGGATCATAAAACTTGCTTACTTGTGTGATATATTTAACCTGCTCAACAAACTCAATCTACCACTTCAGGGGAGAATGACAACCATGTTCAAGTCGGCAGATAAAGTGGCTGCATTAAAAGCCAAACTGGAATTATGGGGGCAATGAGTGAATACTGGGATTTTCGACATGTTTCAAACTTTAGCAGAGATTTTGAAAGAGACGGAGCCAGGGCCTTCTTTCTTCCAGCTGGTGCATATCACCTGTCTCAGCTTTCAGAAGAGTTTGAGCATCATCTCCCAACCACAAAAGACCCCTGAACTGGAGGAATGGATCCGTGACCCATTTGTGAATAAGCCAGGTGAGCTGACTTTGTCCATGCTAGAAGAGGATCAGCTGCTTGAAACCATAAATGACGGTGGCCTTAAAAGTATGTTTGAGACAACTTCAAATCTCCATACGTTCTGTATTAAAGTCCAGGCGGAATATCCTGAGATTGCCACAAAAGCACGGAAAAGCCTGTTTCCATTTACAACATCCAATGTTTGTGAAGTAGGGTTTTAGGCAGTGACAACAACCAAAATGAGATTATGGAGTAGACTGGACATAAGCAATACACTTCGGGTGTCACTGTCTCCAATCACCCCGAGATGGACCATCTAGTTGCAGGAAAAGAAGCTCAGGGCTCCCACTGATTCTGGATTATGGTGAGTTGTATGATTATTTCATTGTATATTACAATGTAATAATAATAGACATAAAGTGCACAATAAATGTAATGCACTTGAACCATCCTGAAACCAGCACCCCCACCCCCACACCAGTCCATGGAAAATATTGTCTTCCATAAAACTGATTCCTGGTACCAAAAATGTTGGGGATCTAAAGCTTCCAAGACGGGTCACTCAGGCAGGAAGCCTCAGTTGTCACTGATTTCTCCTGCCATTAGGAATTCAAGAGTGTTCTCAAGATATGGTAGCTTGCTTCCTCCCAAGTGAAGTGATAAGAGAGAGAGCAAGGAGGATGCCGCAATGACTCTTATTATCTAGTGACAGAGATTAATTTCAGTAGAAGTCAGCCTTTAATTTCAGCACAAACACTTGCAAAGGTGGGGTGGGGTGGATTTGGTTCTAACTTTGAAAGGAATGTAAATGAATTTGTAGATGTATTTTAAACAACCAAACCCATCAACCTCTTATGGTAGAAAAAAATCCTGATTTCCAAGAGTTACTTCAGGGCTTTCCTCTTCAAATTTGTATTTGGTCTTCTTCCTTCCCACTTACACTGGTTTGAGTAATGTGTAAACTCATAGATGCTTTTCATTTACATTTAAGTTTAAGAGAGGATGTGAATCTTTTGCTACTCTAAACCTCAGTTTCTCCTGTTATGATCTATAATAGTATAGAGCAGCCCTCTTCATCCATGAGTTCTGCATCAGTGGGTTTTGAAACCCCAGGTTGCTGGTTCAACCAACTGCAGATCAAAAATATTCAAAAAGATAAACAATAAAAACAATATAAATTTATAACCAGTACAGAATAACAACTATTTACATAGCATTTACATTGTATTAGGGATTATAAGTAATGTAGAGATAATTTAAAGAATACAGAAGAATGTGAGTAGGTTACATGCCAATATTACACCATTTTATATAAGGGACTTGAGCATCCCTGGATTTTGGTATCTGTTGGGGGATCCTGGAGTTAATCCCTTGCAGATACCGAGTAATGACAGTAGTTATATCATAAGCATTATATGAGAATTTAAAGAAGTAATGTACATAAAGTATTTAACATTGTAGCTACTTCATCGTAAGCAATTAATGAACATTAAGGCTAGCTGCTATTGTTGTTATTGTAATCATAAACAGATGTTCAGAGCTTCTGCTCTATGCTTTTCTCTGTTGAGATGCTATCTGAGGTATATTTTGACCTACCACCAACGACAAAAGGAACACCTAGGCTGTGTACAATCTCAACTTCTTTCCTCAGTGGCTGAATAAAATGTGAAAAAGAAGAGAACATTACATGGAGAAATTGAACTTTTGCCAGTTTTCTTATTCCACTGGAAAATGTGTCTCATATTTTGTGGTTTCCATTCTGTTTTTCATACAAAGCCAAGCTTTTGCTTCTGGTGGGTAAGAAAGGAGAAGACGAGTTCCACATAATGTTTAGAAGATTTGCAGGATGTTTAACATAGTGCCTGATATGAAATCTCAAGTAAAGTGTGTTGGCTTAAATCATAGACATACATTAAATCATATACAGTTTTAGGAATACCATCAAGCCTCACTTGAATACTTCATATTTTACTCATTTCACTTGAATAAAAGATCACATAGTATTTTTCACTTGAACACATTATGTGATAGCTAAACAGAAAACAAAAACAAAACCAAAAACAAAACCATGGAATTTTTGGTTAAAAAGTTACCTCACTGATTAGATGAGCAGTCAGGCTATTTATTTCCCAAATTGCTGCTTTAGACTAAATTCTCAGAATAATTACTTCCTTCTATTTTATTTTGCCAATTAGAAATGTTTATAGGATACACTAGGAGGATAGAGATAAAATCTATTGCTGTCATTTTCCTACTCCAAGTTTTACTAGAGATAAAATTAAAATACATACTGAATTCTATTTTTTTCAAAGGAAAATTATTTCCATTTATTCCCACTTCCAGAAATATCCTGGACACATTTTTTAAAACTACTTTTTAAAATCCTGTGTTATTAACTAAGGAATGATTAAGGTATACAATGTTCCCTAAAAAGAGAAGATAACACCAACCCAGGGAGCCAAAATTCTCTCTATTTCCCTTCTCTTCCTTTTAAACTGATTTGACATAGTAGCTGACATTTCCAACATTAGTTTCAGAATTTTTATTTAGATGTTTTATTCAGATTATACCTAAAGAAATAGTAAAATCATAGCAAAATAACACCTCAAATTGTGTGTCTTCTTTTCCTGATGTTTTTCCTTTCAGTATCAGCAAAGTACCACAGGATGTTTCTAAGAGTGATAGCCTAGACATATGAATATTGCCACATGAACAAATCAAAATTTAATAAAAGAAAAAAAACAGCAAATTTTCAAAAACTTTATAAAACTACATTTCCAGCTAATTGCTATAAATAAGGTTTTTAAAAAATTTTCTATTATGTACATTTTCAGGAAATAGAAGTTATGGTATGGTTTTAATTTAGAATATAGATTTTGTACTGATCTTCAATTTGTGCCATTCAAAATAATAACATGAGGAAGTGTTAGGGTGCAGTTAGGGGAGGGGGATGTCTCAGCAAAGAGGTGGGTGAAGGGCAGAGTTTCCGCCAGCCTGCAGTGGTCAATTAAACAAGATTAAATAAATGACTCCATGGGCTCAAACAATAAGAAAAGGAGTGATTAAACACAACAATGGGAAGTTATGATTAAGTGACTTTCCCCTGCACAAAGGGTGACCGAGTGTAACCTTATGATGTGGCTGCATTATGGTTTCACCGTCCCTCGGTGGATTTTCAGAAAGGATTATGAAAAATAGTGATGCAGGGAGCAGCCTCCACCCCAAAGCTACAACCTCCATATCCATTATAAAAAGAACCACACTTTTATTCCACAGGGTCTTCTCCACTCGCAGAGCAAGACCTGTCCCCTCTCAGGGATGTTCTGTGCTTAATAAATCTTCCTGTTCAACTTGCTTATTCCTGTCTGGCTTGCTCATTCATTCCATCAACTCAGCACCAGTAGCCATTCCTGGGTACTGGGAACCAAGAATCAGGGAAAACAAACTTGAACTTGACAGAAGCGCAGGAGGAAAGATCAAAATGTCAAAATATTTGACAATAAAATATGAATATTGTTTCTGATCTCATGACAGGAAAAATCTGGGTTCATTGTTAATCCACATTTCCACCTTTCCGCCCTTCTGATTTTCATTCCATACTCCAAGCTACCATGTCAAAGCAGCAAAACTAGACGTTTAAAGTCTATGTTCTGAGGCACACAAAAAAAGGACCTTTGTGGGAGTTGCAGTCAGAAATTCTAGGGACATTCTCTAAGATTCAACCTTAATATTTTGGTTCCTGTTCAGATTCATAACTATGAGTTTCTAGTACATGTGGTGATTGTTTTTCCATTCTTGAGATACTTCACTTAGAAGAATGGTCTCCGGTTCCATCCAGACTGTTGCAAAAGGTTTTAATTCATCTTTTTTATGGCTGAGTAGTACTCCATGGTATACAAATACATTTTATTAATCCACTCATGAAGTTATGGGCACTTGGGTTGTTTCCACATCTTTGCAATTGTGGATTGTGCCACAGTAAACATTCAAGTACAGGTGTATTTTTGATGAAAAAATCTTCTTTTCCTTTGGGTAAATACCCAATAGTGGGATTGCTGGATCAAATGGTAGGTCTACTCTTAGTTCTTTGAGGAATCACCATACTGTTTTCCATAGAGTTTGTACTAATTTGCAGTCCCACCAACAGTGTATAAGTTTTCCTTTCTCTCTGCATCCACACCAGCATCTATTTTGTTTGGACTTTTTAATAAAAGCCATTCTGACTGGGATAAGGTGATATCTCATTGTGGTTTTAGTTTGCATTTCCCGGATGATTAGTGGCATTGAACATTTTTTCATATATTTATTGTCCATTTGTCTTTCTTCTTTTGAGAAGTTTCTGTTCATGTCTTTTGTCCACTTTTTAAGAGGGTTGTTTGCTTTTTCTTGCTGATTTGCTTAAGTTCTTTGTAAATTCTGGTTATTAGCCCTTTATCGGATGTGTAGCTTGCGAATATTTTTTCCCATTCTGTGGGTTGTCTATTTTTTCTCTCATATTTAAAAAAACTTAAAGATGGTGTATCTTTGAAAGATACAGTGCATGGGAGTATATTTATCATAAATGCAGCTGTTTGTAGTTCGCTACCTTATAGCGATTGGAGTATGCTTAATCCTTTGCCTCAGAAACAAATGGGAAACTTTCTGTATTACCAAAAAAGTAAGGTAGCTACATATCTGGAGTGAATTGTTTGCTATTATAAAGAACCTTCCCACAGATCAAAGAGTTGATAGATGTAAAAACACATAGTTGTGAATTACCTGGGAGAGCAATCTCTGACAAACTTTAAAATATCAAATCTAATGAGTAATGTAGAAATTAATTTGCATAAGCAATGTGGTAAGCTAGTAAGCATAAACTTTGCTCTTTCTTCAGGGCTCAGTTTAACTACAGGGTTTTGCATGTTTGTTAAGATTTGAAACTTATTAGTAAAGTATAACTCCATTTTCCCATTTATTCATTAATTCTTTCAGGAAAAAAACTTATTGTTTAATTTCCAATCATTAGTGATGGACTTAATCAAGATAGCTGTTGGTTTGTTTTATTTCTTTTTCTTTTCCTGTTTCATTAAGGATACAGAAAGCCGAAAAGAGTATATTTCCCACCCTAACAACAAGAAAAAAAGATAAAATTAAAATCATAACTTCTCTTAAAAACCATTCGAAAGTTAAGGTTGCACTGTAAACAACTAGTCTTAAATCGTAGGAAAGGTACTATCAAGTAGAGTTGGGTTGCAACCACTAGATTACCTGGGATACAGCATAGGTTAGAAGATTTCAGCTAAAGCTTTTAAGCAATTTCTAAGATAGTATAATTTGAAAGTATAGAATCCCTGAGAGTTGCAGAAACAAGGCAAGTTTGTTCCCACTTCCAGGCTCTTCTCTACAGACCTCATTGTCTATTTCTAAGAAGAATTGGGGGAAGAGAGGGAAAATGGAAAAATTCTCCCAAGACTAGGCCTGGGTGGGGCAAAAAGCCCAGCTCAGAACTCTATTTCCTGAGGGGAAAAAGGCTTAATCCCTTGATAAAAGGGCAGTAAACACTGGGAAAAGAATAGGTAACAAACAAACAAACAAACAAAAAACAATACATCTGGGGAAAGGACAAGAAAATGTACTGGGTGCAGACTTTTGGACATTTCCTAAGGCCAGTAAAAAAGCAAGATCACTGAGCAAGCTGCACACCAAAGGCCCAGGAATGCAGGCTCTGCTACATCAGTGGAACACACAAGGCATTCGCATACTCCCAATACAAGTTAGCAAACCTTGAATGTATAATTGAACTATAACAAAATACTATAGACTGGGTGGCTTAAACAATAGATATTTGTCTTCTCACAGATCTGGAAGCTAGAAGTCCAAGAAGAAGGTGTTATCAATTTTCTCTTGAAGCCTCTCTCCTTGGTTTGCAGATGGCCACCTTCTCTCTGTGTTGTCATATGCTCTTTCCTCTGTGTGCATGAATCCCTGGTATCTTTTTGTGTGTCTAAATTTCCTCTTCTGATAAGTATGCCAATCAGATTGAATTATGGCCCACCCTAACAGATTCATTGGAACTTAGTCATCACTTTAAAGTCTGATCTCCAAATATAGTCACATTCTAATACCCTGGGTGTTAGGACTTCAACATATGAATTTAGGGGAACATAATTCAGCCCATAACATATTCAAAAAGTAAACAAGCAAAACAGGTGAAGCAATCTATCACTGCAGAAAGGGCAAGAGGTTGGAAAGACACCTTCTTGGAGACATGGGCACAGAGGAAAAATCACAAGCTAAGGGTATAACAGAAAATTTGAGAAAATTCCTCTAGAAACCCAGCCCCCACACTAAGCAAAAGGTAACAGTGGAGAAATTTTAAGTAAGTGGTAAGTGTAGAGAAGGTAACCATAGCCACTTCTTCCAAATCCAACATACCTTTTAACTAGTTTAACTGAACCCCATCATACACGCACTAAAGTACTAAAGTCCTAGCAAACAAGTGGAAGTGACATGCTCATTTCCCAGTATAAATTCTATTTACTGCATTCTCTACTTTCCTACACAGAATGTTACAAAATTAAACAAAGAGTACAAGGCAATAGAAACCATAAAATCTCTCTCTCCACACACACACACACACACACGTGCACACACACTGTAAAGAGACAAAATAATCAAAAGCACCAGAATTGAAGATGACCCTGATGTGGCAACTGTCAGAAAGAGAGTGTAATGCAACCATGATTAATACAGTTAAGGGCTTTATAAGGAAAAGTAGGCAACATGAATGATTAGTTGGAGATTATAGTAGAGATATGGAAACTATGAGAAAGAGTCAAATGGAAATGCTAGATATAAAAACAAATTTGTAACAGAAAGATGGATGAAAAAATGATGCTCCAGACTGAATGCTCATGCCCCCCTCCAAATTAATATGTTAAAGCCTAATCACTCATTTAATGGTATTTGGAAGTCAGCCTTTAGGAGGTAATTAGGTTATGAGGGTAGAGGTCTCATGAATAGGATTAGTTTTCTTATAAAAAGAGACACAGGAAAGATTATCTCTCTCTCTCTCTCTACCATGTGCAGATACAGTAAGAAGATAGCCATCTCCAAACCAGGAAGAGTGCCCTCACCAGGCACTAGATCTGCAGGAAACTTGATCTTGGACTTCTCAGCCTCCAGAACTGTGAGAAATAAATGTTTGCTTTTTAAGTTACAAGTTTATCATATTCTTTATAGCAGCACAAACTGACTAAAAAAAAAAAATGTCTTTGATGGAATCCAGCACATGCGAGGAAAGAATCTGTGAACATGAAAGTATGTCAAAATAATTTATCTAAACATAATTGCAAAGTAATGAATGAAAAACAAACAAACAAAGCAAGAATCTAAAAGCTGTGACATGATAGCAAATGGTTTGGAAGCATGTGTAACTGGAAGCCAAGATAGAGAATAAAGAATGAACAGATTTTAAGAAAAAATAGAAGAAATAATGACTAATAATTTGTTCAATTTTGCAAAAATAATGAAATACTCCAAACTACATATCCAAGAAATTAGAGAATCATAAGTAGAATAAATACTATTATATATCATAAAAACATGAATAGGAAATACTAACAAACACAACCACCAAACATATACTATCCAAATTACTTATAACAAACAATATAGAGGAAATCTTAAAGGAAGCCAGAGGTAATGTCAGGTTTCAGTCTGAAAATGTCGGTTCTTGGCACGCCCATGATCAAAGAATGACCAGACACCAAAGTAAGGCAAGCATGAGGTGAAATTTATTGAGCAGGTGCAAAATAGGACTACAGGGCAAGAGCAAGATACAGGTTTACAGAGCAAGATACATACTCTACAGTTGACTATTGGACCTCTTGTCACAGCAGGAAAAGGGAGAGTTTGGTTATGGTCTGCGACTTGTTTTACAGTGCCCAGATTGGGACCTCCTGAGTGCCTCAGACATCACCATGGAACCACTTTGATTGGATAGTTGGGAGTTGCATTACTATGCATGCGGGTTGTTCTGGGTCAATTTCTGGACTCTATGGTACCCATGCAGCTTGGCCCTGAGCTAGAGAGTCTTCTGCATTCTTTTGCAGCTGGCAGACTGAGTTATAATTGGCTGATTCATAGGTTATTCCCTCCTCCCCCAGGTATCGCAGTCACTCAGGAGAGGATTACGGTGGAGCAGGACCAAGATGGGGGTCTGGGGCCCCACCCTTGTCCTTCTTCCCAGGTGGGGCAATTGCACCAAGGCAACAGCATTTACTTTCATCCCTAGAAGACCCAGAATCTCTTGCTATCTACCTACCAGTAAAACACACTTTATATATAGAGGAATAAAGATTAGAATTACAGCTAATTTCTTGTAAGAAATTTCACAAGCCAGAAGACAATGGAAGACATCTTCAAAAAACTAAAGAAAAAAATTAAAAACCAAAACAAACTACAAAACAAAAATTCTACACACAGAAAAAATATATTTTAAAAATAAAGAAAAGTAAACAAAATTTTAGATGCACAGAAACTAGAAGGACTCATGATGAACAAAATTACACTAAAGGAAGTGTTAATGGGAGATCTTCAGGCATAAGGTATGTGGTAACAAAAAGAAACTTTAATCTAAATGAAGATGCTGGAAAAGATGGAGAAATGAAAGTAAACAAAAATGTATTTTCCATGTTTTTAATTACTTTAAAATTTAGTTGATTATCTGATTTTAAGTAATAGTAGGCAGGTGTGGTAGCTAACACCTATAATCCCAGGTACTCAGGATGCCGAGGTGGGAGGATCATTTGAGGCCAGGGATTCAAGACTATCCTGGGAAACACAATGAGACCCCATCTCTAGAGGCCAAGTATGAACAAAATCGGTGAGATTAAAAGAATATATCTTTGAAACTGACTTCGATTAAGTTTGATTTTTAACTATTCTCATGATACGACAAATGGTAGGGTCAGTTATATTCAAATTTCAAAGATGGCACATATTTAACATAGAATGGGTGACCGTTATCAGGATATGTCACTAATTTATTTTGGCCTTCTGGATCTTTGAGTACAGACTTTTGACTGAATCCAAATTTTACAGAAGTAAAAGAATTTGTTCTGTGAAGTTTGGATTCAGTCCAGGGGCTGCACTTGGGGATCTGTAGGGCCACATGCATCCTTGAGGCCGCACGTTCCCCATCCCTAAAAGAGGAGTGAAAAATTTTATATCAGTTCTGAACTTCAATGACCAGCTACAAAATATTGCCTTCTTATTTGTGAACATATATTCACAAATAATAGTCAAATCCATACAAAAGTAATAACAAAAAGCAAAAACAAAATTAAGTCATTATGATGCTATATGTGTGAATGGTTTAGTCATTTATATATATATATATAGATAGATAGATATATTTTTATGTGGTTGTCAGAATTCTTTTTTTTTTAATTTCAGAATATTACGGGAGCACAAATGCTTTGGTTACATAAATTGCCTTTGCATCACCCAAGACAGAGCTACAAGCATGCCCATCCCCCAGACAGCATGCACTGCACCCATTAGGTGTGAATTTACACATCTCCTCCTCCCCCGCAACCTGCCCGACACCTGATGAATGTTACTTCCCATATGTGCACATAATGTGGATCAATTAGTACCAATTTAATGGTGAGTACATGTGTTGTTTGTTTTTCCATTCTTGTGATACTTCATTTAGAAGAGTGGGCTCCAGCTCCATACAGGGTAATACAACAGGTAGTTCACTGTTTTTTATGGCTGAGTAGTACTCCATGGTATACATATACCACATTTTATTTAATACAATCATGAATTGATGGGCACTTGGGTTGTTTCCACATCTTTGAAATTGTGAATTGTGCTGCCATAAACATTCAAGTGCAGATGTCTTTTTTATAGAATGTCTTTTTTTCCCTTTGGGAAAATCTCCAATAGTGGGATTGCTGGATCAAATGGTAATTCTACTTTCAGTTCTTTGAGGTATCTCTGTACCATCTTCCATAGAGATTGTACAGTTTGCAGTCCCACCAGCAACGTATGAGTGTTCTTATTTGTCTGCATCCATGCCAACATTTGCTGTTTTGGGACTTTTTGATAAAGGCCATTGTCACTGGAGTTAAGTGATATCTCATTGTGGTTTTGATTTGCATTTCCTTGATGATTAGAGATGTTGAGCATTTTTTCATATATTTGTTGGCCATTAGTCTATCCTCTTTTGAAAAGTTTCTGTTCATGTCTTTTGCCCACTTTTTAATGGGGTTGTTTGATTTTTTCTTGCTGATTTTCCTGAGTTCTATATAGATTCTAGTTATCAGCCCTTTATCAAATGTATAGGTTGCAAATATTTTCTCCCATTTTGTAGGTTGTCTACTCTCTCTAGTGATAGTTTCCTTGGCTGTACAGAAGTTTTTTAATATGATCAGTTCCCATTTACTTATTTTTGTTGTTGTTGCTGTGATTCTTTTTTGGTCTTTTTCATAAATTCTTTGCCTAGGCCGATGTCTAGACCTTTATAGGGAGAACTATGAAACACTGAGGAAGGAAATAGCACAGGACATAAACAGATGGAAAACCATACCATGCTCATGGATTGGCAGAATCAATATTATTAAAATTTCTATACTAACCAAAGTGATCTACAGATTCAATGAAATCTCTTTTAAAATGCCAACACCATTTTTTGAAGATCTAGAAAAAATAATTCTACACTTCGTATAAGTGAAGAATTACAGACTATGCAATTCTCTATAAACCAGAGAAGACCCAATATAGTCAAAACAAACTTAAGTAAAAAGAACAAACTGGTAGGCATCAATTTACCAGACTTCAAGCTATACTATAAGGCTATATTAACCAAAATAGCATGATATTGGCACAAGAACAGAGACATAGACCAATGTAATAGGACTGAAAACCCAGATATAAAACCATCCTCATATTGACATTTTTTCTTTCACAAATCAGACAAAAGCATACACTGGGGAAAAGAATCCCTATTCAATTAATGGTGCTTGGAAAATTGGATAGTCACATGTAGAAGAATGAACCAGGATCTACTCTTCTCACCTCTCACAAAAATTAACTCACGATGGATAACAGATCTAAACCTAAGGCATGAAACCATAAGAATTCTAGAAGAAAATGTTTGAATACACATATATATATATATTTTAAACCATTAAGAGATCCTGTACAGATTTATATTCCTGGGGGTTGGTACTGATAATATTCAAAAGGATTTAAAAGAAAACAGAATCTATAGAGTTAAATGTTAATATATTCATATGATTTTTTATATTCTTTTGAAGAAGCAATGGAATTTAAACTGCTTAATTCATAGTCTGCAATTCTTCAGCATCACATCATTTTCCCTTTGAAATTGGCTTAATCTCAAATAGTTCAGCCCTTAGAAAAAATGAACAGATGGTATTTATTGCACTAAGAATGTATTTAATTTAGTTTAGTATGACTTACAGGTTAGGTGGTTTTCAATAAATTGTCTTCCCAGTCCTCATTACATAATCAAGCTAATGGAACTGAAATGATGGTTAATTTGGTCTTGGTCCAGTGGAACATAATAACAAGATTTAAGTAAGTTTTTAATAACTTTTTCTAGAGGTGAATTGGATTGTTTTACCTAAGAAAATCTGCTCATTACATACAATACCTATTATTTCTATGAATGTTCTTAAACAAAATTAAAAAATTAATTGGCAATAAATAATTATTGAGTGCTTACAACCTATTAGGCAACCACTATTCAAAATGCTAGGGATTCAGTGGTATATAAGACATAGTTTTTCCTCTCATGGTAAGGGATTCTCTTATTTAGGGAAAGATCAATGAATCATCACATAGAAGATTAAAAATAAGATTTTCTAAGCCTTAAACCATATTCAGTCCAAAAGGAATTACTTTATTTAAAGACTTTTGAGTGCTATAGCGGTTATTTGCAAAAACTATGGAATAGAAACTAAAATAGCAAAGGAGGTCACCTCTGCTACTGCATAAGTTGAAACAGATTTTAACAACATCCTATGGTTTTCAGTATTTTTTTAGCCTTTTTTTCTGTTGTTAGTTTCCCTGAACAAAGAACTGGAGAACATTATGTTAAGTGAAATAAGCCAAGAACAAAAAGTTAAATACTGTGTGTTCTCACTCATATGAGGAAGCTATTAATAAACAAAGTTGATCTCATAGAAGTAAAAAAGTAGAAGACAGGATAGTAGAGGCAGGGAAGGGCAGAAGGAAGTCAGGGAAAAAAGAGATTTGTTAAAAATAGAAAATTATTGCTTAATAGGAGGACTAAGTTCTAATATTCTATAGCACTGTAGGATGACTATAGTAAGCAATAATATATTGTATAGTTTCAAATAGCTAGAAGGAGGATATTGAATGTTTACAACACAAAGAAATGATAATTGCTTGAGATGATTGATATGCTAATTACCATGATCTGATCACTATATGTTGTATGTATCTATCAAAATATCACTATGTACTGCATAAATATGTAGTTATTGTGTGTCAATTTAAAAAAATGTAATGTCTGTATAGAAGCATCACATGTACCCTAAAAATATATACAAATATTATGCACCCATAATAATTAAAAATAAAAAATTTAAAATAAAGTAAAACAAAATTTAAAGAAAAGGAAAAAAAGAAATTTTAAGGATTTATGACAGCCCATAAATGATATAGCACTCATTTATAAAATAATACATAAAAATAAGGAAAGAGTTGAAATCAGAACAGATTTTACTAAAACTTATGACTCTTACCTGAATATTATATTTAATCTTTTTACAAAATAAATGTTCAATATCTACTGTATCATGTCCATTGACTGTTGTTTTAGTTATGGCTTTGAACAAGACAATCATTTTCCCTGTTCTTAAGGAGCACAGTTAAATGAAGGAAAAGAGAACATTATAGAAATTACATATGTTTTGCACATGTACAAAATAGAAAGGGAAGAGATGTATAGTTGTGTACAACATAGGAAGCTCACTTAATATAGAAAAACTCTCATAAAAATGACCTTTATTTTTCACAGAAATAGAAAAAACAAACCAAAAATCCATATGGATCCAAAAAAGACCCCAAATAGCAAAAGCAATCCTAAGCAAAAATAACAAAGCTAGAGGCATCACATTATCTGAAGTCAAATTATACTATAAACTGTAGTAACAAAGACAGTATGGTACTGGTATAAAATAGACAGAAAGAGCAATGGAATAGAATAGAAAAACCCAGAAATAAAGCCACATATCTACCACCAACTGATTTTTAACAAAGTTGACAAGAAAAGGAACATAATAGAGAACTCAGAAATAAAGCCAATTACCTACCACCAACTGATCTTCGACAAGCAGACAAAAACGTACACTGGGGAAAGGACACCGTTTTCACTAAATGGTGCTGGGAAAATTGGATAGCCACATGCAGAAGAATGAATCTAGGTCCTTATCTCTCACCATATACAATAATTAACTCGAGGTGGATTAAAGACTTAAATGTAAGATGTGAAACCATTAAAATTCCAGAAAAAACAAAGGAAATACTTTTTTGGACATTGGCCTGGGCAAGGAATTCATGACTAAGAACCCACAACCAAATGTAACAAAAGCAAAAGTAAATGAATGGGACTTAATTAAACTAAAAACCTTCTGCACAGCAAAAGAAACAATCAATAGAATAAATAGACAACCTACACAATGGGAGAAAGTGTTTGCAAACTATACAGCTGATGAAGGACTAATATCCAGAATCTACAAGGAACCCAAACAAATCAGCAATGAAAAAACAAATAACCCCATTAAAAAGTGGGCAAATGACATGAACAGACAATTTTTTCAAATGAATATATATACAAATGACCAACAAATATGTGAAAAAATGCTCAACATCACGAATCATCAGGGAAATGCAAATTAAAACCACAATGAGATACCACCTTACCCAAGTCAGAATGGACATGAATAATAAGTTAAAAAACAATAGATTTTGGAGCAGATGTGGTAAAAAGGAGCACTTATACACTGTTGGTGGGAGTGCCAATTAGTACAACCTCTATGGAAAATAGTATGGAGTTGTTTCAAAGAACTAAAAGTAGATCTACCATTTGATCCAGCAATGTCACTACTGGGTATTTATCCAAAGGAAAAGAAGTCATTATATCCAAAAGATTCCTGCAATCATATGTTTATCACAACACAATTCACAATTGCAAAGATATAGAATCAACCTAAGTGCTGAGGAGTTGATAAGAAAAATGCAGTATATGTGTGTGTGTGTATATGTATATACTATATGTACATATACATATATATGCTATTAAATACTACTCAGCCAAAAAAAAAAAAGAATGAAATAATGTCTTTCCCAGCAACTTTAATGGAACTGGAGGCCATTATCCTAAGTGAAGTATCTCAGGAATGAAAAACCGAATACCACATGTTCTCACTTATAAGTGGAAGCTAAGCTCCGGGTACACAGGGGCATACAGAGTGGTACAATGGACATTGGAGACTCAGAGGGGGAGGTGGGAGGGGAGTGAGGAAAGAAAAAACTGTCTATTGGGTGTAATATACACTGTTCGGGTGAGGGGTACACTATTACCACTATACAATTCATCCATGTAACCAAAAACCGCTGTACCCCTAAATCTATCAAAATAAAAATAATATAAAATAAAATAAATCCTAAATACTCCAACTAAATGCCCCATCTACTGTACACCACCCTGGTCCATACCTCAAGAGGAGGCATGAAAGAGCTATGGCAAACATCAGCCACATAAAGGAGAATTCAGGAAGCCAGCTAATAATCCAGGGCCACCACATCCATTTTAGGAACTTCAAATGAACTGGTACCTCCTCTGGGTGATGTGCAGCACGAGGCTTCCAGGAGAACAAATGAGAGGTAGCTAATCACAGATGTTAGCAATCTGGGGCTGTACATCATGCAGTTATTTAAATTTAAACTTTAATCAATTAATAAAATTTAGAAGTCAGCTCCTCCATCACGCTAGTCACATTTGAAGTGTTCAATAGCCACATGGCCAGTGGATGTCTCAGATGATGTGGATAGTTCTATTGGATAGTGCTGAGCTAGTGTATTAAGTCAGACATGGAGATGCTTGCCCAACTCTGTAATTAAATGGAGCAAAGATTTCCCTGGCCTCACCAACCAAGGGTGAAACCAGATATCAAAATCCCAGGCACAGAAATGTGGGACCTCAGCGCCACCCTACCTCACCTCTGCTCACTTTCCTAGGGATGCCTTCACTCGTCCTTAACGTCCAAGCCCTAAAGCCTTGAGGCACAGGCCCAGGGCTGATGCTACAGCCTCACCTTTGTGGGCTATGAACCCTCACAGAGCCACAGTCTCAGGAGTTGTGTCCCCTGCTTTGGCTGCCCTCAGACTGCTGCTCCTCTTTGTTCTGTGACACACAACCTGGCAGGGTCCTGCAACAGCTACTTCCACCTTCACTTCTTTGGGCACTGCTGCTGCTGTTAACTCTCTTTCCTTTGTCCCCTGAGAAGGATATGACTACCTACAAGAGTCTAAATGTGCTTTCTCCTAACTCTGCACCCAGGAACAGTCCAGAGCAACCTCAGGCCAGACCTCTCTCACACCAGGGCCCTGCCTTTGTCAGAGTGACAGTTAATGGCCAAACCCAGTGGCCCTAGGAGAAGAGAGAAAATGATTCCACTGGATGTACTTGGGGAGGCTTATTGGAGATAATGCTCAATGTAGTCTTCAAAGATCAGGCAGAATTTTCAAAGGTGAGGGTGGAGGAAGGAGGAACTGCAATGGGCTAGAAGGTGGGAACAGCATGTCTGGATGCCAGAAGGAGGGGGTCCCATAAGAAATAAGGCTAAAAGGGTGAAGAGCACCCAGAGGGGGCCTGTATTTCAGCCCACAGCATATGCCTGACTTCCTGGCTGTAATGGTGGGCTGTAAGGGCAGCATTGCCCACATTGGACAATATCTTTCCATTTTCATGAGGTGAAAGAATATTCAAAGAAGTTAAGGGACCCACAGCCAGGAGTAGGCTGGGCCTGGCCTCAAACCTTGACCTTCTGACTCTTGAAATAGTAATTACTTTCGATTTTAAGGTTGCAGATAACTATCTAGTTGATCTTGATGTCTTAGAAATTACCAAATTACAGCTTAATGGAAAAATTAACATGGATGCTCTTGGAAAGCTATTCTGGTGACTGACTCACATTGACACTTTAAGATGCCATTAATATCAGTAATGCAAATGGATGTCAAGGGCCTGTTAAAGTACTTCTAGCAAGAGCCCTGTTTTGAAAGGTTCCCAATCTTTGCCTGAAGATTGCTCACTGCCTAATTGCATTTCTTCCAGATTGGCCCAACAGAAAATCCAATCAGGAATTTATCTTTCAGTAAAAATGCTGCCTTCCTGCTTTTAAGCAACTGCCTATGATATCATGAGCTTGGAAGAACCAAGAGAGGAAAGCTGGTCACTTCTGATTGGGGGGATATGTTAATTCCCAAATTTTCCCTGTTCCAAGTGCATAACCCTATATATTGAGTCCTTTTAAGAAAAGAAAAATAGAACTTGTCATTTCCTATTGTTTCAAAGATGAAATCCAGTCTAGGAAAGATTAAGGGAAAAGGAAAGGACTCCTGTTCAGATGACTAAGCACCCATCTGCCCTGGAAAAGGCTTGATTACTTCTGAGGAAAGGAGGGAGCTCCAATTAGAGGAAGTATAAAATAATGTCATTATCTCAGGAAAAGAGAAAAAAGGAAAACCTTCCCAACTCACCAACAATGAACTTGCAAGAAAAAGTGTTACTAATCTGTGACAAACTTGCTAATTCAGTGAGCTGCCTCCTAGCTCTAAGCTCCCAAACTTCCTTCCTTAGAACTTGATCTTTGATTGTAAAGGCACTGGATGCTGGGAGAGAAAGTCGTGTGCAGGTCAGCAGAAAGGGAATCACATGGACAAGCCAGGCTTGGTTCAGGCTGGGTTTCTGTTAAATGAGCCTCTGTCACTCTGTCCATGCATGTGGATACTTCTTATTGAAGGTGTCTTGGAAAGAAGTCCAGTTGTTCTGAAAAAATAATAAAGATGCATAGTATTCTGTTTTTAAATAAGATAGATCTCTATATACTGGTATGAAAAATTCTTGAGGTCATTATTAAATCATACATAGATTATGATATCGTCTATGTTTTAAAAAAAGACTCAAAAGAACCCTACATTTTTGTACATATGTATAAAAATCTCTAGGTCTGCCTTTAACATTTGCAGTGTCTGAGAGAAAAAATAGAGTTTCACATATCATGCAGCCAAACATTACAATGTTGTAGTCAAGCTAAAGAAAAAAAAATTACATAGAATATGTTCTCTTCTTCTACCTGGAACAATTTACCTTGAAGTCCAACTTCAAACTTAGAATTCTCCACTTTTCAGGATTTGGTGTCAAGATTTGGCTTCAGGGGTGGGATGTGGGGAGAGGAGAGAGGTACAACCTCAGTCTCTGGGCCCAGGCCCACCTTTCTCTTCCCACCTCAGCTCTGCCCTTTCTGGGAGGGGCCTCACATACATGTGTGTGAGTGGACGACACAGTCCACAGTTTGTATGTCCATGCTGTGTCCTACCCTTTCCCCCAAACAGCCACCACCTCATTGGCACTGCTTGGGACCACAGGTGTACACACCAGCATCAAGGTCCCCCCTCAGGAGGACAGAATGGCACATGCCCATGCTGGTCCTGGAGGTAACATTCATTGTGTCCTGGACAGTGAGCAGTAGCCTTTCTGGTATAGCATTAAAATAATTCCTAAAAAAAAATGCATACACTGTGAATAGGGCACCCTTTTCAATAAATGGTCCTGGTAAAATTAGATTGTCATGTGCAGAAGAATGAAACTGGATCCTTAACTCTCACCATATACAAAAATCAACTTGAGATGGATTGAAGACTTAAATGAAAGACCTGAAACCATTAAAATTACAGAAGAATACCTAGGGAAAACTCTTCCAGACACTAGTCTAGGCAAAGACTTTATAACTAATACACAAAAAGCACAGGTGACAAAAACAAAAATAGACAAATGGTACTTAATTAAACTAAAATGCTTCTGCACAGCAAAGGAAATAATCAACAGGGTGAACAGACAACCTGAAGAATGGGAGAAAATATTTGCAAACTATGCCTCTGACAGGGTACTAATACTAGAATTTACAGGAGTCCAAACAACAACAACAACAACAACAACAAAATAATCCATTAAAAAGTGAGCAAAGGACATGGTAGACATTTTTCAAAAGAAAATGAACAAATGACCAACGAGCATATGAAAAATTTTTCAACATCACTAATTATCAGAGAACAGCAAATTAAAACCACAACGAAATACCATCTTACACCACTTAGAATGGCTACTACTAAAAAGACAAAAAATAACAGATGGTGTCAATGATGTCAAGAAAAGGGAACACTTATACACTATTGGTGGAAATAATGTAAATTAGTACAACCTATATGGAAAATAGTATGGAGATTCCTCAAATAACTAAAAATATATTAATAAATACCATTTTATCCAACAATGCCACTAATGTGTTTCTACCCAAAGGAAAATAAGTCATTATATCAAAAAGATATTTGCACTCCTATGTACATCACAGCATTATTCATAATAGCAAAGATATGGAATCAAGCTAAGTGTCCATTAACAGATGATTAGATAAAGAGAATGTGGTATATATACACAATGGAATGCTGTTCAACCATAAAAATAAATGAAATCATGTCGTTTGCAGCAACATGGAGGCCATTATCTTAAGTGAAACAACTCAGACACAAAAAGACAAATATTGCATGCACATATGAATATAGAATGTGAAACGATAGACAATGGAGACTCAGAAGGGTGGGGGGTGAGAGGAGGGTGGATGATGAGAAATTACTTAGTGGGTACAACGTACATATTTGGGTGATGGATACACTAAAATCCCTGATTTCAACACTATGCAATATATCCATGTAACAAATTTTACACTTGTACCCCATAAATCTACACAAATAAAAAAATAAAACTCTTAGGAAAAAACAAAGAAAAATGCCCTTTTAGTGAATATGAGAATGATGACTAGGGAAGGAGTAAATTAAATAAAGTGTAGGGCAAAAATAGTGTGGTCAGAAGAATCTGAAGTAAGAAAGAGGTAAGACAGGTAAGTGAGAGAGACAAGGACCAGCACAGCTAGCACATATATATGATAATGAAACAGGTGATCTAAGGGAAGAGTTAAATTACAGTGCCTTGTAGGACATTTTATAAATACCTCCTAGTGAAAACGGGGAGACATGGACTTTTTTAAGCTAAAAAATTACATGATCAGATAAATATTTGATGAAACACTCTGATAGTAATATAGAGAAAAGATATAAGGGAGACTAGTATTTGAAGGGAGAGTATTTGAGGCTATACCATAAATGCAGGCCTGGCTGCTGGAAGAAGAGATGAAACATACAAAGGAAAAAAAGTGTTGGATTTAGTGAGATTGATTTTGAATACGTTATGAGGAGAAGAAGAATCAAATATGACTCACAGGTTTTTGACTTGAGCAACAAGATGGTGGTTTGATTCACAGAGATTTCTGAAGGACGAACATGATTGGTATGTTGAAGTAAATGACTATGCTTTGGACTTTCCGAGTAGTATATGCCTGAGGGACATGATTGGTAAATATCAGCCAAAGAACTGGACATAGAGCTCACCAGAGGACTTTCCATGGGAGACAAGAAAATGAGTCATTAGCATGTGTATGGCGATGGAAGTCATAAACCTGGGTGGGGAACCAAAATGAAAGCATGTAATGAAAAGATCAGAAGCTCAAGATAAACATCTAAAAAACTTCAATGTTTAAGAGGTGGGTTTACTACATGGGAGAAGAAGAAAAACAGGACAGTGAAACACTGGCCAGAGAGTTAGGAGGGTAAAACAGGGGGTGTGATATACTGACGAACTTAGCGGTTGGCAGAATAAATGGTAGATTTTATTAAATGGTATTGAGCAGTCAAGTAGTTAAAAAAATCCTCATTGGTAAAAATGGAGGGAAAGAATTTTAGTGTGTGATAGAGAGGTAGATGTCAAAATGGATGGTTTAAATATAATTCAAGTTGAGGAAATCGAGAACGTGAGTGTAAACAAATTCACAGAAACTGAACTATGAAAGGGAGAAGAGGGAAGGAAAAAGATAAAGTAAGGCGTATACAACAAAGTGAGAAAATGTAAGGCGGATAAATTGGATTATATTCCAGATCATGTATTGATATAACTCTAACGTTTAAATCAAGCTCCACTGAACCTACCATCTTACTTTAAGTGAACTTGATTTTTTTTTAATTTCAAAGTATTATAGGGGCAAAAATGTTTTTGGTTACATGTATCACTATTGTAGTGCTCAAGTCAGGGTTAAATGTGTGCCCTTTACCCAGATAGTGTTCATTGTACCCCTTAGGTAGGTTTTTGCCCACACCCTTTTTTGAGAGAGAAAGCAGACACCAAATGAAAATGGAAGGGGAGGAAATTTGGCCCAGAAATCATGAATTATGTAAATTTTATTAAGCAGTTATTGTATGCGAAAAATGGCTGCAAAAGTTGGGCATGATCATTTTTAAAAATACATTATCTGCCATAAAAACCCAGTAAATTTCTTGGGGAAACAGACAAATATATAGACAATTTTTAACATCTTGTGTGTGGTGGTCACATGGATCAGACCAGCATAAAAGTGTATGTCATCATAAAAGTGTATGTCATTACAAACAAATACCTGTTTTTTGAACATATACTTCTTTTCAAATTTATATTGTGAAACCAAACTTCTCTCCTAGAAAAATATATTTACTAAATATATGTATTATTCAGGATTTTCCAGAAAAAATCAAAAAAATAGGATTTTTATGTGTATGTATGCATGTAGTGTGTGTGTGCATGTGTGTGTGTGTATATATATATGTATATATATATAGTGTCTCTTTCTTAAACAGTCTTGGTGCGGGGAGAGAGAGAGAGAGATTGCTGTAAGGAATTAGCTCAAAGGATTATGGAAGTACAAAGGGTAGGACAGCAGGCTAAAGGCCCAGGGAAGAATGCAGTCCAAATCCAAAAGCAGTCTGCTGAAGAATTCCTCCTTCCTCAATCCACGGATTTATGTATTTATTTATTTCAAAATATTAAGAGGGTATAACTACTTTTGGTTACGTGGAAAACTTTTACAATGCTTTAGTCAGGACTATAGGTATGCCCATCACCTGAATAGTGCTCATTGTACCTATTAGTTAGCTTTTTACTCCTCTCCTTCCCTCCTCCCCCTTCACCTTCTTGATCTTGAACAATTTTTACTTCTTTCTGTGCCCACATGGCCCATCAATTAGTTTCAAATTATTAGAGAGGGCCTGTGGTGTTTGTTTTTCCATTCTTGAAATACGTTGGATTTAAATGGTAATGTCATCCAAGAAACAGCTTCAGAGAAACAGCCAGAACAATGCTTGACCACATATCTGGGCACCATGTTGTTCAGCCAAGTTGACACATAAAATTAATCATCATAATACATTATATATTTCCTTACAAAATTTTGTTTTATTTAAGACTGTTTGAAAACATTGCTTTAGAAGTTATGATAGGAAGAGAAAAGGAAGAATTTCAGTAGTTACCTGATTTGCTTGATCCCATACTTTTTGCTACCATTAAGCATCTATCAGCATTACCTTACCACACATAAAATTGCTGATATGATGCCTCTTGTTTAAAAAAGTAAATAAACAAGTGAAATAAAATAAAATAAAAATCCAGAGGGTGGAGCTTACTTTCCTTCTTGAACAACTGAAGTTTTAGTAGAAAACCCTTGAATAATATATTTTACATACAATAAATGAATAAAAAAATCATCCATGATACAAGTTTTCAGTGATATAGCCATCTTAACATAAAAAATTCATTCTTTGAATCTGCTGTAATTTTAGCATTAACAGAAAGATGCATAAAAATTAGTTTTACATTTTAAGTAAAAAATTTGGATAATTTAATCTTAAATGTGTTCTCCAAATGATAAACATAGCAAGCAAAGCTCTAGATCTTATTACTTTTAGATTTCAGTGGTGGTTATCTAGAGAGCAAGATTATGGTCAACTCTTATTTTAACTCAGAATATATTCTGAGTTTTTAAAAACAATAAAAGATGAATCTACAGTATCATAAAATATTTATAATAAACTCATACTTTATCTTCCTCTAATGCTGCCTCATTGAAAGAACCCCTCCTTTTTAAAATTACTTAATTAATAAACATTATCATACACCAGCACAAGTTGAATAAAACTATTTTTCATCTTTTTAGGCCCAGATAGTCATTACTATATATTGAAACAGGCTCTTATTTTTAATTCAAGATAAGGAATTCAATGTAATCACTGTAATTAATTTAGTTGCACTTAGAAAAGTAACTGAAAATATATGAAATGAGACTATTATTAAGTACAGATAGTGTGAAAGTCATACAACATCTGTCAGTTGCACTTTCAATATTGATTAAAACTTTTATGGGACTAGGTAAGTATTCTTTGAATAGCTAGTTTGAGGCTATTTGCTAGGATCTACACATTCAAGGTCAAGCATTGCAGCTGTGATGCAATTGATTTCTTCATGACTTCAGCAAAATAGTGAGAAATAGCTCAATAAACATGTAGAATCTCCATCAAGCATATTCCAAGTTGCAGCTGTGCCATGTTGGATTTAAATTTATATCTGAAATTCTAGATTGGCTTTCTTTGTACTACAGAATGAAGACTTAATAGGGATATAAAATCAGTAAGCATTTTTTAAAACTAGAATTTCCTATAATGTGAAACAAAGACTAAAAGACAAACTGCTTGTTATAGTAACATGAAAATGTGCCTATGACAATTTTTAGAGCTATTCTCTTTACAACAACACAGTATGAATAATCATTACACCATAACTTCTATCATTTACTATTTAAAAGTGAATGGGAGCTATTATTTAAATTGCCACGACAATCTTTGGAGAAATATAGAAAATAAAATATGACATATAATATGGTAAACGGTTTAGTATTAATTCTGCTTTAAAAGAGATTAGAAGTTAAAGTCTATAAGAGTAGATATTTGAGGGGAAGGAGTGTTTCTGTGGTGCAAAACATATTCTAATTTAAATCAGTTATTTGTGACAACAAACAATATTTTAAAGAAATAATATCTTATAGACATTGAGTCCTAGAGTTGGTAACTCCATTCGGTAGCATATTCAATTTATTAAAAAATGGTAAATGTCATGTCAGTACTCTGTCTTCTAAATGAACTATATTTGTGTCAGACAAATAAAGCAAAACTAAGTGACTATAATCAAAAAACAGTCTTTGCATATTAGAGAAACCTATTGCATGTTTTTCTATGTAAATTGATACCTATTGCTATGGTCCAACTATGTCCCCCAAAGTCATGTTGGAAACATAATTCCCAATGCAACAATGTTGAGAGGTGGGGCCTAATGGGAGGTGATTAGGTCATTAGGGCTCTGCCCTCATGAAAGGATTAATGCTGCTATATGAAGGGCTTACTGGAGTGAACTCATTCTCTTCCTCTCTTCTACCATGTGAGGACATAGTGCTCCTCCTCTCTGGAGGATGCAGGGACAAGGTAGTTCTCTTGGAACTAGAGAACAACCTGCCATCATCTTGATCTCGGATTTTTCAGCCTACAGAACTGTGAGAAATAAACTTCTATTCTTTATAAATTACCCAGTTTCAGGTATTCTATCATAGCAGCACAAAACACACTAAGACAGGTACCTATTAGTTTACTTTCTGTAAACAAAATATGAACATCAAGGCAAAGTTATAAAGCTTGAATGTCATGGTTCTTTCTTATTTTACTGAACTCGTGGTTAAATCCTAGATGATTGAAATACATGACATACCATCGCATTATCTCAAAAACCCATATATCTAATTTCTAGAAATATTTTTAACCAACCACCTATATGATACAGGGAAAAGTAGAATATATGAAGTAGAAATTTTTGATAATAACCCTTAGGCTTGGAATATAGGGCCCTACAGTTTATGCAGAGAGGATAATGGTGAGATTAAGCAGGATATTCACCCAGATTCTAGGAAGTTGGAACCACGAATGGGTGATACTTTGCAGATTTCTCGTAGCATGGCTAAGTCAATGTTTTTTTTAATAAATGTCATTCAGTAGATTAACCTAGTTTGAAGTTTTAATTTTTCAGGTTAATTTCTTATGTAGGAATAGGCTGTGATATTGGGGAATAAAATGTCAGCAACAATAGCAGCAGAGAACGAGCTGCAGAGCCTCTAATTTCCAAAAGTTCCCCTAAAAGATAAAAAGATATTTAATTTATTCTCCCAAATTCTCTTAAGAGCCTTATTGGAATAGTTTATAGTTTTTTGATGGTTGTGATGTTAGAATTAAAATTGTGAATTATAGTGCATGTGTGTGTATAGAATCTAATGTGGCATATTCTATATGTCATCAGGTATCAGTTCAAATCTTGATTAACAAACACTTTCTAATACTGCCTATTATTTAGTGTTTTACATTTCCTAATTATTCTTTTGTTTCATTTGGTATTGTGACTATTTCTTTAGTCTGTTTTGTTTGAGGTAAGTTATGGTGTGACATAAAATCACCCCCAGATTATCACAAAAAAAAAGAATCTTGATAAAGGGCTAATTAATAGAACATAAGTTTACAGTGTGTTTGCTAACATGCTTTGAACTCTACATATATTTTTATCATTTTATATATAAATTTTTTAAAGTAAGAATAATATAATGATAACAACCAATGACACATGCTTAACGTAAAAACTAGAACCCTGAAAAAAGCAGTAAAGGAAAAATATATAATCCCTTCATCAAGCATCAACTACAATTAATATTCTGCTACTTTTACCAGTGTAATGAAGACGTGTATGTGCACATACACACACGACACAGACTTATCTTCCCATGTAGCTTAGGAAAATTATCAGAGGAGAAAACTATGAACTTCATCTCTATTAGTTAGGGTTCTCCAGAGAAACAGAACCAACAGGATAAACAGATAGATAGGCAGATACATAGATACATAGATAGATATCAATATATAGTTATGTGGATATATCTATCTATGTGTTTGTCAATCTATCTGTCTAGTGAAGGGGGGACAGAGAGAGACTGAGATGGATTCATTTTAAGGAATTGGCCTCTGGCATCTGGCATATGTAAAATCTGCCAGATTGACTGGCAGAACGGAGACCTAGCCAAGCTGACACATAAAATTGAATATCAGAATACATATAATTAAATTCCTGCTGTTGCTATACACCTTTGCTTACTTTGTGTAGTTCTGCACGTACAAAGATTTTAGTAATCAATATCTGCACCTACTGTGGAAGATTGTTGTCTGTCTTTCTAGGTGCTCCCCAGGACCACCAAAAGAGAAGTTGATGTAATTTAAACAGCATGTATTTTAAATCAGATCATCTTAAACATAATTCAAAAAATTTGATGAAATTTATTTATTTGCATTTATGTATTTTAATAAAGATAATTGATACTTTTATATAAAATATATATTTCTTAATTACATTAACAGTATGTTGAATAAACATTTCATAAATAAATTTTAATTTGTGCATTTTTTTTATCTTCTGGGAGTGTCAGTTTTTATTTAGGTATTCTCCTATTATTGGAAATTTGGTGATTCCATTTTTTAATGTTGTAAATAAAATTGTAATAAATTCTCTATATGTTCTTATTATTCCTGGCATTATGAAATGTATTAACTTTATAATTTACCTTGCATGGTTAATTCACTGTTCCTAATTGTTAAATAGTTTCCTATTTTCTTTACAAACAAAATTCTTCACTATTTTTTTTATTCGTAAAGCCTTTTTATTTTGAAATAATTTCACCGTTTTTCTAAGTGATTTGTCAGAGTACCACTTTTTCTTGTGTATGAATTTTTACAAGGACCATCAATGCCTCTAGTTATATCTTTTATTTTATGGGAATCTGCACAGTTAAATAAAGCTAGACAGTGAGATCATCATGAGTTAATTATCTATAGGGTAAATCAGCCTTTTTTTGCCAAACATAGCATATAGTTTAAAAGAAAAAATATAGTTCTTTATAGCAAAGGTTTTTTATTTCAAAGTTTAAAGTTAACTGGTTTAGAATTGTATTAACACATTATTCCATATCACAGAATATTTCATTGTACTTAGCAAAAACAATCTTGAGAAAATATAAAATAAGTATATATTATGTTAATATATATGCAAATATGCACTACAAATTTTCTTATTTATCTAGTAAGATGTTAGCAGCTTTTGTGTGTCAGCAGACTCTTAACTCTTTTGAAATTTTTATTTATTCCTGGTAACTGGGGACCGCAATGTTGGGGAATATAATAATAAAGACTCAGTTAAAATGAGGATATTATAATTTTTTTGCTTCTGATGTATAAATTTGTGTTGCATACACACATATACATTATATTTATAATATACTTCGTGTAAGATACATTTGTGTAGGTATATGTGCACCTACATAAGGTTCTTTACTTTTTGTTTATCTTATTTTTCACTCTTTATTCAATACTATGCTAATTTATACAATATTTAATATGATGTTAATAATAAGATAAGGGTACTCTCATTTCTCTACAACTTAAAGGCTTCTTTGCTGTTTTAATCCATTTACTATTTCAGACTAATGTTTGAATCATTTATATACTATACTATAGTAAAAAGCCTTATTATTGAAATCAGTACGGAGCACATGTTAAAATCATGTGCTCAATATTAGAATGGAATGAGCTGAAATGTCCTCCCTCAAACAACACTTGAACAAAATCCTTTCTCTTCTGTGACTAAGCATTGTACATCAAATTCTGAAGAACTGTTAGAGTATCATTAAATTATTCAATGGCAATGCAAGTGCAGCAGACGAATGACCATTTTCTGGTACTTTCTCCACATGGCATCAGTAATACACTCTAGATCTCTTGCGATACTCACATCTATCCATGTTTCCTCTAATCTAGTCTGTAAACTCTTGTGAAATCTAATCAAAAGGCAAACTACATGATCTACAGGGCCCTCGTATAATTTAGCCCTGTTTACTTGCCCAGTTTATCCTGCGAAAGAGTCCTTTTGATTTTGATTATACCAGTCACATGGCCTTCCTTCGTCCAGTTCAGTGTATTTATTGTGCTTCTTCCCACCATGGTGACTTCATGTAGGCTCCTTCCTCTGACTGAGATCTTACCTCCCTATCTTCACCTCATTATTTCCTACATTTTTAAAATTTCATCTCTAATATTAATTCCCATAGAATCTCCTTGACCTCCTAACTAGGTGAAACCCCTTATTACATCATCTTATATGCCTCTCATTTGTAGCATTATTTACAAATGTAATTTCAAATCAATTTGTGTGTTTATTTGAGTAATGTCTTTGTCTTCCAGTAGACTATAAGTTTCAGAAAGGAGCTTCCTCTGTGCTTTAAGTTCTATGTTTGATGTAGTATCTCAATCAATCAAAGCAATGTCTAGAGAACTGTTAGTATTCAAAGCTTATTTTTCAAATGACAAAATGAATACATTTATGGGAAACTTAAGGAAGAAAAAGGATTCCAGGGTAAGATACCAAATTAATGTTTCTCTAATAGAGCAAGCAAATACTTAAACATTCAAATAAAAAATAAAGACTTGAAAATATTTACACTCCTAAGTGTTTAATGTTTATAATAAGTTATAGGTTCTGTGTACATATGAATTTTGCCATACATGTGTATGTATCTACAGTTGACCCTTAAACAATGTAGTTGTTAAGGGTGCTGATGCCCCTCACAGTCAAAAATCTACATATGACTTTTGAATCACCAAAAATATAACTACTAATAGCCTACTACTTACTGGAGGCCTTACCGATAACTTAAATAGTTGATTAACACATATTTTGTGTATGTATTCAATACTGTATTTTCACAATAAAGTAAGCTAGAAAAAAAGAAAATGTTATTAAGAAAATAATAAGAAAAAACATATTTACTATTTATTAAGTGGAAGTTGAACATCATAAAGGTCTTCATTCTCTTCATAGGCTGAGAAGGAGGAGGAAAAAGAAGAATTGGTCTTGATGTCTCAGGGGTGGCAGAAGCAGAAGAGGTGGAGGAGGTGGAAGGGGAAGCAGGGACACTTGGTGTGACTTCACAGAAATACATTGCATTTTCTGTCTGACTTTTTGCTCTTTCATTTCTCTAAAAATATTTCTGTATGGCACTGATCTTTCTTCCGCTGTTTTAGTTTCAGTGCCTGTATTGTAGAAGGCTCCATGTCATAAAAGAAGTCCACAGCAGTCTTGAATAACTGGGAACCTTTGCCAGATTATCTAATGTCAATTTGTTTTCTAGTACTGCATCTTTTACGTTTCCTTCCTCATTGTATGGCACTGGTTCAAAAGCACTCATCTCCATTTAGTTGTCTTTTGTTAATTCCTCTGGTGTGATGTTTATGAGTTCTTGAATTTCTCCAAGATGTATATCTTGAAAACTTTCACCCCCACTTTTTCTGCCATATTCACAATCTCTTTCATGCATTTCTTGATTGGCTCTGTCATAAATTCTGTGAAATCATGTATGACATCTGGATACAGTTTTCTCCAGCAGGAATTTATTGCTCAAGCTTAATAGCTTTCACAGTTTTTCTATAACAACAATGACCTCTTCAATGGTATAATCCTTCTAGACTTTCATGATGTTCTGTCTGTTGGGATTCTCATCCACAGCACTGATCATCCTTTCCACAGAGTACCATGTGTATTGAGCCTTCAAGGTCCTTATGACTCCTGATCTAGAGGCTGAATTAGAAATGCTGTGTTTGGGGGCAAGTAGACCACTTTGATGCCTTCAGTGTTGAACTCATGGGGTTCTGCATAGCTGGGGGCATAGTCCAATATCAAAAGAACTGGAAAAGTCAGTCCCTTACTGGCAAGGTAATTCCTGACTTCAGGGACAAAGCATCAGTGGAATCAATTCAGAAAAAGAGGTCTTGTTGTCCAGGTCTTTTTCTTGTACAACTAAAAGACTGCCAACTTGTGTTTAAATTTTTCCTTCAATGTTCAAGAGTTAGCAGCTTTATAGGTAAGGCCAATCCTGATCATGAACCCTACTACATTTGCACAAAATAGTAGAGTTATCCCATCCTTTCCTGCCTTAAATCCTGGTGCTCACTTCTCTTCCTTATTAATAAATGTCCTTTGTGGCATTTTTTTCTACAATGGGGAACTTTCATCTGCATCAAAATCTTGTTCAGGCAGCTAGCTATTCTGTCTCCTCAATGATTTTCTCAATGGCATCTCAGAATTCATCTGCTGCCTCTTGGTCATCAGAAGCTGCCACTCCTGTTATCATGACATTTTCAAGCCAAACCTTTTCCAAAATTAGCAAACCATCCTTTGCTGGCATTAAATTCTCCAGCTTTATATCCTTCACTTTTCTTATGTTTTAAGTTGTCATAAAAAGATTTTGTTGTTTCTTGAATCCTGTTAGAGTCTATAGGTTTGCCTTTCTTGGACCAATCCTATACCCACATAATAAGCTACATTTTCAATACAAGATGAAAAGGTATTTTGAAGAAAGTACAGTTTTAGCACCTAATATAATAGCGTGGCTGCAGGGATGGCTTCACAAAATTTTCTTTTTTTTTTTCAAAATTGTCCTTATGCTGGATTCATTTATCTTGAAATGGTGGGCAGCTGGAAATGCAGACCTCAATCTATGGTACATATCAAGCAATTCACCTTTTTCTTGTAATGTCATGAATTTTTCTCTGCTTCTTAGAAGCACTTTCAGCATCACCAGTGGTACTTCTATGGTCCCCTTTGGTGTTATTCAGAGTTTACAGTACTGCACTAAACAGGATGGAAAACACGAGAATCAGAGAAATCACTTTTTCCTTCAATATAGAATTTACTGGAGAAGTGAACTGCTTATACGGAGATGATTAGCTTCACAGAATGTTTTAAGTAGATACTAGTAACACTTGAGCTCACCACAATAGCAACAGGAGGTAGCTACAAAATAATTAACAGCAGTAAAGTGTGTACTACAGTTAATTTATGCAGTTATGATTTAATACTTAATCTTTATGTTTGTTTACATTTTTCTCACCTTTGAATGGCACAATATACAGTTTTTAAATGTTTATATGCTTATGTTTTGATAAATTTTAAGTTTTTATAATAGAGTTGTGTATATTTTATGATAGTAAATGATAAAGCAGACTAGTATGTATATATATTTTACACATTAATGACATATTTAACTTTTTCTTTTTTTGATATTTCTAGGCTATAAATTTCATCTACGAGTTTTTGAAATTGTCACTAATCTCCGAAAAATTTTCCAATATATTTATTGAAAAAATTAGTGTATAAGTAGACCTGTGCAGTTCAAACACATGTTGTTCAAGAGCCAATTGTATATGTATATATGTGTATGTGTGTATGTTGTATGTACGTGAGATATATTTATGTATCCTTAAGCTAATAGTTTATTATAGAGCACATTTTTAAATCCTATGTAATGAGATATTTAGTTTCAAATATTCGTGTTAAGATATTTATATAAGTCTAGGATTCAAATTATTTCCAGAATTGTACAATAGTACTTGAACTGAGGATACTCATTTGAAAATTACAGCCAAGATTCTGGTGTTTACAAAGTTAAGGTAAAATGAAGTCCATCCACATATAATGATACCTTTACAAGGTCTATTCCCATATGGTTGTACATATCAATACATATCATTTAATATAACATTAATATTTTCTTCTTTTTTCTCTTTCTGATAGTATAAGGTCCATCTTTCACATCATGTAGTTGCTTCCCATTTGTCTTTAAATCAAGTTGGGAAAAAGACAATTTTCTTATTTCAAAATTGTCCATGTTGAACTCCATGTTGAAACTCCAACTGGCATTAGTACCGTTGCCTACCCCCAACTTATTTTTTTTAATAAACATTTTTTGCAAAAATCTCCCCTCAAAGAGACCCCAAATTATTCCTAGTTTTTATCTTTAATCTTATCTTTAGCCTTCATTTTTTTTCTAGTTATAACTCAAACATAACTAAATTTTCTTTCTATTGCTGCTGTAAAAATTGCCAAAACTTAGCAGCTTACAACAACGCCCATTTATTCTCAAGCAGTTAACATATGAGAAAAGCCTGGCTCAATATAACTGAATGCCCAATGTATCATTTAGGGCTGCAGTTCTCATCTGGACCTCAGGGTTTTCCATGAAGCTCACTTTTGAAACTGTTGGTAAAATTCAGGTCCTTGCAGTTATAGGACTAAGGAGCACAAATCTTTACTAGATGACCCCTCATTTGAAGTCAACATTGGTGTGTTAAATCTCTCTCATGTTTTAAATCTTCCTGATTTCCTCTTCTGTTCCCAATCTGCAGTTTTAAGAGATCATGTCATTACACTGGGCCCATCAGATAATCCAAAATATCCTTCATCTTAAGCACAACTATTAATCTTTCTTAGAACTGCAATGTCCATTTTCCCTTGTAAAATAATCTATTCATGCAAGTAGTACCAGATGGCAGAAATCATGGGAACCAAAATTCTGCCTATTACATTCCTAATCATATTTATTTCCTTGGGTTATATAGGTATCTATACACTCTCTAATAAAGAGACAATTTCCCTTGATTACATCTTCTGGTCCCCATTTCTTTTCTTGGAGTTGCCCATTATCTATCTACAATCAAACTTAATATACCAGAGGACTTAGCATTTTTCAACTGTTAACAATTACATATATATTGAAGGTGTTAACAACTTCTCAAATTTGAACACTTTGGCTAACATTAGTTTACTGGCTCAATTCTTGAAGTTTTTCTACACAATCTTTAAAGAGATGTTATACTATTTTCTAAAACTCTACACTAATTATAACATGGTGTTGTTTTGAGGAATTAATGATGTTTAAGGAATTAATGATAGGATCTTGGGAAAAGGATAAAATTAATTTACATAAAGCAAACAGAGAGGGAGTACATTTGCCTGTGTTCTGTATATTCTGCAAATAGCATTAAATTTGTATAAAAATATGTCAAAAAACATGACAGGAGAGTAGAGGCCCATGCTTTCTATAAAGTTAAGATACTGAATGGGTGAATTATTTTAAAAGGAAGCCATGAAAGATAAAATTAAGTCCATCCCCTAAGTAAATAGGAAATGTGTCTCTTCATGTTATATATGGCTGAGTTTCCAGGTACTAATATTGCATTATTTTCTTGACTGAAATTATGCAAACACACTGAGATCATTCATTCATTACATGATTAGAAATTATGCTCTTAATACCTCCTAAAACTGACAGGAACATTGACAAGAACTGGGATTATAATCAGGATATATTTTAGAAATATCTTACTCATAAATAGAAAAGGAGTTAAAACTTTAAAAAACTGTGAAAATCCTTTCCATCTTTGTAAAATAAAATTTGATCAATGTCACCTTCCTACATTTTATTTAACCTCTGTCCATGAATTTTTGTTTTGTTTTTACTTAAACATTAAAATGAAAAATATATTTTAAAATGAAAATAACTGAAGGCAATGAAACTACCTGAATATTTATAATATACTCTGTGTATTGTCATGAAATAGATCTGTTCACATAAAAATATAACATTTTAAGAAGTAATTATCCCATTTTCCATTAATTACAAAACAGGTCAATGACATTATTTCTAGAGAAAAATAAAAATAAATATAAAAAATTTAGATGTTTCCATATGTGCTTAATGAATTCAAAAATTCCAATATTTCATATTGGGCTGTATAGATTTCTGTACTTTCTCCTCTAAAGATTCTTAAAAAGTGAACCAATTAACCTCAAATTGAAACATAGGGTGAAAATTCCTTGGGCAAATATTTTTCTGCTTCAGAAAAATTTTCATGGATCAAAAACATATAAATTATTCACAAAACATTATATTACAGGTAAGAATAGGATATACACCTGTTATGCTGACATTATCAAAGAGTCACATTCTTCGTTCTTTTCCTCATCCACCTTATTATATGCTCATAGATTGAACTGCGAACCTAATTCTCCCAAAACTGGGATAGTATTAAGTAAAATTAGAATAATTATTGACTAATTAACTGTATCTATTTAATATGTATATGTCCTGAGAGATGTCACAATATACTAATAAATAGCACATTAAATCTGTTAAAACTTATATCAGTCATCTAACTTGGTATGCAAAATATTTTGTCTATATTCTTAAATATCCTATTACTCTCAACTGGATGTCTGACAGAATATCAGGTAACAAGGCAAAATAAACAAAAATAATCCAGGAGTAAAATTAGTTCCTTAACACTTATTCAAAAGGCATTAATTCATCCTGTTTTATGGCTGAGTAGTATTCCATGGTATACATATACCACATTTTGTTAATCTAGTTGTATTGATAGGCACTTGGGTTTATTCCACAGCTTTGCAATTGTGAATTGTATTGCTATAAACATTTGAGTGTAGGTGTCTTTTTTATAAAATGATTTCTTTTCCTTTGGGTAGATACCCAGTAGTGGGATTGCTGGATCAGATGGTAGGTCTACTTTCAGTTCTTAGAGTAATCTCCATACTGTTTTCCATAGATGTACTAATTTGCAGTCCCACCAACAGTGTTTAAGTGTTCCTTTCTCTCTGCATCCACCCCAGCATCTACTGTTTTTGGACTTTTTAATAAAAGACATTCTAAGAGGGGTAAGGTGATATTTCATTGTGATTTTGATTTGCATTTCCCTGGTGATTAGTGACATTGAGCATTTTTTCATATGTTTATTGGCCATTTGTCTATCTTCTTTGGAATAGCTGCTTTTGCCCACTTTTTGATGGTTTTTTTTTCTTGCTGATTTGTTTGAGTTCTGTGTAGATTCTGGTTATTAGTCCTTTGTCAGATGTATAGCTTATGAATATTTTCTCCCATTCTATAGGTTATCTATTTGCTGTGTTGATTATTTCCTTGGCTGTGCAGAAGCTTTTTTAATTTAATCAAGTCCCATTTATTTATTTTTGTTATTGCTGTAATTGCTGTTGGGGTCTTTGTCATAAATTATTTGCCTAGGCCTATATCTAGAAGAGTTTTTCTTACATTTTCTTCTAGAATTCTTATGGTTTCATGTCTTATATTTAAGTCTTTTATCCATCTTGAATTAATTTTTGTGAGTGGTGAGAGATATGGATCCTGTTTCATTCTTCTGAATGGGGCTATCCAATTTTCTTAGCACCATTTATTGAATAAGCCTTCTTTTCCCCAGTGTACATTTTTGTCTGCTTTGTCAAACAAAGATCAGTTGGGTGTATGTAGATGGTTTTATACCTGGGTTCTCTGTTCTGTTGTAATAACCAAAACTGCATGGTATTGGCACAAATATAAAAGGAATTTTTGTAGATAGTTTACTTCATGTGTGAATTCTTGTATTTTCTGTTCTTTTTATTCTGCTTCTTTCTGCTCTGCTGTTACATCACCATTTCGCCCATATAAAAGTTTGGCAAGTAGTGTTTCCTCTATCATGAATGTTATTTAAACCTATCACACATGGCTTTCTTCTTCTCAGCATGCAGGCCACAGTTTAGATTCTTTCTCAGAAATGACATCCCTGAGTACCTTTGCTGAAGTATGACACACACAACCCAGGCCCTTAATTTTCCACTACCCTGTTTTATTTGTGACATAACAGTTAATAAAGATATATAAAATTATCTTATTTGTCTCTTTATGTGTTTAACATCTTTCTTGCCAACTACACAAAGATAATAAAACGGTCATTTCATTACCCACTGTCAAAATCCCCAGTATTTATATTATATTAAATGAATATTTGCTAAATAAACAATGAACTAATAATTTAATTATGTATGTAATCAATTTTATGGTCTACATTAGTAAATATCTTGATAGCTTATTACATAAAGACCAAGGGGCAAAGAGGTTTGGCTAATGGACTATGAATGGTTAACTGAAATCTCTTATGCAGATAACCTTATACAAAAGGAGGAGGTAATTATTCACAAAAACAAAAGCTTTTGTTGTTTTCAAAAATATTAAAAATATTCAAAGTACATCTTATGATTCTTATTTTAAATGTCATTTAACTTCACTGTTAATATTAAAATACATTGATTGTATCAAGTTATATTCCTTCAACGTGTAATTTCCAAACATTTGCAATGCTCTGTTAACATACCAAGCCTTTTCCTGAATCTATATTATCTATTTTAAAGGAAAAATTGCAAAGGAAAAAAGTGTTGGACTGGCGACCCCTTCAGAAATACTAGCATCACAGTAACAAACATATGAAGTAGCTCTGGCCAAATATACCTTGTATTTTCATTTAAAAAATGTGTTTTCTTACAGTCTGTCTTGCTAGCCATTACTATGGTATCTAGCCAATGCTGCATCTAATAAAAATAAGCACTCAAGAGAATATTTCTTTGCAATTTCAATATATTTTCTCTATGTGAAAAAAAGCATTAAACATCAAGTGTTTTCAATCAGAATATTAGAATGTGGATACTTATATTATTTGATTGGATAATGGAACTAAATAAAACTTAAAAAATCTTTTAACTATTGTAAATATGTTCCCAATTTTTATGAATTCTTAGTTTCCCAAGATTTAGTAAACTCCTGAAGCAGAAATACTGTGAAAATAATAGTGACTTAAACAGATCATGATATATAGACCTCTATACAACCCATATTCATCTGAATGGTTGTTAAAGCTGACAACCACAGCCAGAGCCTAACAGTCAAAGTGTTTGCCTCTTTATAGTAAGGCAATTCCACTCAATCATATAAATATAATCATACAATTTTAATGGAAGGTGAAATTGGTATAAAATTTGAACTGTCACTATTATTCACTACCTTTCTTTATCTTAAAAATACTCCCTTTTGGCAAACCATATGTAATATACAATAAGGACACTGATTTAAAAAAGCCTGATACGTTTACATTCCTCTTAAATTTTTTATACATAATGACTTGAGGATTTAAGGAGAATAAAAATGTGAAGCAAAGGTTACTTTGTAAATGCTCTTACTAAAATGACATCCAATCCTTTTATAATTTCTAATGACAAAAAGAAAATTCATTAAAAATGCTACTTCCAAAATATGTTAAAAAGAGAAAATAATGAAAATTTTTGTGATATGATGTAAATAAGCCAGACTACAGTTAAAATCCCTGGAGCCTGTGGTTATAGTCCTGAACCAAATCACCGTGTGACTTTAGAGCAATAACTTAAACTTTCCAAACCTCAGTTACTTTTATAAATAAGGGTGATGCACAAAATAGTATCACATAATTTCTTAAAAATCAGGTGATTTTAATTCCAGTAAGATGAAGGCATTCTTTAGTGATATTGTGAGGAAAAAAAAGTTAAAGAAGGAAGAACTTTAAATTTTCTAGTAGTTATTTCGCTCATTCAAATATGCAAGCCACTATACTTAGAGATCGAAGTAGCCTAAGAAATTAAAACCACGACTCCTGTAGTGTTTTTTAAAAAAAGAATGCAAAATAACACAGAATAATACAAATAACATGGCAAGAAATATGAGTCCTGTTTCATTCTTTTGCATGTGGCTGTCCAATTTTCCCAGCACCATTTATTGAATAGGGTATACTTTCCCCAGTGTATGTTTTTGTCTACTTTGTTTAAGATCATTTGGTCATAGCTATATGGTTTTATTTCTGGGTTCTCTATTCTGTTCCATTGTTCTGTGTCTCTACTTTTATAGCAGTACCATGCTGTTTTGGTTACTATAGCCTTGTAGTATATTTTGAAGTCAAGTAATGTGATGCCTCTAGATTTGTTCTTTTTGCTCAAGATTGTTTTGGCTATTTGGGTTTTTTTGGTTCCAAATGAAGCTTAGGATTATTTTTTCTAGATCTGTGAAGTAAGATGGTATTTTTATGGGAATTGTGTTGAATTTTTAAATCATTTTGAGCAAAATGGACGTTTTAATAATGTTGATTCTACCAATCCATGAGCATGAAATGTTTTTCCATTTGTTTGTGTCCACACCATCTTGATTTGGTCATACTGATATCAGTTACTCTTTCTTTGCATTTTGGTGGGTTACACTATAAAGGTATTACAAAAATTGTTATTTTAATTATTACAATGATGAGACTTATAAACATTTATCATTATTTAAAAAATATCAGAATAAATTATTTTCCTTAAGTGATTTCAATATATTTGAACACCTAGTCAAATAGTATAACTTTTAACCTTTATGAGAATAACTTCTAAATCAAGATTTTAACTCTACAGAATTCTCCCCAGAATTTCAGACTAGACATCAAACTGCCTGCAGTACCTCTCCATCTGGGTGAAAAACAAGAAGCTAACATGTAACATTTTACCCTCATAAAATTACAAATTCCAGATTTTCTATGTCAGTTGTAGGGAAAAGAAGTCTCTTAATCATCCATGTTAAATTTCTTTTTTTTTTCAAAATTATGAAGCCTCATGTCTTTGAGGTTGGCATTTTAATGTAGAGGTTAAAAGCATAAGCTTTAGAATAGAATCGCTGTGTTAAAATTCTGCTTCTCCTGCCTTATTTGTATTTATTTAAAGGATTTTAACTTGCCTCACTTGTTTCTTTAATCTATAGAACTTGGATATTCATAATATCAAGGGTTTTCAAGAAGAGTAAAGAAGTTTGTATGTATTTGTATGTGTGTTCATACACTCCTGAACAGTGTGATACACAATTTTACAATATTATTAATATTGTTTTACCAAAATTAATGGGATTTAAAGATATTATCATCATTATTTGACCTTCTAAATATGATTTATCACATTCCTATCTTTCTCATATTTTATCACACACTGGTAAAGGTCTTCCTTATTCCCACCTGGAATACTACAGCATCTCCTAATATATTTCCCTTCTGTGTCAGTTTGAATTTTCTGGACATAGACAGAGACACAGTTAATAGTGAAACATATTTTTTGGGAAGTAACTTCTGTGAAAGATAAAGGGAAGGTGGGGAAGCAGAAATGAGGACACAAGTTCTTAACTCTGCAATATGGATCTGACCACCGGGAGAGGAAAGATGAGGAAAAACAGAATTGGACATGAAGAGTCCCTAACGGCCATGCAGATCGGAAAAGTCTTGGCCAATGCAACAGGGAGATTTGGAGCAAAGATTGAGAATGAGAGGAGTTCAAAATTACTCAGAAGTGGCCAGGTCCTAATAACCCGTGTTTCTCAGTCATGGCCTGTCTTAGGCCATGAGCTTGAATGCTATGGTGTCTTGGAATCTGTCATCAAACTAGATTCACAAATAGTACATTCTTTCTTGAAAGAATATCTGAGCAACATCTGCCCGTGCCTACCACACATTCCTAACATCCTGCAACCTTTGAATACTTCTCTCACCAAACTACTGATGAACTAAAAGGTGAATTTTATAATACCAAAATGATTGAAACATTTCAATAGCTCTCTAACAACTAGAAGTTAAAATTGTAATTCCAAATATGTTAATAAAGACCTCTGCTTACTTTTTTTTCCCTTATCCACTAACTTGCTTTGAATTTTAATTTGAGCTAAAGCAACTCTAAAATCTTTGCTGTTTCTAGTATATTACATTACTTCAAGTCTATTTGTATTTGGTCTTGGTTTTGTTGTGTCCATCCCCTTGAGCGCTCTGTTGGATTAATACTCATCTCATGTATAATTTCCTCCAATAATTTTACCTTTGCAACACTAGATTGCTTAGTCAACTTCCTCTGATGTCCATAGTGCCCTATAGATATTAATGAACAGAAAGAAAATAACTACATTAGAAGCTATTTCATGTTGTGAAAACGTCTTGAATTTTCTGAAACAAAGGTCATTACTACTGAGCAGGATATGCTCAGATATGATGTCAGAGAGAAATTTGAAATAGAAAAGCATAGCAAGAACAATTATATAACACAGGCAGAACTTTTCAAAAGCACAATAGCAGGATGATAATTCTTTCTTTGAATTTATACAGTTCTGTTAAAATAAGTATTATTTACAGGGATCTTCCTGCATCCTGATCTGCATAGCAACAAGGATTCCTTAGAAAATGAAATGGGATATCATTATAATTGATTCTTTCTTTGTGACATTTTAAAAGAAATAACATTGGATGAAATTTTACTTTTCACTGCACATAATTGATTCATTTATTCTATATTCTGTTTTTATGAACTAGCCAGGCCCAATAAACCTGTCATTTCACAGTCTCAGGTGGGCTGGATGCAACAAGAAAAATCCTAGTTCTGATGGACAGAATAACTTTTGTACAAATATCTGTGTGGGAGCACCATGAAAAGAGTAAATCTTAATAAGTGAATGCTGCACAGCATCCTATTTGCTTATCTAGAGGGTGCTTTTGATCCTCATGTAACCATGAAGACTTCATCCTTAAGAACAATGAGCCATGTTACAAGTTAAGAGGTCCAAGAGCCAATTTAGGTCATATTACAACCTCTGTAAGCTTTACTAACGTGAAGAAAACACAGAAAGCATAGAATGTGTTTACTCACGTCCATTGGTGGAAGATCAACGAATGAGAAATTCATGATGTCCCTATCGTTTCCTTTAAGTCCATTTCATCTCCCAAGTGATTCATTAAGTGGAGTGAAAACTTTCAATTTTGTCACAGTCTAAGTGTGGGCCGGAAAGGACTTGGAGATATTATGCCAATATTTTGAGCAATGAGCCATTCCAGGCTAACCCAAAACTGAGACTTTTCTAACAATAAATTTCAAGAGGTTAGGCACCATGTTTGTTTGTTTGTTTACTTAGCATTCCATCTCCAAGCACACAGTAGGCAATAATTATTGAATGAACTGTTACATAAATGAAATAATAAACGCATCATAATTTTTATGTACATGTTGGACTTCAGAAATTGTAGTGACTTTGGGATCAAATGTGCTGGTAACAATAGTTATGATGAAATACTGATGCAAAAAGAAGGAAAAAAGATGTATAGCATAGCAATTAGTAAATACAATTTAAAAACCCAAGTAAAATACTCCTCATGACCTCGGCAGCATAACTGTGAGCTAGATCTCCCCAAAAAGTGTACAAAAAAAAAAAAAAGCAAAGAGAAAAAAAGTAAAAGAGAATTATCATCATTTTCAATACATAACATTTTCAATATATAAAAGTTGTATATAACAAATATATATCATAAAATTCACCCATTTCAAGTGTACAATACTGTGATGATTTTTTGTAACTTTACCGAGTGATGTAACCATCAACATAAATCAATTTTAGAGTATTCTATCTTTCTAATTAGAACCCTCATACCCATTCCTAATCCCCACTCCTGCCCCCAGGCATGGTTTTGAGCATGTGTCAGTATTCTGTACCTTTTTTTCACCAGAATATCATTCCATTGTACAGATATGACATATAATATTTTGCCAGTGTGCCCTGAATACACATACACACATACTTCTCAATACGTATGATATAGATGCAATTACATTTATGTAACAGTGTATTCATATACACATTCAGTAATTCTCATTGTACACAGTAGTTATGTTCCATAAACTTCCTTTGATCATAAAATTAGTGAATGCTGAACCCCTGTTCCTAGTGGAAAAATATGTGTATAGATAGATGGATAGATATCTACATCTATGACCATCTCACATATAATCTTAAATCCTAAAAAGAACTCATTCTAGTAGATTTTATTGTCTTAATTTTATCAAAGAAAACAAGGTTCAGAAGTGTTAAGTGACTTTCTAGTGGCCACCCCACTGACAGTTGCCAAAGTTGGGTTTCAAACCTGGTCCACCTGGCCCCAGAGCCAGAGCTCCTTATACTACCCTGCACTTCCCCTACCATCTCCACCCTCAGGTCATCTCTGCAAGACAGTTGAGATAAGAGATTGGAGCACTGCCTTGTTCCACTTCAGCTGAGAATTTTTGCATCCAGCAACTCCAATTTTTCACCACTTGTTAAAAATTTGAAATAAATTTTAATATACTGTTGCACATATATAATCCATATATAGTCATTATTCATGGATTCCATATTTGTGAATTTGATCACTCATTGCTACTTATTTGTAAGCCCCAACTCAATATTCAGAGTACTTTTTCAGAGCAGCAAAATATTTGGGTCACCAGACATTCACGTTCTGCTTGAGGTAGAAGATGACGATATTCTGCTTTCTTCTTTCAGATCTCATACTCAGAATAGGTGTCCTTTTCGGAGTCTGTTTAGTGGCACATTTTTCACTTTTGTGCACTTCGTTGATGATTTCACTGTTTAAAACCACCCCCAAGAGTAGTGCTGAAGTATTGTCTAATGTTCCTAAGCACAAGAAAAGTGTGATGTGCCTAATGGGCAAAGTACATGTGTTGGATAAGCTTAGTTCAGGCATGAGTTAGAAGTGCTGTTAGCTGTGAGTTCAGTGTTAATGAATCAACAATATGGTACATCCAGAAAGAATAAGAGGAAATTCACAGATCTCTACATGAAGTTGGTCTGGAAAGTGCTAAAGTAACATCTACAGTGGATGATGAAGCTATGAAAACATGGAAAAGTGGCTAAATTTGTACATTCTTAAGATAAAGACCAATTTAAAAAATGTGTAGTGGACAGCACTGTTATAAGGCTAAAAAATCATGCATGTGATTGCCTTCACCTGGTGCATGGGCTGAACGGAAGACCAAAGGTCACTCCTGCTGGATGCCTCAATTTTCTGGCATGTGGCCTCTCATCCTCTAGTAATTTCAACTGGACTTAACACAGGGTGTTCTCAAATTTCCAAGGGCATGAGCACAGAGGCTAGAAGGCTTCTCAATTCCCAAGCACTAGAACTCACACAATATCTCTTCTGCCGCATCCTATTGGTCAAAATAAGTTTCAAGACCAGTCCAGATTCGAGAATATGAATACCACCCTGAACATTAGTGAGACCCCACCTCTACAAAAATTGGCCAGGTGTGGTGGTGCATGCCTGTGATCCTAGCTCCTTGGGAGGCTGAAGCAGGAGGATCACTTGAGCCCAGGCGTTTGAGGTTGCAGTGAGCTATGATGCCACTGCAGTCTATCCTGGGCAACAGGGTGAGACACTGTCTAAAAACAAACAAACAAAAAAGAATACGAATAATTGTGTCTTGACAAGCGCACCCACAACTGATATAATGCAAAGATTTTTGGACACAAGATGTTATTCCCTGTGGGGCATTTTGATAACCATTTACTACATTGGGCATCCTTCTTTTCTATGAGCATGAAAATGACACAATCTTTTCATATTTCATAAGAAAACATGCTACAAGCAGCACAAACTACAAGATTTTGTAGACTAGTGTGTATCTCATATCTCTTCCATGAAGCCAAGATAACCTAGGTTCTTACATTTTATTTGTAACATAAAATGGTATCTGACTTAATTTAATACTTATGTCATGAAGCCAAAAATTTCTCTCATTATTGTTAAATTATTATTATTAAATCTCACATATAGATAAATACAATGTACATATATATGAATTGCATATAAAAAGAAAGAAAGAAATTATAGAAAAATGTAATTTAATAACATTGACACCAAAAAGATAAACACTGAAAAGACTTCTAATGATCAAAAAAATTAAATGGTTAAAAGTATGTCTACAAGTAAAGTTAGCCATAGAAGAATTCTTATGCAAATCTTTAAAGGTGAGTAAAAGGAAAAGAAGGATATTCCCCTATGCATTCTATGAGGTAAGTATATTCGTAATACTAAAATAGTAAAAGTACAATAATGAGTGTATTTTATTTTCAATTTAACAACAATTGAAATCCAATTAAACACATGAATGTGGATACAAAAAATTGTACTCAGAATATTCCCTTATACTGTGACTAGAGTAGCATATAAAAGCATAATCCTTCAGAAATGATGAGTTTTAGTCCACAAAAGCAAGGATTACTTTAAATAGAAATATCTATAAATACCATTTACCACATTAACAAATCAAATAGAAACACACTGATGGAGAAAAAGCCTGTTTAGGACAATTAATATCTATTTATATTTAAAAAACATTCTTAGTAAACTAGCTACATAAAGAAATGTTACACAAAAATTACAAAAATTATGGCAACAATCTGGACATGAACTTTGCACCTTACACAAAAATTGACTTAAAATGGGTCATAGACCTAAATGTAAAATGTGAAACTACAAAACTTCTAGTAGAAAACTTAGGAAAAAATCTAGGTGATTCTGGATTTGATGATGAGTTTTTAGATACAATGCTAAAAGCAAAAGTCACAAAAGAAAAAAATGAGATGTAGAAATTTATTAATATTAAAAACTTCTGCTTTCCAAAGTAATTGTTAAATGAATATAAAGAGAAGCCACAGACTGAGAGAAAATACTTGAAAAACACATATTTTACAAAGGTCTTGTATCAAAATATACAAAGAATTCTTAAAACTAAACAATAAGAAAAAATAAAAAATTTGCAAATATTCTGAATAGACACCTCACCAAGAAAGATATACAGATTCAAATCAGTATAGATTATTAACATCAAGTGTCATCAAGAAATTGTAAATTAAAACATGGAGCTAACAATAAATATCTATTCAGAATGGCCAAAATGCTAAATTCTGACAATATCAATTTGTAGTGAGGATGCAGAGCAACAGGAACTCTCATTAATTTTTGGTAAGAATGCAAAATGGTACTGCCCTTTTAGGAGACAGTTTGGCAGTTTCTTACAAGGCTATAAACATAGTCTTATCTTGTTATCTAGCTATAACACTCCTAGGTATTTATCAAACTGATCTGAAAACTTCTGTCCACATACAAACCTCCATATAAATGTTTATAGCAGCTTTATTCTTAATGGCCAAAAACTGGAAACAACTAAGATGCCCTTCAATAACTAAATTGACTTAAAAATCTGTGTGACATCTATACAATGGAGTATTATTAAGCTATAAAAATAATAAGCTATCAAACCACTCAAAGACATGATGAATGTTAAATACAGATTGCTAAGTGAAATAAGCCAGTTTGAAAAAAAATATATACTGTATGATTCCAATTATATAACATTCTGGAAGGGACAAAACTATACAGACAGTAAAAAAGTCAGTGATCAGCAAGAATGTTGGGGGAGAAGAAAAAGTTGAATAAGTGAAGCAAAGGGTTTTTTTTCAGAGAGGTTAAACTATTCTCTATGATACTGTAATTACAGATACATGACATTATGCCTTTGTCAAAGCCCATTGAAATTTACAGCACAAAGGGTGAACTTAATATATGCAAATTTAAAAATATTATTTAGGAGGCTTCCTAGGATGGAATGCAGAATGTGAAAAAATAAAACAATAGTACTACAAATGTATTTAACAATCTCACTGAAGAGGTTGGAGGAAAATGTTCTAACCTAAATATCTATGTAAATGAATGGAATCTGTCAAACTAAAGGCAATAGAAATTATACATAAGCATTATGATCTATTTGATAATTTTTTTCCACAGGAATACAGGTTAAATATTCTGATAGTGTTGTACATGAATATGGGAATTGGGATATTCAACAAATGGGTGGTAGAGGGTGGAAACCAGTTTTGTCATTTTTGGAATGGGCATTTTACACATAAGCATGGGGATGACACTATACTGACCCACGTGGTAATGGATGAGAGTTGGAGAAATCAGTAAGAACTCATATATACAGATGGTTACATAAAGAAATATTCATAGATATATGCATACACACAGATTAGCAACATACATATATTTCCTTGCCCTGTCAGCTGAGAGGGGCTAGCAGCAAGGAAACCCTGTAGTAATAATCACACCTAGCACCTAGATCATAGTTTCTAACACCATTCTCCCACAGAAGAAAGCAGGACTTTTTGGAGAAATGGTTGATTCTAGGACTGGGGACAGAAATACACAAGCTGAACCTAGAGCATCTTGAAGTGCCACAGCATAATACAGAGCTTAAACACACACACACACACACACACACACACACACACACACACAGAGGTGTACTAAAGGGATATAGGAGCCAAAAGAAAGATCTCCTGATGGCCTACAATGTAACAATTTGAGTAATAAAATATTAAATAAGTTAATACTGGATTATAATTCAAAATATAAAATAATTATCCATGAGGTCAGGCTGATGTAAATAACAGACTGATTAAGTAAGTAAATGAGGGAGAAGAGATAAGTACTCCATGCATGAGTTTTCCAAGTAATTTATGCAGATACTTCACACTAAAGAAGATAGATCATAACCCCTCACAACTTAATTGTAGGTTTTACTTAGTACTTTGTTTTCAAAAAGTACAGTAAGGAAAAGGGGGTGGAGAGTAACTTTACAGTGAAGAAACCTCACAAACACTACATCAGCCAGGTAAACAAGGTCTAGTCAACAGTAATAGGTCTCGTGAATGGTAGGTACCTTTAATATGATGTGATGAAAATTACACCTTAACTCTGTGGTTTTCCTCCCAAAAACCAATACCCCATTCTAGTTATGAGGAAGATATTAGAAAAATCCCAACAGAAAATTCCAATACAAAATATCTAACCAGGATCCTTCAAAATGATTAAGGCCATCAGACAAAGGGGAAGTTTAATTGTATTATTCTGGATGGAGCTAGAGCCCATCCTCCTAAGTGAAGTATCACAAGAATGGAAAAACAAGCACCACGTATAGTCACCATCAAATTGGTACTAACTGATGAACACTTATGTGCACATATGAAAGTCACATTCACTGGGTGTCGGGCAGGTGGGAGGGGGGAGGAGGCGATGGATATATTCACACTTAATGGGTGTGGTGTGCACTGTCTGGGGGAGGGGCACACTTGTAGCTCTGACTCAGGCGGTGCAAAGGCAATATATGTAAACTAAACGTTTGTACCCCTGTAATATTTTGAAAGAAAAATAAATTTTAAAAAAACTAGCATAGAAAGGAGAAGCCCTAGGAAACATAACAACTAAATCTAATTTGTTAACCTGGATGGGTTCCTGAAGCAGAAAAAAAGTGTAAAAGATAAAAACCAAGGTGATATGAATAAAGTATGAACTATAGTTTATAATAATGTATTGATATTTGTTTATTAATTCAAATAGATATACCATAGTAAAGTAAGATATTATTAATAAGAGAAAGTGGGTGCAAGGTCTAGGGGACTTCCCTGTAATAACTTTGTAATCTTCTATAAATCTAAAACTGTCCTAAAAATAATATTGTTTAAAATTAACAAATATTGTTCTAAATAGAAAAACATTTGAAACATTTCTTTACAATCAGTTAAAAAATAAGGTTTCTTATTAATAATGTTTCTAGCTATTATTATTCCAGAGGGTTTAGGTAGCAGATTTAGACAAGAAATCAAATACAAATATAAAATGAACGGAAGGGTAAAAATAGCACTGTTATTATGTGCATATTGTTTGATTGCTAAAATGTATAATAAATTTATACTGCAACTGTTAGAAAATGTTTAAAAAGTAAAATTCAAAATATCTACATAGTGGAAAGGCAACTTCCAGAATGGGATAAAATACTTGTAAATCATATATTTAGTAAGAAACTAATATCTAGAACAAATAAAAAACTACAACTCAATAACAATAACAAAAAACAATAAATCATCCAATTTAAAAATGGGCAAAAGACTTAAAGAGATATTTCTCCAAATAAGATATACAGATGGCCAAAAGTATATGAAAAGTTGCTCAAAAATTGTTAATCATTTGGAAAATGCAAATAAAAACCACAATTACATACCACTTGTCCACTACCATGACTAATAGCAAAGCAAAGCAAAACAAAATAAAACAAGAAATAACAAGTGTTGAAAAGATATAGAGAAATTGGAAACCTTGTGCACTGTTGGTGGATTATAAGATGGTGCAACTGTTATGAAAAATAGTATGGAAGTTTTATAAAAAATTAAATGTAGGACTATCATATGATCCTGCAATTCCACTTCTGGGAAGAATTGTAAGCAGGATCTGGAAGAATTATTTGTACACCCACATTCATAGCAGTATTATTCATAATAGCATAAAAGTGGAAGCAACGTAAATGTCCATTAATGGATGAATTGCTAAACAAAATGTGGTGTATAAACACAATGGGATATTATTCAGCCTTAAAAAGGAAGAAATTTTGACATGCAATACAACATGAATGAACCTTGAGGACATTATGCTAAATGAAATAAGCCAATTACAAAAAGACAAATATTGTATGATTCAACTTATAAGAGGTACCTAGAGTGGTGAAATTCATAGAGACCTAAAGAAAAATGGTGGTCTCTGGGGGTTAGGGAGGACTAATAGGAAGTTGTTTATTGGGTGTAAAGTTTCAGTTTTTCAAAGTGAAAAGAGTTCTCGATATTGATTGTACCACAATGTGGATTAACTTAACAATAGTGAACTGTACTGATACCTTAAAAACAGTTAAGATGGCATATCTTTTGTTAAAATATTTAAATACATTACAGAACAATCAAATATATGAATAAGTATATTCAATACAGATAAATCTCAAAAATTTTATTTCTTATGAAAAACACAACTTCTAAAATACTACATACTGTAATACCCTTATCTGGAGTTGATGAGTGATGATGAACAACATAGCATGATGAATAACATGCTCTTTAGGTATACATGCAGTAAAAGTATTTTTCAAAAGCAATGGCAATTCTGTCTGATGTTTATCTCTGATTTAATGGGTGGCATGGTGGGTAAGTAGAGGATGATATGAGTAGATGCAAAGTACTAATAATGTTCCAATCTTTTTTTTTTTTTTTTTTTGAGACAGAGTCTCACTCTGTTGCCCAGGCTAAAGTGCAGTGGCATCATCATAGCTCACTGCAGCTTCGACCTCCTGGGCTCAAGCAATCCTGCTGCCCCAGCCTCCCAACTAGCTAAGACTACAGGCCAATGTCACCACTCCCAGATAATGTTCCACTTTTTAGAAATGATGATGGGTTCACAGGTGTACATGTAAATGTAAAGAGTTTTTTTTTTTTTTTAAATAAAGATATAAAAGAAAACCAAACCAATTCATAAAAGATGTATGACTTCGTAACGGCCACTTTTAAATTTTCCATAGAAAAATTGGCTTTGGGATTTCAAATAGTTTGTTTCCAAAAAGAAATTCTATATTGGATAATATGGGAAGAAAATCTGACACATAAATGAACTAAGAGGGAACAAATGACAGGATTTCTCCTTCCTGTGGCTCTTCAGATATATTAATATGTAGTTACCAGCATATAATGCATGCAGGTTCACTTTACTTCTCCGTTTTACCAGCTTATCAAATAGTGGAATCAGCCTCTTTGAGGATCTGCTTCAGCTGTCTTTATTAGCAACTACTTAAATTTCTTCTTTCTTCGTGCATGACCAGCCAGAAGAGAGTGTATCAAATTTTACTTCACTGCCATTACTATGGTTGCATTCTGAATTTTTATGCTCTCGTATATCATATTGGGTATAACCATTTTATATAAATTTGATCTAGAAGTAAGTTAACAACAATGTTTAAGATCATATATTAGAGTACATATAGAGGGAACACTTTAAAACATGGGCCAGCCGATGCAGTAAACTACCCTGATAAGATCATTTTAAAATTGGCATTTGAGATTCTAAAAAGGCGGTTAAGTTAAATAACAAATTTATTCAGCTCTAATGAATATTTGATTGGCTTTCAGAAATAATTGCCCTCTGTCAGGGTCATAGCATTAACATGAAAATTAGTCATTATCTTCTCAGTGAGAATTGGAAAGAAATCCCTATTAAAGTTTTTGAAGGAGCTTTTCAATAAAAAACTTTGCATGCTGTTGATGTTGTATTATGATTTGAAAATGTCTCTTAAATTCTGCTTTATATTATATATTAATTCAGAAGTAATATTTTTCTGTTCAGAGAAATAGTTTCAAATGCATAAGAATAACATGCTTTTACATATTTCTTCATGAAATGGTATTAATATATGAACATTGAAAACATAGACTGATCAATCTCTGTTACGTCTTTTCTTGTTGGCATGTCTGTTATAGGTTATTTGTTGATCCAATTAGCAATTCTTGCTCTTTTTTTTAATTGTGAATCAATAAAATATTTCGGGGGAAAGTAATTTAAAAATTAACTAAGTCATATACTTTAAAGGTAATTATTTTGAAAAATATATGGACCATATAGCTGAATAGATATAAATGATCGTAAGAAATTAGGTATTGCTCTTGAATCTTATCTGGGATTATGAAAACTTTGTGCGACACTGACCTCACAGGTAAAACTGATGGGCTAGAGTCCCATGTCAAACTCTAGCAGAAAATCTCCAAATGAGGCACAGAAGTTGGAAAGGTTTAAGGAAATCACGCATCTAAGATACATCTTTTGTAATACTCCTTGAGTAAACTAGCTGTACATTACAGGAATAGAATGGCAGAAGTGTTTCAAGGGAATTCCAGCGCAAGAACAAAATTATGGCATTTCCACATGAAATTTGCTAGAGAAATACTTCCATGTCATAATAGCAACAACAGCAACAAAAGTCAGATATATCAACTTTAAAAGCTAGTAGGTGATGGTATTTTATAAATTGTTACAATACAGACAAGAAAGAGATAAAGTTATCTCATTCAGATTAAAAATTGCAGTCTGGGGAGATAAAAAGAATGATTAAAATAATGACAGACACAGAGAGTAGCGCTCAATAACATCAAATGCATGAGTGCAAATCATGATTATAATAATGCGCTTTATTGCTGTGTCACTGTAGGATTATATAATTTAGGCACAGAAGAGTAATATTGTTTTCTTTACTTAGACGTGCTGCCTTAAAACTCCCTACATATTCTTTATGACAGATCTTAAATATTACTTATCTTTTATGACATAGATTAAATATCCCATCCTCCATTCTCCCAAGCAAAATCAGCTTTAGCTACTTCTAGTCTCACTTTGTCCTATGTCTATAAACTGATAAAGCACTTATCATACTGGCGCTATTATCATATTTCAAAAATTCTAAATGCATATTTCCCACATTATAATACCATAAAAATCTGGATGAGTGTTATAATAGATGTGATAAAAGAGCATTGCATCACAATTTTGATTGATAGTATGTTTTTCTTTCTTACTGTCATGATTGCTGGAGACTTACATTTTCTGAAATGCAACAACAAATATACATGCCTGGCTTCATCACCAGACAGTAAGCCCAAGAGTGAGATCTATATCTTAACCTTTTATATATTCTATAGGCCCAAAGAATGCCTGTCATATAATAGACGAGCAATAAATGATCCAGTGATGGTGCCTTACCATAATCAGCCTGATAATTATTGTTCCATTAAAAATATAAATGTTCAAAAGTTTAAATATCTTCCATAAGGACACATAGCCAAAATACACTAAAGTAAAAACAATAACATGTTTCCCCAGGGCCAGATTATTTACACTGTCCTAGGAAGCATTGTTTTTCAATAAATTAATTTTTTAAAAAATATAAAAGGTTCACATACTGAGGAGAAACTACATATATAACGAATATGAATAACCAGATGGCAAGGCCTATGGCAATTTATTTAATAACAAATTTTGGAGAGAAATACTTGGCACAAATGCAGTCCAATCACTTGTTAACTGGTCATCTTGAGAATTTAATTTTACACTATGAGTATCATGACCATATAATTTATTGTCCAATGCAAGAAACTCTGGACAATAAAAGAGGACATTATTAATTGTTACATCAGGACAACTTTTATAAACTAGAACTGACTTAGGTAGTATATATAGATATATTGTGTATGTATATATGTCCACCCTAACTCATGATACCTCAGAGTGTGAGTGAGAGAACAGAAAATGTTTTATATTGTGTTTTCCTCCATTTCTATATTGATCACTTTTATTAAGGATCTTACCACCCATTAGACATTTAAAATAACTTTACTGAGGTATAATAAATTGCACCCATTTAAAGTGTACATATGAGGTTCCATATATATATTCGTTTGTGACTATTACCACAATCGAGACACAAAACGTTCCCATTATCCTCGTTAACACTCTATCTCTTCTTCCACCTCAAGCCCCATTCAATCACCCACCTGTTTTCTCTGTATTTAGATTAGTTTCATTTTATTAACTGTCCTATAAATGCGATAATACATTATGTACTCATCTACATCTGCTTCTTTCAACCTAGTGATTTCGAGATTCGTCTGTATAATTTCATATATCAGCAATTCATTCCTTTTAGTTAAATAATATTTCATTTCGTGGATATGTAGTTTCGTTTCTCCATTCAGCTGTTGATGGAAATTTTATTTTTTCCCATTTTTGTCTCTGATGAATAAACATTTGTATAAACATTTGTTTAAAAGTATTTGTGTGGACATGTGTTTTGATTCCTTTTGGGGTAGAATTGCTGGGTCGTGTAGTAACTGCCAAATAGCCTTTCAAAGTAATTGAAAAATTTTTCATTCCCCACCAGGAGTATAGTTTCTCCACGTTTTCTCTAACAATTGTTTTTGTCTGTGTTCTTTTTTGTTTTCTTTCTTTCTTTTCTTTTAGCCATCCCTCTGTGTGTGTGTGTGTGTGTATGTGTGTGTTAACATAGTGTAGCTTTAATTAGCATTCCCCTGAGAGGTAATGATTTTAAGCAATTTTTATGGGTGACTGGCTATACATATATATTCTTTTGTGAAGTGTTAGTTTGCCTTTGAATATATTTAATTGGATTGTTTATATTATTATTATTATTAAATTGTATGATTTTTTAATATGTTCTGGATATGAACGTCTTCTCAGATATATGTACTTCAAACTGAGGTGCACCTCCCATGCTTGAGCTTGAGCCTGTGTAGACATATGTGTCAGATCTCTCTTGCCAAGCTATACATCAAGTGAGGGCAATGGGCATGGGAAAGGAATAGGATGGAAAGAGGAATGGCAGCAAGCATGTTTCACCCTGTGTACTACCTGCTGCCCATACCCAAGATGATCTACCAACTTTCTCCCCAGTGCCTACACCTTGTGTGAGAGTTATCTGTGGCTGAATGGGACTGTCTCCTCTGAAAGCTTTTCAAAACTGTGGCTCTGTGACACCAATGGAACTTTCCAATCAATGATCTCTTTTGATTCTAATTGTAGTGGAGATGTCATGCTCTCTCATGTTCTTAACCTATCCTGGATGAAGGACAGACATCCCTATAATAAATGAAACCAGTTTGCTTTCTTTGCCCACAGATCTCTATTTTTCCATCTGATGGTTGTGAGTAAAAAGCAGGGGTGCATTTAACATTGAAAGAGATCATTTTCTAAGCATGCAGTGATTATGCCTGAAAAGTTCAAGACAGAACAAAGTTGGAACATTTGTTGTTCCACATTTATACAGTAAACATCTGGATGGTAAATTTAACATGACCAGAAAATAAATTGTAGTTCACATTTTCCTAAATAGTCTGGGTAAGACTTGCGTTTGTGATCATCTATGATGAAGCTCAATAACAATCTATCTTTGAGAGAGTCACTGGATGTCTATACTTATAGGATACATGGTGGATGATATAGCATCTTGAATAATGATGAAACCAGCATTAAATCAATAACACTAAAGAGGCAGAGGCAAGAGGTCTGTTTCCAATACAAACAAGTTCCAAATAGCCATGACATTGTACTTATAGTATTGCCACCTCTTCCTTGTGGTAATAAATATGAAATTAGCTATGAATGGAACATTTAACAATAAAAAACACAAAGAGATAGTTCCTGGAACTTAATAGGAAGAGGTGGTGTTTGACTTGTATGAAGAATGTTCACATGTACTGGTTGAACCATAAATACTTTTAAAACATCATTGATAAATCATTATAACTTACATGGACTTATTAATTCTATAATATATTTTAATTAAGTTGTTTCAGTGAACATTGCCCCCCCAAAATATATATGCATATTCACTTAAACAACTTAAAGTATACAGATATATGTGTATGTGTATATATATTCATAGACAACTTGAAATATATATGATATGTGTGTGTGTATATATGTACATATATTTTGTCCAGGGTTGTCCCATACACCCTAGTGCCATAGTGGCAGACCAGCATATGTAGATTGAGTTTTTTATTTCAATTTCTTTCTGCTTACAAATATAACATTAAAATAATTCTTCCCTTTCAAAGCATTAAAAAGGCATTTATTTTTAAAGGTCCCAGTATGTAATTTGTCTTTTTCAAATCATCATTCAATTAAATTATGAATGACAATTGAATCTGTATTTTTGTGTTCCCTCAATTTGGTAAAGGAGTGAGGTAGTGATACATTTGATACATTCCTCTTATATTTGTAATGTGAATTTCTCTACTACTACACTCCTGAGATGTTTACTTTGAAGTGATTGGAAAAAAATTAAAAAGTATATAACAATGAAAATCTAGTAATGAGTATTGTTTATAAGATAAATAAAAATAAAATTATATAATTATATAAGTTGTTCTTAATTTGTGTGACATTATCTTTAGAAGAGGTATTTTTATTTTTTTGGTTACTCCTGATTATTGGCAGAGATACCCATGTAATATTGGTCAGAGTTGTCAAAATATGCAGAAGCACAGCCAGGAAAATTGGCCTGGACCATAGGCCCAGTGAAACTGAATTGGTATTTTCTTCAGATACAAATTGAAACTGAGAGTGAATGCAAATCACTGTCATCTCTCAATTGCTCTTACAATTGCATCAACTTAAATGGAATATTTTTTTTCCAGAAATTTGTCTCCACACTAGTAAAAGACAGAAACCAAATTATAGGCAACAGAAGAGTTTGAATTTACATGCCAGCATACATTTTTTTGGAAAAAGGTACTTTAAAAAAATAGTAATAGAATTAAAAAAGAGACTGCTTTTGAAATGACTCCTGGTTTTTAAATCTGCATTATTGGCAACATGTATTACTTTTTCTCTATTTTGTTTTGTAGTACATACAATTTCAGTAAACGAACTTGCAATATATTGTGCTATTTGTGCATTATTTCAGTAATATTTTAATACTAAACCCCTTGTAGTGTTTCCCTCAGCACAGGAAAGAATTGTGTTGATAGTTGGTATGAAATATTTTTTCCACATCCAGGAAAAGGTAACCCTTATTTGATTCTAGAGCAGACTGACTTCAATAATCTTAATGATAATTCATCCTTTAAACAAATAAAAGAATTACTCTGACCACATGAATATTTATGAGCATGAAACTATGAAGCAGGGTAAACAATTGTAATATGCTTTACTTAACAAGATTGGAAATGTAATTCAGATGCTAATTAAGATCTTTTACTTATAAAAAATAATTCAATTTTATTGCCTTAAAATTGTATAGAAACATCATTATTCCGTCCTATGTTTTAAATACTGTTCATCAAATTAAACATGGTATGTTAGACAGTGGGTTATGTTTAACCTTTCTAGGCTTACACTTAATAGGCACTGCATTAAAATAAAGTATTTATGTTTGACATTCTAGAATCTAAATATTAATTGTAATGTATTGCATTGGGCAGAGACTTGTTATTTTCTTCTTTTTCTTGGTACATAGCTAGACTCCAATTTTCAGTTTCCCTTGTATTTAGGTAAGTCTATGTGACTATGTTGGCTAACAAAATGTAGGAGGAAGTAATGTGCAGTACTCCAGGTCTGGCCTGTATACACTCCCACAGGTAATATTCTTTCTCATTTTGCCTTCCAGCTGGATAGAATGAAGACGGCTTCTAGCATACACTCAGTAACCATGTAGTGATAAATGGGAAGAGCTGGATTCCTGCGTGACAACTTGAAGAAATGTTATCGAATCTACAACATCCACACCAGTTTATTAGATAAGGGAGAAATAAGGTGTTAAGTATCTAAAATTTGGAGATTTATTAATTTCAATAGCTAATTTCACCTTTAATTAATGCAGTGTGAACTCAAACTGAAAATAGGGAGACCTGATATTACTAATAGCTCTGCTATTTAACCAGTAACACTGTGATCTTATGAAAGTTCTCGACCTAAATTTCCTCATCTGTAAAGGTGTTGGAGAGTTATCAGATATATACCCACTTAATGAATATTTATTACATTCCCTAGTTTGTTAGGTACTGAGAGTAGGATAAGACAAATATAGTACTTATCCTCATGGATCTCAGTCTTTCTGACACTACATACATAGATGTGTTATATAACGGGAGTCTAAATGATGATATGAGAGAATTCATAAGTGAGTTTCAACCAAGACTAAAGTTTAAGGAGAACTACACACAGGAAGTCATATTGAAACTGAAACATATATAAGCAATATGAGTTATGCCAAAAAAAGTGAGAACTGGTATTACAACAAAAGGAAAGACTCATATGAATGCCAGAAATAACATAACCCATTAAAAAAGAGAAAGCAAAGTCAGTGCACTGTTGACATGGAGTCATAATAATGCAGCGGAGGGGTGCAGTAGCTTGTGATAAATATAAAGCATGATAAACCCTATGAAGCAATTTATAGAATGTTCACATTATCCTCATGGCATTGGGAAGCAATGCTAAAAATTTTGCTATCACTACATAAGTCTCTCACCTCCTTAGTTAAACATATCCCTAAATATTTTATTTTCTTTGATGCTATTGTGAAAGGTATTGCGTCTTCAATTTGATTCTCGGTTGACTGTTATTAGTATATACGAAAGCTACTGATTTGTGTGCATTGATTTTGTATACTGAGAATTTGCTGAATTCATTTATCAATTTGAGGAGTCTTTTGGTTGAATTTTTGGGGTTCTCTAGATATAATGTCAATATCCTCAGCAAAGAGTGACAGTTTGAACTCTTCTGCCCCATATGTATACCCTTGATTTCCTTCTCTAGTCTGATTGCTTTGGCAAGGACTTCCAGCACTATGTTGAATAGAAGTGGAGATAGCGCACACCCTTGTCTGGTTCTAGTTCTAAGTGGCAATACTTTCAATTTTTCCCCATTCAGTATGATGTTGGCTGTGGGTTTGTCATATATGGCAAAAGAAATTGCAGAGGATATAAACAGATGGAAAACCATACCACACTCACGGATTGGCAGAATCTATATTGTTAAAATGTCTACACTACTCAAAGTGATTTACAGATTCAATGCAATCCCTATTAAAATACCAACATAATTTTTCACAGATCTAGAAAAAACAATTCTACACTTTGTATGGAACCAGAAAAGACTCCATATACTCAAAGCAACCTTAAGCAAAAAGAACAAGTTAGGAGTCATCAGTCTACCAGACATCAAATTATACTACACGGCCATAGTAACCAAAAAAGCATGATGCTGGAACAAGAACATACATTGACCAATGGAACAGGACTGAGAACCCAAATATAAAACCATCTTCATACTGTCATATGATCTTTGACAAAGAAGACAAAAACATACACTGGTGAAAAGAATCCTTATTCAATAAATGGTGCTAGGAAAATTGCATAGCCACATGCAGAAAACTGAAACGGGATCCACACCTCTCACCTCTCACCTCTCCCAAAAACCAGCTCATGATGGATAACAGACTTAAACCTAAGGCATGAAACCATAAGAATTTTAGAAGAAAATGTTGGAAAATCTCTTATAGAAATCGGCCTAGGCACAGAAGTTATGAAGAAGACTCCCAAAGCAATCACAGCAGCAACAATAATAAATAAAAGGGACCTGATCAAATTAAAAAGCTTCTGCACAGCCAAGGAAACTATCACTAGAGTGAACAGACAACCTACAGAATGGGAGAAAATATTTGGATGCTACACATCTGCTAAAGGGCTGATAACTAGAATCTGTATAGAACTCAGGAAAATTAACAAGAAAAAATCAAACAACCCCATTAAAAAGTGGGCAAAGGACATGAACAGAAACTTTTCAGAAGAAGACAGAATAATGGCAACAAACATATGAAAAATTGCTCAACATCTCTAATCATCAAGAAAATGCAAATCAAAACTACAATGAGATATCACTTAACTGCAATGAGAATGGCTTATATCAAAAAGTCTCAAAACAACAAATGTTGGCATGGATGCAGAGTGATAGCAACACTCATAGACTGCTGGTGGAACTGCAAATTAGTACCACCTCTATGGGAAGTAATATGGAGATACCTCAAAGAACTAAAAGTAGAACTACCATTTGATACAGCAATCCCACTACTGGGTATTTACCCAAAGTAAGAAAAGACATTCTGTAATAAAGACATCTGCACTTGAATATTTATAGCAGCACAATTCACAATTGCAAAGATTGGAAATAACCCAAGTTCCCACCAATACATGAGTGGATTAATAAAATGTGGTACATGAATAACATGGCATCTACTCGGCCATTAAAAAACAATGGTGAACTAATACCTCTTGTTTTATTCTGGATGGAGCTGGAGCCCATTCTTCAAAGTGAAGCATCACAAGAATGGAAAAATAAGCACCACATGTACTCACCATTAAATTGGTGCTAATTGATCAACACTTATGTGCGCACATATGGAAGTAACTTTCACTGGGTGCCGGGCACGTGGGAGGGGGTGGAGCACATGGGTAAATTCACACCTAATGGGTGCAGTGCTTACTTTTTGGGGGATGGGCATTCTTGTAGCTCTGACTTGGGTGGTGCAAAGGTAATATATGTAACCAAAGTGTTTGTACTCCTGTAATATTCTGTTATAAAAAAATGTTGCTATCGGAGGGAATAAAACTGGAAACTCAAAGAAAATTTGAAGAATATTCCATGTCCAAGAAAAGAACTGTGATGATCTGGAATAGAGTTATAAAGTACAGATAGAGAGAAGCATAATAAAGAAATTTCGGAAATAAAATCAAGTCAAAATTGAATATGTTGGGGCTAGAGAGAGATGGTCAAAGACAGTCTCCCCATTCCTCTATTTTTTGCAAGAAAGTAAATTGCAATGTTATTCAGTGTTAGCATGAGCCATAGAGCACAAAAACAACAGGTAAGGGGAATTAGAAAATCTGTTTATAAATATTAAATAAAAGATAACTGCAAAATATTAAAATGTAAATATTATAACCCTAAGGCTTATTTCTCCATTTATTTAGTAAGCCCTATATGTATTAGGGCCTCAAGCGATACTCTCACTCCAGCCTCCCAAAGTGCTAGGATTACAGGTGTGAACCACCACACCCAGCTTGTTACTGTAGATTAGTTTTCATTTGCTAGAATTGTTATACAAAAAGAAATATATAATAGTTAAGTACTCCATTAGTAAAATACATATATGTCATGTATGGTTGTGTATTTTTATAAATTGTGTTGTAAAATAGATTTTGTTATATGTTACAATTAGTCAAATATGGAAGACAAGAGTACTACTGATTTTATCAATTTAAATATACTATTTTCTTAGTGTTTGGTTTGTTACAACTTAATTGAGGAAAAAAATCTGCGCATTTTTAGAATGCACTATTTAATGAGGTTTACCATATGTATTACAGCTGTGAAACCAACACCACAATCAAGAGAATAAAAATATCTATTACACCAAAATGTTCCTAGTGTTTTTCTCTCGTCCCATAATTCCTCACCACCACACACCTGTCTGCTTTTTATTTCTTTTTTTTTACGTTTTTTTTTTTTTTTGAAACAGAGTCTTACTCTATTGCCCAGGCTACAGTACAGTGGTGTCATCATAGTTCAGTGCAACCTCAAACTCCTGGGCTCAAGTGATCCTCTTTCCTCAGCATCCTGAGCAGCTGGGACTACAGGTTTGCATGGCCATACCCAGCTACTTTTTCTATATTTTGTAGACACAGGGTCTTGCTATTTCCCAGTCTGGTCTCGAACTTCTGGCCTCAAGCGATACTCCCACTCCAGCCTCCCAAAGTGCTAGGATTACAGGTGTGAACCACCACACCCAGCTTGTTACTGTAGATTAGTTTTCATTTGCTAGAATTGTTATACAAAAAGAAATATATAATAGTTAAGTACTCCATACTTCTTCTGGCTTCTGTCACTCAGTATACTTATTTTCAGATCCATCCATTTTATCATGTGTATCAGTAATCCTTTCCTTTCTATTTATGAGTAGAATTCCATTGTACGGATGTTTGTTCATTTTCTTATTGATATATACTTGAGTTGTTTCCAATTTTTGGCTAGTACAACAAAGCTGCTTATGAATACTTGTGTAAAAACTTTTGTGTGAGGATATGCTTTAATTTATTATAAGCACATAAGAGTAGAATGGCTGGGACATCTGGCAGATGTAGGTTTAACTTAAGAAACTGCCTAATCATTTTATGTTCCCACCAACAGTGAATGATAATGGCATTTATTCCAAGCCAACATTAGATGTGGTCAAACTGTTTAGATATGTCATTCATTAGGTTATGTAGTAGAATATCATTATGGTTTTAATTTCCTTTTCTCTAACAGCTTATGATGTTGACGACCTTTTATGGGGTTATTAGCCATTCGTATATTTTTGATAAAGTGTCCAAATCTTTAGCTGTTTAGCATTGGGTTGTACGTCTTCTTGTTATGTTCTTAGCAGTCATTATGTGTTCTAGATCTGCATTAACAGATATATGATATACAATTATTTTCTTTCAATTGATGGTGTTTTAATTTTTATAACTGTTCATTTTGAAGAATAAACACTTTAAATTTTGATTAAGTGTCTTGTTTATTTTTTAATCGTATTTGCTTTTTTAGCTATTTAAGAACATTTTGCTAAACTTCAGATCACTGAAGTTGTCTCTTGGGTTGTTTTCTAGAAATTTGGTAAGTTTACCCTGTATATTCCACTCTATGATCAATTTTGAATTAATTTTAGTATGCAGTGCAATGTTGTAATCGTTGAAGTTCATTTTTCATGCACATGGCTATCCAGCTGCAGCAGAACTGTTTGTTGAAAGTATTATCTTTTGTCATTGAGTTGCATTGGCAACTTTGTAAAAAAAAAAATCATCTGACTATGAGTGAGTGAAACTTTCTGTATTTTATTCTGCTCTATTGATCCAAATCTTTATCTTAATGTCAATATTATAGTTCTTAATGACTAACCTTATAGGTAATCTTAAATACTCTTAAAATTGGGTAATGCTTTATTTTTTTATTTGAAAAAATGCTATTCTGCTTTCATTGTTGATATTGGTTAATTGTATTTTTTCTCTTTCTTTTCCTTATAAGTTTGTCAAGAAGTTTCTCAGTGTTATTGATCAGCTCAATGAAGAAGCCTTTGTTGTTTTAAATTTTCAATACATTTTGTTTGTTATTTCATTGATTTCTACTATTTATGTTTTTTATGTTTGTTTTGTATTTTATTTCATATCCAATTTTTTTAAGGTGGAAGCTTAGTTCATTTATTTGAGGTCTTTATTCTTTTCTAACATAATCATTTAGTGCTACAAACTTCCCTGAATGCACTGCTTCATGTGTATCCTACAAATTTTGAAATACTATTTTTTAATTTTCATTCAGTTCAAAATATTTTTTAATTTCTCTCATTATTCATCCATTAACTCATGTATTATTTAGAAGTAAATGTTTTAGATTCAGAGCACTTAAATATATTTCAGGTATCTTTTGTTATTGATTTCTAATTTAACTTCACTGTATTCAGAGATATACTTCGTATTTTTGGAATTTCTCAAAATATACTAGCAGTCCAGAGTGTATTTTATGTTGATGAATATTCTGTATGCACTTTAAAGTATATCTGTTCTGTGATTTTTATAGTAATGTTATATATAAAATATTTACTTCAAAATTTTCAACAGTATTGCTTAAGACTTTCACAAACTTATTAATATTCTATCTATTATACTTATTTTATCAATTAGTGAAAAGTTGTCGAAATCTGTGACTGTGAATACATCTGGTTCTCTTTACAGTTCTATCATATATTTTGAAGGTTTGCTGTTAAGTAAATAAACTTTTTCAAATCATGTTGATGAAATGACCCCTTTATTATTATGGAATGACACTTGTTATCCCTGGGAATATTCACTGTTCTGACATTTATTTTGACTTACATTAACGTTGCCACCTTAAATATTTTTATTAGCATTTTCACTTTATTCTTTATAATACATTAAAGTCTTTTTAATGAAAGCAGTTTCCTACAGACAACATATAGTTTGTTCTTGTTTCATTAACCAATACGACACTCTCTGCCTCTTAATTGAATTTTTAAACCATTCATGATAAATATGATTTTATATGGTTGAGTTTTAATCTTTTATATTGATATTTTCCTATCTGTCTTTATGGTCTCAAGACCACCCTCAAGTTCACCAGTTTTCGTGAAGGCCTTACATAACTACATGACAGGTTATGTTCATGTCTGAGGATTATTACACCAAAAGAAATAGAGAAGTAGGAAAAAAAGATATGCATTGGGTGAAGTTCAGAGTGGTCAGATACAGGCTTCTTAGTCCTTTTCTGTCTATAGCCACTCAGGACTTGCCTTCTGCCTAGCAGCCAACTATGAAGACTTGTGAAAGTTCTCTTTGCAGGGAAATTCATTGAGTCTCAGAGTTCAAGACTGTTATGGAGCATTGTTCATGTAGGCACATCCTGCTGCACAACCAGCCATGGTAACCATAATTTAGGACGCTTACAGTAAAGCTAGGTGCACATTAGGATTCTTGACATTCTTATGCCTACTAAGGGCCATTTCTTCCAGAGTTTAACCAAGGATAAATCACGTAGCTAGGCTCCTTCGGAGACATGCAAGGAATGAGAAGCCACATTTGTTGTGTAAACTGGTTTTTTTTCTCTTTTTTTCATGTTTTTAAAAATTATTATTTGAGTTCTTTCAAGACTTTTTTTGATGTATTTTTTGACTTTTAATTACAATTCCTTTTTTGCCACTAAGTGGTTGCTTTGAGGCCCATAGTATATATTATTAGCTTATTATAGCCTAGTATAAAGTAATATTTTACCACTACATATATGATATAACAACTTCCTAACATGATATTTACATTTACCTTACATTTACATGACTCTTTCTTTGAATTTTAGTTTGACATATCTCATAAATCTGAAAATAAATTATTATTTTTATTTAGTTGTCATCACATTAACAGAATAAAGGATAAAACATATAAACATCTTAATAAACCCAGGAATAGCATCAGTAAATCCAGCATCTCTTCAAGATAAAAGCTCCAAACAGATTACGTATAGAAGGAACGTAGCTCAACACAATAAAAGCTGTATATGACAAAACCACAGCTAACATCATACTGAATGGAGAAAAGTTGAAAAAACTTTTCCTCCAAAACCTGGAACAAGACAAGGATGCCCACTCTCACCACTCTTATTCAGTATAGTGCTGGAAGTCCTAGCCAAGGAAATTAGGCAAGATAAATAAATAAAGGGCACCCACATTGGAAAGGAGAAAATCAAATTGTCCTCGTTTGCAGATGGCATGATTTTATATATATAAAGCCCTATAGACTCCACCAAAAAACTGTTAGAACAAATCAAATAAATTAATTCAATAAAGCTGTGGGATACAAAATCAACGTACAAAAAGAAGTAGTGATTTTGTTGTTGTTTTTAGAGACAGGGTCTTGCTCTGTCATCCAGGCTTCTCATAATCATAGCTCACTGCATCCTCAAATGCTTGGGCTCAAGTCATCCTCCTGCCTCAGCCTCCTGAGTAGCTGGGACCACAGTTGTGCAACACCATGCCCACTTATTTTTCATTTTTTTTAGAGATGGGGTCTTGTTTATTGCCTAGGCTGGTCACACATCCTGCCTCAAACAGTCCTCCTGCTTCAGCCTCCCTAAACACTGGGTTTACAGGCATGAGCCACTGCACCCAGCCCCCAAATCAGTAGTGATTCTATTAATATACACAACAGCAAACTATCTGAAAAAGAAATCAAGAAATAAATCCCATTTACAATAGCTATAAAAATTAAAATACCCAGGAATGAATTTGGCCAAGGAGGTGAAAGATCTCTACAATAAAAACTATAAAACGTTGATGAAAGAAATTGAGGAAGATATTAATAAATGGAAAGATAGCCTGTGTTCCTGGATTGGAAGAATTAATATTGTTAAAATATCCACATTACCCAAAGCGTTCTACCGATTCAATGCAATCCCTCTCAAAATACCAATGACACTTTTCACAGAAATATAGAAAACAATCCTAAAATTTATATGCAACCAAAAGACCCCAAATAGCCAAAACAATCTTGAACAAAAAGAACAAAGTTGGAAGCATCATACCATCTGACTTTAAAATATACCATAGAGCAATATTAACCAAAAATAGCATGGTACTGCCATAAAAACAAACACATAGACCAATGGAACAGACCAGGAAACTCAGAAATAAAGACGTACATTTACAGCCAACTAATTTTGGATGAAGTCACCAAGAGCACACATTGGAGAAAGGCCAATCTCTTTAATAAATAGTGCAGGGAAAACTGGATATTCACTTGCAGAAGCATGAAACTAGACCCCATCTCTCCCCACTTACAAAAATTAACTCAAATGGATGTAAATATAAGACCTGAAACTGTGAAAGTACTAGAAGAAAATACAGGGGAAACATCATGACATTGGTCTGGACAAGGATTTTTGGGCAACAAAAGCCAAAGTAGATAAATGGGATTATATCAAACTAAAAAGCTTCTGCACAGCAAAGGAAACAGACAACATAGCAAAGAGACAAACTACAGAATGTAAGATGCAAACTGTGCATCTGAAGGGGCTAGTATCCAGTATATATAAGGAACTCAAACAACTCAAGAGCAAGAAGAAAAAAAAATTAGCAAAGGATATGAATTGATATTTCTCAAAAGAAGACATACATATGGCCAACAGGTATGTGAAAAAGTGCTCAACACAATTAGTCAATAGGGAAGTGCAAATCAAAACAACAATGTGATATCATCTCCCACCAGTTAAATGGCTATTATCAAAAAGACAAAAATAACAAGTGCTAGTGAGGACGTGGAGAAAGGAGAATTCTTATACACCCGTTGGTAGGAATGTATATCAGTACAGCCATTATAGACAACAGTATGGAATTTCCTCAAAAAATTAAAAAACGGAACTACCATATAATATAATAATTCCACTACTGGGTATATATCCAAAAGAAAGGAAATTAATAAGTCAAAGAGATATTTTTACTCCTATGTTTATTGCAGCATTATTCACCATAGGCAAGGTGTGGAATCTACCTAAGTATCAACTGATTAATGAACAAAGACAACATGTTTTATGTACACAGTGGAATACTATTCAGCCCATAAAAAAATCCTGTCATTTGCAACCCAGAAAACATTATTTTGAGTAAAATATGCCAAGCACAGAAGGACAAATATCATGTGATCTCACTCATATGTGGAATCTCAAAAAAACCTGATCTTGTAGAAGTAGAGCGTAAAACAGTGGTTACTAGAGGCTGGGAAGAGTGGGGCAGAGGGATGGAGAGAGATTGGTCAACGGGTAAAAAGTTACAGTTAGATAGGAGGAATAAGTTCTGGTGGTGTATTGTACAGTAGGGCGACAATAGTCAACAATAATGCATTGTCTGCTTCAAGATAACTAGAAGAGAGGACTTTGATGTTCTCACCACAAAGAAATGGTAAGTATTTGAGGTGATGGTGCTAATTACCCTGATTTGATGGCTTCACAATGCACATATGTATTGAAACCTCATAGTGAACCCCACAAATATATACAAGTATTATGTGTCAATTAAAAACAAAATAAAACTTATAAATAGTTACTGAATCATATTGTATGTGAAACTGCAAAATGTTACTCCAAAGTGGCTGTATAATTTTACATTCCCACTAGGAGTATAGGAGAGTTCCAGCTTTTCTACTTCCTTGGCAACACTTGGTATTGTCGGTCTTAATCATAGCCAGTCTCGTGAGCACATATTGCTAATTCATGAAGGTTTCTATTTGCCTTTTCCTGATAACATATGATGTTAAGCATCATTTCATGTGCTTTTTGGTCAATTGTATATCTTTTTTGGGGAGGTGAGCATTTTGTGAGATGAAAAGTAGATACTTTATATCACTCCTCTTTCAAAAAAATTGTATTGGTTTGCTAACATTTTGTTTAAAAATTTGCTTCTATATTTATAAATCATACTGGTTTGTTTATTTGTTTGTATTGATTACTTATTTTGCTGTGAATCCTCTGCAATTACACAGCTCTGTGTTTAACAGACATATTTCTTGTGGCTCTGTGCAAACTGGCACACGTTGTTGATCCACCTTTAGGAACAAATGAGTAGGAGAAATATTTGCCCCTTTGGGCTTGTTTTGTTTCTCTGTTTTTTTCTCCAATACCATTCAAATTACTTTTAGGATTTGATTGGGAAAATGTCCTTAAGAGAAATCTTAAAAAATAAAACTATTCTAACAATTTTTCTATGGTCATATCATCCTCTTTTTATTTCTTCACTATGATCTTGGAATTATTCTGGATCTTCTACCTCTATGGTAATACTGTCTTGCATACATATTTGGGTAAATATTTCCTCCAATTGTATGCTTTCTATTTTCTATGACAGCCTCACCATTTATTTTCTGTTAATGATTCTTTTACTCTAACACTATTTCAAATTTATTTTTATTTTAATTATATATTGTCTATGATTATAAATTTTGGGAGATTAGCAAAGAATGTGTTATATATATTTCATATTTGTAATCTAGTCCATGTAAAACATTTTATATACTCAAATAGGTGCTCTCGGGAACTTGACAATAAATATTTTTTCCTAAGTTTCATAAAGGAGAAATATATCACTAGTAAAATTTGTTGATTCCGTAAGGAACAAACAGAACAAAAGATAGAATTGATTTTAAATTCTGATTAATATTAATAAAAGACATAGGACAACACATCCATGATTAGGAAACCATTTTAGGTAAGGAACAGTTAAGACTTGAACCTGAGCCACAGCTGTGGAAACAAGATTTGTGGCACATCCAGGCAAATGACTGAAACATTTGTAATGTAGATTAAAATTTGAGCATGAATGATAGAGAAATTTCAAGGCATAATTCTGGCAGACTGGAACACTATCTCATTTATGTTTTAAATATTAAAGAGAAAATTGGAAGGGGGACTGAGTATTATTTTAATTTTATACCATTTATAGTAGAAGGAGAGAGAGTTTCATAACAAAGAGTTGTTTATTAATGGAACATCATAGTACATTTAATGTCATGGTTGATGTGATTCAATTGGTATTTTTTAGGAGCCAAAAGTAAAGGAAAGAACAGAAAAAAAGAGAAAAGAAACCAAGCTACACTTTAGGACCTTTATTGAAAGGGAAATTTCATGGAGTATAACAAAGGAGTATAAAAGAGAATGTACTATAGGCATGGGAACTTAGCATGTTGCACTGAATTTCAATATTTTTTATGATTTTACAAAGTGTTTTTAAAAATGTGTTTGAAAGACGTATGCAAAAAACCCTTAACCATTTTTGAAACTTAGAATAATTTTCTTGTTGTAATATATGCCATGTCACACTTCACAGAAACTAGTACTTCACAAGTGATTAGAGACCTAATGCAAATATACTAAAGAAGAGTTACTTAATAACACATGGCCCATCTTAACTGATTACTTAATTATATTTAGGAGAGGCAGATGTTTTTCAATAGCACTCTCTGAAACAGAATGTTGTTTTGGTTTGATGTTATTCAATCTCTATTTACTACTGTGCAATTTGATATGCTTTGCATTTAAGGTGGTAGTTTCATAACATACAATACTTTTGTAATAAATATCTGAATCTTAAAATAAATAATCTATGACAATAATGAAACATTCCAGCAAACTTTAAAATAGTGAAACCAATTAATTAAATGATTATGGTTCTTAACATTGTTGAGAGAGAGAGAGAGAGAGATACAAAAACAAATCCTGCTTGACAACGTGTCCAAATAAGATATCCAGCACCTAAGGTGAAATATTTCAGATTCTTGTTGATATTTAAAATTTTAAAATAGAGAGATTTAGTTTAAAACATTTTACATGTAAAAACAAAAACTGTTTATTTCAGGATTTCTGTATCTGTTTAGACATTGGGACACTGAATAACTGATAAATGAAATTCTTGATATTCAAATGATCATGACTCATGATATTTTAAGAAGTCTCTTTAGGTTGTGTGATGTCACTTTTTAGGAGAGTTTGTTGTAGGTTAGTCTACCATATAAAGTTTTGGTGAACTGCACTATTCATGATTAAGTGTCCCTTTAGCATAGAATCAGCCTGACAAGTTTTTTGGAAGACATGGTCCTCCCAAACCATTTTTTGGTTTGTTTCTAGGTTTCACTTTCTAGATACTTTGATTTCCACTTTTCTTTTCATGCTCTGGTGAGTCATTTAAGTCTCATCTGTCTTTTCTAGCTCCCCATATTTTATTTATATCTGTCATCTGCTATCATCTTTTTGAGGATTCATGTCTGTGTGTACAGTGGAGCATGGGAGGAGGTGGGGGTGTCAATGTCCATGTGGTAACTTACTGTTAAGCAAGTGATGTATCCTAATAAGACACAAAGTTTAATTACCTATGATAAACTGGAAATCCAGTATTTGAAATTTTTAAAAGTGCTCTACCACATCCAATGGCTCCGATTTGTCGTAATTCTGATGAATAACAGAAAATAAAATATCTTAAAGTTTGGCTAACGGTTGTTAAAGTCATAATCATAACAATTCAGAGTTTTAACTGAGTCAACAAAAAGAAGGAATGAATATGTTTCTTCATATAAAGAGTAAATAAGTATTTATTGTAGTATAAATTACATTTTTTCAAAAGAACAAATTCGTGAAGTCATATTGAAATATTTCATAATTCTATTTATTTAATGGAATTCAGTATAAAATAATTCTTGATATTAGAAACTAATCATTATAAGCAAAATAAATATAGATTGGAATTGTATTTTCTCTAATATTTTTTGTTTTCATTTTTTGCTCTATCTAAACCTGCCTAGTTTTCTTCAATTTCTCAATATAATATAATTTCTAATAATAAACAATTCTAAATACTTAAGTTTAACTTATTCAAAGCAGAGAAAATGTACATATTATATTTTCATAATACATATATTTTACAGATATTAGAAACAACATTACAAAAGTTACTACTGACAGATGGTTTTATAGTTGACTTAACACTTTAAAGGAATATATATCCCTTACAGCGTGCTATGTTCAAACTGTTATTTAAACTATTTGAGATCACTTTAAACACTATCTATAACTAATTCTTCTTATAGATAGTCCAAAGCAATGTATTATTTCACTAATCAATATAGGTAGAATGATAAGCAAATTGAATAATGCAGAGTATTAAAAGAATATTACAACATGACTGAGGCTTTATTCAAGGACAGTCAGGTAGAATTTACAGTATGAAATCTAAAGCATAATTTATTGATTTAACAAATTAAATGAGAAAGAGTATATAAATATACCAGACAACTAAAGGCTATTTTATTTCAGTATCCATCCTTTAGGAGATAAATTTAAATTAATATGTAGAAAATTGTAGCTTGTAAGTCACATTATCATATTAAAGTTAATTATTCTAAAATCAATATATAAGATATTTATATTTTATCCTAATCATAATTTTATTTTTGGAATTTGTGATGGATAATTCTGTGTGTCAACCTGACTAGACCACAGGGTGTCAAGGTATTCAGTCCAAATTTATTCCAGGGGTGTCTGTGAGGGTGTTTTTGGAAGAGATTAACATTTGCTTTTTTTTCTTCCCTCTGTTTTTTATTTGTATCTATTCATGAGGTACAAGTGTGATTTTGCTACATTGACATACTGCATTGTGGTGAAGTCAGGGCCTCTGGTGCATACATCACTGAAGTAACTCATGCTGTACCCACCATCATTCACCTCCCTCCCATGCCCCAACACCCCTATGAGTTTCCATTCTCTGTTGTTCTACACTCTGCTTCCATGTGAAAACATCATTTAGCTCCCACTTGTAAGTAAGAACATACAGTATTTGCCTTTCTGTGTCTGAGGTGTTTCACTAAAAATAATGACCTCCAGTTGCATGCAAGTTGCTGCAAAATACATAATTTTATTCTTTCTCAAAGCATTCCATTGCGTGTGTATATACCATATTTTCTTAAGCCTATCCTCCACTAATGGAAACTTAGGCTGATTTCATATCTTTGCTATTGTGAATAGTGCTACAATAAGCATAAGAGAGCAAGTATCTTTTTATATATTTATTTCTTTTCCTTTGGGTAGATACCCAGTATGGGATTACTGGATTGAATGGTAGTTCTAATTTTAGTTCTTTGAAAAATCTCCATACTGTTTTCCACAGATATTACACTAATTTATATTACTACCAATAGTGTATAAGAGTTCCTTTTTTCTGCATCCTTGATAACATCTGGGATTTTTAAAAATCTTTTCAATAATAGGTCTGTTGATTGGTATAAGATGATATTTCATTGTGGTTTTAATTTGCATTTCTCTGATGATTAGTGATGTTGGACATATTGTCATATGTTTTTTGGCCATTTGTATATCCTGTTTTGAAAAATGTCTATTCGTGTCCTTAGCTCACTTTTTAATGGATTTATTTTGTTTTGTTTTGTTTTGCTTTGTTTCTGAGTTTTTTCTACAATTCTGGATTGTAGTCCCCTGTTGGATGTTTACTTTGCAAGCATTTTCTCCCATTCTGCAGGTTGTCTTTTCACTCTGTCACTTATTCCTTTTGCTGTGCAGGAGCTTTTTAGTTTAATTAAGTCCTATTTGATTATTTTTGTTCTTGTTGCCTATACTTTTGAGGTCTTAGTCACGCATTCTTTGCCTAGACCAATATCCGGAAGTTTTCCCTAGGTTTTCATCTAGTATTTTTCATAGTTTCAGGTCTACCATTTAAGTCTTTAGTCCATCTTGAGTTGACTTTTGTATATGCCAAGAGAGAGGAGTTCAGTTTCATTCTTCTGCATATGGCAATCCAATTTTCCAAGCACCATTTATTGAAAAGGGTGTCCTTACCCCAATGTCTGTTCTTCTTGAATTTGTCAAAGATCAGTTGACAATAAGTATGTGGCTTTATTTCTGGGTCCTTTGTTATGTTCCATTGATCTATATGTCTATTTTTTTTATCAGTACCATGCTGTTTTGGTTACTGTAGCCTTGTATTATAATTTGTAGTCAGGCAATGTCATGCCTTCAGCTTTGTTCTTTTACCTCAAGATTGCTTTGGCTATTGAGGCTCTTTCTGGTTCCATATTTAGAATTTTTTTCTAATTCTGTGAAAAATGGCATTGGTATTTTGAGAAGGATTTTATTGAATCTGTAGATTGCATTGGGATGTATGTCCATTTTAATCATGTTAATTTTTCCAATAAAAGGATGAATATTTTTCCATTTGTTATGACATCTACAATTTCTTTCATCAGTGTGTTGTAGTTTTCCTTGTAGATATCTTTCATTTCCTTGGTTAAATATAATCCTAGGTAATTTTTTTTGTAGCTAGTATACATGAAATTGCCTTCTTGACTTGGTTATCTCTTAGATCATTATTGTTGTATAGTAATGCTACTGATTTCCATAAGGTGATTTTGTATCCCGAAACTTTACTGAATTCATTTATCAAATTAAGAATATTTTGGTGTAATCTTTAGGATTTTCGAGATATAAGACCATATCATCAGCAAACAGGGATAATTTGCCTTCCTCTTTTCCAATTTGGATGCCTTTTATTTTTTTATCCTGTCTGATTACTCTGGCTAGGATTTCAAGTGCTATGTTGAATAAGAGTGGTAAAAGTGAGCATCCTTGTCTTGTTCCAGTTCTTAGAGGGAATGTTTTCATTTATTCCCTGTTCAGTATGATTTTGGCTGTGAGTTTGTCATATATGGTCTATATTATTTTGAGATGTGTTCCTTCTATATCTAGCTTGTTGAGGATTTTTATCCTGAAGGGATGATAAGTTTTATCAAATTTTGTGTGCATGTGTGTCTACTGAGATGATCACATATGGTTTTTGTCCTTAATTCTGTTTCAGTGAAGTATCACATTTAGTGACTTGCATATTTTGAACCATCCTAGCATCCCTGGCATAAAACCCAATTGGTCATTGTATATTATCTTTCTGATGTGCTATTGGATTTGATATGCTAGTATTTTGTTGAGGATTTTTGTGTCCATGTTAATGAGGGCTATTGATCTATACTTTTCTTTGTTGTGTCCTTGTCTGGTTTTGGTATCAGGGTGATATTGGCCTGCTAGAGTGAGTTGGGGAGCATTCCCTCCTCCTCAATGTCTTGGAACAGTTTCAGGAGTATTGGTATCAGTTTTTCTTTACATGTTTAGTAGAATTTGGCTGTGAAGCCATCTGGTCCTGGGCTTTTTATTTTTGAGAGAATTTTGTTGTTGATTCAATCTCACTACTCATTATTCCTCTGTTCAGTTGTTCTGTTTGTTCCTGGTTCAATCTGGAGAGATTGTGTGTTTCTGGAAATTTATCAATTTCCTCCGGGTGTTCTAGTTTGTGAGCATAATTTAATCTGATGATCTGTTATTTTTCTATGATATCAGTTGTGATATCTCCTTTTATCAGTTCTGATTGAGCTTATTTGAGTCCTCTCTCTTCTTTTCTTGTTTATTCTATCTAGTCATTTATCAATTTTGTTCATCTTTTTTAAGAAAAAATTTTTTGTTTTGTTGATCTTTGTAATATTTTATGGTCTTTATTTCATTTCATTATGCTCTGATCTCTATTACTTCTTTTCTTCTGCTAACATTGGGTTTGGTTGTTTTCTAGTTTTTCTAGTTCCTTGAGGTGCAATGTTAGGTTGTTATCTGTGATTTTTCTACTTTTTTTGATGTAGATGCTTAATACTAGAAGCTTCACTTTGAGCACTGCTTTTGCTATATCCCACAGATTTTGATATGTTGTGTTTCAATTTTCATTTTTTCAATTTTTAAAAAATTTCCATCTAATGTCTTCATTGACCCAATGATTGTTCAGCAGCATGTTTTTTAAATTTCCATGTAATTGCATAGTTTCCAACACTTTTCTTCTTATTGACTTCTAGCTGCATTCCACTGTTGTCTGAGGAGATGCTTGATATGATTTTGATATTTTTAAATTTGTTAAGGCTTGTTTTGTGAACTATCATGTGGTCTATCTTGGAGAATATCATATGTTGATGTTAAGAAAGTATATTCTGCAGTTGTTGAGTAGAATGTCCTGTAAATATCTGTTAAGTCCATTTGGTATAATGTCCAATTTAAGTCCAATGTTTCTTTGTTGTGCAATGTTCTCTGTCTTGATTATCTGTTTAGTGCTGTGAATGGTGTGTTGAAGTCCTCCACTATTATTGTATTTCTTTCTATCTCTTTCTCTAGGTCTAAAAGCATTTGTTTTGTAAATATGGATGCTCAGATGTTGGAGATATATGTATATATATTTAACATTGTTAAGTCCTTTTGCTAAATTGATAACTTTATCATTGTATAACGACTTTCATTGTCCTTTTTTACTGTTTTTAAGTTTTTTTAAAATCTGAGTATAGCTTTTCCTTCTTGCTTTTGGTTTCTGTTTGCAGAGAATATCTTTTTCCATCCCTTTACTATCAGTTTAATTTTTGTCTTTATAGGTAAGGTGAATTTTTTGTAAGCAAGATACAGTTGGATCATATTTGCTTTTTTTTTCCTTTAATGTATTTTGCCAATCTGTATCTTTTAAGTGGGTCATTTACATTCCAGGATAATATTGATATGTGAGGCTTTAGTCCTGTCATATTTTTAATTTTTTTCTAGTTGTTTTATAAATTCTTTGCTTCTTTCTTTTTCTCTGTCTTTTTGTCTTTGCGGTTTGATGAAATTCAGTCATGTTGCTATTTGATTACTTTCTTTTCCCCCTTTGTATGATTGTTTTATTAAACCTGTGAGTTTTATATTTTTGAGTGTTTTTGTGATGGTGAATATCAACCATTCATTTCCATGTTTAAGACATTTTTGAACATTCCCTGTAGGCTAGTCTATTGGTAACAAGTTCTCTCAGCTTTCACTTGTTTGGGAAACAATTTCCCCTTTATTTATGAAGCTTTTTCCTGCAGGCTTATAAAATTCTTGGATGATATTTTATTTTATTTCAACACTTTGAAAATACCATCTCATTCTCTTCTGGCCTGTAAGGTTGCTGCTGAGAAGTCTGCTGTAAGTCTGATGGGATTTTCTGTATTGGTGACAAAGCATATTTTTTTTTCTTTTTTGATAATTTTAAAATTCTTTCTTTCACTTGGACTTTAGACATTTGGAATATAATATGTTATTGTGAAGTCCTTTTTGCAATGTATTTTCCTGGGGATCAGTAAGCCTCTGGTATCCACATGCTAATTCTCTCGCTAGACTTAGGAAGTTTTCATTAATTATGTCCTTAAAAAAGGTTTTTCTAGAATTTTTGATTTCTCTTCTCCATTGAGAATGCTGATAATTAGTAAGTTTCATCACTTTATGTAGTCCCAGAAGTCATGAAGGCTTTGTTCATTCTTTTTTATTTCTATTTTTTCCTTACATTCATCTGACTAGATTATTTCAAAAGCCCTGTCTTCAAGTTCTGAGATTCTTTCTTCTGTGTGGTCTTGTCTATTTCTAAAGCTTTTGAATGTATTTTGTATTTTCTTACGTGAATTTTTCAGTTCTAGAATTTCTGTTCTTTTTTAAGATGTCTATCTATCTATCATTCATACCCCAATTGATTTTCTGATTTATTTGTATTGGTTTTCAGATTTCTCTTGAAGGTCACTGAGCTTCTTTAAAATCAATATTTTGAATTCTTTCCTGGCATTTTGAGGAGTTCCTTTCGATTGAGATTTGTCGTTGGCAATTGCTGTGGTCCTTTGGTGGTGTCATATTTCCTTGCTTTTTCATGTTTCCTTTGTCCTTCTATTAATATCTGCATATCTGGAGTAGCAGTTGCTTCTTCCAATTTTTTGAAATTGCTTTCATAAGGGAAATATTTTTCCTGAAAATGTATATTTTTTGTTGGTTGTGTAGGACACTTTGGCTTTGAGTTTGGGTGCCTTCAGTGGTGTGATCTTTGATGGGGACCTTGCCAGGGTTCCATATTATTGCCTGGTCTCCTCTCTTCCTCCTTGAAGCAGAATAGCAGCAGCAGCTACATCTGTAGATCCTCAGTATTTAGGTGCTCAGAATGGTGCTTAGCTGGAGGTGCTGTAGAATTGGATACCTGTGGGATTCTGTATGGGTTCCCCTTCTGGAGCAATATCTCTGGGCAATGTCGAAGCAGCTCCCTATGCTAGATCCGAGGCCTGTGTGAATTGAGGTATTCTCCCATAGCCAAGATTGACCACTTCAGAGTGTGAAGCTTTAGGGATTTTTATCTTAATGTTTCCCTGCATCCAGGAGCTTCTCCCAGTTCTCAGCCAGTCCCAGCAATCTGCCTTGAACCCTCTCCTTACTTACTTTTACTGCTTCCTATTACTTCTCTGGTAAATCCTAGTGTTCACTCCTAGACAATCTCTTCTAAAGGTGGGTATCTGAAAAGTTTAATATTTGAATTAGTAGACTGAGTAAAGCAAATTGCCCTCTTTGGTGTGGATGGTCCTCCTTCAGTCCACTGAAGGCCAGAACAGAACAAAAAGTCTGAGTGAGGGAAAATATTCTCTCTCTGCCTGTTTGTCTTCAAGTTGGGACATTGTCTTCTGCCTTTGGAATTGGACTTGGACTGAAACTTACACTATCAATTTTCATGCATATCAGGTGTTCAGAATCAAACTGGAACTATACCGTCAGTCCTCTGCTCACTGACTGCAAATCTTGAGACTTCTCACTTTTATAATTGTTTGATTAATTGATATGTGTGTGTGTGTACATGCAAGTGTGTGTCTCCTACTGCTTATCCTTCTTTAGAGAACCCTGAGCCCTGACTTATACAGAATTGAACTAATATCTTTAAAGTTAATATAGAATAATCAGTGTCTGAGAATGGTTAATGAAAAATTGAGTTTTGGATACTGGCTTTATGAGACGTAAAGACTTATTTTAAGGTATTTTAATCATATGAATTTTATTTTGAATATATATTTGTCATGAAAAGTAATACAAAGTGAATAGAAATACATCAACATGCATATGGAAGCTCAATATATTATGAATGTGAATCTATTACATATTACATTAATGTAAGTAGCTATACAATTTTAAAATATTTTATATATTTTTAGAATAGAAGTACAAAGTATAAAACATGCATATCTTACTTATTCAGCTGAATGAGTTTTGACAATCATATATACCCACATAACACCATCCAAAACAATATACAAAATATGCCCATTGCTCCAGAAAGTTGCCATTTTTAAATAATTCTTCTCCCACATCAGTAACCATTTATAATTTCTATCACTATGGATTAGTTTTACTTTTTCTGGAACTTCACATAAATGGAATGATATACTAAATACAATTTGGTATATCATTTTTATGAATTTAAGATTCAATAATTTTAGTATGGCAGTTATCCCCAAACTTTCTAAACTGATCAATATGTTCAATACAATGCCAGTAAAATCCTAGCAAATATCTTGGGGGAAGAAAAACCTGATCTTTAATTTATTTGAAAAGTTTAACATTTGCACAGTCAAAACAATTTTGAAAAAGAATAACAAAGTTGAAGATCTTATTGTTCTTGATTTTAAAAATTAATGCAAAACTTTGATAATTAATAGAGTAATACCACCAAAATAAAGACACATTAAATCAATGAAACATAATAGAGATCCCTAAAAAAAGCTCATCTATATATCATGAAATGATTTCCAGCTAAGTTACCAACTTAATTCAATAGGTAATAAATTAATAATGATAATGATAAGATAAATAAATGGTGCTGGAATATGTGTGTGGGAAAAAAAGGACTCAACTCTGACCTCACACCACACATTAAAAAAATCAAAATATATCATAGAATTAAGTGAAAAATTTGAATTTATTGAAATTCTAGAATAAAACATAGAAGAAAAATTATAATATTAGATTGCTTAAATAAACATAATAATGCACACCATCAAAGAAACATATTGCTAATATGGACTTTATAAAAACATAAACTTTTACATTTTGAAAGAAATAATGAAGTAAATGAGATTTCAGTCACTGACAGGAAGAAAAAATAGCAAAACATATAACTGACATAATAATTTTATCCAGAATATAGAACGAGTTCTTATAACTCAAAAAGACAATATATCAATTTAAAAATAGGCAAAAGATTTGAACAAACACTTCACAAAAGAAGTCATATGAATGGCTAATAAACACATGAAAATACACTGTACCTCACCAGTCACCTGGGAAGTGACTAAAACCAAAACGAGATACTAGGACACAACTACTGGAATACCCAAAGTTAAAAGAACTGGCATTACTAATGTTGCCAAGGATGTAGAGCAATTGGATTCTATATATTGCTGTGGGAAGTAAATTTGTACAATCATTGTGGAAAACGGTATGGTAGTATCATGTAATGTTAAACATATATTTACTATATAAATCTAAAATTTTGCTTTTGTGAACTTACTCAAGAAAAATGAAACATGTCCAAACATAGGATTGTATGTGAATGTTAATTCCAACATCATCCATTGTAGACAGCAAAATGGAAACAACTTAAATATCCAACAACAGTTGAATTGATAAACAAATTATAGTATATCCTTCATAGTAAATGCTTCTCAGCAATAAAAAATGAATGAAATATTGAAACATACAAAAACATGGATAAATATGAAAAATATTATGCTAAGCAAAAGAAGTCAAACACAAAAGATGAGTTCTTGCCTTGAACTGGAGGTTAAGGGAGAGAATGGACTGCAAAGTGGTATGAAGGCAATTTTTAGGTTAATGGAGCAATTCTACATCTTGATTTTGAGCAAGGTTATGCAAGTGCATATCATTATAAAATTTGATTGTATTATACCTTTAAAATACGTAAATTTTATTGTTTTGGGATTATGTTATGGGATTATTTTTAATTGGATTCATCATTTTATTTATTTGTAAGGGTTCTTTATTCTGCATAAAATTCTCTTCTCAGGTATATGCTTTGTCACAGTTTACAGTTTGCAAAGATACGTGTATATATGTGTGTCTGGGTTGAGAAAGTTGGCGGGTAGAGATGGAGGGGTCATTGTGTATGGCAGAAAGATTATTTCATTTTTGTTTATACAGCTTTGCACTTTTACTGTTTTGCAAACATGATAGCCTTACTGCTGGCCACCAGTCATCTTGTGGCTATTTAATTGTATAATCCATGTGCTTTATTACCCCTGTAAAGAAACATTATATGTAAGTATAATAGGTATATTTTGCCCTCTTTAAAATGACAGCAGTCCTTATCCACAAAGTGCTGTAAATATGAAGATTTATAAACACTTAAACCGATAAAAGATATTATATACTATATGATATTTTATATTCAAAGTTCTACATATTTTAACATATAATATAACAATTAATGCTAATATAATATAAAATAAACATAAAAATAAATAAATATAATACAAATATTTTATATATTTTATATACTTCAAATGTAATATAAAAATTAATACTAATTGAATAGGCACTTTATGTGGGAAGAGAAATCACTCAAAGGTGAAATCTAAGGAAAGGAAAGTATTTGCCAGCAAATGAACTTATCTGTTCATTTTATGAGCAAGCACAATGTTTATTCTCTGAAAATTTATTATTATTTAATGATTTTTAAAGAGTAATTTTTTATATTTTTTTCTATTTTTTTCTTACTTGGCCTATATATTAGATGAGGTATGTTAGATAAAATAAAATCCCTGAATATATTTTATTATTACAAACATCAACATATATCAACATCTATTTAGAGATGTTAGGAATAATTTATACAAAAATAAAAAGTAAAATTGTCATAGTGACATAAGAACCAAGGTGTCTTTAAAGTAAACTTCTTAAAATGAAACATATACTTGCTTTGTTGTATAAAGAAGAGAACCAGAGTTACTTTGGATTTGCTAAGTAAGTTTTGTAAAATCTCCTAAATTTGGTGAACCATAAGATTATTTAAAATTTCCCATCCTTAGACTAACCTATATTGAACTAACAATGGTAACTTTTTACTCTTCAATTTCATAATATTTCTATTCTACATGAAAAAGTGGGTATGGGTGTATGTGTGTGAGTGTGTGTGAATATACATAAGAGAAAGAGGGAGGAGAAGTTTCTGTAGAACCTTAGTTAAAAGTTAAATACAGAGAATTCCCTTCAGAATTATTAAGTTTCATAAGATGTTTCATTTAAACTAGATTTATGTTGCAATTGATGTGATTTTTCTGTGTGAGTTTGGGGGAAATTTTTCAGTACATTGTTAAGTTGTACTAATCAAGGATGGAGAAACAATAAATAAAGAAATCCGTGACACCTCTTTTGGGCATGCACCTACTCTACTTTTTGAAACTCCATCACTTCTTGTCCTTTCAAAGGAAAACAGTTTCAAAATGAGTCAAAGTATCCAGCACGCTTGTCCCCAAGTATGAGAACACAGATTAAAACAAGCAATTCTTGACCAAAGCAAGGCATCCTAAATGATTTTTGTGTGCTCATTTTTACCCTCCAAAATAAGTCATAGGGCTATGAACAAACAAGGAGGCAGAATTGTTTCCTAGGGGCAGACTATGTTCTGTAGGGTTCGAGACAATAGAAATAGGAATAGACTATGTTCTCTCCACATCCTTATGAATTATACTCTGTGAGATACTTTTCTTCTCCAGCCTCCCTCTCTAATTGTACCTTCTCTAGAGGACCAAAACAGTATCCAAGCAAAACTGCTTAAATAAAATATATTTTGAAACAATCACATGATTTTTAAAAATTTTTATCAGTGATTTAAACTGAATACTTATCTGCTTATGACAGGCATATTGGAAAGCAAATTTCTAGTTTTCTGTAGATTTTCACTTGAAGTTTCTCCAAACAATATTTACCAATAATTCATTCTATTCAAAAACAGGTTAATAAAAGAAGCATAAGGTAAACGACAGGGTAAATGTACAGTTAACACACTGATACTGGTCATTGTGTAGGTGGTCAGTGATTGCTCATTACAAGAATAACTGCACAGGAAACCCCATACATTAGTTAAACAAAGAGGCTACTGGTATTTTCAAGTAAATGTTTTATATATATATAGAAAATATATTTTTTCATTTTAAGAAAATTTCAAAAGTTAATGCTTTCTATGATATTAAAGAACAATGCATGTCATAAAGAGAGGACATCATTAGTGAATAGTCATCAAATACAACTTCGAAAAATCAAGTTACCTGAGGAATTGGCACTTCCACATTTATCAAGACAATTTACAAGCTGCAACTTAAAGGTCTAAAAGGAAATCAATTAAAAAGTAAGAAGAATAAATGGCAATATTTTCTTATCAAGTATAAATTCTATTTTAGTATACTTTCTAAGAGAAAAATTACATAAAAAGCAAAAACAAAACTATGAAAATTCCAGCTTACCATTTAAGAGAATGCATCTTGCAATTTGTACTTTAAATAATAGTCTGTGGTATAAAATGATACACCAGAACCTCAGAGTCCAGTTGGTATTTTGAAAATACAATTTATTTTAAATTTTAGAAATAGAATATTATTTCTAAATTTGGCGAGATAAAGAGACACCATTAAAGGAAACTTAAAAGGATTGCTCTTTGCGCAAAGAAGAGAACAATTAAAGGAAGGGGAGAAGTTAAGTTGTAGCAAGCCAAAATTTTCTTCGTTTCACATAAGGAATATAATGTTGCAAAAATTAATCTGCAAATCCCACCTGAAATATTTTAATCAATTTAGAATAATAGCTCATATTACGTGAAATCGTTTCTAGTTGGTTGTCAACAAATATTATTGATATTCTGAAAGAGATATTAGGTCAAGCCCTCATTGAGCATCATCTTCAAAGACTAGAAATTGGATTTTTAAAAATTAAGTAACCTTACACTTAAATATCTCAAACTAATTATGAGAAGTGGCAACACAGATGGACATTAATAATTGTAAATGTACAGTGGCATGAAAAATGAGTTTCACTATAAATGATATGATTTCTTAGACAGAACTAAATCAGAAAACAATGAACAAACAACACAATAATGCCCCAATGTACCACAGTTTTAACATCATGCTGTCAGAAGAGAACTCATTACATATGGGAAAAGAAACTGAACCAATTTCTGTACTTCTTTTATTAAAGAAATGTGATTATTATTATAAGCACTAACTTAAATGATTGATTAATATAGCTTTTCCCAGTAACTGATCCAAATCTAACTTAAAGTATTTAGTTGATTTTCCTAATAATTAAAATTATTTTTTGCATTTTTCCCTCTCAAAACATGTATATCAGTAATACAATGAAAAATTAATAGACTAGCAATAAACTAAGATACAAAATATGTGTTTTCAACATTTTGCTGAAAAAGTAGTAGTATGATATTGAGAGTGACTATTAATTCATTTTCTCTTTTTCTCATTTTAATATAGAAAAGATAGAATTGGTAATTTCTAATGACTCATCTATAAAATTATATGATGATGTATGTTAACATTAACTTAAAAATCTCAGAAATATATTCTCACAAAAATTAAATAGAATTTTATTTCAGAGTGGGATGTAGTAATAGAAGGTAGTGTCAGGGTTATGCCACCACTGCAGCTGTGGAAGGGAAAGGGAAAAGTTGCCAGGAGTGAGAAGGGAAGTCTTTAGACCATGTTGGTGGTGTGGCACTATTAAGTGAGAAGGGTAAAGAAAGGGGAATGTTTAGGAAGAGCCTCTCCTTGTGGTGTACATCTAGGGACGTCTCAGTCAGGCCAACAGGTCATCCAAGAGCAAAGACTGACTCAGTAGGGCCCATTGTGCTCAGTCCTCACAGGGCAGCTGCCTGTGGAGAGTGTGGCCTTGGCTGAAATGTCCTGGCAGTGTCAGACGATGCTGCAGCTGGGTGCTCTAAGATGCCTACACTTCTCCTGGCAGCTCCTCTCTTGAAGGAATATCTAAGCGGTGGATCTTTATGTCTGACACAAGCAGTAATACCTAAAGCTAACCATATACTTATCCTTTGAGCTATCCTTGCCACTTCATGTTCTTTCCTAAGAAAGGCTAAAAACTTACACCTACAAGAAGACCTGTGGAAGAATGGCTAACAGAAATCATCAAAATGCCTGTTATCAGGAGGACAGCAGAATAGATACATATATTGTATTATATTCATACAGTGGAATATACTCAATAAAACAAATACATAAGGAAACACACAAATGTAAATAAGTAAATAAGATAAATAGCTAGAAAAGTAAGCATAAATTTAACAAAAAACCACTGCTACTTGGTACAACGTGAATAGATGATTCTTGAGTACATTATAGTGAGCACGAGAAGAATCTGTGGTAAACGAGTTCAAATGGTATCTCCCTCACCACGGGAGTAGTGGGGGAGGAGGAAAGAAAGGGATTCGTGATTGAACGATGTCACAGGCATAAAATTATCTTAGAATTACTAAGTATTGCATGAGAATAATCAAGACATATATGTAAAACAAGAGAAATTAAGGTGAGGACCTACTTTATCGGAAATTGACACAATAATTATGCTGAAATCAACAAATTTTCATACATATAAAAAAGTACACACATTTTACATCTGCACACATATACACGATATGTTTTATGAATACATATGTGTGTAAATGAACCATTGAATAAATATAGCAAAGCAGAAACAGAACCAGGCACAGATGATAATGGACAGTTTGTGTGTATGTACTTACATATACATGCAAATGAAGATATATCATTGTCTAGGAGTAAAAATATAATCTCCAGACCCAAACAATGTCATGTTGAAACCTAACTCCATTAGTTCCTTACTGTGAAACATTAAGCAACATGTTTAAACTCCCAATGGCTCAGTTTTCTCATTTATATTATGGGAATATGATAATTGTTGACTTTATAAATTGAACAAATCACCCAAATATGTGCAAACTGAGTGGAAGAATATATACAAATTAGCAAATACTCAATAACTATTGATTACTTCTGTTATTATTTTTGTTATTATTGTTAAAATTAATTGATGAAAATTGTGGTTTAGGTACAAAATGGTGATTTATTTGTTAGACAAAAGTTAATGTTTAATAAACTATCCTAGAACAAATATTCCAGAGAGAAATAATCATTTGGATCTCTTTATTATATCAAACATAAATTTAATTCCAGATGTTTAAATATTTAAACACACACAAATGAAAGAAAACATAAAATTAAAAACCTCAAAATAACATCTAGAAAACTACATAATAGAAATTCTTAAAAAAGAACATAATCAAAAGATATACAAATGTAGCTGTATATATCTAAATATATAGCTCTAAAATTTTGGGAAGAGAAAAATAACATAAATAAACAATCCATAATTAGTTTGCAAAAATCATAACAGAAAACTAATGGTTAAATAAATAATACAGTGAGACTCTCTACAGATGTATAAGAAAAAAATCTACAAAGAGGGGGAATAAAATATGTGAAGAGATAAACTACACAGAATCAAGCATAAATTATCCACAAACATATGAAGATATGGGCAACTCACCAGTATTCATAAACACACAAATAAAATAAAAACAAATTTTCCATGCAAAATATATTATAGGAAAATAATTAGAACATATTGCTAGCAAGTGAGCAAGACATGGCAAACTTACACATCACTTATGAAAATATGAACTATTGTATAGTTTTTCAAAAAGCAATCTGACAATGTCTTCTAATTTTAAAATATTCATACCATTGGCTATTACCCTCCGGCTGCATATGATTGAGTCCATACAAGGCAAAGTATATTAACTAAAGATAAGTATATAATGATATATTTTGGAAAATCATTCATAATGGTAAAAAATGTATGTAGCTTGTCTTTGAATCAATAAAGAAATGGCTGTATATAAGATAGTTGAATAAATTATACAGATGTTAAAAAAGAATGGATTAGAGTTCAATTAGTCAGCTTGGAACAATTTGTTTGAAGTATTGTTGGATGAGGATAGGAAGATTCAGAGTGATGACCAAAATTTGGACCATTTTTTGTTAAGACATAGCAATTTTTTCTTTCTAAAATGATTTTATATGTATGGGTAAACGTGTATTATTGTATACTTATTAGATTATATGACTATGGATTAGTTATGACATGATGCTTAATTGGTTAAATTAATTACTTTGGCTAGATGCAGAGTTAGTACAGGGAAGGGGTGATGTGGTGCTGTTGGGTGGTGAGAGGCAGATAAACAAAAGACACAAAAGATAGATGTGCATGTGTATAACTGCACATTCCATTTTATTGTTATATATTCATATGTATGTATATACACTTCAAAATGAAAAAATATTTTAAGTTTAGGAAAAATTTTAAGGTAAAGAAATGTTTATGGAACATAAATTCTGATGTTTTATATAACACCCATGAAGTCAGAATCCTCAAATGATTAATAAATTTTAGTTATTGAGATCAGCTCTCAACATACAATGCAATGATAGGTGTTATTAGGTGATGTGTCCAAGTATAATTTATTCATTGCCAAACAGAACTTATTTATTTTGGGGGATATGGAATATAAAATTTATCCTCAGGTTTGTGTGTGTTGATTGATAGATACATGATAAATGGACAGACAGATAGATAATAGATAGGAAGACTGTACATATTTTAAGATAATGTGATAACATGAAAAGTTGCATAACTTCTGTGAGTCTATTTGCTTTTGATTTAAAAAAAATTAGTAAACACCAAAAGTTTTAAATAATTCTGAATAACAAATGACATAATGTAGAGAAAATGCACATTAAGCCATATTTACCTACAAATGTACATATTGTTTTGAAGAGCAACAATACATTAAATTGTCCAATACATGAATATAGGTTCAATTATGACCATAGATCTTATAAAGGAAAATATTTTTCTTTCATTAATTCAATCACATTGTCATACAAGTTAAATCTCATGTATATGAGATATATTTTTATTTTCTGAGTATTTACCCTACATTTGATTAACCCATAATAATGTGACATAGCAATAAATCCATTGCATAAAATGTATTTAATCCTAAATATAATTACTTTACTTGGCAGTAATTTGCTTTAATTGGCTTATTATCTTCTCATATTACATTTTATTGCCTTTGGCATGGGGCTCTTTAAACCAAATTTATTAAATGGTATCAGTCAACCATACAAATAGATGAAAAATATTTACCAGCCCACAAAATGTTTTACCAGCCCTTCTGCTTTTGTGACATCCCAAATGTAGTAAAATTAATGTGATTAGCATCCTTTATGACTCATTCTGCAGAAGTTCTTTTTCCCTCAATTCCATAACAAATGGCCAGTTTTTAAATGTTAATCATTACTTGTGAATTGTTTTTACTTGACACTTTGAACATAATAAGTCATGATCTACAAACATCTGGACTATCACTAAATAAAATATTTCTTCTGTAACAAACATTGAAATATGTTAATGCATATTTTCAAACCTTAATATTTAACTAGATTAGTGGGGAAAAGTGAGACTATAGTTAGGACAAAAAATTTCTTGTAGTGATTTTCCTGTGATGACTATCCACATTTTCCAAAAAAAACTTATTTGTTTGTGAGGAAAGTTCTTAGGCCTCAGCTTCAATCACTGTGCTCAACAATTCCTTTTCTGTTATTCACAGAGAATTATTTTTCTGAGAATTGGCAACAGAAAGGAATTAATGATAAAAGGTGACTCATGTAGTTCCCTTGCAACCATCTTATACTCCTGCTGTTGTGCCACTGTTTCCCTGGCAGTCAGCTGCTGGTTTGAAGAGCACTGGGATATGACTCTAGAAATACGGATTCTTCTCTCACCTCTAACACTAATCCACGGTGGGGACTTAGATTTGTCATTTAACCTTGCTGGACTCCAATGTTCTCAATGTTAGAAAAGGGTTAGAAAATTAATTGAATTAACTTCTAAGGCCCATCTGGATTATTAGGATTTTGCGTCATTGCTTGGTCTGATTAGCACAGGATGAAAGGACATACCTAGTGGAGAGAGTATCCTCAAGCCTACTTTGTTTAACGTGTATGTGTGAGTGTGTGTATATGCATATTTATGTAATTTTTAAATTCATCAAAATCAAATGATGATAACTCTAGACATTAATTTGTCATCAAAATATGAACACCATCTATCTATCCTGGGCAACCAAGAAAGGTGTAAAAGAAAAAGAAAGCAGTATCCGACCTTGAAAAATATATTAAACATGAAAAATACATCAGGGCAGGAATGTATACCTATAAGCAAAACTAGCCATAGTTCATGTAGAGTAATTTTCACAAAATTTAAAGAGTTCAAAAGGTACAAAAATAGCATGTATTGAAACTTAAGGGGAATTGGCATTTACGATCTGGACTGTGGAAATAGTGCTCCAAAAAGAGATAGAGGAGCTATCGTTGGCCAAAAATGAGGAGAGAACATATAATGGAAGTCAAAGAAAGAGGATTCTATAGTCAAGAGATCATCAAAAAGGTCAAATTATTCCAGGAAGTTAAGTGCTGATTAGATTTGTTAACAAATATGGTAATGTTGATCTTGGTGAAGAAAACTTCAAGGCCTTTTTTGCAGTAAGTTGCCTTCTCCAATTGCATATAAAATTCCCCTTGGTTGCTGGACAAAAACAAAAACAAAAACAAAAACCTCTCTGAGCCGCAATAAAGTTAGTATGGGTCAACAGAGACATCAAGTTGTGTCTATCATAGCCATCTCATATCTGTATTTGTTCTTTTACATTTGTTCTTTGTGACCCCAGCATTGACCAATGTGGTTGCCACTGGTAGATTTAACAAATGTTGAATGAGTTATATCTATAAAGAGACTATTCATTCTAAATTTTCAGTGCCTTCTCTTTTGTGAACTCATAAAGTTTGGTTCAATTTCTGGAGAAATTCAAAAGATTCCTTGATTTGAATAAAATGATCCAAGAAAAAGAATGGTTTGGGGCTAGATCTTCTACTATTTAAATTTCTTTTATAATTGTTTACAAGTAGTACATTTATTAGCAAATTCACACATTCTGAAGTGATGTAATACTCCCCTATACTGCACATCCTTATTCACAAATCAAACTTGAAAATTTCCTGAGCTGTTTCTTAGTTTGCTTTGTGCTGAGTTCTTTGTTGCACATTTCCCTTTCAGTACAGAATTGTGAATTGAGACTCTGACTTCTTTGGTGGCCTTAGTTGAGTAAAAGCTGTCAATTGTACAATAATTTCCAGCAGATTCTCCCTTTGTAGTGTAGGTTTCTGTGTGAGGCAAGAAACTTAAATATCTTTCATCAATAGAGCCAAAAGAACACTCCTGGGATTCAGTCCCAACACTATATGAATTTTCTACTTTTCTTTAGTCATGCCTATGAGAAGCCTTTTGGGGAAGTTATGCCCCCACTGGTTAAATTGGTGTGATCATTCCCTAAACTTGGTGAGACAGTGTCTCGGAGATGTCCATCAGTATTAGCTCTGTTGTTAAATAGGCCAAGTCAGGGCAACCTATATTCAAAGCCTGCTCTTTTATGTTTGCACACATTTTCTAGGCACTCAGGCTTTTCGTGTAACAATTGTGGTATTCTATTCCTTACTACTTCATAGTTTATGTGGCTCAGTTCCCTAGTGACTTGCTAGTTAATTGAAAAATTGATGTTAATGAATTGTTAGTATTATCCTTTTACTTCAATTGGATTTTAAATAATGAAAAATATGTCCTGGATAAGAACTAATAGCCCTACAATACGATTGAGGAACTTGAGGCAAAAGAAACACTTTGAACCACATGTGTGACTCTCTTTTCCACCCCCCTTTCCTTTTTGCTAGGAAGTTGTCCATCCAACCAAAAAATTCTTGTCATGTCAATGGCCTTTTTTGATATTTTTATATTTATCCTTATTGACTGTCAGATAACATCAATGCAATTAAACACATTATGCCTAGATTTTCAAGATTTAATCACGTCTCTTTTTAATTGATTCCACTTATTCTAGTCTAATGCAATGAAAAGTTCAGATAATATCTGTTTAGGATATTTTAATAAAAATATGAAAAGTAAATTTTTTAGTGATATTTGATATATGGATTCTTATAGAAGAAGAATAAGTCCATATGATAGCTTTTACATAAGAAGAAGTGCAGAAGTCCCACTGTAGTAAATTTTAGTATTCTCTACCTGTATTTATATAATGATATTTTAGTTTATATGTTCTTAGTATGTGAATTCAAAGAACAAAACATCTAATTTTAGCCCTCATTAGATCAAATATGTGGAGTAAAAAGAACTACAGGAAGAGTATAACACAAACAAGAGCAATAAGTAAACAGGAAACCCAAGTACATCATCAAATATACCACAGCTTTGAAACAATAATAATGAGTCAGGTTTGAAGAGAAATTGACAAAAAGCTTTGGAATTATCAAAAAAGGACAAAGTGACATAGAGATTTGCATCATTATTTTTAAAAATAAATCTCTCCTTAAGAATACAATGTACTGTTATTAAATCATCATTGCAAAAAAATTTACAAACTCAAAACTCAGAACATAGACAAAAACTTTTATCAGAGCCAAAATTGCAATATATTACTTATCTCATCTTTATCCTTAAAAATTTCCCATAATGCATCACTAGAAATACAATAATTAGGTGTATATTATTCATAAATATATAAATACATCTATATTGAGGTTTCATATACTTTTTTCTTTCTTTTGCTGGTATGAATGCATTCAGGGATTCTGCATGCCAGCATTAAGTATAATGTGAATGTATCTTTTGAGATTGTGCAATGTAAAGAGCCTGGATGCGTGATCAAAATAGTTGAGAGACCAGTCAGGCAATGGACTCCATATTTTTACCCCTATCCTTCCATTAAGAAAATACTGACCTCTTTCTGTCTTCTGACTGGTGTATTTTTTGTAGACCAACATTTCTTTCAAGGTCCAATACAAAGTGAATTCCTCAGAAAAACAGTCCAGGTTCTCCAGAAAAGATGTAGTCATTCTCTCCCCTCTGCTCTAATAGACCATGTGGAACATAGCATTGTCACAGAAATTTAAAGGTGTACCATGTATCACTTTCCACATTGTCTTTCCCTCACAGACTCATTATTTTTAGGCACTATGGGTCACACATTGTCCATCATTGAAACCTCAAAACCTAACAGGGTATTTTACATAGGCTAAGATCTTAAAAAATATGTCTATTGTTAAATTTATCTATGAATAGTTAAATGCTGGTATTGTGACTTTGCATAAGCTGAACTTTCTTGCAGACATGCCATGTCCTTTGGACCCAGTCTGGAAAACTTTTGCTTCTCTTCTTTGAAAACTCAAACTTATTGTCTGTGCTTCTGTGAAGGCTGCTTACCGACATCAGCTTCACCAAAATTCCATTCAGCTTTATAGATATCTCTGTTATGGCATTTGACATAGTGCACTGTATCTGATCTTTTGCCTTATTTCCCTAGGCAAAGAATTCTCCAAAGGCAAAATGCCATATATTTTTGTTACATGCATTTATCACACAGTGCCTTAGGGAATATATATATTATTATATACACTAATATCCATATATATATGCACCAAGTACCTCTGGTTATCACCCCATAGGTGTAGAAGTCAGATTGTCTGGTATATTGTAGTGACTATAACATAGCATATCCTCATGAACCTTATTTAATATTTGAAGATCATGGTTCTGGTAAATCCGAGATAAAATATAATTGTGTTATTTGGTTTTTTTGTTTGTTTATTTGTTTTGGTTTTTAGTTTTGTGTTTTATAATGACAGCTTGAGTGAAATCCCTTCACAGAAATAAAAGCACTTAAAGTGACCTTGGCATGTGGTCAATGGTAGAGAAATTCTGCACACATTATTAAACACTCATTTTAACTGTAACTAAAATTTGTGGTAAAGAGAATTCATTTTCTTTCATTAGTCTCTATTGTGCAATATCAAAAAGAGTAGAAGACAAAAATTCAGATAGAAAGTTTCAATAACTTTCTCCAAATGTGTCTACAAAAACACCTTGTAGTTTATATTTTTAAAGTTTTTTAATGCAAAATATAATTCACTGAATATTTTAAATTTGTGAAAGTATCATGCACTCTTATTACAGAAAGGTTTAAAATTATAGAAAAGGAGATTATGAAAAACTTGAAATCTAGGCACACCATCTATAGAAAATTACTACTAATATTATGGAGTACTTGCTCAAATTTCTCATTTCTGTTTTGTGTATACATTGTGGGGTTTAACAGAAAGTCTTTAATGTGAAAAACTGAAATGTATTAAGAACGTTTTAGGGTACTGGTTTCATTAACAATTTTTTTATCTTTTTTTTTCTTATGTCATTTAGGTCCATGGAAAAGGACTAATCAAAATTGTTGTTAAAATGTCTATACTACCTAAAGTGATCTACAGATTCAATGCAATCCTTATCAAATACTGACATCATTTTTTGTAGATCTAGAAAAAATAATTCTATGCTTCTTATGGAACCAGAGAAGACCCTCTATAGCCAAAGGAATTCTTAAACAAAAAAGAAAAAATTGTGAGGCATCAATCTACCAGACTTCGTGCTATACTACAAGGCCATAGTAACCAAAACAGCATGGTACTGGCACGAGAATACAGACACTGACCAATGGAACAGGACTAAGAAACCAGATATAAAACCATCCTCATATTGTCATCCGATCTCGGACAAAGCAGACAAAAATATACACTGGGGAATCCCTATTCAATAAATAGTGCTGGGAGAATTGGATAGCCACATATAGAAGACTGAAACTAGATGCACACCTCTCACCTCTCACAAAAATCAACTCACAGTGGATACCAGACTTAAACCTAAGGCATGAAACCATAAGAATTCTAAAAGAAAATGTTGGAAAAACTCTTACAGACATCGGCCCAGGCAAAAAAATTTATGAAGAAGACCCCCAAAGCAAACACAATAGCAGCAAAAATAAAAAAATGGGACCTGATCAAATTAAAAAGCTTCTGCACAGCCAAGGAAACTATCATTACAGCAAACATGCAATCTACAGAAGGGAAGAAAATATTTGCATGCTACACATCTGATAAAGGGCTGATAAATATAATCTATATAGAACTTAGAAAAATCAACAAGAAAAAAATCAAACAACCCTATGAAAAAGTGGGCAAAGGCCATGAACAGAAACCTTTCAAAAGAAGACAGAATAATGGCCGACAAACATATAAAAAATGCCTGAGATCTCTAACCATCAGGGAAATGCAAATCAAAACCACAATGAGATATCACTTAACTCCAGTGAGATTGGCTTTTATCAAAAAGTCCCAAAACAACAAATGTTGGCATGTATGCAGAGAGATAAGAACACTCATCACTCATACACTGCTGGTGAGACTGCAAATTAGTACAACCTCTATGGAAAGTAGTATGGAGATGCCTCAAAGAATGAAAAGTAGAACTACCATTTAATCCAGCAATCCCACTACTGGGTATTTACTCAAAGGAATAACAAAACATTCTATAATAAAATAATTTGCACTCGAATGTTTATAGCAGCACAATTCATAATTGCAAAGATGTGGAAACAACCCAAGTGCCCATCAATACATGAGTGGATTAATAAAATGTGGTATATGTATACCATGGAGTGATTAATAAAATGTGGCATATGTATACCATGGAGTACTACTCAGCCATGAAAAACAACCCAAGTGCCCATCAATACATGAGTGGATTAATAAAATGTGGTATATGTATACCATGGAGTACTACTCAGCCATGAAAAACAATGGTATTGTTTTGTATTGTATTATCATGGATGGAGCTAGAGCCCATTCTCTGAAGCGAAGTATCACAAGAATGGAAAAACAAGCATCACTGGTACTCACCATCAAATTGGTACTAATTGGTCAATACCTGTGTGCACACATGGAAGTAACATTCATTGGGTGTCAGGCAGGTGGCAGGGGAGTGGAAGGGATGGGTAAATTCACACCTAATGGGTGCGAAGTGCACTGTCTGGGAGATAGGCACACTTGTAGCTCTGACTTGGGTGGTGCAAAGGCAATATATGTAACCAAAATGTTTGTACTGCCACGATATTTTGAAATTTAAAAATAAATTAAGAAAAATAAAAATACTAAATTTTTATAAATCTTATAGACAAGAACAAAAACATTATGGGTTAATGAGTAGCTTCCTTTTCTCTCTATATAATCTATTTTCAATAATGCAACAAGTAACTTTGAATTTGCTATCTAACATAAACTCTGATCTTGAAAATAGTTTCTATCTAGCACTGTATATCTCCAGCATTCCACCCGTGCTTAATATGAAAACCTTTCTGAATCCTATTTTTACCAATCCATTGTTTTTCATTTTATGTAGTTATACTTCATCAGTATGTATTCCTAAAAGCATTATTTTGTATGATTATTTTTAACATCAAAGGATATCACTCAGCTTCTATCATAAAAGTTAAATTAATCAAATCCTTTAATTTGTTTATTAACTTAAATCTCATGACCAAATATGTCCTTTAAGATAATTTAAATTGTCCTAGTAATGAGGTTTATCATATAAAATTAAAATAATTTTCTTATCTCAAAACTAACATATACTAATAGTAAACTCTTTAAACAATAAATAAATTCATTATATAAAAAATAAAAATCCATCCTGTTTCACCATCAAAAAGATAGCCATAGTTAGAAGTTTGATATAAATTTTCCCAGACACAAATATCATGCCCAATTTTGAAGACTTTATTTTGACTTGGTATACATAAAGCATCAACAGTTTTTGTAGATATAATGTAATATGTTGAGCAATGTCCTATTAAGGGTCATTTACAACAAATATGATTTATCGTATTTTAATAATTTCTTTGTATAGTATCATCATTGCACATCTCTGCACATGTATCTAAAAGAAATATATAATATTTTGAAGTGAATCAAAGAATATTAAATTTTTTGAGTTATAAAAATATTGCCCCACATCAAGGGTTGTTCTAGTTCACACTCTCACAAATATTGTTTGAGAGTAATTGTTTAACTCTACTTGATAATGCTGGTTATTATCAATCTTTTTTTAGCCTGTGTTATGCCATATTAAAAGGTAAAATCAATATCAAAGTGCTATACATAGAAAAGCAATTCTGAATTCTCTGACTCTGCTTTATCTTTAAACACAATGCATTTTGGATACATGTTCAAAGGTGCATAAAAAATAAAACTAAACTGATATTGCTCTTTGGGAAAGCTTGAGATAGCTTCTTTTCTGTATGTTAGCATGGGAATGTATCCAAAAAATAGGGGTTAGTGGTTGTTGGCTCAATTAGGGCAACTTGAATGAACAACTTTTTTTTGTGAGCTTTAGGGTAAATTAAGACAACATTTAGCTCTGCTTCTTATTAGCTGTGCATAAATTCTCCCAATAGCCTAATTAGTTCTGTCACAGTGAGTGTCTCATCCGTTTACACAAGAGAACATTTCCTTTCCCTTACATTTTGTCATGTACTAAACTACTGCAATGCTGAATTTAAACTTATTTTTAAAGTAGTGATATGAAGTTTGTTAAAGCTTACATTTCCTGAAATTAAGTGAACATTTTTAGTTTTTGTGTGTGTAACACTACGTATATTGACCTAATATTAAATAACAGAACACCTGTGGCAACAGTGTCCTGCTCCTGCTCGTTATTTTCAGAGTTTGTGCTCACTATATCCTCCATTAGATGTAGATTTATTTTGGTGATAGAAATATATAAATATCTGTTATCCTTTAAATAGTTTATTTTGAAGAAGGAATGAAAAAGAATTAGGGAGTAAATAAAGAGTGGGAGGGGGGGGGAAGGAGAGAGAGAAAAGGATGAGAAATCTCATTTAATATTAGTAAAACAAAATCAGATGGTCTTCTGGAAATACAATCATGATTCATATAAAATACTTAAAATTCACTATCAAACAGGCTATAAGCTTGTTTGATATAAATAGCTGTAAGCTATTTATATTTTGGGCATCACTAGGGGATTTTTGCATCTGTATTTATGAGAGATAGTGGTCTGTAGCTTTTTTCTTTGTAGTGTTTTGTCTGGTTTTGCTATCAGGGTAATACTAGCTTCAAAATAAATTGGGAAATGTTCCTTCTGCTTCTGTTTTCTGAAAGAGGTTGTTTAGAATTGGTGTTAATTGTTTTTAAAATGTTCGATAGTATTCTCTAATGAAACCAGCTGGGCCTAAAGATTTTTGGGGAGGGAATTTTTAATGATTAACTCAATTTTTATAAAAGCTATAGGGCTGTTTAAATTACCTATTTCAAATAGAATGAATTGTGGTACTTTCTGTTTTTGGAGGAATTAGTCCATTTCATCTAAGTTGTCAGATTTATGTGTGTAGAGTTGTTTGTGGTATTGTTATACTTTCGATGTCTGCAGTAATAGCCCCCTTTTCATCCCAGACATTGTTAATTTGTGTCCTTTTTCTTTTAGTTTTTGTAAATCTTGCTAGAAGTTTGTCAATGTTGTTGATCTTTACAAAGAACCAGCTTTTTGTTTCATTGATTTTCTATATTGTTTTACTGTTTTCAATTTCATTGATACTAACTGAGAGGAAATATTTGCAAATCACATATCCAACAATGGACTAGTATCTAGAACATATATTTTTAAAAAACAATTCAAAACAGTTAAGAAAATCCAATTAGAAAAAGGGGGAAGACATGAAGAAACACGTCAGTAAAGAAGAAATACAGGTGGCAAATAAGCATATATAACAAAACAATGATGTTCAAAATCATTAGCCATTAGTGCAAGGTGAATCAAAACCACAATGAGGTATCACTATACACCTATCAGAACACCACCAAATGTTGGCAAGGACATGAAGAAATGAGATCACTTGTACACCACTGATGGGTATGTAAAATGGTACAGCCACTCTGGAAAGCTGTTTGGCAATTTCTTAAAAACTAAATATTCAACTACTATGTGACCCAGAAATTGCACTACTGGGCATTTGTCTCAGAAAAATAAAGACTATATTCACACACAAACCTGTACACAAATATTTATAGCAACTGTATTTATCATAGCCAAAAACTGGCCCAATGTAGAGTTAAATGTCACTCTATATATTAATTACTTTTGAAATGTATTTAAAAGAACAGGTGTCACATTATATTTTGCTATTATAGAATTAGACTTTTTTTTTTTTTTTTTTTAGAGACAGGGTCTCACTCTTGCTCAGGCTGGTCTCGAACTCCTGAGCTCAAGTGATCCTCCTGCCTCGGCCTCCCAGAGTGCTAGGATTACAGGCGTGAGCCACCGCGCCCGGCCAGAATTAGACTTTTTTATTACACAGCTCCTAGATACACAAATTTCAACAAAATTTATTATTCTAATAGGTTTTAAGTAAAATTTCATTTTTGTTATCACCATAATTCATTATGAGAAACTCAATGTCCAATTGTTCAGGAAGCTAACTTGTCTAAAACAATTTCTAGGAGACAGAGAATATAAGGCGCAATTTGATTCTCCTGTAAGACAGTTAGATTGACTCTGTTTTATAATCACCAATTTGTTTCACTCTTGATTGACCTCACTCTTAGGTGATAAAAACAAATGTCTTTGCAGTTTTGTTGCAAAAAATCAAAATCACACCCACTATGTATTATTTACTCTTCCAAACATCTCTAGAAAGTTTCTGATCTAAAATAAACTCCAAAAACAAAGTCATCAACTGTTGCATAGGAGAGTCAGTCTGACTTTAGGTCTCAAATGTTAAGGTATCAAGACCGAGAGCATTGGTTTAGTGTCTACCAAAACTCAATTACCATGTCTGAATTTGCGTGTTTCTTCTTTAATCTCTACAGCTGTATCATGTGTTAGGAAAACTACTTTCATTTTACCAAAGAGTAAAAAGTGTTCATTTCTGGCTAAAAGGTGCTTTTAAATTAATGCTCCAATAAGTGAGGAACTTGGGATTCAAATCTGAAGAAATTAGATGTCAGAATAAATGTCTCAGTACAGATTATTAAAAATACACAGCAGAATCATAAATTATCACGAGAAGTTAAAGAAGTGAGGGTAGAATGCACCCTGAGACGAACATGATTACTATGAACTAGGAAGCCAAAGGGCAACCCTCTCTTGCCTCAAATTTTTACCTCAGACTTAATGTACTTAATATGAGCAGAAAATAAGGAAATAAAACCCTTTCATGTTTAATAAGAAAGAAGAAAATGGAGGAAAGAGGGGGAAAGAGAGGAGAAAAAAGTACTGGAAGATATGATGAAAGACACATAATGCTAGTGGCAAGTATGGCATATACACGAGGAACTCATTTGCTTGTGTTTATCAAGGTAGAAAATAGTTTCCTTTGCTTATTGTCCCCCAGCCCCATATACACATATTTAAGTTAGGTTTCATATGTAAAATTAAATCAGAATGAAATTGCATCAAAACTGTCAAAGTCAGAGATGACAGCACATATGATGCTGGTGTGTTTTGATTTGATTATCTTTCCTTGCTTTTGAAGATCTTATAAAATTTTTAAAAATATACAATAATTAGATCAATGAGTGAAGTGCTCATGATTATAGTTAGAAAACAATATATATATTGATAATATCTATCATTGCTATTTCTAAGTACTCAATACAAATACAGTGGAAAACACTATAAATTAGGTTTTCAATTTTGCATATAAAGAAGCTACATTTATCACTTGTTTCTTCAAGAATTATCATAGATAATTCTTTCTATGAAAGAAAAATTATGAGATTGGATGAAATAGTCTCCTTACTTTGTGTTGCAGATAATTTGTCAGTTATCTAATACTATTTGCAGTTTAAAGGACTTTTATCCAGAAAAAGAAGCACAAAGTACTTTTCAATGATACATCTCCTCTCATGGATCCCTGGTTGATTATCTAGGGAAATTTGCAATTCTTCACCATTGCTCTGAAACACAATATACATAGGATTTCCTTTGTGCAATATAACTGAGGAAAATTATTCTCAAGAGATATTTTACTTGCCTTAGAACACCAGGATATTTTCAAATAGCTCTGACATTGAAGAAAGGAATAAAGAAATATCGTAATTACCCATCACAGTTATCATAAGGATTTTCTAGTACATGTAATGACTTGCTATAGCTCTTGAATTCAAAATAAACCTCTCACTTTCTTGCATTCAGCATTGCCCTTTAATCCAAAGCGTGACCAGTGTTCTGGTTTCTTTTTTCAGTTATATTGACAATGACAAAGATATAAAAGTCAGTTAACCCTGTCTATGAATTAATTCCTGTTCAAGAGTGAAATAATTCTAGCTGTATACCGGATTACAGAATCCACTGTAAACTAGGTTGATTTTTAAAAATTCTAAAATATATATTGCATACTTTAGATGGCTTGACTTATGTTTAATCTTCTGTTAGTTACTATGCATCAGTCAGGAAGGACTAGTTTATGCTCTAGCAACAAATAAACAACCCATTCCTGGTTTATAATCCAAGTGGTTTTATAGAAAAAAAAAGATTTGTGGATTGTACCAAATTCTACCAAGAATTGGCTGGAAACTCTTCTGATCATAGCCTATCAGGGACCCAGGCTGACCATGGTTCATTACTCACGTGTACAACCATGATCACTGAGTTAGAAGGGTGAGGATGCAGTGAATCAAGCTTCAGCTCAGAAGGTTTACACATCACTTCTGCCTGCATTTTATTATTCAAACAAGTCACATAATCTTCTTTAATCAAAGTTGTCAAGGAAGTGTAATCCTACCATATTCCAAAAAAGAGGTAAGCTATCTACTTGGTGAATAGGGCCAATGAATAATATACTGCATTGGTTATTTTTTTAAATAAGTTTTTAATTTCTGCTTGCATACTTGTGTTATATGAGTTACAAGCATTTACTTAAATTCAGTCATTTATCTTTTTACTTTACAAATGGTGTTTTCCTCTCATGTGAAAGTATTTTACATTCACTACACAATGTTTCTGATTTTTGGCTCAATGTTGGAAAAGACTTTCCTACTCCAAGGTTAAAATGTATGTTCCGATTATTTGTCTGTTTTAGATTTATTTATTTCATCAAATTTTTCTATGCATTTCAATTTTATCGTGGTATATGGTACAAGGAACCAAATTCCTCTCTTTTCAAAAGGTAATTTATAAACCTTCTGCCAAGCATTTTCTATAAAATGCCATGGTTTCACATCCCTGCCCTACACAGACAAAAATGATGACTTATACAACTCTCTTAATAAAGCAATCAGTGTATTTTTTGTTCACTCCTCTTATCTACTTCATAACATTTCAGTTTTAATAAATCAGAGTTTTTTTTTTTAAAATTTCTAATATTCAAGGTCTTAACACCTCACTTTAAGATCAAATCAAAGAGCCATTCAAATTACTCTGCATATATGTGTGCTTGTGTTTGTGTGTATGAAATATATTAATAGGTATTCAGGTAGAGACATTGCAGGCCTGAGATCCCTAAGGTAATCATCTCTTAATCTCTTAAAATATCTGTTTATCCTCATAATTTGATTGTATTTTTTTATTTTCAAATTAAATCAAACAATTTTTCATAGAAAAGACAGTCTCTTCAATAATGAGTATAATATATATATATTATATACAAATTTGAAAAGATATAATCTTAATAGACATAATTTTTTGATTTTGCTGCTTGTGTGTTTTTCAAAATGTGTGAAATGCCCATGCATAAGAAAAAGTAATCTAATCAAAATGTGAAAATTATTTTTGATAATGAAAAATATGCCATCAATATTTGTATAAATATGTGTATGTTTCTTTTTATGGGATCTTTTAAAATGGATATATTTCTTAAAAGGATTTTATTGTTATTTACATATTAAATATGTTTCTCGGGTGTACATTGAGAATTCAGAAATTTTACTGGGTAAAGAGAACAAGCACACCACTCCCAAAAGGCACAGAATTGGGAAATAAAGAGAACAACATATTGATTTAATATCCTTTATAATATTACTGTTGTTATTTTCAACCTCTAATGATAACGCTAGCTATTTCCAATATCACTAATTTGATATTTCAACTACTCACTGGAGAAAATCAGATTTAGTTTTACTCCGAGATAAAATATGTGTCTCCCTTGTTTTATTTTAATAGGATACATATTTTCTATTAAATTTTGCAAGCAATATTCATTACTATTATCTTCATAATTATGTGATTTTAAAGGTCTATCTCTTCATATTTATTTATTAAATAGATATCTATTTAATAGAAAAATCTCACATTATGTATCATATAATACAGTTTTCCTTTCTACAAATTGTCTATCTATTTATAGCAATAGCTCTCAATTGGGCTTGGGGTAATTTTCTTTCCCGTGAGACAATTGACAATGTCTTGAGACATTTTTAGTTGTCACAAATGGGACTATTCTACTGGCATTTAGTGGGTAAAAACTGATAAACGTCCTACTATGCACGAGACAGCCATCCCCCATCCTCCAGAAATGAATTATCAAGCCCAACATATCAATCACGCCAAAGTTAAGAGATCTTGATTTATAGTAAAGTTATTTAAAATGTTTTAGCAAAAGCAGTTAGAACTGAACTCAGCTAACTAAAAAGAAAGGTAAATGTCTTATTTTTTAAAATTTCAAAATATTAAGGGGTACAAATGTTTTTGTTACATGGATAACTTTTATAATGCTTTAGTCAGGGCTGTAGGTGTGCCCATCACTTGAATAGTGTTCACTGTACCTGTTAAGTGGGTTTTATCCCTCCCCTTTTCCTCTCCTTCTTGATTTCCAATGATTTTTACTTCTTTCCGTGCCCATGTGTGCCCATCAATTAGTTCCAAATTATTAGAGAGTACATGTGGTTTTTGTTTTTCCATTCCTAAGATACTTCAATGTAAACTTATTAAAGTTTGTTTAAAAGTTCACAGAACCACCAAGAGAGCCACAGATTTAAAGGTTGTAGATGATACAGCCAGGAAGACCACCTTCAGATTGTTGCAGAACTAGTGTCACAGCCAGTAGCCCTGAACATTGAGGTTACACAATAATAACCAGCCTCTGCTGAAGTCAAGATCGGGTGCCTGTATTCTAGACCTAAAAGAAAGAGGATGTCTGAAATTTCTAGCTTCTTTTTTGAAAATGAAGAATCTTCACCTGCTGAGTTAACAAAAACAACAAAAATGTCTGGCAAATATCTGTCTAATACTCACTTTATTCAAAATGCCAACTCAATCTGAAATGATTTTTTTTAAACTGAACTTTGCTTCTATTTAATTTGCGTAGGCAACTCAAAACACAGTATGTTTAAACAGTGATGTCCATTTGACTGTAGCTAAATATAAATTTTAAAATATTATATTTTGTTGCTTAGTATAGTTTACCATTAAAATTAAAATTCTATTTGAGAGGGCTTTAAAGTGCAATCACTAATAAAATACCAACTCCATATGTTCCAGATTAATATAAATGTTAAATATATACATTTTAAAATAAGAACATTATTAAGAAGATTAATATGCCAAACAATTCTATTCTAAATGTTAGAGAACTTTTCAGGACTGCAAAATTGTACATACAAGATCAATTTGTGATGAATATATTCATGTATCTTTGTTTCATATTGTTGAAAATTGCAAAGACCAAGAGGTCTGGGATACTTGTTACTTCAGCATTCTTGGGACTTCTGGTCCTACTCATGTTCTGTCCCAGATGTTCCACTTCCAGCACATGATCGTGGTTCTTGAGCACACTTGAACTTGTGACTGGGTATGTGTATCTCTTTTTCTACATTCCATAAGAAATCTTGACATGTATTCTACTTCTTGAAAGTTGTATACTTTGGAAATCCAAGAAAATTAACTAAAATATGTTATATAAAAGAAACAAAATAATTAAGGTAAATAAATATTTTTAAAAATAGATTTATTATATCTATAGATGTCAACACTTAAAAGACATCCTGGGGAAAATGCTTATTTATGATAACAACAAAGAACAACAAATGTACTATGAAAATAAGTAAAAGATTAGAAAATAAAAAGTGGCTCATTAATGATTTTCCACCCCCAAATGTAGAAAATAATTGAAAGGATTTCAGGTACTTGAGTAGAAAGGCAATCTCATCAATTTATCAATTGTATTCATGGTACACTATGAATTTAATACCCCAACTTTTTCTAATCTAGTTAATTCTAAAATCACACGTGAATAAATAAAAACACAATATTAACCAATATTTTTCTAGAATGATTCATAATAAGGTGGTGCAAGCCTACTTTTTTGAGATATTAAAACATTTAAAAACTACACTGTAGTATGAATACACAAATAGACTGACAGATTAAGGAAAAGAACAGAAAGTCAGGAAGTCTACCCAGATATGTATGAGGTTCATTATATGTTAGAGATAGCATTTTAAATCAGATGACAAAGGAAAAGTGATAAGTAAATAGTTTGGGGGTTAAAATCATAGCTATCTGAAACAAAATAAGTTAGATTCACCTCTCAACCTTATACAAAATAAATTCCATGTGTCAAAGATATAATTAGATACAATGAGACTCTAAATGTGCTAGCCTAACTCTAGCATGAGAAATTGTCAACACTAATATTGGAATGAAAAAGGCTTTTCTAAACAGGTTACAAGATGCACATAATAAAATTAAAACATTAATATTTTGTCAACCAAACATTATATTAGTAGTAATCTGCCTGGGAAAAAGTTCCATCTCAGATGGAATCACAGATAAAAGAGTGATTTTCTTAATATCTAAAAGTTTCTGTAAGCAATACATAAAAACTTTAACAATATAATATAAAATATGGTACAAAACAGGCCAACAAATAAATATAAATGTTTTTTAGCACATATAAATATACTAATTCTCACTTGAAAGGCAAATTATACCATACTGAGATATAAAGTTTTACATTTCAGATAGAAATAGAATTTTAAATAACATGTAAATACACTTCATAGGCAAATGCTGAGGAAATAGGCATATTACTGGTGGGATGGTTAAGTGAGCAAAATTCTCAGTGGAGGAAAGTTAACAATTATCTCCACAATTATAATACATTCCTATTCATATATTGACCCACCAAATCTATTCCTGAGAATTTTACCAACAGACATACTTGCACGTGTCTGAACTTTCTTTTCAAAGGTATTCATTGTAGCATTGCTTGTAATAGCAAAAACTAAAACAACCTAAATCCAACAATAGAAAATTAGTTTGTTAAGTTACAATTCATCTATACAATGGAGTAATTTGCAATTGAAAACCATAAGTTCTTTCTGTATTGATTAGTATTTTTATAAGATATGATATAAAGTGTAAGATATAAACAATAGCAAGTAGAACATGCTATCTATCATATAAGGAAATAAAAATATATGTATATATCTTACTACAGATATAGGACATTTCTGGAAGCTTAAAACTTTCAGTGGCCACCAGGTAAGAAAAGTGAGTAGGTGGGTAACAGGGAGGGAGAATTCATGATGCACTCTTTAATAATTTTTGAAGTTTTTATCAGGTGAACATACTACTTATTCAAAGAATAAACAACATTAAAAATAACAATTTTCCCACTAAACAGACCAGTAACAGACCATAGTCAGTTACTTATTTTCAAATTTCTCATTTTAATTTAAAAATATAATTTAAATATATAAGTGAAGCTCAAATATTCTAAGAAATATGATAAATCCTAATATATAAGATTTGTAGACTAAATCTTCAAAAATCTGCAACAGAGCCAATTAGTAAACAATAGACAATATTTTATAACACATATACTTATATAGCTAATATAACAAAGTTACATGCTCATAAATTTATGACTTCTAGGATCATAAATGGAATACCATGTAGTTCATAGTCTCCTCTGAGCTCAACAGTAAAAAAAGTTAGTCTTAATTCTGAAGAAGATGCATTCATATGCATCCAGTGAAATATGACTAAGAGATCTTCACCTGTATTATAGTAGTTAAGTCCCACTCAGTGATTTTCTCAGAACAGCTTGCCTTAGGGTATAGCAGTTTAACGCAACAGTTAGCCATTTTCACCATCTACTTGAACTTACAAATGAGAGAATTTAAACATCCCACATGGAATTTTGTTCCAGCTGCTCTCAGAATAAATTCATACTTATAGTGATTATCATGATTTACTATGCTAAAATGAAAGGAGGCAAATCTATTAAAATAGTTTACAATCTACACCTGTAGGATGAGGTGGTAGTTGAAGGAAACTATTGTCAATCTGCAACATGAACACAGAACATAGACTGATTAAATCACATCAGTGTTGTTAAAATCAAGTATTTAATTTCTACATTTCTATATTTGAACAATCACAAATTTAATGAGTTCTTAGCCATGTTCTTTCTCTTTTATATTTTTTAGCAGTGAGGAACTCCGTCTAGGATCTCAGACATCTGCTCTTGTCAGTCTCTCTCTTGACTGTTTTTCAAATTCCACCTTCTCAATGAAGTTTTCTGTAAATCCCTATTCAAGATTACATTTTACCATTCCCTTCCACCCATCTTGTTTTATTTTTCCCCCAGCACTTACTACCAGGTATCATATCATATTCTTTTCATCTTTTTCTTCTTTGATGTTTTTCTTGCCTAACTAAAGTGGAAGCTCAATATGAAGAAGGGGTATTTTGTCTGTTGTATTCACTGATATATTCTTAGTGCAGGAATACTGCCTGGCTTATAATTGGTGTTCAAAAGATATTTATAAAATAAATTGATGGATAAATAAATAAGCAACTGGTGGTTTGATATTATGAGACTTTCACCTGAGACATAAGCTATCAATATTTCTTGGTACATTTTCAATTGTGGCAATGCCCCTTAAATTTGAAGTATATCATTGGTATAAATTTTATTTGTAATTTTGAAGGTAACATTCACAGCTTGCTAACTATGATCTTTGGAGAGACAAATTGTGGTGTGAAAAAAGGACTGAATGAGTACAAGACTCTAGTATTTGTATTGTCTATCATTTTAACTTCAACCATTCTAATAGATATATAATGGTATTGTATTGTGATTATTTGAATTTCCTTATTGACAAATATTTTCATGTGCTTGTATTTTCATCAATAAAAAAAGGAAAACTACAGGCCAATATCTTTTATGAACACATATGCAAAAATCCTCAACAAAATGCTAACAAACCAAGTTGAACAACACATTAAAAATATCATTTATCATGATCAAGTGGTATTCATCCCAGGGATGTAAGGATGGTTCAACATACATAAATCAGTAAATGTGATACATCCTGTCAACAAAAAGAAGGACCAAAATTTTTAATAAAAAGATCATTTCAAAAGATGCTGAAAAACCATTCAATAAAATTCAACATCCCTTCATGATAAAAACTCTCAAAACACTGAGTATGGAAGGAACATAACTCAATATGATAAAAGCCATATACAACAAACCCACAGCTAGTAGCATACTGAATGGGGAAAAACTGAAAGACTTTTCACTATAATCTGAATGAAAACAACCATGAGCACTTTCACCATTGTTATTCAACATATACTAGAAGTCCTAGCCAGAGTAATTAGACAAGAGAATGAAATAAAAGGCATCTGATCTGGAAGGGAAGAAGTAACATTATGCTTCCTTGTAGATGATATGATCTTATATCAAAAGTCAAAACCAAAGACTCCACCAAAAAGCTGTTATAAGTTGCAAACTAATTCAGTAAAGTTGCAGGATAAAAAGTCAACATACAAAAATCAGTAGCATTTCTATATGTCAACAGTGAAAATCTAAAAAAAAAAAAGAAAATAATCTCTTTTTATTATAGCTACAAATAAAACAAAATATCTAGGAATAAACTTAATCAAAGAAGTGAGAAATCGCTACAACGGAAACTATAAAACATTAATGAAAAAAATTGAAGAGGACACAAAAAATGGAAAGATAGTCCATATTTATGCATTGGAAAAATCAGTATTGTTAAAATGTCTATGCTAAACAAAACCATCTACAGATTCAGTACAATCCCTATCATATGTAACCTTTTTTTTACATACGGGAGAGAAGGGGACGGGCAAAAACCTGCCTAATGGGTACAGTGAACACTATCTGGGTGATGGGCACACTTATAACCCTGACTCAAGCATTACAAAAGCAATCCATATAACCAAAAACATTTGTATCTCCGGAATAACTTGAAATAAAAAAGGAAAAATATAAAAGAAAAAATAGATATTAAAAAAGATGGTAAATATATACCCAACTGTATTAATATTTACCTTAAATATAAATAGCCTAAACAATGCAATTAAAAGGCAGACTTTAGGCTGCTTATAAAAATTTTAAATAAAGGAAAAATTGATTACAAATAAAAGGATGGAAATGTGTAACCTGCTAACATTACTCAAACAAGCAAACTGAAGTGACTATATTAGTACCAGAATAAATGATTTCAAACCAAAGAATTTCAACAGGAATCAAGGTGGTCATTTCCTAATTATAAAGTGGTCAATTAAGTAAGAAAACATAACAATTCTAAATATGTATGCACCTGATAATAGAGTATCTATTTATGTATCCATCTATCTATCTATTTATGTAGCAAGACAACAGAACTGTAGAATTTCAAGGAATAATAGACATATCCACAATCATAATTAGAGAGTACACTTCCCTCTACCAATAAAAGCTAGAACAAAGAGACAGAAAATCAGTAAGGATATTGAAGTACAACATGTGTCATTTCTATATCATCCATTTTTCTCCTCATTATAGTCACATTTTCCTTAGTTCCTTGAACATTTATAGCCTATTGACAATAATTGCTTCAACTTTCTTTTCCATATTTCATCATCATTTCATTTATGTTTATTTCTATTGACTGACTTTTCAAGGTTTTAAGCCATATTGCCCAGGTTTTTTACAACTAGTCGTTTTGGATAAAATGATAAACTTTGTCAAGTGTATATTGTTGGTCCCAGAATTTTATTGTAATTCCTTTAAATAGTATCGAATTTTGTTTGAGTGTGCTAATAAGGTATTAATACTTTGAGTCCATAGGATTATTCCTAGACTTGCCTATAATCTTTGTTTAGTGTTAATCTAGAGAAGCTTGCAATCTAGGGTAAATTTAGCTGTCTTACTAAAGAGATACCTCTCTAACTGTCTGATCATGTGCCCCATACATTACAATATCTTTTCCATTCAGCTTGTGGCAACACAAACTCAGCTCTCAAAAAGCTCTGTAGTACATCTTTATGTTGGTTTCTTCCTGGGTCTTACATATTTTACCCTCATACTCAGATCAGTATTCAACTGAAGATTCTGGGCGACCTCTCTTTAGATTTCTGGAGATCTCCTTCTTTACATCTTCTTCATCTCTAATACTCTGCCAGGTGATTCTTGCTCTTTCTCCTGAAAATGCCCTCTAAGCAGTAAATTTTTGCATTCCCGGAGCTGATCATATTTTCTTTCTTTTTCTGTGAGTTTGCAGGCCTTTACTATCTATTTTATAGTATAAAATATACATGATTGAATATATTTTCCTGTTTTTCCAGCTGTTTAAAGCCAAAGGATAAATCTATTACCTGTTCCTCATATTGGCCTTAAGTGGAAATCCCTTTCTTGTTCTACCACATATTTCTTTTCATTGTGGAACTCAGTGAGTCTTTATCATCTAGCACTGATAGTAATATTTGAAATGTTATCTGACAATTAAAAGTACAATAAAATTAGCATCTTATATTTTGGAAATTACTATTCTATAATATCTAGATATCATTATGTATCTTAATGGGAAATATAATATATATCATAAATCTGTAATGCAGGTTTTATCATCCATTTCACCACTAATAATGCAGCTAACTAAAACAACTAAAATCCAATTTGTTTTATTGTAAAACAGGTACAGTTTAAAAACATAGTTTTCATTAAAATGTGTAGTTCAATTTATGCTTAGTCCTTTTGCTTGTCAAAGGCTTATTAATAAATTTATTCTTTATTTATAGGAGATTATGAAGAGGAAAATTTCTCTAATTTTTATATCCAGATAATCCCTTCTGGAAGTGTTTAAAATAATGATATAACAACTCTATATCCACTAATTTGATATAAACTAGATGAAACTGACCTATATCCTTGAAAGACACAATCTACTAAAACTCACCTAAGGAGAAACAGACAATCTGAATTGGATTACTTCTATTAATTAAATTGAATCAATAATTTGTAATCTCCCAAAACAGAAACCATCAAGCCCAGATGCAGTCGCTCATGAATTCTACCAAACATGAAAGAAGAAAATGATCCTATTTCTCCACAGTATTTTTCATAAAATTGAAGCAGAGAGAATACTTTTTAAGTTATTCTGTAAGGACAGCATTACTTTCATACCAAAATGAGAAAAAGATATTACTAGAAAGGAAAATTACAGATTAATATCTCCGATTAAGGTACATATAAAATTCCACAAATATATTAGCAAATGGAATCCAACAATGTATAAAAATAATTCCATACCATGACTAAATGGGATTTACTCTAGTTATGCAAGGCAGGTTCAATACCACCAAATTAGTTAATGCAGTTCATCACATCAACAGGCTAAACCTAAAAAAATCACGTGGTGAAGTCAATAGATGCAGAAAAAAGTTGACAAAATAAAACACCCATCTATGATTTTAAAAAGAGGAAAAAAACTCTTAGAAATCTAGGAATAGAGAACTTTCTCAACTTTATTTTAAAAACTCTAAAAACCTCTACATCTGTTACCGTACTTAACTGTGGGAAGGTATAAGGATTCCTGCTAAGATCAGGAACAAAGCAAGTACATCCTCTTTCATCTGTCCTATTCAACATCATACTGGGAGTCCTAGATAATGCAATAAGAGAAGAAAAGGAAATAAAAGGCATATGGATTGGGAAAGAAGACATGAAATTTTCTTTGTTCACAGATGACATTTTTGTCTATGCAGAAAATCTTGAAGAATCATCATCAAAACCACCAAACTTCCTGGAACTAATACAAAATTATAGCAAGATTGATTAGTTGGACTTTATTAAAGTTAAAATCTGTTCTGCAGAAGATACTGTTAAGAGAATGAAAACCCACAAAAATGGGAGAAAATCTTTGTAAAACATATATATTATTCCTGACTTTAATCCAAAATATACAGAAAATTCTTAAAACTTGACAATAAAAAACCCAAATAGCCCAATTTTTAAAAACGAGCAAAAGGTTTATATCAGCACCTCACCAAAGAAGATATATAGGTGGCAAATAAATATATGTAAAGATGGGCAATTTCATATGTCATTAGAGAATTGTAAATTAAAACATCAATGATATCCTACCATACAGTTATTAGAGTGGCTAAAACCAAAACATACACAGTGTTTAACTGATGATGAGGAGGGAGCAACAGGAATTCTCATTCATTCCTGGTGAGAATGCAAAATGGTACAGCTACTTTATAAGATATTTTGGCAGCTTCACACAAACTAAACATACCTTTACCATATGACCCAGCAAATGCACTTTGTTATGGTGTAAATATTTATATTTTCCCCAAAATTCATGCTGAAATTGTAATCCCCAAGGTGGTCTATTAGATCTTTGGGAGGTGATTAGGTCATGCAGGTGGAGTCCCCATGAATAGATTGGTGCTCTTATACGAGAGGCCCAAAAAAGATGCTTTCCTTCTTTCACCATTTAGGGACACAGCAAGAAAGAGCTGTCTATGAACCAGAAAGCAGGCCCTCACCAGAAACAAATTTTCCAGCAACTTGATCTTGTAATTCCCATCCTCCATAATGGTGAAAGATAAATTTCTGTTGTTTATAAACTACTCAGTTTATGGTATTTTTGTTATAGCAGCCTGAATGGTCTAAGACAAGTTTCTTGGTATTTTCCTAATTGAGCTAAAAATTCATGTCCACACAAAAACATGCACAGGAATGTTTATATTAGCTTTGTTCATAATTGTCAAAACTTAAAAGCAACCAAGATGTCCTTCAATAAGGGAATGTATAAACAAATTGTGGTACATCTGTACAATGGAATATTAATCCACAATAAAAAGAAATGAGCTATCAAGTCATGAAAAAACATGGATGAACTTTATATCTGGATTACTAAGTGAAATAAGTCAATCTAAAATGACTACATATTGTATGATTCCAAACATATGACATTCTGAAAAAGGAAAAGTATATCAATGATAAAAAGTCAGTGGTTTCCAGGAGTTAAGGGGAGGGAGGGATAAATAGAACATAAGACATTTTTAAAGTAGTGAAGCTATTCTCTATGGAATTATAATGATAGATACATGGCATTATACATTTATCAAAACTCCATAGTATGTACAATTTTAAGGGTAAACCCTAATGCAATTTTTGGACTTTAGTTGGTAATAATGTATCAATGTTGGCTCATCAATTGTAACATAAGGATGACAATAATGCAAGGTGTTAATAAGGAAAACTGAGAGGGCTGTTGAGGAGTTACAGGGGAACTCTCTGTATTTCCCATTCAATGTTTCTGTAAATCCAAAACTGCTGAAAAATAATGTTTTTATTAATGTGTATTGACATGTGTAAAAATTCAATAATAAAGCAAAATCAAAAAGATAAATGTGCTGTCCTCATTCTCTAACCACACTGTTCAAAGTTTTTCTATACATAGTTTCTTTTAATTCTTTAAAACTTATAAACATTCCCAGAAAGACCGTGGATGCTACATAAATATACCACAGCAAAATCTGATTTTAAAAAGATGCAAAGTTAGCCAAAGACAGAAAAATGGCCAATTCTGAAAGGCATTAGTTCCACTCCTAAAACAAAACCAAATTTTAAAAAATCAATCAAACAAAAAATAAAATCCCTTGAGGCTACCTTATGTTATTAAACTTAATGAGAACATGAATTAAATAAAATAACAAAAAGTATATGCATTTACTAGTATATAAGATTACAAGATTATATGAACTACCTAGGACAAAAGAAAGAAAGAAGGAAAGAAAGAAACCTACTGCCACCGCAGCATCACTCAACACAAAGTTAGGTATGGCAAAGGGGAAATTTCAGTGAAAAGAGGCAGCAAATTTTACAGATTATGGTTAAAATAGCATGCTTTCACATTGTTCAAAGTATATGGGTATGTGAACACAATGCCAAGGGCATCCCATGGTTGTGGAAAATCCATTCAATTTATCATCCCTCAAGTCCAAACTTGTTTAATTTCATAGTATATCATGCTCTGGAATAAATTCAAGGTACCTTATAGCAGTGTAGATGAACCTGATGAAGAATATATTGAGTGAAAAAATATGAATAGGTATGATAAAACTAGAAAGAAAATCAAGGGAAAGATAAACAAATTTAGGATCCTAGTTAACTCTGGTGTAGGAGGGAGAAATATCATTTCAGAAGAAGGGCATTGAGAGCTTCAAATATATTTCTTGCCTTTGTCCTGGTACATAGAGGTCATATTTAAATAAGTATAACTAATGTTTACAGCTTTTTATATGTCAGTCTATGATTGTACTCTTTTTTATGATTGATTTTCAAATTCCTTGGTCCATTTTGTGATGTGCAATTTATCTTTTCTGTATTGGTTGTTTTAAACTTTTTATAGGCAATTTTAAAGAAATCAAATCCATCTCTATCATAGGTGTTATAAATATTTTCACTCAATACTGCAGATTGCTTTTTAACTTGTATAGTTACTTATTGAATTCGAAAATGTTAAATACTTATGCAGTCAAATTTATCAAAAATATTCTTTATGCCTTCTGAATTTTATGTCTGTCTTAGATACGATTTTTTACTCTGAAAACATTTATTCATCCTTTGTGAAATTGTATGGTGTTTTTGCTCAAATATTTGATTCACCTTGAATTAAATTTGGTATAAACAATAAGATAGGACTATATCTCTCTCTCAAAAAAAAACAAGTTATAAAGGAGTGATTCTTATTAGTTGGCCAATTTGTCTCAAAGCATAGACAACATCGCATAAGTCCCTCTTTACTCGCTCATTATCTTTACCATAAAATGAAAATCTTCATGCATGCCTATTTTTGGAATTTCATGATGATGTATATGTAATATTATCTCTTCCCCAAAATTTAACAATCATAATCAGATTCATAGCATGTTTTACTATCTGGTAATACTGGCCAAATATGTTTATTTTTCCAGATATTTTCTCTGTTGTTTTTTAAGTTTCAAAAGCAAATTTGTTGTCAAATTTGCTGGAACAAGTAAGTGGAACAATTTATTGCACAGTACCATGTGTTTCCTGCTTTGTTGATCTTTCTTATTATTATTGCAAGAGTCAAACTTCCATTTGTGTGCCCAATTTTAGACCTAGGGCACAGCAGATTATAGGCTACAATTGGCGTTGCAGCTGTCTGTTTCAGTACCTATCTAGTCCAATGAGAAATACCTATAGTTTTTATTAAAGCTATATATTTTTAAAAATTTAAATAAATATTTAACGGTTGTTTTTAAGAGTGGAAAGAAAAGTTAAAAATATTACCTTCTAGTATACATTGAGTAGTGCTACCTCATAATGTTTTATTTGAAAAGTATTTCAAACTTTTGAGAAATCTGAGCATCATCCAGGGTCAGTTCTCCAAGAGATCAGTACCTAAAAAATAAATAGAGTGAAATTATTTAGAATGGCTGTGAACTGGAGACCACTATCCCAAGTGAAGTATCTAAAGAATGGAAAAACAAACACAACATGTACTCACCATTAAATTGGAACTAACTGATGAGCACACGTGCATAGAGGGAAGAAAAACTCAGTGGAAATCAATGAAGGGCCGGGGGGAGGATGGGATGGGCGAATGGACAATGAACACTATCTGGGTGACAGGCACACTTAATGACTCAAACATTACAAAGGAGATCCTTGTAACCAAAAACATTTGTACCCCCATAATACTTTGAAAAAAACCAGCAGATTTGCATATTTGAATTATAATTATATATAATTTTTAGAAATAAAAAATAGTGTAACTGAAAAATAAAAGAATGGCTATGACATGCTTAATTTCAAGTGGTTTCTAAATTCTAAGACATTCTAGTTTACCAGTGCTAGCCTAATAATGATGAAGCAAATATAGTATGACTTCTTCAGTTTTTTTCTGTAGTTATAATTAAATTCCAGTTCTCTACATCTTCCTCTTGAATTATTACTTTTCAAAAAATTCTAAAATCTGACACAAAAATCTTAAAGAGAGTGAAAATGATTAGTTATACTTCGGAGCACAAATATATCCATACAAGAGATGGTTGTAATTCTATGCTTTTCTTAAATATCTCCTGGGATAGATAATTCAAAATCCTCCTTTATTATTTCTTTTGTTTTTCTGACAACTCAAGCACTCAGACTTTGGGAATTGCTAGGGGTAAAAAAAAGAGCTAAATTTACACTATTCCTACACTTTAAAATGACATTGTGAGAGAAAGGAACGCTTATACACTGTTGGTGGGACTGCATATTAGTACAACCTCTATGGAAAACAGTATGGCAATTCCTCAAAAAACTAAAGTACACCTACCATTTGATCCAGTAGTCCCATTACTGGGTATTAACCAAAAGGAAAAGAAGTCATTTTATCAAAAAGACACCACCTGGACTCGAATGTTATATTGCAACGCAATTCACAATTGTAAAGATGTGGAATCAACACGAGTGCCCATCAATTCATGAGTGGAGTAACAAAATGTGTACGTATAATATGGAATACTACTCAGCCATGAAGAATGATGAATTAAGGCCTATTGCTACAATTTGGATGGAAGTAGAGACCATTATCCTAAGTAAAGTATCTAAAGAATGGAAAATCAAACACCACATGTACTCACTATTAAATTGGGACTGATGAGCACACACGTGCACAGAGGGAAGTAAAACTCAGTGGAAGTCAAGCAGGGGGGAAGGGGGCAAAGAGTATGGGCGAAAACCTATGTAATGGATACAATGAACACTATCTGGGTGATGGGCACACTTATAGCCCTTACTCAAGCATAACAAAAGTGATCCATGTTACCAAAAACATATGTACCCCCATAATATTTTGAAATAATAATTTAAAAAATTTAAAAAAAATAAAACGGCATTGTTGATTCCTTGGTAAAGCTAAATTTTACAGCTAGGTGAATTAGTTGTCAAAAAAGTGGCAGAGATGATCCAATCATAAGTCAGGAGGCACCAGCGATGATCTACAGACTTTACTGGTTCTCTGTTTGAAGCAATAGAAAAATTACTTATGTTTTCTAGTGTAAAAGCTAATTCTTCCTAGGTTCCTACTTTAATTCACAGGGTGACAGAATCATAATATTTTAAATAAAATAAGAAGGTGAATTTAGATTAGGTAAATTATGTTAAACAACCCATAATAAAATAGTGAAAACAGAAGAAAGGAATAAATGTTGAAATGAAACCTCTATTAAAAATTAATTGTGCAATTTTCCAATTAACCTAGAAAGCAAACAAAATTGAAATGTGTTTATATTAATCTGCAACCTATTCAATGAAAGTCAAATGTCATTGGAAGTAATTAAAATGTATTTATTATGGTGATATTTACATTAGAAATAAATAAGAATGCCAAAGCAGTCATATTGATAAATATGCACTCTATATGTGTGTATGCAAGTGTGTTTGTGTAAATCAGAAGCAAAAAAAAATTGCATCATATATATGTCATACATTTAGATTACCTCTATGCATAAATATGAAGTAGAAAAAGTAATTAGATGTGATGATAAGTTTGGAATTTACTAAAGGATGTAAGCACGTTAGGAAAAATTAAACCATTCAACCAGAGATTATGAGAAGAAAGTGTGGAAAACCAGGTGGTACTACAATGAGATAATAGTGCCCATAGTGAGAGGTTATTTTTTTCTCTTTTTAGCCTTTTTATTCACGTATCCTCACATATACACAAATGTATTCCTGTATAGGTATACATTTAAACATAGATACACGCAAATCTGCAGCAAAACTATATTAGCCACAAAACATAAGAAAGCACCATTGCAAACATATTATCATCACCAAACAACCCAGAAATATAGAGCAATAATATTTGAATTTATTGAGGAGAAACATGCTAGATATGTTATGTGACCCTCCAAAACTTCCCTTCTCTATCCTATCCTCTGCCAGGTTGCCTGACCTGAATGGATCACATCAATGAGGTTTCTTTTATTTTTTCTTTTTTTTATTTCAGAATATTATGGGGGTACAAACACTTTGGTTACATATATTGCCTGTGCACTGCCCAAGTCAGAGCTACAATTGTGAACATCCCCCAGTGTGCCACACACCCATTAGGTGTGAGTTTTTCCATCCCCTCCACCCCCCTCCCACCTGCCTGACCGCTGATGAATATTATTTCCTAGTTTTCATGTCCCCTGAGGTCCTGTTGGGTTCAGCCAATGGGAAATCATGACAGAGGATTGGAGGCTTTGAGGGGAGCGAGATCAAGGTCTGTAGTCCCTGCTTCCCATCTTGTGAGCCTGCTTGTGATTGCTATGTCACTTCACAGAAGGTCACTACTTCTCCCAAAGTGGCCTCTTCTACAGAATTCTATTTCTTTGAGCATTCTAAGCCTCCCTTTTCCCTCAGCCTTTTGGAACTAGGGGTAATGATAGTTGTGCTGATGCTAACCTCAAGTTCAAGTGCTATCCTTTTTGTTTCTCTTGTACACCATACAAACTTTTGGAAATTATGTTTTTATAAATAAACTGTTTGAATTTTTCAAATTTGTGTGTGCCATCTCTTTCCCACTGGACTCTGACTGACTCGATGAGAAAATGAAATTAATAGTTTCCACGTCTTGACCAATACAAACAGTGGGAATGGCAGGACTTATTATATAGGAAATACATCTGAATATGTGCATTAGCATCTGAAAATTGTGTTGTTCTCTATAAAGAGTAGCTCTATCAAGAAGAAGAAGAAAGAGAAGGAGGAGGAGCACAAAAAGGAAGAAGGAAGGAGAGTGAGAAACGATGTCAAATATCATTACAATGATCTTCTAATTGGAATATTTCTAGCTATCCTTGATTCTCAAACTTCATTTTTGGTGTAATTTAGAATTCCTTGAGGAAATTATTAAAAGATTCCCAGGACTTCTGCATAGAGTCTCGGGGTTAACAAATGAGAAACGGTGCTTGAAACTACATTTTAAACAGCACCACAGGTCATTCTACCACAATTTTTCCAAGGACCAGAATTTGAAAAACATACATGGACATAAATAAGAAGGTTGTATTTCTTCAAAAGAGGCAAAATGAAATAAAAGATGAGATGACAATGTAAAATTCTTAGCTATTTATTACAAGCTGCAATATTTCTCTAAATATTTGCTTGGGCACTTTTGACAAACCACTACTGCCTTCTTTATAAACTGAATTAAAAAAAAAAAAAAAAGGAAGAGACTGCAACAAAATGGCTCCAGGACAGTTTTCTAAAGAAAGATGCATTTCTCCAGACGAAATACTCGATATGATTGCATATATGACAGATTTTGTTTCTATGATTATATGAAGAAAGCCCTATGGTCAAGACACAAGAGATTTAAAGAACTGTCCTAAATTTTATTTCTGTGATTATTTCAACTAATGATTTGTGGGAAAAAAGAGTAATTCAAGATTGGTCCTAAAACCAACATTTGTTGATAATATTAAGATTATGTTAAAACATCAACAAAAATAGTCTCACAAATTATGATCTAAATTAGTTATTGGGAATTTGCTCAGAACATCATTTATTAGATTTATAACTGAATGTGTTTTTTTGTGAAGATCTCAAAACAGCCAAAACACATAATATGACTTTTAATATCATAAAATTATTTCCAAACTATTTAATAAATGGGAAGTCTGGGCAATATTCCTCAAAATTTGGTCTTCTCTGTACACCTTGACATTGTTAGTCACATCTACATGTCAACTGTGCTAACATCTATGTGATTTTTTTCCTATTAATGAATTTTAAATCTATTTAATTTTCTTTCTTTTAGACTTACTCCAAGAAATAATACCTGTTAAACTATTTACTTGATGTTCTTGGCATGTTTGTTCTAATAAACATTAAATGCAAAATGATTTGTCATATAAATGATTCATCAATGTGACATTTAAATAATTTTGTATATCTTTAGTGTTACATATAATTTGACAAACATTAAGATGTTTCTATATTTTCAGATTAAATTGATCCATAACTTTGAGAATTGATTAGATTCTTATAAAGATATACTATTTCTTGCATAACATTTTTGAGAGGTAAATAGCAAACTAAAACCCTCAACTAAATGTCATACATAGATGTATATTGCAACTTTTCCTTCAAATGGTATTGTTTTCAAAAATTACCTTTTAAGAAATGGAATTGACTGTCAAAGTCATGATTAATTTAAAAAATCACAGAATGAAAGAGCCATCAATATAAAGCCCAGTCTCATGCTGAATTAATCTCATCACATAATTTGAATGTCTGGGATAACTATGGACATGTTTTAACTCTTTGCATATTGTTTATTCAAAAGTATCCACTATATGATTTGATGTAATTCTACTTCATCTCTTTTTGTGTTTTGTCACATTTTAAACATAAGGTGACTATTGAAAACATTGTTGAACACTTGTATTTATCCCTGATGAAATACTTACGTGTACTTTCTCAATTAATATTGCACTTGTTTCTGCACACTATTATTTACATAAAATTATAAAATTACAGACTAAAGTTTTTTCAAAAGAGCAAATATTTTTATAGTCTTCATTTAGGGAGAAATTATAAGCACAGAGATAATTGTATTGATAAAATATTTCTAGGTGTTACGTTGAAAGTATACCTGCTGTCTTTCACATGAAATTCTCTTTCAAGTTGAAGAGTTATAAGGGCCTTTCCCTCAGCTATATTTAATTCACTGGTCAGCAAATTGTTTAATTTAGAACAAGTTTGTAATATTGTTATTATTAATAGCTAAAATTTACTGAATGCTCATCATATGCTATGCATGTCCTAATATTTTAGTCTACATGAACCTCATGTCTAACTGTATGATGTAGATATTATGAACGCTATTTCAGAGACACGCTAATTTGCTTATGTTTAAAAGTATTTTGTGATAAAGTCAGGATTTGAACTCAAGTATGACTATATATTAGTGAAATATAGTTAGAAGGATACATTTTGAATCAGTTATCAAAGTCAAGAAATATTAAAAAGCATATTGTATTAAAACTTTCTCTTTCTCTGCAATACATGGAATTCAAAAGCATCCAAATAAGAGATTTATACAATGCTGCATGTGCAGAACAATATGTTAACTGGAATGTACTCATAATTCACAAGAACCATTGAACTAAAAAAGCCTTGGATTTCCAACAAATTATGAAATTGAATAGCTTTTTTGTTTCTTACCTGCTTGTAACAATCCTCTTCCTCATATAACTAATTACTCTTCTCATCTCCATCAAAAGGAGGTACCTAGAAAACATGATTTTATAGGTAATAATAGTTTTCTGTGTCTGCAAATTGAATCAAATTCCTCTTCCATGAATGTTTTATTGAGTGAGACATAGACCACCAATATGCTTAGAGTTTGTTCTGGTTCTTTAATGCTGACAGTATAATTTTTTATTATGAGCTTCAGGGAATTTGTCTATGCCTTGGAAAATTATATTTACTTATAAGAGGTATTTTAAGTAAATTATTTAAGGGCAAACAGAAACATATGAGTAAAAGAAATGTAATGATTTGGAATATTGCAAATTAAACTGAAAAGAGGTAGAATCAAATCCTAAAAGTACCAGTTGCCAGACATTGAACATTTCTTGCTAGCATTTGGAAAATCTAATTTGGGGATATCTACAGGCTGTGCTATATTTCTTGCCAGCAGGAGGGATCTAGCCAGAAGAACAGGCCATATTGTCAATAGCACATTCTCATTAGAACCAGAGACTAGCTAGAAATCTCTCTTTTACTTTATACCTAATTACTGAAAATTTTTGGAAAATGTATTTTTGCGTATTTGGACAAACACCCTAGATCTACTAACAAACATATATTTTTGTGGCCAACATACATTTGAAATTCAATATAGCTTTAATCTCCTCTTATATTTTCACATGAAATATTAAATTAAAATATAATGAATTCTCAGTTTAAGATATTCAGTACCATAAAAATATTCTAGAATAGATGCAGTATTATCATTTAGTAACAATGACAACAATGTCATGCGTTGTACTAGGCTTCTTCCCTGTAATTTGTCATCATACAATATATGCAATAATCTTGAAAGTTCAATACTGCTAGGAATCTCAGAATCAAATGTCTTAATTTCAGTAATATATGTTCTTCATGTCTGAAATAATCCTCCAGTCTAATCCTGTATCTTGAAATAAATATTCTGTGGCTGCATATTTTTGTTTCTAGTACATGTATTCTTGAATGAAACTCACAAATATTGGAGGATCAATATTTTATATAGAAGGAAATAGATACTTAGGCCCTTAAATAAGTTGCCAGATACTACAAATGAAGATAGGATTTATTTTACTGCAAATCCAGGTAGTTTTTGTGACTAAAGAGATTTTTCTTCTACTTTTGTAATTACTTGGATTACTTTTATCTGAGTTTTAGATGTTTTATGTCCTAAACTAATATAAAATTGATTTCTCATTTTCAAGAACATGCTAGAGACAAAATATTTTAAGTTTATATTACCATATGCAGAATATAGGGTGAACGTCAATTAGTTTTTCAATAATGAATTCTAGAACTACCTTAAATACTGAATCTCCACCATCTAAAGAAAGAACATTTTTCTGAATAAAAACATAATGCTGACTGAGAACATTATATTTAAATATTCTGAGAACACAGAAAAATTCTTGTATTTCCTTCTTAGAAGTCAAGGGCAAACTCATTAGGCAGACTGACAACATGAGCTGGTACCAGAGAAGGTCCATTAAGGTGGAGTTAGATTGAGCAGGAGAGTTAAGTGATAAAAGAAATGAGGTCAGAGGGATAAATATACAATATAATATAGGATGAATCCTCAGGTCAGCATCATTGGGATAGCCTAAGGTATAAGCGTCAAAGGTGACAGTAAAATTAATGGATATGTAGTTGAGAAATCAAAATTCAATGGAATAAAATTAATGTTGTCAGGATGTGAGTACCTTTTCATTATGTATTGAAACTATGTTACAGGTGTGGGTTGATTATTGTAGACTCCCTTTAGAATAGACTGCACACTCCTTCCTGAGCCCAGCAAGGCTTCATACAACCTGGTCTCTGCCACGTCTCCAACATTTTCTACCATTGCCCTACTACCTCACCACGTTTCATGCCTGCTGGCTTTGTGTCTGTCCTATAACAGGCCCCATTTCTGCTCTCCGGCCTTTGGATTTTCTGTAACCTGGCCTAGAAACTTGTGCCTCAGATATTCATATTGTTAGTTTCTTCTTATTATTCAGATTTTTATCCAAACCCCATGTCTCTTTAAAGTGGCTTTCTGATCATGATATTCCAGTTCTGGAGCTGACCAGGTCCAAAGATCCATCACTATATATTATGCATATCACCTACAACACTCTGAAATAATCTTTTTTGTTTTATTTGTTCACTTGTTTATTGTTTGTTTCTCTCACAGAAATTAAGCTCCACAAATGTGGTCAGGGTGGTTGCCTGTCATGTTAACAACTCTATTTCAGCATCTTAACAATGCCTGGCACATGGTAGGCAAAAATGTGCATTCGGTAAATATATTTATATCAGTCATTTTTTATTAAATGCTTCTGGAGAAATAAGCAACCCTCAAATTTCAGTAAATTATATGTAAGAATTATTTCTTATGTTTTGTATTTGCTGTGTGCCAACTGCCAATGTGCTCCACAAGTCTTCATTCTAGGACCCAGGATGAAAGAGACACTTCCACATAGGCCATTGTTGAGGCAGAGGGAAGGAAATGACAAAAGAATGCAACAACACAAAATATTTCATTTTCGTTCAGGTGCTATTATCTTAAGAAAGTCACTTGACCCAGGCTGACTTCAATGGGAATGTAGGAAGTCATGGTGCAATGGTCAGGGATGTATATTCCTGGCAGCATGCTTTAGAGATGCAGGTTGATTAGTGCAGACTACCTAGAATAGACAGCACATACCTCTCTGTGCCTACAGGGAAGAAAATCAGGTAACTATGAATAATAATGCAATCTATCATAGTATTAGAATTAATATAGTAGTCAAGGTATAGCAAAAAGCCATAGAGCACATTATTTCCTGAGTGAAGCTCAGTGAACTTTAAGGAAAGCTAAACCTTCGACACAGCTCTCATAAGCACAATTAACAAGCTGATGTAACTAACATTCCTTCTAAAACTCCTTCCTTGTAAAACTCCTTCTAAATATATGTATTTCATGAAACTAAGATCATCCATTGTAAGGTAACACCATTATTATATGTACACTTAAAAAAAGAAAAAAAATGCCAATTAAATATACACAATGTTAAGAAGATTTAGTAGAGATATTAAAATGAGACTAACACAAGAGTATTAAAATCCATAAAAGATGCTAGTAAGTATTTAGATATTAATTATTCAAACTTAAGATAGTTTTCAACAAATTCAATATGGGTTTATATTTGGCCTAATAAAGAAAAGATTAACCAAGCAAATTAACAGATTTCATAAATTTATGCCAGCATACTTAACCTGCTCATGTCGCTTTTCCATGATAATCACCTATTATCACACCTATTATCACACCTACCTGACCCCTGATGAATACTTTTTTCATGTGTGCACGTAAGTATTGATCAGTTAATACCAATTTGATGGTGAGTACCAGTGGTGCTTGTTTTTCCATTCTTGTGATACTTCACTTCGAAGAATGGGCTCTAGCTCCACCCAGGATAATACCAGAGGTATTAATTCAACATTGTTTTTTATAGCTGAGTAGTACTTCGTGGTATACATATGCAACATTTTGTTAATCCACTCATGTATTGATGGGCACTCAGGTTGTTTCCACATCTTCACAATTGTGAATTGTGCTGCTATAAACATTCGAGCGCAGATGTCTTTATTACAGAGTGTCTTTTTTTCCTTTGGGTAAATACCCAGTAGTGGGATTGATGGATCCAATGGTAGTTCTACTTTTGGTTCTTTGGTGTTTGTTTTTCCATTCTTGTGAAACTTTACTTAGAAGAATGGTCTCCAGTTCCATCCAGATTGTTGCAAAAGGTATTAATTCATTTTTTATGGCTGAGTAGTACTACATGGTATACATATACCACATTTTATTAATCCACTTATGAATTGATGGACATTTGGGTTGATTCTACATCTTTGCAATTGTGAATTGTGCTGTAGTAAACATTCTAGTGCAAGTGTCTTTTTGATAAAATGATTTTTTTTCCTTTGGGTAAATATCCAGTAGTGGGATTGCTGGATCAAATGGTAGGTCTACATTTAGTTCTTTGAAGAAACTCCATACTATTTTCCATAGAGGTTGTACTAGTTTGCAGTCCCACCAACAGCTTATAAGTGTTCCTTTCTCTCTGCACCCATGCCAGCATCTATTGTTTTCGGACTTTTTGATAAAAGCCATTCACACTGGGGTTAGGTGATACCTCATTGTGGTTTGATTAGCATTTCTCTGATGATTAGTGATGATACTTCCATTTGAAAAAAGTAGTGGGAGGCTAAATAGCAACTCTGGTTTCTTAAGCATTGTCACTAGTAAGAAATACTTCTTTGGAAATAAAGATTTATCTTTGTGTTTCTCTTTCACATTATGTACAATAATAAGATTAAATTAGAGCAGTGACTTGCAAGCTGTGTTCCACGGAGCGTAGAATTTGCCTGATGGTATTTAGGAACCAAATGAGGATGTGGAGAAAGAAGGGGTAGAAAATCCCTTACCTTTGCTCTTTTAATATGGTCTATATAATAAAGTACCAAGTAATTTTTTATATGAAAATAGAAAAAAGAAAAGGACTTGATGACAAAAAGTTGGAGATCAAGTGATTTCTATAAAAATATCCATATATAAATTAAAATGGGAAATCACTATGAGTAGAGTGTATGTCAATCTTAGGGATTGAAAAAGACTGGTAGGTTAGGGCTTGTCACAGAGGGTAACTTTTATACACTCAGGTTTGATTTGCAGTATCATCTAAAAAGTGTTTAAAAATGCATTCTGGTTATTATGAGATATATATGTGTGTGTGTGTATGTATATATATCTCATATATATAGCACCATGAGTTTTAATTCTAGCAGATCTAGAATTGTCCTAGGTCATTTTTCTAAAATAAGGGATACACCTGTATGACACTACACACTAGTCAAGTCATGAACTTACCAATTAAGAGTGTTGCCTTGTAACCCTTGCTCTGAGACAAGTTCGACCTTGTCAGCTTGTTTTACTGATAACAGGGAGATTGCTGATTTGTATGTGATATCCATGAGACCCACAAAAAGTCTCTACCATTGTGGCAGGTTGCAGGTTACACAGTAAAATTAGGCCTATATAACCAGAAAGTTATAAGGCCTGGGCTTATACTCCATTTTTGACTCCCTGATTCCGTGGTGTACCATACACAAAATAATTAATAATTCCTGATCCAAAAGAGAAAGCCAATTGTGGTGCCCCATGCAGAGGGTTAATGATTAGAGTTTGCATCCAGCTTCCTTAAACCCTTCCGTGAGGGAGACTCTGAATATAATCATTATATATTTTTTAATGCTATTTCTATATGGTTTATTTTCTAGCAATAAACCTTGGACTTTTAACAATTGTCATTTTGGTAATGTGAATCATCTTCTCTAGCAGTTGCACCCACTCTAACTGCCACCATCGATGTGTACGTGCACATGCACACAAATACACACACACACACACAAACCTACGCTTTCCTAACTCATTTCCCACACCTTTCACTTACTACTTGCCATTTGACAACCTACTAGATGAAAATAAGAAAATTAACAGATAATGATGAGGTAATATACCTAGAATCCTGAAACAGGAAGAAAATATAGATGATATCCTCAAAGTAGAAATCACTTATCTTCTTGAGAGACAAAGGTGAATGAGTGTCCAGAGGCAGGTGGTGGGGCACAAGCAAGTGTTTTGGAGTCAAACAAAATAGATTTTGATATTAGCTTTGTATTTATTCTCTTAATACTCCTAACCAAGGTGCTTAAACTTTTTAAGCTTATATATTAAAGGAAGAAAATAATGCCCACCCTGTTCCTACATTGTTGTGTAAGTATTTGAAAGAATTTATATCTATCTATCTGTATCTCTCTAAATACATATCTCTCTAAATACATACCTATATTTAACTATATACCTGTATCTATATATAAGTATTAAGACGATAACTTGCATTTGGTCAGTGCTCAGTAATATCCCCAGAAAACACTGCTTTTAGTACTGAAATATTTAAAATACTTTGACATTCTTGGAAGTGTCATTTTGCTAAATGTAAAATTCTTAATAAATTGATGGTCAAAATTGAGAGATTGTTCTTTTAGAAATTATAGCCAGTAGCCAAAGGGAATTGCTACACTTAATTCAAAATAAAATAGAACAAAAGAGGCAAACAAATGGACAAATATGTTGAAATGGAAGAAACTAATATATGTTATTCAATATTTAAATATTTAAATATTTAATCTCTACTTTTTCAAATAAACTTTAAATTTTAAAAATGTATATGATCACCTCAGTAGACACTCACAATTAAATGTTACTGCATTATAGATATGACAAGAAAGCATAAAACAGAAATGATTTATCCATAAATTATATGTTGAATGTATGTGGAATCCCTGCCCGTTATTTTGTTAATACTAAGTTAGTTGTATGGAAGTCATCATAATAAGGATAGTTAGAGGTACGGAAATGTAAATCAGAGGTATACCTTACAATGGAGTTCATAGCAGAGTAGGGCAATATTTCCATGCATCAATAATCAAAAACATAATAAATAATGCTAAGTAGTATAAACAAAGCAGAGATTGAAAAGTTTCAGATGTTTAAAGTAGAAGACATTAATTCAGTCCAGGACATTTTGGGAAACATCACAAAGGAAATGATGTTTGAGTATTGAAAATTTAAGACAATTTTGAATTATACAGATGTGGGAGGATGGTATTACATTTATAATAAACAATGCAAGGAAAGCATGGACATGAGGGAAAGGGAAATTAGTGTCCCTTCTTTTTTTTAATGCATTTTGCTGTTTAAAGTCCTTTTCTTCTCTACTCTCTTTGCAGTTTATGTCCTCTTATTTTAACATTTACTCGACCTCTTTCAAATGATCAACAGATAATTTTCATAGAGCTTGTATTTTCAGATTGAATAGGAGACACTAAATAATAAAATAAGTAATTGCATGTGATATTTTAACACGCAATTTGAAGAAATTAAAATCAGGTAATGTATGCAAGAATGCCTCATGAGGGTGTTGTGCTTTAGCTAGAGTAATAGAAAAGCCTTTTTTTGAGGATGTTAAATTTGATTTGACAACAGGTATGGCAAGAAAATGCAATAAAAAGAATGGCAATGCAATACTGGTGAACTAGAAGAAAAATCATATAAAATCAAATTGAGGAAACAGGCAGTATCTTTTGAGTTAAGGAAAAGGAGTCCGGAGATCTATTCTAAGCATTGTGGGGAACTTTTGAAAATTACAGTCAAGAAAGGTAGTCTAAATCAGTTTTTTTTTTTTTTTTTTTGAGACAAGGTCTCTCTTTGTTGCACAGGCAAGAGTGCAGTGGTGTGCTGACAGCTCATGATAACCCTTAACTCCCGGGTTCAAAGGAGCCTCCCTAAATTAGCCACCAAGCCGGGCCTAAATTAGATTTTTAAAGATCCCTGTTAAGGCTGGGCATGGTAGCTCAAGCCTGTATTCCCCAAATTTTGGGAGGCTGAGGCAAGAGGATTGCTTGAGGCCAAGAGGCCCAGACTAGCCTGAGCAACATATTGAGACCCTGTCTCTACAAAAAATTTAAAAAAAAAATTAGCCAGGCATGGTGACATGTGCCTGTATTCCTAGCTACTTGGGAGGCTGATGAGGAAGCCCTCTTTGAGCCCAGGAGTTTGAGGTTGCAGAGAGCTATGATGATGCTACTGCACTCTAGCCTGGGCAACAGAGTGAAACTGTGTCTCAAAAAATAAATAAATAAATAAATATCCCTATTACTGTCGTGGATTGTACATGAGCAAGAATGGAAACAGGGAAGCCGGTTAGAGGCTGTAGCTGTAACCGATGCTAGAAACAATGGAGTCTTAACCAAGAAAATTTTGGGGGGAATGGTCAGAATTGGTAACCATTTATACATTTTTTTTTTAATTTCAAAGTATCATGGGAATACAAATGTTTTGGTTACATGGGTCACTTTTATAATGCTTGAGTCAGGGTTATAAGTGTGCCCATCACCCAAATAGTGTTCATTGACATGTTAGGAAGGTTTTTGCCCATCCCCTCGTTCCCCCTCCCACTTGTTTGATTTCCATTGAGTTTTACTTCCCTCTATGCACATGTGTGCTCATAGGTTCGTTCCAATTTAATAGCTAGTACATGTGGAGTTTGTTTTCCCATTCTTTAGGTAATTCACTTAGGATAATGGTCTCCAGTTCCATTCATATTGTTGCAAAAGGTACTGAGCCTTCCTCATGGCTGAGTGGCATTCCATGATATGCAAATATCACATTTTGTTAACCCACTCATGAGTTGATGGGCATTTGGGTTGATTCCCCATCTTTGCAATTGTGAATTATGCTGCAGTAAACATTCGAGTGCAGGTGTCTTTTTGATAAAATGACTTCTTTCCCTTTGGGTAAGTAACCAGTGGTGGGATTGCTGGATCAAATGGTAGGTCTACTTTTATTTCTTTGAGGAATCTCCATACTATTTTCCATAGAGATTATACTAATTTGCAGTCCCACCAGCAGTGTATAAGCATTCCTTTCTATACATTTTTAAAGTAAACAAATAGGCATTATGTTACAGATTTAGAGGGAAAGAAATAAGCTTAATCAAGGATGATTCTTAGATTTATAGTTTATGGATATATCTTCTATCATAATCAAAATAGAAAAATCTAGGGAAGAAAGTGATTCACTGAAAGTTCCAAGAATTCTGTTTTTCAGTTACTAATTTTGAAAAGCTTATTGGGCATTCAAGTAGAATTTTAGGGAGGGAGATATATACATTTTGATTTCTAGAAAAAGGCTTGGCAAGAAAGGTAGGCAGCTTCTCAGAGCTAATCATGGCCTTCAGGTGATGGTAAAGAAAAGGGGACTTCTAAAGTATTCAATTGATTAATATGAAGTGCTAGATTTGGCAAACTAATGATCTTTGGTAACTTGACATTAGTCATGTATGTAGGGAAAAACTCTGGCTCAATCAGATTAGGTTGATTAGAAAATAAGTCATTAGAATGTGGAGACAGTGAGCATGCAAAGTTTTGGGAGAAAGTTTTTATGTGAAGTAGAGGGGGAAAAATTGAGATGGTTAGTCTTAAGGAAACAGAGTGGTGGTGCATATTTCTCTTAAAGATGGACAGAATAGAGCTATGTTGATAGGTATGATAAATAAAAGGAAAAAAAATCATGGGAGTAAAGTCCTTGAGAACACTAGAGAGGACACCAAATAATCAGGGTCATTACTTTTAGTTTATCAGGAGGGAAGATATTGATGATGAAGACAGTGAGGCTAGTTTGATTTAGTAGATTTGAAATATGGCAGTTTTTATCTAAGAATTTCCATTTTCTGGGTAAAATTTGAAAAGCTTGCCAGCTTGTTAGAATGAAGTTGTCAGGGAAGTCCTTATTGAAGGTTTGAGGTGAATAAAAAAAGATATAAAATAGTTACTTGGGACAATTGCAAATTCACGGGGATTTTTAGGCAATGATTGTACCCATTTGTACACTTTGATCATCAATTCAAAGTGACACCGGTTAGCTTTATTCTTTGATTTTTATTTTTCCCCAGCAAGTTAAACTGTTTGGGGAACATCTGGATGGGTCTGGGAGATACTGGTCTAATCTGAGTTCTTCCACTTGCAAAGAACTGACTTGATGATCGGAGATGAATGGCTTAGTCAAGGGGACAAATCTAGGACCTAGCACTTAGGTGAGATATTATTCATTTAATATTAAATTAAATTAAATAAATAATGAAAGAATTATAATATAGACAGTTCAGTAAATGATACTGTTCTAATTGCAACAAATATAGACAGAAGAATGATGGGAGAAATACAAAATAAAAATTCATTTTCATGAAAATCAGTTGAAAAAGACTATCTACTCAATAATAGAATCAGCTTGAAGCTTTCAGCCTGATTCATACTTATCGAAACAGAAACAGACAACAAATTGTCATGGTGTTATGGCATTTTGTTAGTGAAAGCTTTGATCTTGTAGGAATAAATGCATTAAATGGCTTTTAAATGACATCAGAAAAAAATCTTTGCATGGTTACAATTTGGTTGCTTGTGTGATTTCACATTTGGAATATTAACAATGTGAAAAATAAATGAAGCAGAAACATTTTAGAACCAAATGTAATGTTTTCACCAAATTGCTTAATGTAAACTGCCAAAATCAGTTTCTCATGAGAGTACATTTTATTCAATTATGTTTTCATAACCCACTTCATTAGTAGTTTTCATTGATGGAATGAAAATCATGATCTATAATTTTAAAATCTTGCTCCTATTAAGATTTGGTCACTTGTGGACTTCTTTCTTTAAAATGTTAGACTTTTTAACACTCCTATTAGAAACTTAATTTACTCTGAACAAATTGGGTAGGAAGATGTCTATGCTTTAAAGAATTAAAAATAATAAAGTACAGATGGAGTTTAAGATAACAATTTTAATTTTTTGGGACCAGTGAAGGTAAGTTGCAAATCTCAAATAGTAATAGGAGAAGTAGAAATTGAATGGGAAAAGAAAAGGAAATTGAAGATTCAATAGTCAGAAATTCTTGGGTGAGTAAAGAGGGATTGTGTCTTGATGATTGATCAGGATTCGAGGAAAAACTAAGGTTGCCATGGTTCTTCTGAGCTCAAATAATAGTTGGATGAATTTAAAATGAAAATATAGGTTATAAGTCTTGTAAATTATACTTTTTAATGTGGATATAATAGAATGAAAATTAAGGGTACATATGTATTTTCCTGATGCCCAATTTTAACAGCTATACAAACATGAGAATATCTAAAATTGCTAAACCTGCTGCTTTTTTCTCTAAAATAGAAATAAAATTGCCTCCATACATTCAAAAGACACATTTAGCTGCTTAGCATATTGCAGGCACTGGGACAATGTTGACAAAAATAGGCAGGGCTCTTGCCCTTTACTATAAATATAAATAACAATTATCTAAACCAATATGCAATAAAACTATGAAAAGAAATATAAAGGAAAATTATAAGAACATTGAAGCATAGCTGGAGAAATTAGTTCAATCTAGGCCAGTCTGAAGGAAACCTTTCCTGAGAAGTGAAATTGTACTTGAGATTTATAGTAAGTGTAGGTGTTTGCAGGAAGCATAGGTGTTTGTTAAATAAACAGGAGTATGGAGGGGGAGGAAAACAGTTCAAACATTAGTATAACTTGAGTAATATCCTGAAGTAAGAAGGAACATGTGGAGATCCATAAACAAATCAGTTTGGTATTTGGCCTGTGGTGAACAGTTGATCTGTTATTTTCCTGAATGGTTGCCTTACAATTTAGTTTCAGGAGGAGTATGAACACTAAATTTGAACTCAATAACTGATGTTCATTTTGAAAACATTGACCTCTGTCAAGTTATGACCGAGTATTTTTTCCTATTTGCCTAGCTAAGTAAATATCACATATAACAACTTTCTATGATATATAGTATAGGCCAATTATTTATCAAAATATCCACTATATAGTAGGTGTTCAGTAAATTTACCTATTTTCCCTTTCCTTCCTGGTTTAAATGTTTTGTTTCATTGTTTGCAACGATTTCATTAAATTCAAACATCAACTTGAGAATATCCACATCTATATATAATATTTAAATTCCAAGTAATTTTGAGATATTCAAAGTTCACCAGTAAACTGCTACTTGCATTAAACCATGTGTGAATAAGTATAGTTTATATTTCAACATACCAATCTATAAAGAAATCCCTACGTGTTCCATAATTCTCACAATTGATGTGAACACTAAAGTGTTTATAGTAATGATTCATTGTAGATACAATAAAGGTATGGTATTTAAATTAATGTAACTGTAGATAATTTAAAAAATAATTTAATAAAATAGAAAGCAAATCCAGAAATAACTTTACAAAAGGTCAAAATTTAGCTCATAAACAAGCAACAACAAAATCCTTAAAAAAAGAAGGATTACTCAATAGATAGTTACCTATTTGGGATTTATTGAAAAGACAAGAACAACAATGATCTATATACCTACTCACATCTTACTGTGAAAAAATTACACGTGTTAAATATTTAAATGTAAAACATAAAATTAAAAAGAATTTACAGATTTGTTTGAGTTCTTTGTACTCAAACTAATCAGCAAGGAAAAAAAAACATTAAAATGTGGGCAAAAGACATGAAGAGAAGCTTTACCAAAGAAGGTAGACTAATGGCCAGCCAACATATGAAAGAATGCATACTAATCATCAGGGAATTGCAAATTAAAACAACAATGAGCTATCACCTTACCCCTGTCAGAATGGCTATTAATAAAAAAGCCCCAAAACAATAGATACTGGCGTGGATGTAGAGAGAAAGGAACACTTATACACTGTGGGAGGGACTGCAAATTAGTACAACCTCTATGGAAAAGAGTATGGCGATTTCTCAAAGAACTAAATGTAGACCTACCATTTGATCCAATAATCCCACTACTGGGTATCTGCCCAAAGGAAGAGAAGTCACTTTATTAAAAAGGCACCCGCACTCGAATGTTTATTGCAACACAATTCATAATTACAAAGATGTGGAATCACCTCAAGTGCCCATCAATTCATGAGTGCATTAACAAAATGTGGTATGTATATAGCATAGGGTACTACTCAATCATAAAAAGGAATGAATGTCTTTTGCAGCAACTTGGATGGGAAATGGAGAGTGTTATCATAAGTGAAGTATCTCAAGAATGGAAAAACAAACACCACTTGTAGTCTCTGTTTATTTGGAACTAACTGGTAGGCACACATGACACAGAAAGAAGTAAAAGTCATTGGAAATCAAGAAGGGGAAGGTGGAGAGGGGAGGAGTAAAAACCTACCTAACAAGGTACAAGGAACACTATATGGGTGATGGGCATACTTATATCCCTGACTTAAGCACTGTAAAAGCTATCTGTGTAACAAAAATATTTGTACCACCTTAATATTTTGAAATTTAAATAAAAGAATTTAAAGGAAAAAAATAAATTTGTTAGATTGTCCTGAAAGGGATGAGGGGCAAGATGAACATATTTAACTAAATAACAGTTTTTTAAACTAGGAAAAAATATTTAAAATACATATTAAAATCAATTGTGTACATTCTTATTCTATATAGAAATCTTAAAATCACAAAAGAAAAATAAGCATGCACAGAGAAATAGGGGATCAGGATTTGATTAGGCAGCTCATTAAATAACAAGAACGTAGCCCGTTATTATAGTTTTCATATCTTCATTAGAAATCATTAAAATGAAAATTGAAAATATATACTTTCTTCATCTGTAGAGCAAAAAGTGAAAGTGCCCAATATTGATAAGGAGGTGGAAAAATGAAGAGTCTCAGCCAGTAATAGTGAGAGGTTAAAATGTTACAAATTTTCTAGCAGGCAAGTTGATTACATTTTGCCAAATCTATGAAGAGTACCTATACAATGACCTAGATGTTTAGCTTCTAGGAATTCATGTGGAATAATTAATAATCAAAGAGAAATTCACAGTATACATTTTTTAAATTTTATTTTATTGTTTTTTATTCTTATTTATTTATTTATTTATTTTTCTTCATTTTTTTTTTCAGAATATTGAAGGGTACAAATATTTTGGTTACATGGATTGCTTTTGTACTGACTGAGTCGAAGTTATAAGTGTGCCCATCACCCAGAAAGTATACATTGTACCTGTTAGTTATGATTTCACTCATCCCTCCCTCCCCCATCCCACCTGCATGATTGCTGTTGAGTTTTACTTCCATCTGTGCACGAATGCTGATCAGTTAGTTTCAGTTTAATAGTGAGTATATGTGGCATTTGTCTTCCATTTTTCACTTAGGAGGATGGTCTCCAGTTACATCTAGATTGTTGCAAAAGATATTAATTCATTCTTTTTTATGGCTGAGAAGTGCTCGATGGTATACATATAACACACTTTATTAATCCACTCATGAATTGATGGGCACTTGGGTTGATTCCACAACTTTGTGATTGTGAATTGTACTGAAATAAACAGTACCCACACTGCAGAAATTGTTTCAAAACAGTGAGAAGGATGGAATCCTCCCCAACTCATTCTACTAAGCCAGTATCACCTTGATACCAAAGCCAGGAAAGGACACAGAAAAAGGAAAACTATAGACCAATATCCTTCACCAATATAGATGCAAAAATTCTCAATAAATTTCTCACAAAGTGAATTTAGCAGCACATCAAAAAAATAATCAACCACGACCAAGTGGCCTTCATCCCAGGGATGGGAGGATGGTTCAACATACATAAATCCATAAATGTGATTCACCATATAAACAGAAGCAAAAACAAAGACCACGTAATCATCTCAGTAGATGCAGAAAAAGCATTTGACAAAATTCAGCATGCTTTTATGATAAAAACTCTTAACAAAATAGGCATAGATGGAACATATTTCAAAATTATAAAAGTTACATATGACAGACCCACAGCCAACATCATACTGAATGGGGAAAAGTTGAAAGCATTCCCACTCAGAACTGGACCAAGAGATGGATACCCACTGTCACCACTTCTATTCAGTATGGTGATGGAAGTCCTAGCCAGAGCAATCAGGCAAGAGAAGGAAATTAAGGGTATCCAAATGGGGAAAGAGGAGGTCAAACTATCACTCTTTGCTGATGATATGATCTTATATCTAGAAAACCCCAAAGATTCTGTCAAGAGACTCCTGGAATTGATAAATAAATTCAGCATAGTCTCAGGCTAAAAAATCAATGTACACTAATCAGTAGCATTTCTATACACCAACACCAGTCAAGCTGGGAATCAAATCAAAGACTTAATACCTTTTACAATAGCTACAAAGAAAATAAAACACCTGGGAATATATTTAACCAAGGAGGTGAAAGATCTCTACCAAGAGAATTACAAATTACTGAGGAAGGAAACTGCAGATGATGTAAACAAATGGAAAAACATATCATGCCCATAGATTGGCAGAATCAACATTGTTACAATCTCCATGCTATCCAAAGTGATTTACAGATTCAATTCAATCCCCGTTCAAAATACCAACTTTGTTTTTTGCAGATCAAGAAAAAAAAATAATTCCGTGTTTTGTTTGGAACTAGAAAAGAACCCAAATAGCCAAAGCAACCTTAAGCAAAAGGAACAAATCTGGAGGCATTACTTTACCAGACTTCAAGGTGTATTACAAGGCTATAGTAGCCAAAACAGCATGGTACTGGTGCAAAAATAGAGACATAGACCAATGGAACAGAACAGACCACCCAGATATAAAACCATCCACATTCTTCCATCTGATCTTTGACAAAGCAACATACACTGGGGGAAAGAATGTCTATTCAATAAATGGTGCTGGGAAAATTGGATAGTCACAGGTAGAAGACTGAACAGAATCCATATCTCTCACTACTCACAAAAATTAATTCAAGATGTATAACAGACTTAAATCTAAGAGATGAAACTATAAGAATTCTAGAAGAAAATGTTGGAAAACTTCTTCTAGGTATCAGCCTAGGCAAAGAATTTATGAATAAGACCCCAGTGGCAATCACAGCAAAAACAAAAATAAATAAATGGGATTTTATTAAATTAAAAAGCCTCTGCACAGCCAAGGAAACAATCAACAGAGTGAATAGACAACCTACAAAATGGGAAATAATATTCACATGCTATACATACAATAAAGTGATAATAACCAGAATCTACAAAGAACTCAAGCAAATCAGCAAGAAAAAAATCAAACAACCCTATTAAAAAGTGGGCAAAAGACATGAACAGAAGCTTTTCAAAAGAAGATAGACAAATGGCCAATAATCATATGAGAAAATGCTCAATGTCACTAATCATTAGAGAAATGCAAATCAAACCCACAATGAGATATCACCTCACCCCAGTGAGAATGGCTTTTGTCAAAAGGTCCCAAAACAACAGATGCTGGCCTGGATGCAGAGAGAAAGGAACACTTATACACTGTCGATGGGACTGCAAACTAGTGCAACCTCTATGGAAAGTAGTATGGAGATTCCTCAAAGAACTAAAAGTTCTACCTACCATTTGATCCAGCAATCCCACTACTGGGTATTAACCCAAAAGGAAAAAAGTCATTTTTTCAATGTTCTTATACAATTGAAAAAATAGAAATAGTCTAGTTCAACAACAAAATATTTAAACTATTTAATGCCTAATGTAGAATAAGGTTATCTATTAAAATGATTTCCTAGTTGTTAAAAAAAATTAATTCAGGTTAAATATATTATGAATTGAATAAACCTATACATTTTATTATAAAACTATGGAAATGTATTCATAAAATATGAACAGTAATTCACTTAACTTTGGCAGTAATCATGATTTTTATTTTACCATTCATTATTTCTCTTGCTATATCAACACCTTTATTGAAAGGAAGTTCAGTATTAACCAGTTAATGTCGATTATGACATTATCATAGGAAATTATGACATTGTTTAATGGTAATTTTTTATTTTGTCCTTAATTGTAAAATATTATTGCCCAAAAATGAATAATACATGTTTGAGGGAAGTGAACATTTGTTAAAATGTGCATGGCTAAAATATATATATATTTTTAGGTTGGATGGAAGTAACATGAATTAAAATCAAATGTTAGGGTAGCAGCACTCATTTCTGAAATGAATATGGTAAATTACCTTTGAATAAATCTGGTGTCCTTACACTGATGCCTAATGAAAATGTTATATTCTGTGAAAGTTATGAAAAAGTGTTTTCACATTAAAAAAATTAAAATATTTTTCTGCATTTGGGAAAATACTAGAGTATCTATGCCATTAGCATTTCTCTGACCAGGCAAAATACACAAATCATGAACAAATCAAACCAAAGTGAAGATAAGCCTATTAATTTCCAAATATTCTGTAAATTATATTTTATGATATTCTAAACATTTCTAAGTGTTTAGCACTGAAACATGAACACATGCTTCAATCAGAAAATAGTAGTTCTTTTTCATCAATCAGAATTACAAATTTGGCATTACACCATCTAACTAGAATTTTAGTACAGTTTGGAACTGAACAATCACAGTTTCTGCTAAGATAGTGCTCAGGATGCTGGGTTAAATATGGCAGTTCTTGAAAATGCATAACGAACAAAATGTGTCAGTCCAAACTTCCCTAGGTATTCATAACACATTTTCTTGTCATTTTACATGGGACTTCTGTGCTCATCTCAGACTCTAAAGAGACTCTGTCACTTTGCAGACAATGATTATTCTATTTCTGCAGCAAGTACTGTTGGGATTGAGGTACTTTACAGGTCAAATATCGCTTCCATGCAGTGGATATTTATAGCATTCAACTTTCCTGGAGAAATGCTGACATTGCAATACTATGTTTAACTTGTGAGCTCAGATAACAGACTGAGTTGATAACATTAGTTCCAACTTTTACATTTCACCTTTCTTCCTTTCTAGTCCGTTTTTGTGAATCATTCTATCTACCTACTTGCACAAATGTCATGTCTATCAATTCAGGGCAATATATGTTCCCTGTTCTTTTCTCACCCTGCAGCATGTACTTTACCTTGAGAGACACAGAATGAAAATAAATTGTGCCGTACTATTTCTCTAACTAAGCAAGCTGATAAAAATGGATGGTGTTCTTATTTGTGAGGGTTTTTTTTCCTTCCAAAATCTCAGAAAAAGCAATGCATGTAAGCATATGCTCACACAAGTTCAAAAGCACCAAACACTGACCATAAATGCATAATTGCTAGTATAAATCTTTCAGTTATGAGTGGAGCCCACATGTCTTAATCCATTTGTGTTGCTATAAAGGAATATCTGAGTATAAAGGAATATCTTTTCATAAAGAAAAGAAGTTTATTTGGCTCACGGTTCTTCAGGCTGTACAAGAAGCATGGTGCCAGCATCTGCTTCTGGTGAAGGCCTCAGGTTGCTTTCAACCATAGCTGGAGGTGAAGGGGACCTGGCATGTGAAGATCACAAGAGAGAAAGCAAGAGAGAGAGTTTTAAAGAGGAGGTGCCAGGCTCTTTTCAACAACCAGATGTCCTGGGAACTAAGAATGACAACTCACTCACTCTCCAGAGGATGGCACTAAGCCATTCATGTAGGATCAACCCCCATGACCCAAACACCTCCCACCAGGCCCCACCCCCAACACTGGCAATCAAATTTCAACATGAAACTTATCATGGCCAAACAAACCACAACTAAACCATTGCATCACTCAACCCTAAAGGAAATCTGTTACTGACTCAAGTAGCAATAGCTTGGTTAAATACATTTGAAGATACATGCAGACTTGGCATTTATAGCATTTCTGGTTAATTTTTCAGAAGAAATTAACTATAATGCAGTATTATGATTAATTAAAACAAAAGAAATAATAATGATCCTACTACTGTACTTTTCTGGATTTTAGTGGCCTTTTAGGAGTCTCATCACATCTAACCATCCCAGCAACTCTAAGCCAAAGTGTATCTGGAAATTTATATTGGGGCAAATAAAACAATTTCGGGGTAAGTAAAGGCAGGTCCTTGGGCAAACATTCAAATGAATGATTTAAATATAAACTGAGATAGGCCTCACAGAGAAGATGAAAGAATAATGAAGTAAAGAATTTCACAGCTGACAAGTTCATCATCAACCTTAAATAAATTTAGATTGTTTTACAAAAAGAAAAAGACTAAAAGATTTATAATAGCAAACCATTAGAATAGGCACAATCATAATTCAACTTTCAAGATGCTTTTCTACATTTTCAATAGGTTTAATAACTATTCCGTTTGTGATACAGAAAAGAAAATTAGGTGACATTAGGGAATTTCTCTTTCATTCAATAGATTTTCATATTTATGTCATCTAGAATTTATTTGTATGAATTAATGACTCAATGTTAAATCCTTCATAATGGTCACATGAGATTTTTTAAGCAGCTTAAATGAGGTATATGTTGCATGCAATTCAATTCACCATTCTTATTACATATTTAGAAAGGTTTTCAAATGTACACAATCATTTAACACTACTATGATTACAAAGATAACCCAAAAAGGTGCATTTGTATACTCCAATAATACTGATTTATAAGATGAAAACATATACAAACAACCAAACTTTTGTAGCACCATGTAAGTACTATTCATTAAATGTTTGGGGTAATATTTATTAAGTAGTACCTAAACAAATATTGTTCCAATATTTAATACCCAATATTTAAGTTTCAAAAAAATATCTCATGAGATAGTTTTCACTACTAATGCAAACTGATATTTTATCAAGGAGATGTTGTTATTTTATGTTCAAAGGAAAATGTATTTTAAAATGTATAACTGAAGATCAAATTTTACCTTCACATCATGCCAGCAAAATATTGCATTTGAATTCTGATAATATGGATTCAAAAAAGTGGGGCTTTAAAAATTAGGGTTTTTAATTTCATCACATAAGAAGAAACATAAAGATGGGTGGGTTGTCCAGGGTTAGTATTAAATCATATCAGTGTCATCAAGCACCCAGGCTATTTCTTCTCAGTCATCTTTATTCTATGCTTATATATGCACAGTTCTGAGATAGCTACTGGAGCTCCAGTCATAATAGCAATATTTCAGGAAATAGAAACATAAAAAAGGGAAAGACTATGAAGAAAAGGCATGCATAGGCTGTCAGCCAACATCGACTGTATTATATTTCTCCTTTCTCTTCTCTTCCTTTCTCCTTTCCCTTCCTGAATAAATAAGTCCAAAACCATTAAGTGGAAATGAATAAAGTAGAGTCTTATGCTACGATGATGGTGAAAGTGGAGACACATTGGCTCAGAAGAAGGTGGTAAGTGCTTCAGCGACAGGGGGTGACAGCCCAGCATAGCTGGAACAGAACATGGAAACCACGGGGGATTGAAAGTTTTTCTCTGGGGTTGCAGCCTGTTGAGGGTCTACAAGTTCAGGTGTGGTTAAGTAGATACACATGGGGGAGATCACCTGACAGAAGACACGCTATCACTTCTCTGATATTTCTGCCAAAGATGCATGAAAATAAACTAAACAAGAAATACCAAAGAAACACAGATTTGGGGATATTATGCAAAATAATTGGTGAAAAATGTCAAGATCTTTATAATCAAGAAATTAAGAGCAAAATGATAGAACCTAATGAGACATAACTGCAAATTCGATGCATGACACCAAACCAGATCATTTAGGTACGAAAGACATTTTTTAGAAAATTGGTGAAATTTGAAAAGTGTGTGAGAAGTAGAGAGTAGTAACATATCAAAGTTTAAAATTAGATATTTTTGTTGTGGGTATATAAGATAAAGTTTTTGGTTGTGGGAAATATATTAAAAAATATCGAGGCATCATATGAGTAATTTGCTCCCAAATGGTTCAGAAAATTTTTAAGTTCTCGGAACTATACTTTTCTGAAACTTTGAGATTATTTCTGAATAATTAAGTTATATATTACAGAATTCCAATAATTAACAGGGTAATACTGTTGTAGTATTCTGAGGCAGATTAGTTGTACAGGATTGATAGCTAAGTAACAATCCCTGATGTTTCATATTTTACTCTATTGTAAAGAAACAGATATTGGTATTTAAGGGAAAAACCATACAAAGTATATTTACTATATAAATATTGAAAATCACCACATAATATATAGTAATTCAATAGTTTTTCTGAGCTTTTCTGTTCTTATATATTTTCAAGATGAAAAGTTCAAAAGTGTCTTTTAATTATTTCTCAATAAAGTTAATTTTAATACCATTTCTTAAATGGTAAAGTCAATAACGTTATGCAAATTTTTTCCATTGCAAGATTTTGCCTGTTATACATACAGAGTCTTATCTGTGAGAGAATGATACAACAATCTACATTTTATACATTTTATCGAGATATTATTTATATTAGCATAATTCACCCTTTTAAGTTACAATTTTATGATTTTGGTATATATATATACACACACACACATATCCATCACCAAAATAAAAATAATAAAATAGTTCAGTCACAAAATCAAAATTAATATATCTTCTTATTAGTAAATTCCAAAAATTTTCAACATTAAAATGTAAATATTCATGAGTTTAAATATTTGTTCATCATGTAGCATTCAGTATATACTTAACAGATAATAGACTACAGTCCTAAATTTTAATATCCTTTCTGTCTATTTCTTTCCTTCTTTGTATGCTATGAGACTTTGTGTTTTGGCAAAAGGATGCTAGGATCACTGATCACAGTCAAGATAACTCTTTCACCACCTATTAAATAATTCATTTGATTACATGAGCATTAAAAAAACTTGTTAATACTTTTGCTCACTGCTCCTTTGTTTCCTGTTTTTTTTAGAAATAAATTATCAGTCAATCCTGAAAATTACTTTTTTTCATTCTAACTTTCCTGGCCTTTCCTTTTTTTATTTATGGTCACATAAGATGTTTGTAAAAATGTGGCGCATAGTGTTAGTGGAATCTTTTACATTTCCTCTCCACCAAAAAAAAAAAAAAAGGAAAGGAAAGATAAATTATAATTTAAAAGCTAAAAAAAAAGCTATGCACTTATATTTTAAAAATCCTACCATCTATTTCATAAATATATTTAATTCCATAATTATGTTCTTGCTATCTCTTGGAGGTTCTTGCTCTGTCGCTATTGTTTTGCATTTGATAACAAGTATGTTAGAACTAAAGGACAATGAATACACATAAATCTCCCTACCTGTTTATTTTAACCCAATAGAGTAAGCAAGTGAAGAAAGCCTTCAGAAGCAATCAGTCCTGAAACAACTAGATTCAGAAATTTGAAAAATTGTTGATTTTTCAGTTCAATAAAACCTTACCTGGTAATTAATAGTGTTTCAAAGTTCCACAGATTTTTTTTCTGTATTAGGTACTATTTCATTATCCAAAGGCATTGACAGTATTAGAATATTTTATGTAGCCTTGTGCCTATAATTGAATTGCCCTTTTCTGACAGCCCTGCATTTATTCTTTTCCCACTGGATGAAAAGTGGTGTGCTCATGGAGCACTGTCGTATGACAGGTGTCCTTTATCACTGAGTATTTATGAATATTTAATCAAAATGTCAGTACATCTTCAAAACCACTTCAAATATTTTCTAGTGAGGATTAATTTATATTAAAAACAGATAACTAAATTGTTAGTAGATACTCAAAATCTCAAATTTTCTACAAGCAGCTTAAAAATCAAGCTTGTGTTTGGTGTTAACGAAATTCTCTCTCTCTCTTTCTCTCTCTCTCTTTCTCTCTTCATTTATTGAGTACTTACTCAACAGTACTATAACTTATGTCCTTTTTTTCTTCCTACAGGCAGTTCTTATAGGTTAGGGAAACAAAAATAAAACACCACATTTCCTTTGCCCTGACATTTATGGAGCATTTGCCACAAGCTTTTGTACAGAAGTGTCTGTTTATTGATCAATTGTTAAATTTATATGTACCATATGTGAAAGGAGATTTTGAGTTTTTTCCCCATGAAAAATAACCATGGAATATTCTCTGTTCTTTTAGAAGGTAAATTTTACTGAAAAAAGGTAAATATTTTTAAGAATATTAAATATATATGTGATCATGTTGAAGGTGCTATCCCTTAAACACTTCATCAAGATGCAGTATTGCATTTTATTTTGCAAGTATTTTCTGTTGTGTCCTGGCAAAAATATGGGAACCACTGTTTAGACAAAAGTTTTTAAATTTAATATTCTATAGCTCAATCATATTTTACACAACTTAATGTCCTTAGGAACTTGTCCCTGACCTCATGGCACTTACTGTTTACTGGAGAAGAAGGCCATTAAATCAGAGTCATAAAAATCATTTATAATAATCTGTGCATTTTCTATGAAGGCAAAATACAGGGAGATATATGTCAATAGATGAGATAGGTTTGATCTTTCTTGGGTGATCACCAAAGTATATGCTATGTATTTTAATTTCTGGCAGATATTAATTTTTAGGATTTAGAAATAAGAAATTAAATTTTCTGAAATTATAAGATATTCTTTATGTTTCACAACACTTTTTTTACATGTCCTTAATCATAAATTATCATAATAATAAATATTAAATCATATTTTGTAATAGTTATGCTAAAAGTTCCAGAGGTTCTCTCTAAAAATATATATTTATATTAAATTTGTATTTAATAATATATTTAACATTTAAAAATTAGAAGAGTTCATATATAAATGAATATTATATAAATGTTACTATATTTATACATATATTACATATACAAAAGACTGGCTTATTACATTTAACAAATGAAATATTATGAGATGATTATATATTTCAATAATATACAAAATAATCTCTACATGATACAGAATTTAAATAATATAAATATTAATAAAGGAATTGTAACACTTATAAATGCCAAAACATTATTTAAAAATTGAAAGATAATGTCATAAACATTTAATACTTAAAAATTACCATTATTTAAAAAGGTTAAACACACAAAGCTTTAATTGCTCTGAAAGTCTTCATCTTTGTTTCTTGACAAATATTCCAGACATAGAAAATTTTCTTTCAGTTTGCTTTGACCTTGGTAGAATAATAAAGAGTGTATTGGAAAATATATTTAAGCTGGATGTTAGGATGCATGTTGTTTCAGATAAGCACATTTCATTTGTTTAATTATGAATATTTTAGTTTTGCTGGTGAGATTGATATTGCCTTTGTAAATTAAGATTTTACTTACTGAATTTATATTGATTTATTTAAGGAACAATATTCATATCTTTGTATTTCTCCTGTTAAATTACTTACACAAATTTTAGTCTATAGTGGATGCTCAAATATTGGAAAATGCAGTGAACATTAGTAGGAAGAATTGAATAAGTTAATAGTCTAATTTTATAGCAGATTGACAGTGTTCCACCAAATCACAAGTCAAACCTACCAATTTTAAGACTTATTTTGCTTCCCAATCTTAATTTTTCTTGTTAGCTACTCATAGATTTTTGCAAAGTATACTATACTTTGTATATAAAATTATTAATATTTATTTTATTTGAAATTATGACTCATTGTTAGAAGCAGAGAGGGCCACATGCCTATACTCATGGCAACAGCTACAAGCAAGACTGACTAAATAGACTGTAACAGTTTCTTCCTTACATGCTCCTGTCTTGCTTCACTAAAAATGTTGACCTTAAACTTTACCTCCACATGACAGCATTTAATAACATTATTCTCCAAAGAAAAATAAACAAACAAAAACAGGAAAAAAATAGTGAGAAGAGTTGCATTGTTTAGGATTTTTATAAGTCACTGATGCTTCTTGTATCTGCTCCTGAATTTAATTTACTGGGATATCATATGCCATGTATGTAGCCTCTGGAAAACTCCATTGCACATTTTGAAAAATGCTATTTTAGAGATTTATTCATAATGATCTCGGACTTCTTAAATGTGATTTCTTAGAAACACTATAATCTTTTTGTATGTGATTGTTAATGAGATGTTATTGCTCCTACTATATTTTCTGAGACGTTATGACTGGCTACTGGAAAGATTGTTGAATGACCTGTTACTATTTCTTCTGGTTTTTATTTTTGCCTTAAATTTGACATTTTTATACTGATAGTACAAGCTGTATTTTTCTCTTATGTAAGTATATTATATTTGATGTAATTATTAATATTAAATTTTTGGTTTATAACTATTTCATATTTATTTATGCCTTATACCTATCTATGTTCATTTTTCTCTCTGTTTTGACTTCTTCATAATTAGTGATAATCACAATTTCAATGTCTCCCCTTTGTTAGCATTTGGTTGGGAATCCCTTTATTCTTAGTGGTATCTCCAGAGATTATATTATTATTCTTTCTTTTAAATTATATATTTAAAACTATTCGGGTTTCGTTTTGTTTTGTTTTGTTTTGTTTTTTTGAGAGAGAGTCTTACTTTGTCGCCCTGGGTAGAATGCAGTGGCATCATCATAGCTCACTGCAAGCTTCAACTCCTGGACTCAAGCAATCCTCCTGCTTCAGCCTCCCGAGTAGCTGAGACTACAGGCGCACACCAAGATGCCCGCCTAATTTTTCTATTTTTATTAGAGACGGGGTCTTACTCTTGCTCAGGATGGTCTCGAACTCCTGAGCTTAAGCAATCCTCCCGCCTCGGCCTCCCAGAGTGCTAGGATTACAGGCGTGAGCCACCATACCTGGCCTATAATATTATTCTTGATATTATTAATACAAGGATGATTACAATATCATGCTTTACTACCATCTCAAGATGCAACCTTTCTCCCAATCATGTGATCATAAATTAAGCTCTGCTTAGTTTACAGGTATTTTAACAACCTTTTTCATTCACTAGTTTGAAAGTGATATTAAACAAGGCTCACAAATCTTATTCTTTTTACCTCCCTCTTGCCTTTTGTGGTATTATAATCATGTATTTTAACTGCCCATCTATTTAAGCTCAACAGGTGATTATGTTTTATTTTTATATAGTCAATATTTATTTATATTTACCACACTTATGCCTCCACCTTCTGCCCCATTTTAATTTTTTTTCTTCCTTGTTTTCCTGAGCTGTTATCAAGGATCATTTTGCTCCTACATGAATAACATCATTTTGATGTCAGTTAGTATAGTGAAAAATTCTAACAGAAGTCCTTAGTATGAAAATATCTTATGACTCTATTTGACAGCCCTGGGGTAGTTACTGTCTATTGCTAAGGTTTCCACCACAGATGCAAGAAAAAACTCCCCCCACAACTTTTGTCTGCTTGATTGTGGTGACAAAGGCTGGGGAAATACGGGAGAAGAACATGGAAATACAGGGGAAAATATGGAGAAAGAATTTTTGCAATTCAAAAATAGCCTACTAAACAGTGAAGAGCCTGCTTTACTCCCCCCAAAAATCTAAAATTTGGTTTTTAAAAAAAGACCTTTGTATGCCTTTGTTTTGAAGAATAGTCTTACGTGGGAAAAAGATCCTAGGTTGACAGCTATTTCCTTTCAACACATTATCTTGTTGGATAATTTCAGTTACTCTCTTTAATTAGGTTCTACGCCTTAATCTCTGTGTGCTTTAGTGTGTTTATATGGTTATGGACTGTCTTTCAGGTCACTAATTTTCTCTTAGGCTCCCTCTAATACCTTTTAAATGCGTCCATTAAATTCTTAATTTCAGTCAGTAAATTTGTTATTCTGAGAAATTCATTTGCTTTGTTCTGACAGTTTCTGTTCCTCTGCTTTCAGTCGCAATCTTGTATTTCATCTTCCTGAGCATTATACATAATAATTTTAAAATTAGTGCTCAATAATTTTATTTTCTTTATCTTCGTTTTGTTTCTTTTGCTGTTCAACTTTTTGTTCACATTTTTAGTAAAGGCTCATGTTTTTATAAGCCTGGTAATTTAGATGATCAAAGATGGATATTGTTTATGAAAAAACATGTAGATAACTCAATGCTCTTGTTGACGGTTTCCTACTGGGGACTTAATTTCACTCCAGGCTGTCGGCAGGGCTGGAGGCTAAAGCGATGATAGAGCAACTTAATTTAAATTATTTGTTACTAGGCTTTGACTCTTGTGATGATTGGTCTGTTTCCAGCGCGTACGTGCTGTTAGTGTTTTCCCATCATGGTTTCATGTAAAAACTGGCAATTTTACCCTCCTTTCCACTATCTCTAGATGCAACCTTTGTTTCCCTATCCCCCAAGTTTAAACATTTCCCATTAATCAATCACTTGGAAGGGGAAAATAATACTAAAATGGACTCACAATTCTGGTTTTCTTTACCTTTCAGGATCCTATCCCCATAAGATCTTACTAGCTTTGTAGCAATCTGATGACTCCAGGGCACACGTTTAACATTTGTCAGTATCAGTGACATAAGAATTCAACTTAGAAATGAGGAGCTGGAAAAATTTTCACTCCCATGCTCCCAACACAGAAGCTAGACAAACTGCACTTTAATGACTTCTGTTGAACCCAACAGAGAACCTGGGTCACAGGGAATGGTGAATATGGGAAGAAACCTGAGTTTTTGCTTATTTGTGGCAGATGCTGCCAGATACTATATAAGCCTGTGGTTCCCAACCTTTTTGGCACCAGGGAGACCGGTTTCACGGAAGAAAATTTTTCCATGGATTGCAGCAGGGGGTACAGGGGGAGAGAATGCTTTCGGAGTGATTCAAGCACATTCCATTTATTGTGCGCTTTATTTATATTATTATTACATTGTAATAAGCAATGAAATAGTTATACAACTCACCATAATGCAAAATCAGTGGGAGCCCTGAGATTGTTTTCCTGCAACTAATGCTACTTCTGATCTGACAGGAGGTGGAGCTCAGGCAGTGACTTGAGTGATGCGGAGTGGCTGTAAATACAGGTGAAGCTTCCCTTGCTCGCCCGCCACTCACCTCCTGTTGTGCTGCCCAGTTCCTGACAGGCCATGGACCAGTACCGGTCCATGGTCCAGGGGTTGGGGAAGATAAAGTTTAATCTTCCTACAAGAAAGTTTTAAAACTTCTTGTTTGAAAGTTTAAAATTTTCCAAAGGAAACTTTAGAAAGTGTTGGATATATCTATTACTTTTATTGTGGTGATGATATTGTGGGTGTGCGCACATGTTCAAACTCATCAAATTGTACACTTTAAATATGTGCAGTTCTTTAAAAAATAAAACTGTTAAAGAAGTCATTAATGTTTAGTGTGAATTACTATGAGATTGTAAAGCTCCTAGTTTACACAGTAATAGGGAGCTCCCCACCTATTTGTAGGCTTTTATTTAAGGAACTCTACCTGATTCTCAATTGAAGAGAGTCCACAGAAAACCTCCCTCTATTATGTGCCACTAGGTGGTGGAAAGGAAATACAGCCACTGCTGAAATCCATGTAGACCCAGGTTCTCCATTTCACTTATGGAACAAAAGATGCATTCACCAAGGGAGCTTTTCACTGCAGCTGCTGGAAGACCAGAGAAGTCAACACAAACACTCCGTCCAGAGTAATTTTTCTCATATCTCTTAAGTAACTAATACTTTATTCTTCAGGGGAAACAACTCCCAAACTGTAGCCTGAATACACTGGTGGGCATTCACTGCAGCTAGAAAAAGGGAAGAGAATAAAAACATAAACAAAAACATTATGTCTAGCCCAAGAAAAGGGCAGGAAAATTGGTGAAGGCTACACCCTCAACTCAGTTCCATAGGCCTAAGACTGAGGCTTGAACTAATCCAAGAAGATTAGAACATCACAGAATGCCTGTACATGTCCCCATCCTTCCACCACCACCCTGGCAAGACTCAAAGATAAACCAATGGTGAGATAGAGTAGAGAGAGCTGCAAAAGAGAGACCCTTTCAGAGAAGCAGCATAAAAGGAAGATCAGACAAAAACAAAGTCTTACAGTGGGAATCTTAGGTCTCTGATGACCATCACAACAACAAACTTTACACAAAATCCAACTTCTGAATAGATGCACACAAATCTTCACACTAAGGTACCAGGAGAAAGAAATGGCACACTTTTCCAATCATTAAAAAGAAGTCCCTTGGAATCTACTGTTCTGTACACTTATCCAGCTTTCAAAAACAAATACAAAACATACCAAAGTCAAAGAACAAAACATACTCTGAGTAGAAAAATCAATTATAAGAACTGGATTCAGAGATGTTACAGCTATCAGAACTATCAGACAGGAAATTTAAAATAACTATGACGATTAAAAAGCCCTCTTGAGTGGTTATCACTACAATGTCTGATACATTTCAGATGAATCTCCTCTTAATTTTTCTTACTGATATCTACTCATGCAAATTATTATTTATGAATGAGAGCAAATGTGGAGAAATAATTACTTCCAGTGTGTTATAACCCATAGTATAAAATAAATATGCATAAATACATACTTATATAAACAAATGGGTTGAGTAAATAAATAAATGGGAGAGAAGAGACATAAATTTATTGTGGAAGAATTCCAGATGATATATGTAGATACACTACCCTACCCTCTAGGAGGTGGAACTTAATGCCCTCCCTTTCAATGTGAACTTGACCATGACTCATTCCAAATAATAGATTATGATAGGGAAACATATAACTTGACAGTGAAGATATCTGAAAACAGTATTTTAACCAAGTGATCAACAGTACCACAGTGATAAGTCCTGTAGATATTATGCGCCCCACCATGATGCAATGAGAAGAGAACTTCACTTCTGTAGTATTTTTCTCAAAAACCTGTAAATTCAGTCTAATCATGAGGAAAATATCAGACAAATCTAACCTGAGGCACAGTCTACAAAATACATACCCAGAACTCTTCAAGACCGCAAAGATCATGGAAAATAAGAAAAGACTAAAACTTTTACAGACCAGAATAGACCAGAGAAACATGACAACTAAATGAATGTGGTAACTTGGCTTGAATTCTGGAGCAGAAAAAACATATTAGTGGAAAACTGTTAAAATCCAAGTAAAGTTTAGTGTTTAATAATTTTATTGAAACCTATGTCAGTTTCTTCATTTTGATAAGTGTTTCATTTTAATATAAAGTATAACAACAGGAGAAACTGACTGAGGTCTATTTAGGATGTCTCTGCCTAATCTTTTATATTTTTCTCCTAAACTAAATTTATTTAAAATTAAAAAGTTCATTATCAATTGCCTAGATATTCTAATTGTTCTTATGGAATAATTGATTCAAAACAACCTGAGTCACCATTGCTTGACTTAAAACTTTTTATAAAGGGCTCTTATTTATTTATTTATTTATTTTAAGACTGTGGCTTTGACTTTTTTTTTTTTTAATTTTATTTCAGAATATTACAGGGGTAGTTACAAATGTTTTGGTTACACGGATTGCTTGTGTGCTGCTTGAGACAAAGTTATAAGTGTGCCCATCTCCCAGATAGTGCACGTTGTACCGGTTAGGTATGATTTCACCCATCCCCCAATGCCGGCCTGAGTGATGTGAATGTTATGTCTGTAAATACTTACTGTAATAGAACATGATCAAAACAGTTTTTTGAGAATTTTCTTCTTGCTATAGTTTTGAATGAAAACAATTTGAAAGTCAGCGTTAAATTTTCATGGCATTTTTAGTATTTTGTTTTGCTCTAATATTAATAGGGAGCTAAAAAATGGCGGGACTGGTGGGAATGGAACAGAGTAGACGAATAGGAGAAGTTGAGAACGAAGCACCACCAGGAATTTTTGACATATTGCAATCTTCTTCTTGGGCTTTCTGATATTAACATAATTTCAGTTAATTTATCCCAGTGGGACAGAAAAGATTATTACATTAAACTAATTTTCACCTTAGTGTATATTATTTGCATGTCACCAGAAGCAACTAGAACACTGATCAAAACATCATATTCTGTACTTAAATAATAATAAAAGAATATTCCTAGAACCAGGCACACAAACCAAGTAATATCCCATATAAAATAGAGGCTGAAGTACATTGGTTTTATTATTCTTGGTGGTGGTGGTGGTGATGTACTGGTATAAGAATTATTTTCTTAGTAACAATCTTATCTTTTCGTACATTTTTATAACATTAAAAGAGCTAATTATAACTACATGATATGCCCACTAATTGTTGTTTTAGAATGTAATAAACGTGGATTTCAAGACATTCATAATCTGCAATGGAAACCAAAAAAATACATGGTGAAGATTTCACTCATAAATATTTGAGAAATGAATAAAAGAATGAATGATTGCTGAGAAAATCCACAATTAGAAAAAAAGGTTTATTTAATAGAGGTAAAAATAACGCTTCCAGGGTAGTAACTAATTTAAATTCCAAAGACAGGAGTGCAATAAGCATAACACGATGACATGTAGAGGAAATAAATTTCCATGTGTTCATTTTTTACTAGTATTTCCCTCAAAAAGGATTTAGAAAGACAAGTTAAACAGAGAAAAGATAACTAGAAACTTCTAAAAAAAAAAGGTACTCATTTGAAGATATTTTAATATAGTTGTTCTTGATATCATCATGCTACCCCTGACTGAACGATGGGTTTTAACCTTGTTTTTGTAATTTTATTTATCTGTCCATGACATATTTATTTTTAATTATTAATGGAAAATAATCAGATAAACAAGATATTCTTAAGCATATTCCCCAAGATTATTTCCTCTTTATTTAATAAAGTGTTCTGTATTTGAAGGCAACTGTTAGATCCTACATTCTAGTAATTTTAAAACAATGGTTTCTTTTCTTACAAAATTGCATTACTTGTACATATAGTACATATGCTTGATATATCTATTGTGACAGCACACCTAGGCAAAATGACCTACATCTTCAAATGATAAGGAGCCCCTTAACACTTTGCAATTTCTATATTCGCAATACATTTCCAAAAAGCTGTTCAGAAAACAAACAAACAAACAAAAATCCGTGTGCTTTTTAGTACACAATAAAAAAAACACTTTATTCTCACAAAACTGAAGAGCATACAGTGGGAGTTTTGGGTTTCAAAAATATTCTTAGACATCCTGGAATAAATGGAGACATTTTCTTTAATAGGTTACTAATTCTTAGGCTATCATGGAAACTGGAGTCACTACTATAAAAAAGCAATACTGCAAAAGATATCACCTTTAGTCTATTCAAGAAATAAATGCTCAGGTACTGACATTTCAGAAATGCCTCTCCGAAAGTGAGTTAATTAAATATTTCTCCAGCTATTGTTCTAAGAAATGACAACAATGCTCTTTGGTTATTTAGGTTAATGGCAGTTTTATGTTTGCAGCAAGGCTCCTTTTAGGACAAATAAAATATCTAGTTCCATAGGCCTTCAAACACAGCTGGTTTTAATAAATTTTGAGATTGGAAAACTCAGTGGCCTATGCATAGATTTGTGGTTGTGGGTGTGTGTGCATATGCATGTGTATGCATACATGTTTATAACATCAACTTCAACAGAAACATATATTGATTCTTTGTAAATTGTGTTTCAAAGATAATGGAAAAATAAATACAAATGTGGTTTTATCAAATTCCATAATATGTAAGAGATATTTAAAACAGAAAAAGAAAATCCCAACATTTTCTGAGTCTGTTTCTGGTACTATAACAAAATACATTAGACTGGGTGATATATAAATAGTAGAAATTTATTTCTTCCAGTTCTGGAGGCTAGGAAGTCCAAAATAAGACACAGGCAAATTCCGTGTCTGAGGAAGGCTCTCTCTGCTCCGTAAAAGACACCTTGTTACTCTATCTGCACATGGTGGAAGGGCAAAAAGAGAGGAGCAGCTCCCTGACACCTTTTATATAAGGTCATTAACACCACTCATGAAGGCAGAGCCCTCATGACTTAATCACCTCTTAAAGGCCCTATCTTTTAATAATATCATATTGGCAATTAAGTTTCAACATATGCATTTTAAGGAAACACATTCAGAGCATAGCATAGATTAAGTACTCTATGATTTTAGCTTACATGGATTCTCCATATTGACAATTCCCATAAGGCAAATATAAAAACAAACAGTTATTAAAATTTTTAGTAAAATATCATTCAACAGTTTATATACAATGTAAATTTTCTATGATGATGATTACATATTAAGGACAATAATTTTCTATTTAAAATTACATGTGAATTTCAAATCACAATATGAGATCTACATAAAAATATCTGCAAAATTAATGTACATATCCTTGTGGACTATTATGAATATCTTAGCCTTCTATCTAACTGTATGTTTGTACCCATTATCCAACCTCTCTTTATGCCCTGCCACCCATATACCCTTCCCTCTTCTCTGTATATTTGAATTTTTTGAGATTCCACATATAAATGAAATATTACAATATTTGTCTTTCTATTCCTGGCTTATTTCATTTAGTATAATGTTCTCCAGGCTCATCCATGTTGTGGCAATGGCAATATTTTATTTTCATGTAAAAACCTTGAATGTTCAATGAATGTCATTTACTACTATTAATCTATTTGAAAGTCTAGCACCATGCTTGGCATAATAGATGCTTAATGCATGTTAGTAAGATATATTGTCTCAAAGTTTTATAATGTGGAAAATGATGGTCATTTAATATATAGTAATTCCATGTGGTTTTAGTGATATAATTTTAAAAAATATCTACAATGAACTTGTTTGCATAAATGTGGTAAGTTAGATATATCAACTCCAGATGCTTAATTTAATAATTACCAAATTAGTGAAAACAAAAACAATAAATGAAGGGGAAAAACAACAAAGCCAGAAAGCAAGTGAGAAAATAAGAAAGCTAACAAAATGAAAGTAGAGTGGGAAGGAAGGAAGGAGGGAGTGAAAGAAGAAGGGACAAAGAGAGAGAGAGAGAAAAGGATAGAACTAAGAAAAAAAAGAAAGATCTTTACATTAGAAGATTTTTTTTTTCCACACAGAATTAGCATATGAGTTTTCAGAACCATTTGAAATGTGTTGTGAACTGCAGGAAACCACAGGGGATAGAAAGTTATGTACTACGCTGAAGTCAATGAAATTGGTGAAAAAGACTTATTAAAGGCTTCAAGTTAATCTGAGATGGTAGTGCTCCCAAAAGCATTAACATCAACTAGCCCTGCTTAAAATAATTCTAAATAATATGCTGTTAGGCTTTGAAACCCTTCGTATTAAAAGTAACCAGTACATATCGTATGCCCATGTGTACCCACCGTTTAGCTCTCACTAGTGAGAACATGTGGTGTTTTTGTTTGTTTTTTTTGTTTTTTCCCCATTCCTCAGATATAGGGAATACCAGAATAGTATTTTGGTGACAGGCAAGCTAAAAGCCCTGGCTTCACCATTTCACAATGTGTCCATGTAACAAAAAAATTTGTACTCCCTTAATATTTAATATTTTGAAATCAAAAAGATAATCAGTAGTTAAGATATTTGCTCATGGTAAGTATTTTTAACAAACACCATAGAAAACATGAACATCTTAGATTATATGTAATAAACCAATAATTGGTCAGTCTTAAATGTAGATATTTGGGTAGAAATAACTGATTATATAATACCTACCCAATTTAATTCATAGTAATTGATATTAAATAAAGTAAAAAATAAAATGATTCATGCTTACCCTGCTTCTAGGATATGTGATAAGAGTTTCAGAGATTACTGTATGTGTTTCTTCTATCCCTTTAGTCAGTTTCACACCCCAGGCTCTCATACAATGAAAATCTCTTTAATATTTTTAATTTGTTAAAAGATTTAAATTACTGTTTACATTGGTAACAAGTATGAAACTAAAGTGTCAACCCCTGAAACACAAATTCTTGCCATTATTTAATGTGTGTGCAACGATGTTTGTGTGTGTATCAAGAATGCAGATGGGAAATTGGAGAAGTGAGGGATATTGAATTGTTTTGTCTGATGTCTTTTCATTGCCACCAGTCCTAGCAAGAAAAAAGATTCTCCCTCTTGCCATTTTTGAGGGAAATTGACACTATACAATGAAAAGTATTTGAACTAGTTAAATGACCTCATTAAAGTTCTCTCTATAATTTTTTCAATTTTAAATTCTGGAATCCTATGAACTAAACAAAAAATCAAGTCCTGACAATAAACTACTTCTTGAACAACTTCAAAATCTCTGGGCATGGTCTCTGTCTGATCTTTTCAGATCAAATATGATTTCTCAAAATAGATAACTTATTTTGTGTGCCTATATGTATCTAATATTTTAACTATGAGCTATTTCACTAATTATATCAGTAGAATATAAATTTTTAACTTTCTATTATTGGATTCTATGTACCTTAAGTAGGTGTGTAACACTTGCATAGTTATTTTGCAGTAAAGGTATATAGGTCTAGAATATAAAAAATTTAGATAAAAATTACAGTTTTGCTACAATTTGAATATTTTTTACCATGTAAATCGTGGTCAAGTATTGTGTAACTACTCAAACCTGATATGAAAGTCATACAGATACTTAAAAGCAACACTACGAAGTGACATCAGATAAATGGCAGAGGAAGGCTCACTGAAAATTCTCTCCTCCATAAACCAATGACAATTGTCAGAATCAATTTTTTTTCAGGAATTTGGAAATTGACCAAAGGCTCTCAGTAATCCAGGGAGCATTTATTCAAGAAAAATGTCTGGATCTCAGTAAGAACAGGAAGGTTTACAGCATTTTAACTTATCCTACTCGCTTCTCCCTGAAGTTTTACAGTAGCTTTGAAAACTGACAGCCCCATAATCAAGGGAAAAATCAGCAGCCTGGCAGCCACTAGAGATGGCAGAATGTGGTGGAACAGTTTTCAAAGTCTCGTTCACAGATAATAGCAGATATTTGAACTTTCAAGTAGTTTCCTGAAAGAACCTGCTATGACTGATTTATGTGACATAACTCAGAGCTTACCCAGTACAAGAACCTATTTCCATGGAAGCATCATCAGTAACCATTGAAGTTGATGATTTAACTTTGTGGCAGCCTGGGGAGTGGATAATAGTTACAGCAAATGATAGGCAAACCAAAAAACTTGAAAGGAAAATAAGGAGAATGGGATGAACATAAGGGTTTGGAAATGCTCTAAAATATTCCTGAGACTCTGGAAGACCATTTGGCATTCATAGAGCTGTGTGCATACTGGGGTCGAGCACATGCTCTAGTAAGACCTAAAAAGGATTTATGCCCCTATTTCTGGATAATGCTGAGACTCTGCTCAATCAAGAAGTGAAGGCTAAGGTCGAGTTGTGAAATACCTGATGAAGCGTTGAAGTCATACCCCAATACTCGCACACAGCCCCTAGGCGAAGCTTAAGAAAATTATTGGTTCCAGGTATTTATAAAAATGTCCATGGAGACATTAGCCGGCCACTAGGCTATCAACTAAGAGTTATCCATGTCCATGAATAATGAATGATATGCACTTTACTAAACTATATCAAAAAACAAACAAAAACAATAACAAAAGAGGGAGAATCATATGATTTTCAGAGTTGCTAATTTATGTTATTTTAAATGTACAGTTTTCAACAAAAAAATAAGGAAACATGCAAAGAAACAAGAAAATTTGGCTCATATATATGGGCACAAGAAGCAATCTACTGAAACTGTCTCTGAAGAAGTCCAGATATCAGAATTACTAGAAAAAAGATTTTAAATCAACTTTTTAAAAATATGCTAAAAGGAGTAAAGAAAACATGTCTAACGAATTAAAGAATGGTGTCTCAACAAATAGAAAATAACAATAAATAGATACAAAGGAACCAAATAGAAGCTCTAGAGTTGAAGACTAGAATTACTGAAATAAAAAATTTACCAAAGGATCCTAACAAAAGATTTGAGCAAGCAAAAGGGAGAATTCAATCGACTTGTAGACAGGTTAACTAAAATTATCCAATCTGGAGAGGACAAAAAAAAATAGAATGAAGAAAAATGAACAGAAGCTCAGAGATCTATGGACCACCATAAAGGACAGCAATGTACACATAATAGGAGTTTCAGAAAGAGAGCAGAGAAAGAGAAGAAGAAATATTTAAAGAATAGTGGCTGAAAATTTTCCAAATTAGATGAGAACATCATATCTCATAAAGGTTTAGCATTATACAAAGGACTTTATGACTCAATATTTAAAGGACAACCCAATTTAAAAATGGGCAAAGGATATGACTAGATTTCTCCAAAGAAGATATGTAAATGGTCTGTAAGCACATAAAAAGATTCTCAATGCCATTAGTCATCCATGGATTGTGAATCAAAATTACAATGAGAAACACTTCACTTCCACTAGAATGCCTATAATTAAAAACAGTGAATAACAACTGTTGATGAGGATGTGTAGCAATTGGAACCCTGAAATACAACTGCTGGGAATGTAAAATGGTAGAGCCACTTTAGAAAAAGTTTGGCAATTCGTCAATAAGTTAAACAGAGTTAGCATATGACCCAATAATTTCACTGTTAAGTATACACGCCAGAAAATTGAAAACATGTTTACACAGAAACTTGTACATGACTATTCATGGCAGCATTGCACATAATAGTCAGAAAACACAAATCACCTAAATATTTATCATGTGATCAAGAGATAAACAAAATGCAGTATGTGCATACACTGAAATAGTATTCAGACTTAACAAGAATGGAGTGCCGATATATGCTAAACTGTGATTAAACCTTAGAAACATTTACACTAAGTGAAAGTAGCAAGACACGAAGGCCACATATTGTGTGATTCCATTTGCATGTAAAGTCCAAAATAGGCATTTTCATAGAGAAAGACAGTACATTAGTGGTTTCCAGGGACAGAGGAAAAGTGGGAAGAGGTAGTGACTGCTAATGGGCATATGTTTTTCTTTTGGGATGATGGAAATCTTCTGCAATTATTGGCGATGCAGTGATGGTCATACAATTTGTGAACGTACTGAAACAAACTGACTTTATACTTTAAAAGGCTAAGTTTTATGGTATTTGAATTGTATTTCAATTAAAAAATTATATTGCATTATAGGCTCAATTAAAATTCTAAGATAGTCTAGTATAAAATGCAATTGGACTAATAAACTGAAGCTTAAATATGTAGTTGTGAAAATAAATTGTATAGTTCTGTGGATGTAATTATATCTTCAGGGCCAAAGGTGGATAAACTTTATGTTTTTTAAAAAATTCCCTTCACGATGACTAACTAAAATCATGATTCTTGTTTACTTTAATTATTCTTATGTCAAGAGCACTTGGAGCTCATAATAGGAGGAGGGGTTCGTGTTGATCTATTTTCTACAAATTATAGGCTTAAAATTGTTAGAAGCAGTCTCTTAATGACTTAGTTTGCTATTTCAGTTAATTGAAGATGTCATATGGAGAAGAGATTTGGGGTCTTGTTAATAATACTATTTTCCACATAAATATAAATCTATGCCAAGGTATTTCAATTAATATATTTTATGAATATAATTCTCTATACTTAGATACAAATTCTATGTTTACTATTCATTTTCCAAGGTACGTAGCATTTGGGAAAATAATATTATATATTTTATAACTAAAAATATATTTTTATAATAATGTACTGTTGAAGGAAAAATATTTCTAGAAGAGACATATGGTACACTAAAATCCTTCATATGAATAGTAAGATGAAAGCAGGTTTCATATATTACATTTAGAGAGAGGCCTCTTATCAATGAAAACATATAATAATATTAATTTTTATGTTTTTATCTATATGATATATAGTCACAAAAATATTTTTATTTTCTGTCATATTGACTATTTGTAGCCAGTTGAAAACCGATTTTCAAGATATTTTAAATACAATTAGATGGTTGTACTCACAGTCTTGATTATTAATTAACAGTTCAAAGTTTTGGGCTGATGATGAATCTGTTCACTACCCTGCAAACAAATCTTCAAATCTTCTTGGGAGGCTGAGGCTGAGGCAAGAGGATCACTTGAGCCCAGGAGTTTGAGGTTGCAGTGGGCTATGATGACGCCACTGCACTCTAGCCCATGCAACAAAGAGAGACCTTGTATCAAAAAAAAAAAAAAAGAAAGAAAGAAAAAAGAAAGAAAACTATTAAATATAAAATGTTCCTATAGAAGATACAGAGGACCAAAATTAAAAAAAAATACATACTATGTTCCAGGATTGGAAGAATCAATCTTTCTAGGATACCAATTCTCCCAAAACAATCTTTAAATTCACAGTAATCTCAGAATCCCAGCAAGAATTTTTTTCCTTTTTTAGCAAACATTTACAAACAAATTTGATGTCCATAAAAATACAAAATAACCAAAATGATTTTTGAAGTAGAGGAATAAAGTCAAAAGATTTACACCACCTGATTTGGCCACAGTATTTAAGAGAGAGTGAAATTGAATAAGAATGTGTGTGTGTGTGTGTGTGTGTGTGTATATAAAAAACAGAATGCAGAGTCCAGATAGACCCACATACAAAAAGTCAAGGGATGTTTTTATTTTGTTCCAGATTTTTTTTTAACGTTACATGTTGAAATGATTTTTGGCTTTCAGAAATGTGAAAAATAGAGAACAGATGTTTCCCAAATATTTTGCATCTATCTTTCCCTAATGCTAACGTCTTACATAAACATGGGAATGTTATTTTAAAAAATTCATATCAGTGAAACACTATTAAATTATTGACTCTTCTTGGATTTCACCAGTTTTTCTACAACCATATATATATATTTTTTGTTCCAAGATGCAAACCAGGATACTACACTGCAGTCAGATGGCATGTCTTCTTAGTCTACTGTAATCTGTGATGGTTGGTGTCTCTGTCTTGCATTGTGTTCATGATCTTGACACTTTTGAAGAGTACCTTAGTCTCTCTGCTTTCATTAAAAAAAAAAAAAAAACTTAATTTTTCATGTCTATCACATATGTAACTGGAGCCTTACTTTCTTCATACTCTATTTGAATACCAAGTTAGGTATGTAAATGTAATGACTCTACTTGAATACCAAGCAAGGTAGAGTATGAAGAAAGTAAGGCTCCAGTTACATATGAGATAGACATGAGAAATTAAGGGTTTTTTTTTGTGAGACCAGAGACCCACCTCATGAATATATTCTCTGGAGGAGCCAGTGGTCACTTCTGCTGTGAGACGTGTCTGTCATGTGTCTATATATCTTGGGAGCAGAGGCCTTGGATGTTTTTGTTCAAGGATGCTTGCATTCACAAATGCCTTGACATATAGAAAGATTGTGCCTCTCTGAAGTAAAAGGAGGATTTATCTGCTTATATCCATTATAAGAGGCTGACATTCCTAAAGTTGGGATTTCTCAGCTGTGATACAAACCCACTTTGCTTACAGTAAATACCTTAGCCTCTTGCCTCACCACTGTGGTAGGTGAGGGGGAAGTATATTAGTTTTCTATTGTTGCATAACAAATTACCACAAATTTAGTAGCTTAAACCAACATGAATGTATTATCTCACAGTATAATCTCAAGCAAATTGTTCCTGCTTTAGGCTAGTAATGACACTAAGAATTGCTTTTTTGGCAAACCGACATAAAAAAACAGAGATTAGAGGGAGGGTAGCACTTAACCTTCAGAGGTCAGACAAATGTAATTGTCATCAATATAGATAGTGCAGCTTGAAGAACCCTCATATTGCTTTTCTGATGTGTGAAATAAGAGCCATTATTACAGGAAAGCACAAATATAATCCTCTGAATGTGCCTTCCTTCCTCAGCCAAGATAGTGCATCAGATGTATTACTGAATCCAATTAGGAAATACAGAGTTTGGCAAAACCATCAAAAACTCCAGTGTGGATTCCCTATTATATCCCCATTTAGATCACTTGTCTGGATCCTGGAAAACTAGATGGAACATGGAGAATGATGACAAACTACCAAAACTTACATAATATAGCTCCAGCAACAGCTACTGTGTTGGGCAAATGTCACTGCCACTTTATATGTGACTAATAAAGGGAAAACGTGTTCTTTACTATTCCCATAAGCAAAAAGATCAAAACTAATTATTTTTTATATGGGAAATATAACAGTATACATTCACTGCCTTATTAAGGATTATGTTAACATTTCTGTTTTGTAAAAATACAGTCTTAAGGGAATTTGGTACTCCTGAATATTCCAGAGAATATGATGCTGATCCACTATATTAAGGACATTATGCCATTATGCAACAGGATCTAATAAGTAGGAAGTGGTAAATACCTGTATGTCCTAGAAAGACACATGCAGACCAAAATGTTGAGGATAAACCCCATGCAGATTCAAAGATCTGCCACATCAATGCACTCCCTTTCACAATCCAAGTGGCATAGCCCTTGTTGAGACTTTTTGGATTTTGGGAGACAACATATACCACCTATGGGAATGCTTTTCTGATTAATTTATCAGGTGCCTCAGACGAATGCAAATTTTTAGCAAAATCCAGGGCAAGAATAAAGGGCCATGTTTCTTGCCACATCAGCCATATGACACAGCAGATCCAATGGTGCTAAAGGAGTCTGTTGTGAAAAAGAATGTTGGATAGTGTCTAAAGTCAAATCTAATAGGAGAATCATAGCACAGATTCCTAGGATCCATAGACAAAAATACACCTCTGTACCAGAGTACTACCCTTCATTTCAAAAGTGGTTCCTGGCATATTCTTGAGCCCTAATCAAGGTTGGATATCTAAACAGCTAAACATGGGATACCAAATTATTATGTGACTGGAACTTTTTCTAACTAACTTTATATTATCAGACTCACAGAGTGACAGAGTCACAGAAGTGTAACAGCAAACTATCATATCCTGAAAATGGTACATTTGGGACGAGGCCCACACATGTACACTTTTTCATCTCAATTACCTTTGTTGCAACAATGCCTCTTCTTAAATTGCACACAGGACCTAAAGTAGAGGAAGGGTGGTCTTTCCAAAAACCAGCTTCCAGATGAAGAAAAAGAGCTGAGTTCTGGTTAACGTAAGGGTTGATTCAATATGATGTATTAAGTGAAAATTGAAGATGAACAGCTACAATACTACAAACCAGTTCAGAGGTGGCTCAGAAGGATGTTGGTAAAAGGAATCCTCCTAGTGGCAGAAATATGAACCATTAGGTCAGTCACTTTTCATAGCAAGTGAAATGGCCTGAGATAAGGAAGTTCATAGACTTATTGTGGGAAATGGCTTGGCTAGTTGGTCAAGGGCCTGGAAGTAGCAAATTAAGAATATTTGGGGAAAAAGCCTAAGGATAAAACTCTGTGTGGATGCATAAAGTGACAAATCTTCATGTTTTTTAGTTATGTCCACTAGAGTGCATCACCACAAAAGATGTTCTCATGTATGTTGACAAGATAACTTTTCCTAGGAATGTCAGCCAGTTTTTCTTCTTGGCTACTTTAGTGCTGGTATAATGACTTGTGTCAAAAAAAAATGCCTACCTTACCATCATGAGAGCTCCAAAAACATTGCTGTTGACCAAGAGACCTATTTTGCAAAAGGAAATGGAACAATGGACTCATGACATGAAATCAAATTATTCTACTCTAGTCATCATCATCCAGAAGCAATAATCTTATTAGAACAATGGAATGCACTATTAAATACTTAGCTAAAGCACTAGCTTAGAGAAATCTCCCTGATAGATTGGAGTGATATCTTTGAAGATGATCTATTTACAATGAACCATTAGCCAATATATGAAGTTTTATTACATAGAATCAAAGATAGAATGTGTGGTCTTTCTAACAACCATTTCTAGGGAACTAATTGGACAATTTTTGTTTTAAATCCTAAATCCTAATGCTTTGCTGGATCAGAAGTCTGGTATCCTGGTGCTAGTGGTGGAAACTGGTGAAAATGCTTCCACTAGGGCAGAGGGGTACAGGCAATGTTGTAGTTACTACCACCACATGAACAGTTTGGACTTCATATGTGTAGCAGAAGGCAAACAAATATTTGACTTGCCAGGATCATTGGCTTTGATTATCATGAGAATTTAAGTTTGCTACTATATTATGGGTGCAGGAAAATGTAAGTATGGAACCCATGGAACTCACTAGGGTATCACTTTATTCTTCCAAGTGTGGCAGTAGTGGCAAATGCAATATTACAACAATCATGGCTTACGGAGAGTAAAGCAACTAGTCAATTTGACTGCTTTAGGATAAAGTATATGATCAACCAACACAGAACTTCTGAAATACTAGCCAAAGTTAGGGACAATTTATAATTGGTAGTAGAGGAGGGAGAAAAATTCAGTGTTGGAAAAAAAATCACAGCAATAAATAATGTAACCTTATTCAATAACATTCTCAAATCATGTCTTTTGTAGGTAGTGCAACCAGTCACCACATTGAAGATTCTGTGTTCCCAGACTACTGGAAGACTTATTACAATTTTAGTTTCTTTTTGGTCTGAATAAGATTTGTTTTTGTATTTTGTTGTTGTTGTTTTGGTTACTTGAACACAAACTGAAAACTCCATGTGTAAGAGATTGATTCAGAATTTTTTTCCAAGTGAAAGAGCAAACTGCTTATACTATTGCAATAAGTTATTAAAGCCTTGACAGTTACTTAAATTTTTGGCTTGTTGCTTTAATTGGCTACTCCAACACCTGGCAATTCGGATCTTTCCAGCTCAACTGAGCTTTTAACAGTATGTTTAAGAACCAGGACAGATGTGTTGGCTCACGCCTGTAATACTAGCACTTTGGGAGGCCAAGGTGGGAGGATCACTTGAGGCCAGGAGTTCAAGAACAGCCTGGGAAATAGCGAGACTCATCTCTACAAAAAATAGAAAATTAGCTGGGTATGGTGGTGTGTGCACATTAGACTTTTTGGTGGTTTTGCCGAACTCTGTATTTAGTGTCATTACACTAAACCAATAGTTACCAAATGAATAACTTTGTGCCACTTGAATATCAAGTAAGGTACAGTATGGAGAACACTAAACATTATCATTAAGAAAAGAATCCAAGTTTGTACAAAATTTGTTTATTTGTTTTTATTATTTCTATGATTAGTTTTCTGTCATTATTTATTATGTCTGTTTTTTTCAGGGTAACTTTGAATGCTGTATGTATGAAAGAATATAATGAATATGTAAATATTATCTATACGTCAAAAGGTAATTTCAACATGATTAACAATTCAGTCTATAGAATTTTATAAAATTTCTTACATAAATAATTATTTTTCCCGAAAATTGTGTAAGCCGAGTAACAGGGAAAAGATGTTATATAATTTATCAGTTAAAGTCATATATGTAATTTTGTTACATTTAACAGAATTTGAATTTTTAAAATTTTTAAAGCATGATTATATATAAAACTGACAATTTTTTTGCTACAAAGAATAGAGCAAAATATCAATAAAATTTAAACTTTAAATACTTTACATAACTCTACCATTTTGATTTAACTCTAAAATCATTGGGGAACTCTAACATTTTTGTATAAAATTTAATTATATGATTTCTCAATTCACCTATCTTTAAAAACACCTTTAATGAGTACACGACCTGGATGATGAAATTCCAAATGTCATACAAATACAGACCTTTTCAAAATTGAGCTATAAATTTAATACTTTGGGTTTTACAGAGAACAAAGTGTTTATTCCTGATTTAGTCATACATATTGCAGTCAGATTTCTTCTGAAGTTCTTATCTTGAAAATTATGAAATAGTTTGTAAATTATAAAGAACTTCAGTGGAGAAAAAAATGTTAAACCTGAAAAATTAGAAAAGTTTTTTTAAAATTTTAAATATATAGATATATTTATGCATATACATCATATATATAGATAAATATGTATCTAAGAATAAAAGTCCTATATGCAAGAAATATAATCAGTATACACACACTTTATCAACCTAAATATTTTTTTCATATACACAAAAAAACATAAGGGGAAAGTCCAGATTTAGATTTCTTTTTGCTGTTGGGGCAAAAAGACAAACAAAACCAACTAACAAAAAGAGTCATATGGAAAGAAATTACTTCAACAGCCAAACCAAATACAATAGTAATTTAGAAAAAGTAATTTTCCCTCAGGTAATATACAGACTATAATTAACTTTTCATTTAAGATTTAAGAATATTTTCTATCAAACCTAAATTTAGACTAATTTTCTTTCATTTAAGATTTGTAAAATATAAACATTCCATGCTTTCTTCAAAAAATGTTTCTTTTATAGACCTTGAAACTCATTCACTTCAAAAATAAACATTTATATGTTTACAATTCCACTTTTCTCTATATACATGTTGATTCATGTATGTAATACTATAATTTAGAAACAATTATTTTATAATTATATACTTAGTTTATAGCATTTACTCAAAATTATCAGAACTATTTTACTACTCTTAATTTGTACCACTTCCAAGTCTCCAAAAACTCTTTTATTGTCAACAAAACATTTACTTTTCTCTTGGTTCCTTATATTATCGTCCTAAATTAGACAAATTCTAAGATGATGTTGCTAAAAGATGTCCCTGTAGTTTTTATTTCTTATTTATGGAACTGTTTGATTATTTATTGTGTAAGCTGGTGAAACACCTCTTGTATTTAGAAATTTAAAGGCAAAATAAAATGTGTGTTACATATCTCTGAGTTACATTCCTACTATTTTTATTCATAATAGAAAAACAATCGTAATTTTACACCAGACAGTTGTGTCGGATGTGTTCCAATGAATAATAATTTAAAGTTTTCCTTTCAAAAGTGTAGGAAAAATAGAAATAAGAATTAAAAATATTTTAATTTTGAGACAATTATCACTTTACCAACAAAAAATATCTGACAGAAATCCTTTTAACTATTAAAAATCTTTATTTTAAATCAAATAATATATCATCCTTTTTATAATTTATCACAATATAATCATTTCATGAATTTGAAGAGGATATATGGTGCTTTTACTGAATGGGGAGAGAAATATAACTATAATTATAAGTGAAAATAAAGTATAGACCAACATTACATCTCTTTCTAGGAAGTGGGATAGCCCAGTGCTGGAAACAACAGGCAGAGTGATATGTCTCAATACTTCTCAAAGCAATATTAAATATAAGGAATAATGTTTAACATTAGAAAAGTCAATGACTAAATGTACAAATATATTGTTTCCACCTTCTAATTCTTTGTACACATAGCTTTTGTCTCACAGGGGTATTTAAAATATAGTTAGTTATTACTACACTTTTTCACATTACTTTTTACAAAGGAATGGCTTCTCAAAAATTTCTATGCCTGCTTGATACCCCAAGTTCTTTTAGCAAGACATTAGTCCTTTTGTTTAAAAATTAAGGGTAAATAATTCGGATCAAAATATCTGCTTGAGGCAACTTGCAAAATAATGTGTTTTAGTCAGGTAAAATGCACGAGAAACAGGAGGATCAAAGAGCAGAGACATTAGCTATCTTTAGTGATGCCAGGAAAAGAATGTATGATCTGAGATTGTAGGCCAAGAGGACAGATTCAAGGTTTTTGTCTAAGGTGGATTTTATCAAAATTGTGCTTAAATGGACAAATAATAAATATTTTTATTATTGAAAAATGTGTTCAATTTGATGAGAGTGTGGCTTTTTTGATATTTGCTTTTTATTGTATATATACAACTAACATGGCTCACACTGCATATAATAATTTATTCCAGAGATTATCACTTCAATACATTATATTTTTACAGTGTACAATCCATAACTTTACAAAATAAATAGTTTTAAGTGGAAATGATGTGTTAAATCTAATACGACTATATCTATAGCTACTACCTTTTAAAGATTTTAAGAGATTCTGTTAAGTACTTGAGTGGCAAAATCCCTGAACCGAATACAGGAGGTCACAATGAAGATAAATGTCTAGAAGACATTTCTAATTTAAAATAAAAAAAGTACACCATTCTGTTGTCACGAAATTAAAGAAATAAATGGCCAGTACAGAGAAAGGTTAGGTTATATAGCAGAATTGTAGCCACTCTGTGACATTTCTACTACAGGCAATAGTGATATCAACATTCTTTTATTTTCCATCTAACTCACCTCTGCATCCCCAGAGATCAATTTTCAAGCTTTCCTTTTACCTAGAAAAAGAGATAAAACGTTTTTCATGGACACCTAATCCAACTTATTGTTTCTAGATAAAAATATCTTAACTATCACCGTTATGTCATATGATATTTCATGATTATAAACCCTGGGGAAGGATTTTCCCAGTTTCTATTATTTTCTAAAATACTAACGATGTTTGGAGCTTTTATTAACTCTCACAGACCAATGGAACACGGAATCACTTTTCATGATAATAAGCAATGAATTAGCCAAGAACACTGCTATCTCATTGTAACAAATAGTATCTTTATGTCTTGATCTAGAGGAAATTTATTAAAGATCTCCAACAAAAAATCCTTATAGAATCTAGCTTTAAATGAACAACCTACATTTCAAGTAAATAAATAAACACTTAATAAACAATTGTATGGAAAAACTACTATGCAAAAGCTGTACAGGTTTAGAGAGTAACTAAGATTATTATCTCTATAATTTCAGAATTAATAATATAATGGAGAAAACCAACATGTTCAAAGATTCATGAAGAAGAAAGAATACAGCAGGTTAGGGAAATACAAGCTGTTTAATGGACTGAAATTTATAATAATAGGCAAACAATTCAGTGGCATTTCATGACCAAGAAAGGGTATATTTTTTCTGCACCAAAATCATAGCTTATTTGAAAATATCACATACTTGTACGTATAAGAAAGTTACTTAAGAACAGATCCTGGATGAGCTCCTGAGGTTATAGAATATATATATTTTTTAATTTTTATTTTTAATTATTATGGGTACATAATAGTTGTATATCTTTATAGGGTACATGTGATGTTTTGATGTAGGCATACAATGTGAATTTTTCAAATCAGTGTAATTGGGGTATCCATCACCTATTTATTAATTTTCATATTGCTAAAAATTAAAACAATGCTTGACACAAATTACAGACTGGGTATCATTTTAGATGAAGTATCTAATTTAATCCTAACAAGGTCCATTGGTATAACTTGAGGAAGAGGTAAATATTAACCCTTTATGGGCTATAAAAATAAAATACTGGAATAGTTTAGACTATGAACGAAATTACATATTATCTTGATAGCTTTGAAAAACTACTGAAGAATTTTAAGCAATATTTAAATAATTTCAGGAAAGAGGTAAGAATGGTGACAATGTGAATGACAGAACTGATGGGGAAAATGTAAAGCAGTTACCCACGAAAAAGAAAGAATTAATAATGCATTAGCAGAGAAGATAAAGAGGTAATGATCAATTATAGAAATATATGGGAATTGCATTTTTAGAACTTGATGAACAGTTTTCTGTGTTGTGAGAAAATTATAAGCAAGAATGAATCCCAGATGGCGGGCTTTATTTGACTAATTCAACAATGGTGTCATTGAAAAGGGAGATCAAGACTTTCTTTTATTAAATAATTTTCCTACTTTAAAAATTGGATATATGGTTTAATTATATATTAAGAAATTTTCTAATATGAACCCAATCACATATTCTTGAGATAAGCCCTATCTGTTCATAACATCTTATTACTTTTTACATATTTTTGTATGCTATGCTAATGTTTTGCTAAAGATTTTTTGCATCTACATCAATGAGTAAATCAGTTTTATGCCTCTATTTCAGTTTTGGTATTAAGTCCATGAGTGCCTCAAATATGAGTAGAGAAATATGCCCTTTTCATTTTCTCGAATATTTTGTGTAATATTTGTGTCATCTTTTTTTGCATATTTTGTAAAACTAGCTGGTAAAGCCCCATGGGCTTACAGTTATCAATTTGAGGAAGTTTTAAACTTGAATTTTGATTTTTTTCTTTGTTGTAGTAAAGCACTGGTTTTTAAATTTTTCTTGAAAGTTTACTTATGTCAACTAAGTTTCAACTCAAAATGGATCAAAGACTTAAACATGAGACATGAAACTGTACAACTATTAGAAGAAATAATAGAGGAAAAGCTTCACAATATTGGTCTGGGAAATGATGTTTTGGATATGACCCTGAAAGCTGAGGCAACAAAAGCAAAAATAGACAAATTACATCAAACAAAAAAGCTTCTGCACAGCAAAAGAAACAATTAACAAAATGAAGAACCAACACACACAGTGAGATAATATATTTACAAACCGTATATCCAATAAGGTGTTAATATCCAAAATATGTAGAGAACTCAAACAACTCAATAGCAAAAAAGCAAACAATCTGATTAAAAATTGGGCAAATAACTTGAATAGATATTTGTCAAAAGAAAATATACAAATGGCCAACATGTTCATAAAAAAAAGCTCAGTATCACTAATCATTAGGGAAATACAAGTCAAAACCAAGTGTCCATCAATACATGAGAGGATTAACAAAATGTGGTATATGTATACCATGGAGTACTGCTCAGCCATAAAAAAAAAAAAATGGTGAACTAATACCTCTTTTATTAACCTGGCTGGAACTGGAGACCATTCTTCTAAGTGAAATATCCCTAGAATGGAAAAACAAACACCACATGTACTCACTATTAAATTGGAACTAATTGAACAACACTTACATACACGTATGGAAATAAAACTCATCGGAAAGCAAGTAGGTGGGAGGGTGGAGGAAAGGATGATAAATTCACACCTAATGGGTAAAATGCACACTAACTGGGTGATGGGCCCACTTATAACTTTGACTCAAACTGTACAAAAGCAATATTTGTAACCAAAATGTTTGTACCCCCATAATACTCTGAAATAAAATTAAACTCCCCCCACACACACAATGATATATCACCTAACACACATTAGAATGTCTTTTATCAAGAAGATGGAAGATAACAAGTACTGGCCAGGATGCAGAAAAAAGACAATCCTTGTATAATGATGATGAGAATGAAAATTACTACAGTTGTTATGGAAAAAGGTATGAAGGTTCCTCAAAAAACTAAAAATATTAATAAAACCACATATGATTCAGCAATCCCACTTCTGGGAATATATCCAAATGAATTGAAGTCAATATTTCAAAGAGATATCTGCACTACCACGTTTACTGCAGCATTATTTACAATAGGTAAGATGTGGAATCAACCTAAGGGTCCATCAACAAATACATGGGTCTAGCTGCTTGTTATCAGCCAGCGGAGGGGCTAGCCAGAATGCAGGTTTTGGGGTGGGGTATTTCCCTCTGACTGGGCTGGCCTAAATGCTGCCTCTGTGGGTACTGGCAGAATTCTGCTCTGCTGTGTTCCCCTGTGCCAAGGCAGCCCTGAGTTTCAATGAAAAGTCCCATAATCACTTCACTCTCCCTCCCCTGGTACATAGATTCTCTCTCCACTTGGAGCGCTGGCCTGGCACTGCTGGGGGTGGGGGAGATGTGGGGGAGGCAATGCAAGACTGTCTTCTGCCCTCTTCAGTGCCTCTTTCCTTGATATAGTGTTAAAACCAGGTAGTATGATCGCTCACCTGACTTTTGGTTCTTCTGAAGGTGCTTGCTTGCATCCATAGTTGTTGAATTTGGTGTTTGTGCAGGCGGAAGATCACTGGAAGTTTCTAAGCCATCTTGCTCCTCCTTTCTGTTTATTTTTTTCTGTTGTAAACTTGTAAAACTTGCAAATTTTTCATTTTCACAATTAAGATGTTGTTAATTCATCTTTATTTAGGCCAGGGATTAGCAAACTTTTGTCTATAAAGGTCCAGATAATACATATTTTAATTTTGCTGGCCATGCTATTTCAGTTGCATTTACTCACATCTGCCCTTGTAGTGTGAAAACAGCCATAGCCAATATGTAAAATAATGAATTTGACTCTTTATCAATAAAACTATAAGGACATTAAAATTTAGATTTCATAATATTTTCCCTGTCACAAAATATTATTCTTCTTGTGATTCATTTTATTTTAATTGTTAAAATTAAATGTATTTTTTCCA